>JBBPSJ010000007.1:0-604334 GCA_038093535.1 Boletus reticulatus
TTTAGACTACCAGCCACTGCATCCCAGACGGAGAGTGATACTCGGGCACCTTCTCGCGCCCGCTTCCCTGGACTTGGAGTATCCTCACAATCTTCGTCCACAAGTTCTGCACCACCATCGTCACGTAGCGCTTCGTTGTTCTCGGGTCAGTCTTTAGGAGGGACCTCGACTGCGCCAACGTCTCATGCTCCGTCAGTCAGTTCTTCCGCGTGTGGATGACATGCTACCCGACAACCCAATCCTGTCCTGTCCTCCCAAGTCCCGGTCTCTCGTGCCTCCAGTTCAAGTTCTTGCAGGGCTAACTGACAATATTTTGGGGCTGGCGATGAGCAGGTTATCTTCACCCCACGTGCCCCCACGCCATTACAAAGGACTGCCTCCTTTTACAGTCAACCGATCAGCATGAATGCACCCGGTCACAGCCTTTCCGCTGCTCCTAGTGACTATGAAGGAAACCTCCAGGTAAGACAGTCATTAAACGAGACAACAACAAATTGGCTTATATACCATTTTAGATCGACAAGGTCTCTCCGAGCGAGGATGAAATGGTTGCAGAGAAAAATCTTCACCAGGATGACGGTACGTCTCCGAGCTCCTGTGTTTGCGTTTCGAAAAAACTGACATCATAACATCATTATCAGTCCCAAGAGCACCGTCTCCGTCCTGTACGTTTCACCATTGTCGAGGTATATATTTTGTTGACATTGTCACAGGGATCGAGGGCTTCCCAGGGGCAATGTTATCATGGGGTATGATGTCCTTTATTTTAGGTACGTAGCCAACTGCCATTCCACAGATGACAACGACAACGACAACGACAACGTGGCAAGCTTCAACAGGACGAATATGCAATATCAGAGACAAGATGCCCCTCGTCCACCTGCCAACCAAGTCTCGAGACAGAGAAATGGGCATACACAACCCGACTCTGCTCCGGTTCAGCACGCCCCTCATCCGGCGGAGGATATTCTAACTACCCACCGCAGACGCAACCGGGCTCCTCGCCTACCCAGCAACTCTCAGCTACTTGCAAATAGACAGCAACAGACTTTGTCGACTGATCGGACTGCATGTGAAACTCTGATTAACAGTGATGGCCAAGGTGGCACAGACACTCCTCTCGCCAATCTTCCGGGGGCTCCTCACCTGCCCAGTAACTCTCAGCAACTTACAAATAGGCAGCAACAGGCTTCATCAACTAATCAGACTGCATGTGAAACTTTGACTAACGGTGGTGGCCAAGACGGCACAGATGCTCCTCCCGCCGACCCCCCGGCTCCCTCTAACCCCCGGGCTGGCTATTCAACGGAACGCTCAGAGCCATGGCAGCTTCAGTACTACGACCCGCCGACTTGCGATATCATTGAACGCGCGAAACAGTTTTCGCACTGTGACGCCGCTTCTATCAACTCATTCCCTGTCCACGCTGAATTCAACTCCAAGGCGACAGAGTACATTGAGGAGGCGATCGCTGAGCGTCAGTCGCGTGGTTTGATTATTTCAGATGGTAAGCCTGTGACGGTCTCGATGTCCCAGCTGACCCAAGTTTTGTAGGCTGGTGGCCAAAGCACGTATCGAGTCTCACTAGGCTGGTATGCACTGCTCCCCCGGCCGCTCGCAATGCAAATACTGACAATATGCCATGTACATTAGCTTTGGGAGGACCTTGGCAACTGGCGATCAGCATTGAGGAAAAAAGCTCGCATATTTGTCACGCAACGGTACCAATGGGATCCACAAAATCGCCGCGAGTAAAACATCGAAATTGCGAAGCGCCTTATAGGTAACGGTGGATTATTCTTGAGGGATGGTTCTGATGCCGAGGTAAGACATTCTCCTCGTGATCTTGTCAACTAACGCTGTTATCAGGGGCATGCCAATAATCTCGCGCACCCGGCACTCTCAGGACTCATTATCGAGTTCTTTTACACAGGTCCAGCGGCAGTCGGCAAATTATTTTCTGAAGTATTCGCGAAGGAGGTTCTGAGGGTCACGGTGGCTCTAGCCGCGACAGCGGTCGGTCTTGTCTTTTCATCTCATCTTCTGTTTCGTGATGCTAATTGATCGTGCAGCTCAAGGTTGTACTTGATGAACTTGCTTCGGGTCAACATCAGCAAACCTACATTTTTTCTGGGTTAGTTAGATAAATGACAAGACTGACAGGCCTGAATAGACTAATCAATGATAGATTGACTGAACTGACTGAACTGATTTACTAACAAGCTGATAGGCTAATATATTGAATGAACTGGTTGACTGACCAACTACCTAGCTGACAAATTGACAAACCTGACAGACCTGACTGACTGATCAACTGACCAACTGATGTGACTGACAGAAATGACTCACTGGTCAGCTGATGGCCTGATAGACTGAATTGGCTGATTGACTGACAAACTGACTGACTGATAGATTGACATGACTGACTGACTGGTTGACTGACTGACTGATGGGATGACAAGACTGACAAGACTGACAAGATGATCAATTGACTGACTGACTGGACTGACTGGACTGATATCACTGGTTAACTGACAAGCTGATATGCTGATAGCTCTGAGAGTGCTGATAGTGATGAATTACTTATGAATGATAGCACTGATAGCATGCTGTCAGTCATGTCAGCCAAGTCAGACAAGTCATTTATTTTGATAACTCAGAAAAAATGTAGGTTTGCTGATGAAGGGGAAGTGAATTTCAGGGTTCCCACCTACATGCCAGTGTATACCGAAATCCTCGGTTTGATGAGCAAGTGTGACACTAGTGACATTCATTGTGCCAAAACAAAGGCCTTGCGGACGCAATGGGCTCAAATTGGCAGGTGCATGCTAGAGTGTACACGCTCGTGACGTATTTCTGACATAATGTCCAGTAATGGTATCGCTAGTCAGGAATCTGGAGTCACCCATTGTGGATTTGATGTTGACCTTGACTAATACCCTTTTGCTTTGTCTGAGTACATGTTGTCATCTGTACCAATGCATGTGTTTTCTGTTGAGCTTAATTCAGCCCTGTCGAGTGATCAGCTTAGAAGTTATGGTTATGTGTGGGTGTGTCCTGTTCTGTGACAGATCTGTCCAGCCTAGTCTAGATTGGGATTCTGTGTCTATCTTATAGTATGATTGTGTGGGACAGTCTGAGACAGGTCTGTGCAGTGCTAGCCAGTTAAGTACCTTGCTAGGAGAGCTAGAAGCTGTCCTAGTCTGTCACTGTCTGGCCCATCCTATCACAGCTTGGCCCATCCTGTCCAAGTGAGGGCTGGTTTGCTGATGGTGGTCCGGTTGGAATTGCATTTGATGAGGTGACCGGTAAGTCACGGGAGGTGTCACGGTAAGCATTTGGGCGATGAGGACTTTGTCTGCGACAGGGGTGTTCATCAGCAAACTTACAAAAGTCTAATTCCGTCTTATTTTGTCTTATTTGAACTAATTTGGCTTGTCGTGTGGGGACCAAGCTTGCTAAGCCAGTAAGACAAATAAGCCGGATAGACAAGTCTTCAACATTACCCTACAGGTCATTTCGTGCATGAACACTGACCATTCTTCACCATTTGCCACCTGGTTGTCTCTACACACCCTCGTTCATGATGCACATGCACCCATGCACTCCTTAATGCTTCTAGGTCGCGATTTCAGTCCTCGGCGACACAGTGGGTTAACGTGGTTGGTAGGCCCTCTGAGATGATGGATGAGTGGTTTGGATGCCTTGGGTACATCCGTCGTTGTGTGCTTCCGTTTTCCGTGCTGACTCGACTGGTTTTCAACTAGCGCGTCCGTTTTGACTCGTTCCGAGCGCGGCATGCTGCGCTCGTCGCGGTGGTGATTCCGCATCATTTCCCATCCATTTGGACGCCATCCACATCGATTCCGCGCTTGCAATCGCGCTCGACGTCGGTTCTCGCCTCCTGCACCTCCACTTGGTCTCCTAGCCCTTTAACTCGATGTAGCACGCTCGCTTCGACGACGCGCTCATTCCCGTCACTCCTGGGGTCTGTCCCATCCATTTTGCCGCCCTCGACAACGTTCCCGCGGCCTGGATCACCCTTGACAGTCTTCGTCTCCCCCTACTTGCTCCTATGGCCTCCTGGGGGTCTATCTTGACATAGCGTGTTCGCATCGATGGAGCGCTCGCTTCTAATGCTTGCAGGATATCCCTGGACCCTATGGTAACCGCCGTGCACGACCGCTTCGTGTCCCGGTTCGGTTTGCTCGATCTGACTTTTGGTGGGTCTTCATCATCTCTTTGCTCTGGGTTCATGCTTGCGTTCTGACGTGTTGCGCAGCAAATCTTTTGTGCTTCGATGACTGATACCGTGGGTATACTATCCCTACACTATAGCACACAGGAATATAGCATATTTGAGACGGAAAATTTGAGTGACCATAGTAGCACATGTCGTCTATCCGGCTTATTTGTCTTACTGGCTTAGCAAGCTTGGTCCCCACACGACAAGCCAAATTAGTTCAAATAAGACAAAATAAGACGGAATTAGACTTTCGTAAGTTTGCTGATGTTTCCTCTTGATCGTATGTTACTTGGTTTCATTCTCCTCTGGCACTGTCCCCGGTGTGTCCAGCTCTGACCAGAAGGGTTTCGATATCACAGCCAGACTCAGCAGCATCTATGGAGATGAATATTATTCCCTTGAGGTGCTGACAAAGTCTCGGAATGGTCAGTTCCAGACGACAACGGGATCAGACGCATCGGGCTACCAACGCACGGAGCATTCATCGCACATTCTACAAGTCGTACTGTCACGTTTGGGGACGCATCAAGCCACACACAGCTCGGCCCGGGTCTCATTCAACCCGATCGAGAAATATGTTCAATTGCACTCTCACCTGATGAACGGATTCTCGCGATCGACGAGGAAAGCGGAGGGATCATCCTTGAACGTCTCTCTTACATCACTGCAGGTGTCTTGTATTTTTGAACTGTGTCGCATTTAAACGGTTCCACTTGAGTCGTGGAAGCAAGATCAACTGGCGCAGATGGAAACTTGTACCGCTACTTACACGTTTAGTAGACCAGTCCGAAAATTTATTCAATCCCATGGTGTCATTGGATATCACGCCAAGGAAAAATGATGTGCCAGTCGCCAAATATGCAAATAAATGTCCTGAAGCCAAACAATTACCCTCCCTTCGCGTTCGGCTTGTGTACATATGTGACGGTAATGAAATCATCTCGGATAGTGAGAGATGTGATAACTCGGTTGTCCTGCGTGATATTCAGAGAATACATCTCGCCACCCGTAGGCGCCCTAGGCTCGGGAGCGCCCACTCTGACATCTTTGAACTGCACTGCGTGAAAGTCGGGAACCTTCAGTTGACTAAATGTTGTAATGCCCCAAAATGCACTCGTCATCTCACAAGGTGGACCGGATACCCAGCCGCCCCGACTTTTTTTCTCGATATGATCATGGAATGTCACCCAACCGGTTGTGCTGTTCAACACTGTGATAGAGGCAGTGATCATACGTCCAGGTGTGATGGGAACCTCGGGAAAGTACTGAAAATCGCCAGGGTTCCAGTAGCCCCAAGCTATACATAAAAAGAGTGAGATGGGTTACTGATGCAAGGTTTAACGTCACGTTACCCTTGTAACTGGTCCCTCCATACTCTGCGTTTGTCACCACCTGGATTCCGACATCAAGGGTACAACCTTCATACAGGTCGTCGAGCGTGACCACGATTTCGAAACCCATCGATTGAGAAGATAAAACAAGGGGGACATAGAACGTGCCGGAAGCAGACGTCAAAGGTTTCCCAGACTGTCAGAACAAGGTAGAATGAGATCAAGCAATACATGATCAAGAGGGAACACGCCACCGAATCGACCCAATAACCACCAGCCGTTTGGTCAACGACATATGGAATAAGGGGGGTAGGGTCGATAGATTTCTCGACGTGGTTGAGAAGCGGGGGTTGTTGGTTCTCGGGGTGAAGTTCTGCAAGAACTTCAGAAACGACCAAGAAACCGGAGACGAGAGCGCATTTAAAGAGCATAGCGAGAGTGAAGATGGGGATGGTGAGGTTGGTATTGAAACCCTCACGGCTTTTGTAGAGGTTGAATGAGTCTGAAACACCCATGCTCGTTTGAACGCCTCTGTCAGTCCTGTATGCAGTAGACTAGGCGGAGCCGGTTGACACGTACCTCCGTTGTCATCTGTCTGCATCGCCTAAATGATCACGCTCTCCCTGTTTCGACGAGCGTTGATCTGTAATCGAGGTAGGAAGGACTTGTGGTGCACAAAGGACAGAAATAGGATGTGGTCGAGGCTGGAGGATATCGTCTTTCAGGCGATGGGCACAGGTGAGAAGTCTCGAGAATGGGAGAGAAGCAACTGCGGGATGGTGCTCGCGTTACGCTGTAAAATTTGGCAAGACCTCTCACCATGGCTCAAGTTACCCACACGGAAACCTTCAGTGTGTGATTTTCTGCTTAAAATCAGTGACACAGTCCTAAGAGCGTTCAGATCAAGGTAATGTCAGACCGCTTTTTGAGTCGTTATCTCTAACACCGTGTCAACTGGCTCAGTCTACTGCACGAGTTTCAGACTCATTTAAACCGGCTGTTTTCAATGCCAACCTCATCTTCACTCTCGCTATGCTCTTTAATCGCGCTCTCGTCTCCGGTTTCTCGTTCAGTTCTGCAGTTCTTGCAGAACTTCACCCCGAGAACCAACAACCCCCGCTTCCTGACCACGTCGAGAAATCTATCGACCCTACCCCCTTTTTTCCATATGTCGATGGCACACGTGGATCATTTGGGTGGCGTGTTGATAGATCGTTTATTACTTGGTCTAATTCTCCCTTCTTCTGACAGGGACCTATCAAGTTTGCCTCCGGCACGTTCGTTGTCCACGGTGCATACAGCCCTAGCCCGATGGGTTTGCATATCACACTCACTACTAACAGCATCAAAGATGATTGTGCCCTTACTGTCGGAATCCAGGTGCTGACAAACGGAAGTGGAGAGCCCAATTACCAGGGTAAAGTGACATTAAACCTTGCATCAGTAACCCATCTCACTCTTTTTATGAAAAGCTTGGGGCGCGTGGTTCCCATGTAACTCGGGTGTCCAGGTCCCTCGAAACCCGTTCCTCATCATGCCTGGACATATGATCACTGCCTCCGTCACAGCGACGAGCGGCACAACCGGTTCAATCTCACTCTATAATCACGTTATTCGTGATTATTGGTACCAGCTATCCGGTCAAGCTTGCGAGATATGTACCAAGTGGTTGCGACTTCCTGCCCGGCCGATGACTGATGGCTCACAAGGAAACGCGAAAGCGGAAACCCTGGGACCAATCGACACCCCCGCATGATGCATGCATCATCGAAATCATTGATCCAAGGTGGGTTCTCCGCGACGAGATCCACAATGTGGCATCATCCAGCGTGGTTAGCAGTCCTTGTAACACCACTAATTCAATTGTATGCGGCACAGTTACCATCACGATCATTGTCTTCATTTTACTTTTGGACACTAACACATCCAAACGCATGAGACTCTGAAGTTCTTCCCTCCCTAAAATAGAATACCAACAGTGTCCCTGATATCGTTCTAGGCAGGAGGAAGTACGTCGAACAAAGGTCCAGGATCTTGAGGAAAAATAGCGACATTTCCTCTGTTATATGAGTAGTAGCGCTATGTCGTTTCCTCGGGAACGTATTCCCCATGTTTCCGAGTGATCTGGGATGATCGGCAAAGTGAAACTAGCAGCAAGCCAAAGGGAGACGCCGACTGAAAGGCGTGGGCGACATCGCATGTCAAGCGTTCTCTTCCGTAGTAGAGAAAGATCGCGGGTGCAAACTTCGGTTGATCAACGGCTGAACAGTTTGACGTTATTTGAGGGCTACCGCCCGTTGATCGTCTCTCCTGGTGCCGCACGGAATTTGCAGCATGACGACAATCACCATCCTCCTTGTAAGCCGCCGCAAACGAAAACCTGGTTCGAAAGCATCCACTGGTTGAGGAGGCACTAAATAAACCACACACACACATTTGACAGGGACGACAAGTATAAGGGAAAACAGGGATCGGGTAAGGGCAAGAGCAGTTGTGATGAAGTCGCAGCAGGCTCACCAAACATCCGCAAGTGAAACGAGGTTGAAAGGGAAGACCATGCACGCCGTGCGCCACTGGCCAAGACACAATACTGCTGACATGAGAAAAACTGAAACTTCAACCAGCTCACTGATATGACAAGCGAATACTGGTAGAAGGGTTCAAGAGGGAAAAATGACCGCAGTTCGATGTCGGCAAGCAATAAACCATGAGAGATCCACCGCAAAGGAGATGAAACCCACGGAGGTTTAAAACGAAGCGAGATACGCATGCGTATGTTCAAGATTGACGCTTAGTCATCATTGTCAGCTACTTCGACCTTATCTGATGTCGTTCCAAGGCCACTGAAATCCCCCGAAGGCAACCAGGTCTAAACTCGGAAGCGATTTGAGTGAAACGGAGGTAATCTAGACTCTGGCAGACCGTTTGCGTTACCTCTAACACCGTGTCAACCAGTTCCGCCTAGCTTGAGACTACTGCATTACACACGACCGCGACCGTCGGATGCGTTTTAACGATGTATGTTTCAGACTCATCCGACCTCTACTAAATCCGCGAGGCCGCGCGGAGCTTTCAATGCCGACTTCATCATGCGCTTGTGGAATTGCGCTCTCGTCGCCAGTTTCTTGTTTGTTTCTGCAGTTCTCTCCGGCTATCACCCCGAGCAGCAGACAGAGAAGCACTGGAAGAAGCCCACCAAAGGTCATGCTATATTCTGCAAACAGGATATGGAGTGGGTTTTTACAGAACGCATAAGGGACGATGAGGCGCTCCTTCCCAATTTCAGCAATCTTCTCTTTACGGACCTCGCAGTCAGCCCTTCTTGGGAATCCAATACAAGCTTGGCACGGGCAGGGATAGTTTTGTTCTCGTGGCACGTAAGCACTAGGAACTCGAAGAGACGGTGGCTATTTTGCATTAGAGCTAGTTCGTTTGTACTTCTCGTTTTCTTTTTCCCTTGACTGCTGCAAATTATTTTTCCTTGGCGTGATATCCAATGTGCGAGCCGCAGATATCAGCGTACGGGCCGCCATCACCTCCACCTCAGTTGCTCGGCATGCTTGATGGGAATGTAGGAAGAAACATGAAGGGGACAGCGGCTAGCGCTTACCAGTTAGATCCGTGATAGCTCGTGAAAAGGTCCGAAGGATTCAAAGCGCGGGGGATCTAGCACGATCTCCAACGGCCGTGCAATGGCAGTCATGATGCGCGACGCTCGCCTTGGCCTGACCAGAGTGGGAGCAAGATGTACGATACCTTGGCATGCACACTGCACACTGGCATCCATGACCCGACCTCATACCGTAACTCGAGGACGTTCTGAGGACGATCGACGGTAGTACGAGCATTGTCTGGATGAAAGATTTTGACTCTTTGCAGAGCATATTCAGCCTATCGAGCGTTTCGAAGTTTGCATACATCGAACGGAGTTGATCGGTACCCCGTGCATTCATGAGCGGGCCAAGAGCTATGTCGCACGTCAGACACCAGCGACGAAACAACGCGGACGTGCACACCTCCCTGGGCAAACCTCCAACCTCGCCTCTAACAGTCCCCGCCTGCAGGCCTGCACGACCTCCTTGATGGTCTCACCGATACTACCACAGACTGCTTCGGTTCTTCGCCGGTGCGCTCCGTGACGTGATCTAGGAACTGTTCCGCGGTGAGGTCGAGTTTCTCAATCTTGGCGTTCACCTCAGCAATATAAAACGATAGTGTTTACTCGAGAATATAACACTCAAATATGACGGTATACACGTCGTGAAGGAGAAGATGGCGGACAAGGTTCCTGATCATGTCACGGTTGGGGTGAATGAACCTAGAGCGGGGTGAGCAGGTGTTGTCAAGAGAGAAGCACAAGGAGCTGATCTCTCTCCAGATCCATCCATTCCAAAATGCTTCCGCGAATATTGTCGACTATCTCTCAGTTGCTGAATACTTTCTGCTTGAAGGACGTAAAGGCGAGATCGCTTGGAACGAGTCGGCGCATCTTAAAAAAATAGGCAAAGGGTATGAAGTCACACAGCGAATGCTCTGACGTTTCTTGTCCTCGAAAATGAAAGCATAGGACAACAAGGACCACAAGAGAGCCTGAAAGGAGAAAAAGTCGCCATACATGCACCTCAACGCGTATCCTAACACGGGTGATCGAGACGTACCACCTTGCTCTCGGGCCACTCATAGACTTGGGCATCCACTCCATGAGGTTATTCGTTTCCCTGGAACGCCTGAGTTCATGGAATAAAGATTTGTTGCAATAGTCGACGACGAGCATATCGTAGAGTTTTTCTCCCTGTCCCTGGATGCGGACTTGTGAACCAGAGGTGGTGTAGATGCTCTCGGTGAGCAGGCATCTTGATTGGCGCTGAGTCATCATTGTCAGAAAAGGCAAGAGCCCCTTGAAGTTTGATCAGTCAAGTAAGTTAGTTTCCGCCTGCGGAAACAGAGTTTTTCTCAGAACGCGACCTTATCGGATGTTCCAAGGCCACTGAAATCCGCCCAAGGCAACCAGGTCTAAACTCGGAAGCGATTTGGGTGAAACGGAGCCGACTCTGGCAGACCGTTTGCGTTATCTCTAACACCGTGTCAACCAGTCCCGTCTAGCTTGAGATTACACACGACCGTGACGTCGGATGCATTCGAACGATGTGTGTTTCAGACTTACCCGACCTCTATTAAAACCCTGTGAGGCCGCACGGAGCTTTCAATGCCAACTTCATCATCTACATCCATTCTTCAAGTCGTTATGCGCTTGTGGAATTGCGCCCTCGTCGCCAGTTTCTTGTTTGTTTCTGCAGTTCTCTCCGACTATCACCCCGAGCAGCAACAACCCCCGCCTCTTAACCGTGTCGAGAGATCATCATTCCTTCCATGGACTTTTAGGTCGGCTGGTATAGTGTGGACGCCAAAGGAGGAGGCATGTTTCCTTTTCATTCCGTGTTGCTTGGTCTCATCCTGCCTTGTTCCGACAGAAACCAGTTCCGAGTCCCTATTATGCCACTGCCAACTTCACCGTTCCCGCTGTGTTGAGTGGACTGGGCAGCTCGGGTTTCAATATCACAGTCGCCATGAGTGGCGGCGTGTGCACTGACCTTGCGCTCTCGGTCGGAATCACTGTGACATTCCCCCGTGAAGGAACCGAGATTTTGGGTAAAGTGACATTAAACCATCAGTAACCCATCTCATTCTTTTTATGTGTAGGTTGGGGCGGGTGGTACCCTGAACGGATAGAGTATGCAGGTGGTTTTCTCATTGAGCCTGGAGACCTCATCACAGCCACTGTCCATCTGCTTGACTCGAGCAGGGGTTCATTCAGTCTCATGAATCTCAGTAAAAATAAGCACTGGGAGGATCACGCCACAGGTCATGCTATACACTGCAAACGGGATATAGAGTGGGTCCTTACAGAACACGAAAGGGACGATGAGGCGCTCCTTCCCAATTTCAGCAATCTTCTCTTTACGAACCTCGCAGTCAGCTCTCCCTTTGATGACCAGAGGCTGATGGTAGACGAGGAAGTCAAGGTCTATAACCTTAGGCAGGACCACGAACAAAAGACAGTAACCCAATACACTCTTGGCACGGACACGAATAATTTCATTAACGTGGCACGTACTGGGCACTAGGAACTCGAAGAGACGGTGGCTATTTTGCATTAGAGCTAGTTCGTTTGTATTTCTCGTTTTCTTTTTCCCTTGACTGCTGCAAATTATTTTTCCTTGGCGTGATATCCAATGTGCGAGCCGCAGATATCAGCGTACGAGCCGCCATCACCACCACCTCAGTTGCTCGGCACAGTTGATGTCGCCAAAGTATGTATTCAAGGTGGTGTATTGCCTCCGCTTCTTCCCCAAAGCGGGGGGGGATCTAACACGATCTCCAACGGCGGACAAGAAAACTAAGAGGACGTGAAGTAAGCGAACGATAGTAACCACAAATAGTCGTAACAAACTAATAGCACCTATCAAAGCACGTCTAGCATACCCACGCCCTATCACCTTGTTCCGCTACGGAGAGTCTGGTCACTATTCGGAGGAACTCACGGCGATCCGTAGCGACCCTCCTGGATTCTTCTACGTGCCGACGGTTCCGTGTTGAAACTGCTAAACGGTCGTCTCAGTCGAACGATGAACCGGAGGACTTCCATCCGCTTTTCCAGCAGCGATACAGGATGTCGCTCCTGCTCAAAGGCCATGCGATGGTAGACATGATACGGGAGGCTCGCCTTGTCCTGACCACCAGTGTGGGGTTGGAAGGGCATAAGAGGGACGGGGCATCGCCTATTAAAAGACAACTGGTGGCTGGTGTTTCAGGGTCAGAGAATCCAATTGAAAGAGATCTTCGATGGTCGTGATCTTTACAACAACTCCAAGGACTCCTGTCCTTGCACGAAATAGCTTGAAAGTAGGACAAGGAGGTCTCATCCGCTGGTTCGCAAACGAACGATGGTACGAGGAGCTCGTGAAGTCCGTCTCACCGCTAAGGCGAAAGTAGTCGAGGGAGGTCGCACCCCGATGGGAATGTTTCCACTTCGGCATCTGTGACGGCAGACGAAATACCTATGCGAGCTTGGCAACGCGCTGAAGACGGCGATGTTACCCAGGAGGCAACTATTGAAGCTTCCGGATTTTCCGGTCCATGCGAGGATAATTGTATCTCCTGAGCTCGTGAGCAGCTGTGCCAAGAGTCGTCCAAGTGCCTGGTCGCTTTCACCATATACAATCGGTAAGGAAATGGAGAAAATCCCAAGCAACGAATATGCTGTATCCTCCACAAAGGTCGGCTCTCGTCGTGAAGCTAGACATAACCCCTCTCGAATGTCATGTAACCCTGGTCGAAGGGGGGTGAAGGATTGTGCAGAGATGCCAGTTGCCTCCTCCATTTCCGAGATGATTTCTGGAGACTCTTTGTGGTTGGGGACATCAAGGCTCAGGTATGGCTCCCACTCCTCGGTGTAGAATCGAACGGCCTTGGAAGCATGGTACTCCTGGAATGTCCAGGCGCAAGTATTCCAACGTGAGATCACCGCGCCGCGATGGGGAGTGGACTCCACGGATAAAAACGATTGTCACGGCAGACCCTTCATACCACTTGAACATTGCAACCAGGGCTTCACAAGGTGGTCAGCCTTAGTGATGCAACATGTATCGCCCCATGCACAGCGGAGCCCAATCGCAATCTTGCAGAACATTTGCAGTTTGTTGTGAGTGAACGACTCGTCGAGCTCGTACACGACCATGATATCCTCGAGCAGAGGTTCGTTATCTTCCCATATTAGCGGTGGTACTAGGCGACCTCTCGGTGGATGTAGGCGATATCCACGTCCATCGTCGTGGAGATCAATTCCTTGAAGACAGGGAGTGATTCAAACCATGATGCTTGCTTGGATTGGTCGAGAAGACGACTAAAGGCGGTGTGAATGAGGATACGAGGTGAGTCCCGAATGACATTCTGAACTGCCCTGCGAATCGCCGTTTTCGTCTATGCTGGGCTTACATATTCCCGACGACGCTCTGTAAGGCAAACTGAGCGAAAAGATAAGATGTCACTGTGATGTTGATGCGCTTACCACGAACATTCTGATCAGAGGATTGTGATATCCTCGAGAGCATTGTCTCAAACATGACTATGGCATCATCATAACACCCTGCCCCGTGTAGAGCCGTGTGCTTCCTCTCGTAACCCCATGGGGATGAGGGATCGAGTCTTATCACCTGGGTATAAAGACATCAACAAAAACTAACGTGTGCGAGACGAAGGAACGGACCTCATTTGCGTCCCTTAAGCCATTGTCCAATAACCCCCCGGCCACGTACGCCTTGCTTCTCTTGATGAACGGATCCTGTTGCGAGGGCGGCTCGAGAGAAAGTGCTGCCGAATACACGGAGGCGGCTTCGTCATATCGTCCGGCATACCTTGCCGCATCTCCTTGATACTCTAGTTTCTGGGACAAGTGTTGTTTGAATCCTAACAGGGAACTGTCAAGTAAACGTGGAAAATGCTCACCAAGAACCCAATCCGCCTGCTCGGCGTGTCGGATTGTCCAACCCCTTAGTCCCTACATCATCTCGTGGAAACAGACAGTCGCATCCATCATCTTGTTAAGCATGTCGAGTTGTTCACAGATAATTCGATAGATCGTGAATCTTGAGGCCACAAACTTCATGCAGGAGAGCGTCAGGCCCATAAGGGTTACCTGTGCCAGGAACACTCACATTGTCAGTGCTAGCCAAGACACTGTCCTGCCAAGAGCCTCTTGTCAATTTCAGTTTAGCCCATTCTTTCAACAGTAACATAGGTGGATAGAGCCTCGATATATTCTCGTCTTGGGGCCGCCTCCGGGGTCGCGCTGTCGCTGCTCTCGCGGGTGGACAGATATTCTTGCAAGATATCTGCCGTGAAATGTTGAGCGCACGATAGACGACACGGCAGGCAACTCACCAGAAACCCACGATAATCTGCGCACTGTATAAACCTCCCCGTCGATGGTATTTATCATTGCCCAAACGATCACATCACCCCAGCATGTCCCCGCCACGATGTATTTACTGTTCTTTCACAATGCGACGCACTCGACTTATTCCGCTGTCATCGTGGCCATTAGCTTGCCGTCTTCCACTCGCTCGCGAAATACTCGCCATTCGCACCAAGTGTCACCGAAGATGGATCCTGTCGAATTGTCCATGTCAGCATCAGCGCAACCAGATCTTGTCAACACGAACCAGACATTGTCGATGGTGTGGGCTTTACTAGACATTGATAGCAGAGTAGCAGAGCAAGAAGAGGGAAAGTTGAGCGCCTATTATTGACTTCCCACACCAAGTCTCTTTGGACTTGAGCTCTGTTGCGTAGCGTCGTGACAGAGCAGGTACACTCGAAGGTAGTAGTGGGACGATGGCGGCCAAGGAGTGGGGTGTAGCTGCAACTGCGAGGATGCCGAGTGACAGCTATCATGATGTATGATGCCTGCTCATACGCTATTGTCTGCGTCTCGTTCATCGGATCTCACATCAAGGCAAGATGATCATATTTCCGTGACACAGGGGAATAAATAAAAGACATACGACCATCATGATTTCACCTCATTGGCCCAATACCCAAACAGCTGCCACGTTCCTGCCCTACTCATGCACTGCGTGGATTGTGACGGTAGATCCCTTTGTTTCGACGGAGGTTACAACTTTCTTATTGTCTCGCATAATCTCCGCTTTGGTGGCCCCCTCCGCGTCGTAGGTGCTCCCTGAGGGAACATAGGCCGTGGCATTCGTAATGGTCACCGTGTCAAATGGAATGAACTCGTTAGCCTGGTAAAGCGCAACACCCCACCATACTTCCCGTTTGAGGAGCGACTGATTAGAAATCAAGTGATAGACATGAGCCCGGCTATGGGATTGTTGAGGTTTTCGATAATGACGGCACCAGATGTGGCAGAAAGCACATCGAGACTGGCTCTAATGACATCTTTAGGCGTGATGGTGATGTCGGAGTAGTACGGCCCGTCTCCCCCCCACTCGTACCACGCTACACACGAAATGGGTAAGTGAGGTATATTGCAGATGGTTCAATGTCAGTCTACCTCCCACATCCGTCGTAAGTGCCATGTGATGAGGACGATTTGAGCACTGCTTGTGTCACTATTCGAGACAAGGAACAGTTGAGAATGAGTCGAGATCGAGGTCCCCAATAACAATAGGATTTATACGTTCGAAATATAGTCTGTGAGTGGGTGCGCATAATTGAGGATTACATACCGTACTTGCGCACACCCGGAGGCTGATGCAGATGGCACAATTTAATCAAGACAACGATCGTAGGATGACATCGACGAATGGTTGTGAGACCGTCGAAGGGGAAGGCATCGATAAAACGTGAGGGTTAAGAAATCAAGTACGCGACATCATTGGGTACAGTCGCGTAGTGGTGGAAGCTGCAACTCGCGTGCATGCTTCACGTGGTCTCAAAGATACTGCACAGCGGACGATTGAAGCACTGTGAAGAGTGGCTTAGCCACATTGAGTCAAAAGTGAAACTCAAAATCGAAGCAAGAAACCAGAGGGCATTGGTTCGTCGAACCTGACTACAAGCTGTCGACATTAGACAGTTGCTGATGATTAGCGGACGTGTAGCCTATCACGCTCCAGGCACGAGGTGATGAACATGTCAAAAGACTGAACACAACGAAAAATTTCCTGGAAACTGTGTAGACAGAGGATCTATCAGCTACCAGCAGCAATTGTGGAACTCGATGAAGAAACGTACGGTACTATCAGCTGTACGCCAAAAAGTTCAGTATTTATCGAATCAAATATACTTGCGCTCAGTGACTCTTGAGTTGACCGTCTGTAAGCACTGTGTGGTCACAAACGAACTTGATCGTATCATGTTGCAAGCTGGCAGTTCAACTTGGTCCGTGTCATTTCCTGCTTAAAAAGCCCCGCTTACCTGCCCCGATGCTTGCACAATCTCTTCGAGCTGAATTGTAAATTCTATTACGTGTCGGCGTTCCATTATGGACGTTCCAGAGCGTACCATACGAACAATGTGGTCAGTTGCTTTGCTAATTTTGAAGGTCAGCTGGTCGTCACCAAGGGAATTTGGCACTGTTTGATATTCTCGTGGCCACGTGGTTTGTCTTTACCGCACTCGTGCACATGCAACTGCTCAACTTCATGCCCTTTTGGCATCTCCTGCTCTGAGATCGATGTCAAAGATCTCCCTCGTGTGCAGTACGTCGGCTGTTGGTCTACTCCACCTGGCGGGAACTGCAACACATGCAGTGCGACGACTGCTGGTGGTGGCTTGTAGTGCTAACCCTTCGCCAAGTACTTCAAATAAGGCGTAGCAACGTCTTTCAGGCTGACATACACAATACTATTCGGTACTTCCCCAAGCCTTGTCAATGAGGATACTGCATACAGCCACCAGCGGGTGAGGAGTTCAACCTGTCGAATTTCATAAAGGTGAGGCAGTTTGTATACTCTGTACGGTAAATGAATGACCTGATGCTCAGATGACTACTGAGATCCGAGTGGTTGCAAGGCCGTTGCTTCCTCCAACGTGCCCGGTGACCTGCGCTTACTGGACCCAAGTGCGGCACCAAGTCGATCAAAGTGACACTTATGTAACTGACCTGACACTCCGGTGATGAAATGTTCCGCTCCATTGTTTTTCGGATGGCGTTCCGGCATAGTTGACTTGGGCTGATCGCCACTGGCATCATGTCCCTTCCTGACCCCTACTCAAACAAAAGGGTATACCTTGGCTGTTCCGTCCGCGACCCCACAAGTATGGCCTTTGGTCTTATATAATCAATTTGAATTTCGTTGAAGTTCTTTTCCACCTAACAGCAGAACGGGTAGCGCACTATGCTATCGAATGGGCCCGACGTATGTGCCTGCGAATGGCGTTCTCCCCCTGACTCTGTATGTTTGTTCCTATCCCCATGTTGGTGACGGGTCCTAACACGTCACTGATCGTATGTCATTGTGATGGAAGTTCGTGCACAGTGCTCACGAAACCTGGGATGAGTATATAAAAGACCCTGGTCCCCTCATATCTCGCACTGAAATCTGTTCTCCGTTGTCGCAACATCCTTACCTTAAACCATGTGGTTATATTCTGCGTTGTTCCTTCTCAGCACACTATTGTGCATCCCTCGAACTGTCTCTGGTCTCGGCTCGTCTTGCTCAGCTCCTCTTGGAGGCGGCACCGCATCACCCACCGACCCATATTGGCTTGAGACGATCAAACATCAGGGAACATCTCCATTCAATTCCGACCCAAGCTCTTATCAAGTCTTTCGCAATGTCAAAGACTTTGGAGCCAAGGGTGATGGCGTTACTGATGATACGGTCGCGATCAAGTTAGTCGATCATCTTGCGAGAGCTTTCATTGACATCCGTGTCCACAGTGCAGCCATGTCGTCTGGAACTCGCTGTGGTGGAGGTTCCTGTACCGAGTCAACGTACGAGCTTCCTCTCTTTGCACGCCTTGCGACTAACCCGAAAACTGCAGTCTCACTCCGGCAATCGTATATTTCCCGCAAGGGTAAAATTTATCGGATTTAATTGTAACTTGCGCTGACCCATGATTAGCACTTATCTCGTTTCATCACCTATTAGTACCTATTACTATACCGAAATGATTGGAGATGCCAAGAATTTTCCGACACTTCTAGCACGTTCGAACTTCAGTGGATTTGCAGTCATTGGTCAGCTTCTTCGGATCTCATGATGGCATTGAAATCAAAGCGAAACAGATGCTGACCCTTACATTCCTAATGGCTTTGGCGCTCAGTGGTTCGCCAATCAAGACAACTTGTACGAATTGTTGATTCCCTTGCGTCACTCGCATGCTGAGATCCGTCTTGATATAGCTTCCGCTCTGTGCGGAACTTGATCATCGATATGAGGCAGATTCCTTCCGGGAATTCAGCAATCGGTTTACATTGGCAAGTGGCTCAGGCTACTTCGTTGGTGAACGTTGTGGTCGAGATGTCCACTGCTTCTGGCACTAACCACCAAGGTAAGCAAAGGAGCGGCAACTACTTCACGAACTTACATAATTGGTGTCACAGGGATGTTCATGGAGAACGGCAGGTAGGAATTTATTATAGCGTATGTTGGCTTATATTCATCCTTCTCCGTCTATCTAGTGGTGGTTTCATGGGAGGTGTGTGGCGATAATGCTATACGACATGGACACTTACGTCTCTCTAGACATCATTTTCAATGGAGGTAATCAATGTCCCTCAGAGAGTGGAACAATATGTGACATTCCGTCCAGGAAAGATTGGTATTCAGGTTGGGAATCAACAATTCACGGTTCGCAATCTTACCATCAACAATGCCAACGTTGGTGAGTGGTGTGTGGGTGTAGGTAAATGGATGCTCATGAGGTATTTCCCAGCCGTATCGGGTATCTGGAACTGGGGTTTGTTATTCCAGTGTCAATCAATGTAATTCTTCATTGATTTGCATTCACCAGGCTTCACATTCCAGGACGTAACCATCAACAACTGCCGGGTATGTGAATTGGAGCTGCTTGCGGCTCGGTGGGAAGCGTGCCTGATCGTCTTTCACAGATTGGCTTTGACTTGAGCGTTGGTGGAGCTACGCAAGCAAAGCAGGTGACGCATCTCTTCGCCAGCCTATTTTTCATATTAATTAGCCTTATTTAGGGCGTTGGTTCCGAGGCCATCATCGATGCAGTTGTTACTAACACGCCAGTATTCGTTCGGTCCTCTGTCGCCAGCAACGGCACTCTCCCTTACTCTTTGGTACTCAACAACATTCAACTGACGAACGTTCCAACGGCGGTTGGCGTTGGTAATGGAGGTACTGTCCTCGCAGGAGGCACTACTACTATCGCCTCATGGGGACAAGGACATGTGTACTCCGGAATTGGTGGTCAGAAGACCTGGGTGCAGGGTAACATTCCTTCGGTTAACAAGCCCTCGATGCTCCTCGACAACACTGGCCGAATCTTTGGAAAGGCACGTCCTCAGTACGCGGACTACGCCGCGAGCCAGATTATCAGCGTCAAGAGCCAAGGTGCCAAAGGTGATGGCAAGACAGATGACACAGCTGCTATCCAGAACGTCTTCAACCAGGTTAGAGATCTCGCCCCGCTCTGAAATCCCCATCTTGACGCGCCTTTCTTATACTACAGTATTCCGGATGCAAGATCATTTTCTTCGATTCCGGTGTTTACCATGTAACGGATACGATAACCATTCCTGCAGGAACCCAGATTGTTGGAGAGGCATGGTCCGTCATCCTCGGAGGAGGAAGCAACTTCCAGTCTCAGACCAACCCACGCGTCGTCGTACAAGCAGGCACTCCTGGCTCCCAGGGTATTATGGAAATCAGTGGCATCATATTCTCCACGGCTGGTCCTGGTGAGCAGAATGCCATTTGATACGCTTGATCTCAATCCATTTATTCTAGCTCCTGGCGCGATCATGCTTGAATGGAATGTCCACGATCCTTCCGGTCAACAAGGCGTCGCTGGTCTCTGGGATACTCATGTCCGGTAAGTAGTCTAGGCTATTGGGGGGAAATAGCTCATCACAGATCGTTACATAGGCTCGGGGGAGGTCCGTGTCGTACTTGCCGAGAATACAGCACCAACTGATAGGGTATATCTAGCCAAGGGTACCAACATGCAAGACGCGAACTGCCCAGCTGGCTCTGTGAACACACCATGCCAGGCTGCCTTCTTGGGTATCCACCTGACCTCCGGATCTAGCGCATACTTTGAGGTTCGTGGTGTTGACTTGTTGTCCCTGCGTCATGCGTTCATCAACGTAATTAGGGCACCTGGGTATGGACCGCAGACCACGATCTTGATGCCATTGGTTCGCCTCAAACTTCGATCTTCACTGGGCGTGGTATCCTTTCAGAATCTGCGGGACCTGTTTGGTTCATCGGAACTTGTAAGTTCATCTCATCTGTATCCTTACTGATTCTGACGATGCGACAGCTTGTGAGTCTCTTTCTGAGTCTGTTGGGCTTATGGAGTGAAATCAACGATCTCCCATGCCAGCGGAACACGCGTCTCTGTACCAGTACAATCTGGTAAACGCTCAGAACCACTATATTGGCTTTGCTCAGGCAGAGAATGTGAGCAATCGTCTGGTATTGCTTTTTCGAGTTGTACATGACACGACTGCTCCTTTCAGCCATACTATCAACCTGTCCCTGCCGCTCCAGCACCCTATAACTCCTCTTCCACATACCATGATCCAACTTTTTCTGATAGCGTTAACATGGCTTGGGCCATGAACGTACAATCCTCATCCAATGTCATTCTCTTCGGTGGGTAGCACGATTCTACGTCATCTTAACCCCACGTTTGATGCCTCCTGATGCAGGTGCTGGCTTTTACGCCTTTTACCAGGTAAGTTTCCGTTCAAGCGATCCAGTATCCCAGAGTTGATCATGCGACATTTATCATAGAACTACGGTCAAACTTGCCTCACCAACAACTCGTGCCAAACGCACATCTTCAACATCGACTCAGCATCGAGTGTGGCCGTCTACAGCGTGTCTACCGTGGGTTCGACATACCAACTCAGCGTGGGTCAAAACGGCGTTGTGAGTCAAGCTGATAACCAGGACGGCTTCCAAAGCACGTTCACCGCCTGGAGCAATTAATGCTCATGAATTAGTTGGGAACGCAAGCTGCGTTGGCTGGATGTTGGCAGTCTGGATTGTTATCCAAATCATTCTACCGACTCGTTTTCCCGTCTTATATTTCCGTTGACTTCCTTTTTATTTCGCCTTTCATCTCCGTCCTTTATGTCTTTGTCCTTGTCTTCGTGGTGAGCTGGTGGATATGTGGTTCCCATGTAATATGGGGTGTAAGAGTTTGGGCGGGCTTAATCCTGCATCATCTCTGATGAGATTATGTAACGAGTCCTCTACGAGACTACGACAGACCTTCCTTTCTCTCGTGCACCTTGCCTCGTCAGTACTCGAAGATGACCGACCTCGAGGCCACCCGCGAGTCCGTCCAGGAAATCTCTCAACGACAACAAAAACTGCGCGACGATGCAGTCGAGAACCAACTCAGCTCGCTAACCGAAAGTGCGTCGATGCTGAAATTGAAAATCATGGACATCATGCAGGAATACGCCTCCATTCGATCCCTCCCGACGCATATACTGTCCGAACTCGGTACCCATGCCAGTAGCTTGATCGAGCACTGCCAAAATCTCGTCTGCGAGCGTAACGAGGGTGGTAGCACCGAACCCTGGGGGACGAGCCCAGAGGTACGTTGAGTCTGGACGCGCTCATGGGTTTTCGATGTCATTTCCATTATATGACGTCTCTCCGAAAGGAATTGGCTGCTTGTCAGCGTCAACTTCGCAGGGGCCTTGTAACGCTAGATGCATTTGTGGAATGTAAGTGGAGTTTGCGAGCGTGATATTCGATTGACTGGCCTTTGAGATCAGTTTGGGATGAAATGGACGACGAATCGGCTGAAAATACGACAACGGACGAAGAAGAGGAAGAGGAAGAGGAAGAAGATGAAGATGATGAAGATGAAGAATTGATGCAGGACGTCATAAAGTAGTTGGCAAGCACGGCTGGTCGACAGCGAACTACTCGCATGATGGCACTCGAACACCTTCCTACGATATCAAACTCAAGGCTTCAGCCTTAATTCTTGTGAGCGATTCATAACGTGCACATGAATTCATCCCAGAAATAGAGTCTACGTTCTCGTTTGTCTCGTCTCGTCCTTTTCTGTGTCTATATGCATGTTACGACCGCTTCGCCTTCATGCGAATTAGGACCCTCGAGGAACTACGGTCTCAAATCCTAATGCCGATCTTCTGACCAGTTTCGTCAGCAACAATATCGCTCTCGTCCCCCGGCAGTTCAAGTCACTACCCCTCGTACTGCCATTCCACCTTATTGTCGAACATTGTCACTAGTGCATCTCAGCGCGTCCATTCAACCCTCACTCAGGCGAATAATTCATCGCACCGGACTCCCGTGTACTCACGAGATCGCCCCTCGCATCACTCTCCCCTTCCACAAACTGCTACCCGTAGCCCGAGTCGGACATCTAGCAGCCGTTTGCGCGCAATGTTCCCCGTGCGCCAAACTCTGTCAAGTTGTAATCTTTTAGGCTGTCATTGTCATGTCAATGTGTTTCGTCGTCCTTGGTGCCTGTATCCCTAACCCCATGTAATGATCCCCAGTGGTGATGACACTATTGACGATGTCTTGTGCCTCTGTCTGAGTCATGAAACCTACATCATGCTCCACACGACAAAAAAAATATCGCGGTCCCGTCAAATACGTCAAGGGATAACGACCGCATGCGCATACAACTAGGACCCGGGCGTACTTGACCCGCCAACACATTGCCGTGGCCCCGGATCCGAGATACCCATCCCTTCACGTGTCATTGAAGCCATTCCGCGTACACCCGGGGGTTCACCTGCCCTAGCTGCACAGAACCTGGTGGTTTTGGCTCGGTTGCAGACGTGTTCGAGATGCCAGCCTGGCCAGAGAACAATGCTGTACCGTCACGTTTGAGTGCGGCCATTGAGCGCTAGCGATCAGCTTTGGCGAGTATGCCAATGCCTATATGTGTCGGCTTACGCACCTTGTTGAGCGTCTAGATATCCCGTACAAGTTACATATTATGCCAAGACCGAACGCACACTCATGAGGGGGCGCAAGAAGGGATGCGCTTTCGGCAGCCTGGCTGTTCGGCACCCGCACAGGTCGGCTCCCAGGATCGGTCAGGTCCAGCCTCTGATTGCGCCCACCTCGATGCGCAGCAGCTCTTCTACGTACATATCTGGTTAGTCACGCATTTGTTACTATCTCTCTAAACTAGACCTGGTGCTGATCAGAGTTTCCATCTTACCTGTCATCACTGATCGTACGACACCGACTTCATCCGAGGTAGTGTGGGCTAGACCTACAAGGGAGGCTGCCAAGCAAGGCGACTCTGGCTACGTCCCTGCGACTATTCACGTGGACCCTGCTCAAGCTGACTGTCTTTGGGTCGTACCTCGCTCTGGGGGCACTGAATGAGTAACATGGAGTGCTCAATGGCGGTGAAGAGATCAAGTGCTTCTAAGTTTCATTGAGCCAATGTTACCAGTCACAAATGCGCACTCAACTCCACACCGACAAGCAAAAAGGAAACAAAGAAACAACGGCAACAGAAAAAACACGCAACTAATATTAACACTCGAGATCAAAAGCCAAATAATTTTTCACACGGCCTCGAATAAGCATCAGAAATAGAAAAGTAGATAACTTGTTGTCCGCACTGAAATAAGAGTCACCGAGCCACGTCCATGGCCGCACCATTATTGTCAACTCTTGGGGGACTGACTCACAGCACCGTACTGCAACGGCGTCGGGTGATGTAACAACAGCCCCGTATCCCGTGTAGGACCGTGAGGATTTTGTTGTTGCTGTAACGGCAATGGTGTGTAGTAATGCAGCTGGTGTTGCTGGATCTGATGTTGAAACTGTTGTGGTGTAGGGGGCAAAAGAGTCGGAAACGACGAATGATCGCTCAAGAGGGGTGTCGAAGCTAATAGGGGGGTACCCTCGGCGGAGGAGACATGGGGGAGGCTGCGTTCACGTTCGACGATACTGTCAGAGGAGAAATGTGAGTGGGTGTCGGGTGTACAATGGTGTGGGGAGGGCGGGAACAGGTAGACCCGGTGGGAAGAGAAAGTATAACGCACCCCCGCATCACAGCCGCATTCGTAAGGCGTTTCGCACGCTGCTTGCTCTGATTGTCTTCATACTGATCCGTCTCATCGACAATCTCTTCTGAGATGATTTCCTATTTTTAGTGATTAAGGCGCGAACTGATCCATTGGCTATTATCACGCAGGGTAACTTACCTCGATGATATCTACACATCACCCATAACCGAGAGATAAGAAGGTGGATAACGTCATTGCGGCACGGTGACGTACCTTCAAGGGTGATTACGCCGATAGCCCCTCCGGCAAAACCGGGAGTCCGGCTGACTAGCAATAAATGCGCACGTCCAGTCTGACTATTGATAGCGAAACGTGAGACGATATAGCCCGGAACCGACTGGAGCCCCACGTACAAGTAATCCAGTGCCTGGAAGCAATTTATGGACGGAAGTGCTTCGGGCAAGATGGAGAGTTTGAAATGGGACACAGGGAGAGCCTTTGCAGGGTCATAAACGAGGAGCTACAACAGTGGGACACGTGCGTGAGTAACTCTCGACGACGCCCCATCACAGAGAAAAGAAAGACACCTTCTTAACGAGAAGAAGCCCGCGGAAAGCGAGTGGATTGCGCGCTTCGTGTATAGGTATGCGGGAATAGCCGCTGTTGAGGCTAAAGGGCGACTGGACGATCAGCACAAGCGTTACATGAGAATGGAAGAACGTGCATGGCGTCCACGGTTGCGTGATCCAGGATGGTATCCACACATAGAGTCACGACATCCTGACATTAAAACGTCATAATATGTGCAACTAAAGGACGGGGCGAAGCGCACCCTGATAGGGGTCATGATAGTTTCGACGTTTTTGGTGTTGAGCTCCAAGACGCCGTTGAGAATGCTGATTTCGTCGTCACGGAGGGGTTCTTCGCCGGTGCGATGAAACTGGAGGAATGACTTTAGTTCTGCCTTCTTGTACGTGTGACCTTCGTCCGCGCCGAGGACATGATCTAGAAGCTTGGCAATTGGCCAAGCAATTGGGGCTGTAACGGTGTATAGCGTGCCTGAGACAAGATGGAAGGGAAAAGACATACCAAACAAGTACATAAGGCAGAGAACAAAGGGAGCGCAACGAGCCCCGACCGAGAGGCCATATCTCACGCTAACTGCTTGCGGAATGATCCTAACAAAGGGTCGAGAACATTCTAAGCAATCTAGCAGAGGACGTACTCGCTGTGAAATGAAGGTTGTCGAAGTGAGACGGGAACGGAAAAGTGGGTAACTATACGTGCCCAAAGATGACTGAAATGGATCAGGAAGATCAGGAAGCGGAAAAATGAAGAAAAAATGTAAGAATTCATACCAATTGCGGTCGTGGAGATGGCAATGGCCGCAATACCACCACCGATCTAGGCGATTGAATTTACGTCTGAGGAAGAGAGCATCAGAATACTTACGGCACCGTCCAAGAAGATGGGCAAACTTTCGTTGATGACCTGGAAAAAGTGAGGACGGGAGGCGAACAAGGGAAGCGTGTACGGACGACGTTGGCGAGGAGAAGGACCTGTTCGGGTATGAGCAAAGAGAGGAACAAAGAGATAAGAGTAAGTACTGACGACGAGGACCCAATGGCGACCCTTGCGCATGAGATTCAAGACTGGAAGGATGAGAGACAGATGAAGGTGATGAATGGGATGGACGCACCTTTTTGAGCGTTCTTCTTTTCGACCAGGTCATCGGAGGAGGTGGCGAGCACACGAAGATGAAGTTCGTCGAGGCCCATGAGTCCGAGAGTAAGGCTGACAAGCGGTGAGACCGAGTCTATCGTCAGAGGAGATACAACATGATACCCAGCAAACACGCCGCCTGCGAGGACGAGAGCAGCGCTGATAGCAATTTTGGCCCAAAATTCGGGAGATCCGACAGGCTCTTGTATTGTTTTGGAGTGTCCATGGGATAGGACGTGTAGGAAGGAGCTTACCATCGCCCCTCGCTTGAATGTGGTGGTCACTTGAAAGAAAGGGTCATTCCGATCCGGACTTGAGGTTAATGGCGTAGCGTGCACGTGACCGAGCCATCACATGTCCCTCCTCCTCCGTCGTTTGATCATGTCGCTCAGACCGCGCACGGACTCGATGCCATCGCGAGCAAAAAAACGTCCCCGCGTCGACAAAAGACGCGCGATTGAGCCGTACTCGCACGACGACGTCCTTTGGCACGACGTACGCGCACTGCTTGGCCACGACACCGTACACAGCGCAGAGCAGCACGCGACAGACTGGGACGCGCCGTTTCAGTTTCGTGAAGAGCTCGAGGTCGTCGTCGACCGTCTCTCCTCGAATGGAAACGCCCTCGCACTCGCCCCGCCTCCCCGCTCCGACTGGGTCATCGTCGCACCATTTGCTCTCCCCGGGGAGCGCATCCGCGTGCGTGTCTACCGCAGCGCACGTCTTCACTCATTCGCCGATCTGCTCGATGTCATCAATCCAAATTCCGATCTGAGAGACGATAGCAGAGTGCAGTGCAAGTACTTTGGCCAATGCTCTGGGTGCCAGTATCAAGTATGTCACCACTGGTTCATCGGCCGTATGCTCATCTCGCACCAGATGCTTGCTTATGAAAAACAACTCGAGATCAAACGCAACGTCGTCGTCAAGGCATACCACAACTTCGCAAGCCTCCCTTCCTCTGCACTACCGACTGTCCTACCTACTATGGGCTCCCCAAAGCAATACCACTACCGGACAAAGATAACTCCTCACTTCGAGGCCCCGCCAAAGAAAGCTCGTGCGGATCCTCCATCCACCTCCTCCAAGCCCGACTGGCTGAAAATCGGCTTCAATGAGATCGGAAAAAAGACCGTGATCGACATCGAGGTTAGTCCACATGTTCAAACGTAGCTATCTTCTCATATACATCAGGAATGCCCTATCGCCACTCCAGTACTCAACCAAGCTCTAGGTCCAATACGAGAAAATATCATCCAGTAAGTCTATGCAACTTGTCCCCTCGCCGGTGCTGACTCTAGCAGAAACATCTGGTCCTACAAAAAAGGCGTCTCACTCCTCCTTCGTGACTCCCTCGACCCATCCATACCCATCGACCTCACCAACCCTACCCCAGACGACCCCACCCAACACCTATGCGTAACTGACCACAAAGCGACTGTTCGCGAACGCGTCGGCGATACCTACTTTGAGTTCCCTGGACATGCTTTTTTCCAAAACAACAATTCCATCCTTGTCCCACTCACCAACCATGTCCGGGATGCCATCTTCCCTACCTCCACGGATGACGATGCATCACCGACCCATCTCGTCGACGCTTACTGCGGAAGCGGTCTATTTTCCATCCTCCTCTCCCCCCAGTTTCACACCGTCGCCGGTATCGAACTCGCTACCGACGCGATACGCTCTGCCACAGCCAACGCACAACTGAACCGCCTCCCTCCCGACCGATGCACCTTTCGCGCCGGTGATGCTTCGGATATATTTGCCACCGTGTCGCATTTTCCGAGGGAGAAAACAGCGGTGATTATCGATCCCCCACGCAAGGGGTGTGATACGCGCTTTTTGGAACAGTTGCTCGCGTTTGGTGCGAGAACGGTCGTGTATGTGAGTTGTAACGTGCATACGCAGGCGAGGGACGTGGGTATGATCGTGAGTCGATCCGAAGAGGCGGGTGTGGGTGGGCAGGAGGCGCAGGAACAACCAAGACAAAAGTATGTGTTGGAGAGTCTGAGGGGGTTCGACTTGTTCCCGCAGACAGCGCACGTCGAGAGTGTTGCGGTGTTGAGGTTGGTGTCGGTCGAGGAGGATATGGCGAGCTAGTTTTTGTAGATCTCACAGGTAACGTGTTGCGGTGTACGATGCCAAGGTTAGTGCGGATCTGTCAGCATGCTAGATCGATTCATATGAATTGTCGATCCTGCTGCCTCTGAAAAATTGCATGTTTTCGGTTCTCCATTTTCTAACGAGTAAATGATCAGCAGGTTATATGCTAGCCACATGCTTTGCACTCCTTCAGAGCCTACTTGTTGCCCCAGGGTCATTGTCATGACACCGTGCATGTACCAGTACGTTGTTTTCTCATTGGTTCTCTCTCATCTACTATCTGACAAGTGCGACCTAGGGATTGAGGCATCTGGACCGAACTTATCCGGATTGGCCAACATTATCTTAGATTCTAATCTGACCCCGAGTTTCCTGCGAAAAACCTCCTCAGCAATCCGTAATCGACACATCATGGGACAGAAATGTCTCACGTCAACGTGAGAATGATTCGAATGACTCGACAAGTCGAGACCGATCATAAATAACAGCGTGCATGCTCTTTTTCCCCGTGTGACACACCTTCGTCTCTGAGGTTAGGACCATGGTATTCAATACATCCGAGCCCAACGTGTACGCTGAGGCCCCCTGTGGCGTACGTGCACACAAGCGCGAGGAATCCGAGGCGTCGCTCGCGCGGCTAGGTGTGCGTGCATGCATGTAGATGGTTGGCTACAACTGACTCATGATTCACGCGTGCAGATATCCAAATTGACGATTCGGCTGACTGACGCGCCAAAACCTCTTCCAGATCTTAGGACGCTCGTGTTCGGGGAGGTGGGTGTCCCCCACTCGATGCAATCGCGATACGTTACGCTACTTACGCACTGATGACCATACTTTTATCATCCTCGATCGCGATGGTTTGGGACTGCAACAGAGCTTCAGTGATCATATGGCTACTGCATCATTCCATCCCACCACTGGATGGTCCACGCCGGAAATCAAACCCTACGCACCGCTCACTCTCGACCCCTCCTCGTCCTGCTTTCAATATGGCTGTAATGTGTTCGAGGGCATGAAGGTGCGCTTATCGTTATCCCGCTCTCACTCGACGCTTGATGAGCGCTGAACCACGCACATAACGTATGCAGGCTTACCTTGGTCCCGACAGCAAAGTGCGACTGTTCCGACCCGAGTTAAATATGCGGCGTTTGGAGCGCTCTGTGGAACGTTTGGCCCTGCCTGTGAGTGATATCACTTCCATGTCCTCGTTCTCATCGCACTCATCGTCGTTCCGTTCGTGTTATAGCCCATAGATGGCGATTCCGTCCTCGAGCTCATCAAACGATTCGTCCAGATCGAAAAAAGGTGGATCCCCAAACTACCAGGATACAGCTTCTACCTCCGCCCGACCATCATCGGTACACGCACAGGTGCTTCTCCGCCCTGCTTTTCTCTCTACACCAGGTTTACTCACTTGTGGTATCGCGACACTCCCAGCACTCGGTCCAGTCGCCTCTGATCAAGCTATCCTATACATCATTGCATGCCCCAGCGGACCCTACTGGTCACATCCCGCCTCGTTACTCGCCGTGAACGACACCGTACGAGCGTGGCCGGGCGGTACCGGCGGACACAAGGTTGGTGGCAACTACTCCCCAGCGTTCCTCCCCCAGCGCGAGGCAGCAGCGCAGGGATACGATCAAGTACTGTGGCTCTTTGGCGAGGAGCAGCGAGTGATGGAAGCGGGTGCGATGAACGTCTTTGTCGTAGTCCGGCGCGCAGACGGAAACGGTGCGTGCCGTCCTGTTCCTTCCTGGCCGACTCCGCCGGGGAAGCTATCGCGAGCTGACGACGTTGCATATCGTATTGCATAGGTTTGGACGTCTTGACACCCCCGCTGGACGGAACGATTCTACCTGGCGTCACGCGCGCCTCGTGTCTCGAGCTCGCTGCCGATCGCACGTTCCATGCGCACATCTCCATCGATGGTTCGGTTGAAGGAACGACCCTCCACCCTGCTGAACGCGTGTTTACGCTCTCTGATCTCGAACGCTGGTCTGCCTCGGGTGACCTCGTCGAGTTCCTCTGTGTCGGGACGGCGGCGGTCGTCGCTGCTGTACACAACATTGGGTTTGATGGACGCGTCGTCGTGCGTGTGCCAACGTACCCGGATGACCCCAATGGGCTAGGTCCTGTCGGGAAGGCGCTTCGAGAGCAGATCTTGGCGGTGCAGGAGGGGAGGCAGGAGTATAAGGGGTGGGGGGTCGTGTGTGAGTAGTGCGCCCATGTTGGATGACGTGACAAGTTGTGATGGGCGAATCATGGCATGCAGCGCGGTTGGTGTGATACTATTCATCGTTTTGTTTGAGAGCGTGCACTGAACTAGGGGATGGGCTGAGGTAGGACGTCTGCAGTGTCAAATGGTCACTGTAACTGTAGTCCTGAGTCAAGCTAACACACACTACCCACATTTACCCGAGCCCGCCAAACACATAAGCACCATACATCATAAATTAGATAAAGAGGTTGACGTTTACCATTCCTGGTGTAACTTCCAGGAGTTTGTTATCGTACATGCGTCTGTGGGTCAATATAAGTTAGATTCCCACTCCCAAGCTTTTGCGACAAGTAGACGGAATGTCCATGCGACAAGCATGCTGCTCTTGGGTACCATCAATAGCAAAGGACACCTTCCCCTCGGTCTTTGTCAAGTTGTCTTATTTTGTTCTGCGATACGAACGAAACGCGCATGTCAGCGTTCAAACCAAGAAAGACAGTGCATGTGCGACAACAGCGCAACTTGCCTCGAGCGTAAACAAATGCGCGTCATACGACGCCGGCGCGAGTGAGCGCATGCTCTCTGCAAGCTGGTAGAGATAGTCCTGTACGTGCGTTGGAGGTCAGTACCCCATCCTTTTGCTGACGAGGTCGGACAGGTGGACACATGCCTTGTTACGACCCGAGAGGCCAACAGAGCGCCATATACGCACCGCGAGGGCGTCCAGGGGTTCAGAATGGACTGTGGGTCGACCGTTGAACAGTGATTCATGCCACACCCAGACGACGTGACTGGGATTGGACGTACCAAAGGATGGATTATCCGGTCGGCTGATATAGCACTGCAAAACGCGCATATCGTGTTATCACGCGTCCCGACCTTCGGAGGTAAAGAAGAAGAAAAAAGAGGTCACGCACACATGCCTGGCGTATGATGACTCTCTCTGTGCCGTTTTCTCGAGTATAAACGTCGAGCGTTTCTATCGTGTAATCCTACCACATGTGAATTGGCGATGTGAGGAGGACGAACGAAGAAACATACAGTCTCTCGGTCGTCTGTGATGACACATCGTTGGCTCGAGAGGCAGGAGACGGGAATGAGACGTACCTAGGTAATCACGTACTTCGGCGACATGCGCCGGGTCAATGGTAAATGCGACGCCTGTTTCACCGTCACCATTAGCATCGTAGATACACGTAAGAAATGTAACAATCACCCCACACGATATCTTCTTCCGGAGATGCATCCTGTTTGATGTCGACACGAGGGTAATAGCAAGTGGATGTGAGCCTCTCCACTCTCTTGACTACAAAAAGTAGGATTTTGTACCCACGTATTCGGATGTACATATTCGGTTCCAGTCTTCTTTGTGAACAATCGTCACCACGCGTCCGGGATTCTTAAAGAAGGGAGAGCCTCGTCATCAGAGTGGCCTGCCAAGGCTGTAGGTATGAGTGGACCTACCTCCGACGTCCCCCGGTGGACATGCGATTCCAAGGCAAAGCGGCGGACGAAACCTTTCAGAAAACCAGGGACTAGCGTCGTGTTAAGGTGAGCATGTCACGAGGAGGAGAAAGACGAGACTTACCTCGAGATATCACATGTGGGGGTGGCTTTTATGTCGAACCCTCCTTTAGACACTTCAAGCACGAACGGGACAGACCCACTACCCACCTTGAAGATGAGAGATCCGTAACCGAATATGACGAATGGGGACGTAGCCATTATGCTTGTTTACTTGCGAGTCACAGTTACCGAGGCTGTTTCCCCCCCTTCCCCTTCCGCTATATACCACTTCATCGCGTGTTCGGATACTAGTTCGGCCCTGTATTCGCCTCAAGCCAGGGTGATATGCCTGCACCGAGGCGCATTCTTCCGGCCCAGGGACATCCGGTCAAACCAGATGCTGGCGATAAGTTTCATCTCGCCATCCTTGTTCATTAAATGCTCGACAGGGAAGATAGGCGAACCACCCATCTTCTCATCCGCACTTTCGCCGGACCATTTCAATTTGCACGTTGGAAGTACCCTCAGGATACTGCTGAATTGTTCTTGTCTTGCGCTTCATTTGCCCTTATGTTACTGTAGTATCAGTGATGATTAAAGGGAACTTTATGCAAACTCCGTGGTTGAGCCTATCCGACTCTGAGCCCTGACGAACTCGGGGGCCTGATCCATGTGGCAAGGATGATGATGATTACTTCAACGAACTTGAAGAACATCTCACCGTGGCACGTTTCTTTGCGCTTCCATTCCTCCCGCCGAGTAGTGGCACTTTCCCTCGTTCATATTCAAGCTGTTTCAATGACTTCATCGCTCTACTTCCTAATTTCCGATTTGCCAACTTGGATCCCTAACTTGGTCTGCAAACGCCCTGCGTTCATTCGGGTTCGGGTTTCCCGTCTCTTCCGGAGCGTTTGAGTCAGTCGGTGGAATTGTCTATAGCCAGTCGTTGTGTATGACTCGGAGACGCGACAAGGAATGTCAGGACGAGTCTCGGAGCGTGGTTACCTGGAGTGTACAATGCGACAGAATCGTCCTTGTTCGTTGTCGGAGTTCGTCGCTGTCCAGTCGATCAGCCAGGGCCATTGAATGATTGACTCGTTATAACTCATCGATGACTCTGGCCACAGTCCCCATCGTTCTCCACACGAAACCACGACGAGTCTGGCGGCCGAAAAGTATCGTCAAAGTGTATGAGCCTCAATCTCATTCCCACTACTTAGTTGCTGGCTACCCAAAACCAATTCCAAAACGGCACGGAAACGGTCCCCAAACCGGGTCCGTTATCAATTCTGAACGACCCTAATAATTAAATGAAACGCGCTGTAACCGACTCAAACAACCCGAACTTGTCGAAACATACACCATCGATGTTTCGGACTCATCTGACAGCCGGCGGAGTAGTTTATTCGCCAGACCCGGACGGGGACCTGCGAAATATATAGACCTACGTGGCGCTTGCAATGTCAACATTCGCCATCTGTCTGCGCTCTCTGTATGCGCTTTATATCCGCTCTCGCCTCCAGTTTCTTGTTCGGTGCTATAGTTCTCGCAGACGATCACCCCGAGATGCACCAGCGGCGATTCGTTAACAGTGTCGATAAAAAACTCAACGCTACCCTCCCCTTACAATGGGCTGGTATTTCCCTGTCCGGGCGCGACGAGGCGTGTCCCTTCGGTACCGTGTGTTGCTTGATCTCATCTTGCTTTATTCCAACAGGGAAACTACATATTCGCCATCGGATCGTTTTCCGTTCCCCTTGCTTGGGGTTGGAATAGTGGAACAGGTGTCAGTGTCGCGCTCGCCATCGGCGGCATCACCGGCGCGTGTTCTGATATCACCACTAATTTATGGGTCGGCATCGATGTATTTTTAACCGGAAATAATGTCTCTTACGCTGGTAAAGTGACGATTAAATCATAACATCCAGTCACCGATCTCACCCCTGCGTCTAGGTTGGGCCGCCTGGGGTAACCAGGCCCATTGGTCCACAAACTTTGACATCTCCCCCGCACACTTCATCCGAGCCAGCCTCCTCTTGCATTCCAACACGTCTGGTGGCGCCTTTCTCGAAAATCTCTCCAACAACCAGACCTGGGGGTGGGATTTCACTATGGATAATAATGGTGGTCAACCTATGCCTCCGCTCTGTCAGGGCAGTGTAGAGTGGGCCGTGACACCGTTGGCGACGTTTCGCGACGATGCCCTCCCTATTTCCAACTTCACCACAGTGGCCTTTCTGGATACCATGGTGTTAGCTGATAGTCATGCCAACGTGACGTCCGATGAGGGGTTTATCAATAATCTCAATCATGACTCCAGGAAGTTGACCAAAGTCATGAATAAAAATAACATTGTCGTGGTCACATGTGAGCTGTAGGACGTGGTGGTTATTTCCACTTGATATTACTTGTTTAAGCTGGTTTACGATGTCGTGTTTTCCCTCGACGACTTGTGCAAACTTTTATTGACGTGAATTTCATATGCTCGTGTAGCATCTGAATCGCCATTTAGCCTAGCAGTTTCGATCGCGGCGACCCCCTTTTCTGTAGTGTAGAGTAGGGCACAAGGCCGAGATGGGCCCGTTACTGATCCGCCACCCGTGTCCGCAAGAGACGCGCTGAAAATGGACATGTCAGGCGGACGTACAGTATGGAGGATCGTGGATCCTTCGTCTGCACTGCGCATCTGTATGACGTGAGTTGTGATCGTTGGGAACTCTCTCTGACGACATACCTGTTTCTCCTCGTAAAACTCTTCGAGGCGTCCGCATGCCGAACATTTTTTGGTCACCTGGATCCTGTGAACGGCACACGCTGTCAATGACCGCACGGACACGTAACGAATCGATTATGTTTGGATCTCAGGCTACGGCATCATACGTGGGGTAGCGTGATATCGGTGGTTAGTACTGGCGACTGACCTATTTTTTTTGAACAGTCATACGTCGTTGGCGTCGCGCTGATCTGGACAAAAGCGCGAGCCTGTCCACCCGCTGTGTTGGACCTGTCTGCGGCCACTCCGAGCTGGGTAGACCTCCAGACCGAACTGTATGCCCCCCCACGCTAAGAAACTTGCCTCGGGTCGTCGCACGGAAGAACCGCCGCCGTGATGGACGCCGGCCACCTCGTGCTGCGTTTCCCACCGCTCAAGCTCCAGCTCAACGTGGATAATGGGCAGCCGCCGCCATTTCAAGAGCCCGTGCCAGGTGCGCCACGGTTGTTTCCGAGACTCGGACAGCTGCCAGAAAATGAGTGGCGTGGAAGAGATGATGCTCGGTTCTGCCGCATCGTCCTGTGTGATATCCGTGTTTGCTAGAGACTAACGCGCGTTCTTTTGAACAGTCATGATTAGACCGGATGCATTGTTGACGCCAGTTATGTGCAGGGTTGGGTCCTTTAGGCCGGGTTTGACTGCTGATCTGGACATATAGTTGGACGTCCAGGTTGACTCTGGTCTGTGCATCACGATCCCACAGCGTGGTGCGAAGCGGAAGCTGCAAGACGTCGAACCCGATGATATCGCGCCTTCTCACCAGCCCAAGATTGTAGTTGTCACGCTTACACAGTGGATAGTGTATCCTCATTGAACGATTGCCGCCGGACCTTGCTAACCATGTAGTCCTCGTGGTTAACCGTCCCTTGCCCTCAGGAACTAGCGTGCCTTAGGCTGCTAAACCTCTGGCAGCTTACCGACTCAAACGTCCCGACCATCGGAACGTCTGTATCTACACACGGATGGGTGTTTCAGGCTCATTTGACAGTCGGCGGAATAGTCTATCGACCAGACCGCTCCCAGCGGACGGGGACCTGTGAAATATATGAAACTGTGAAGCTGCCAGCGCTTTCGATGCCAACCTTGCCGTCTGTCTTCGCTAGTATGCGCTTGCCTAGTCGACTCGGAATGGGATGGTTCAAGTGCTGGATATCGCCACATTGGCCATCGCTTCTGCTTCCGTGGCCAAGCTTTGTTTGCGCTCTAGTTGACGAAGATACTCCGCACGTACCACGCGCAAGGGAAAAAGCCTGGCATGTGTGGTCCCACGAAAATGACGCACCATCTGGCCACCATGGTGTGGGCCGTGTGTAGCTTCACTTGGACCGTTGATTGTACCAGTGTATCATTCGGACCATAGAGAGCCTCTCTACAGCACCCGTTTCTATCTCTTGCCGGCAACTCCCGCAGTCAACCCTTCAGCCGCCTGAACGCCTGCTGCGTCTTCCCTGCTTTCCGCGTCGAGCTTCCTAACCCGAGTCTGCAATGCAGTGACAAAATCCGTAACATCGTCAGGCAGAGTCCGTACACAACGAAGATGCGCAACCAGACGGACCCACCTCGAGTGCAAACAAGTGAGAGTCGTAGGATGCCGGTGCGAGCGCACGGACGCTCTCGACGAGTTGATAAAGGTAATCCTGTATATCCTGATCTGGCACGAGAAACAAGGTACAGGTAAACAAAACGTACCTTGTTATTTCCCGAAGGGCCGACAGAGCGCCAGATGTGCGCTGCGAGGGCGTCGAGGGGTTCAGAACCGACTATTGAGTGGTAGCAGTGAGCGCATCACTCTGGAAGGGAGGCTGGAACGTACTGAAGGAAGGATTGTCGGGTCGCCCTACGTAGCACTGCGAGGTGCAGGAATTATACCGTACACAAGCGCCGATGAGCAAGGTGGGTACGTACATATGCCTGGTGTAGTGTCGTGAGAAACGGTGAACATGAGGAGAAATACGGACGTACGTCATGAATGATGACTTTCTCCATGCCATCGTCTATGGTATATATGTCCAGTGTCTCTAACGTATAGCCATCCTGCCATCATCGTCATTTTTCTGCATGGCGGGAGCGAGCTTTGACCTCTGCCATGGCGGGTAGAGGCACGCACCTTTTCCCGGTAATCTGCCACGCAGAAACGTCATTCGTCCTATGGCCAGAGGGAGCCAGTATCTAGAGGTCTGAACGAGGACTCACCTAAATAATCACGGACTTCGGTGACGTACGCAGGATCTATTGTATACGCCACGCCTGTTCATCGTCAGCTCATGGATGAACACGCAGACTGCGGAACGGAGGATACTCGCCCCATACGATGTCATCATGCGGAAATGCATCCTGTTGTTCAATGCTGGAAACAGTGGGAAGCGGTCAAACTCAAAGACGAGACGTACCGACGCGGAAAATCTATCCCAGTCTTCTTTATGCACGAGGGTCACCACGCGCCCCGGGTGCTTTTTATCACACCACACAAAACCGTGAGCGAACACCGGGGCATAGGCATATTCAACATCAGTCCCGAATGCCAGCGTTTGATGACAGAACAGAAGCGCTCTGGATAAAACACCCGCACATACCTCAGGCGTTCCCCGATGATCGTGCGATTTCTGTGCGAACCGTCGGACATAGCCTCTCAGGAAACCAGAGACTAGGGGCGGTTTCAGGCAAGCTGAAAGTATATTTGGCACGAGACAAACGGTGGGGCGTACCTTGGGATATAACGTGTGGAGGAGGCTATTGGCAGACAAGTGGTTCAACAGTGGGGGCTCGGAAATGAGACACATACCTTGAAAATGAGAGATCCGTATCCAAATACAACGAACGGAGGTGTGGTCATTATCTTCCGAGTTCCTACGTCAGTCTCAATTTCGGATCAGGTTACACTCGACCACCAGCTGGGTATCTGATCAGCACACGATGTAGTCAAGAATCATGACATGATTAGTAGACAATTCACACCTATCTGATAAGACCACGTGACATTTGAGTTATTGTCAACAAAAGCAATAATACAAAACTCAAGTACTCAATGGCCATTGGTGCACAAGAAAGCTTCCAACCGATGAACTCCAACACTCATAAGCCACAGAGCTCACTTGAAGTTGTATTTGACTCTCGCCCTCCACTCGACAAAGGCCGGCCATATCCAGTACAAAATATGCCCTGCTCTGAGATACAATGGCATATACACAGTCCTCTCACCCGTGTCAATGGCACGGACACATCGATCTGCGACAAACTCGCATTTCAGACCGTTTTTGGCAGGATCAGATTCGTGGATTTCGGGACTGGAAGCACCGGGAGGGTTGTCGACTGCGGAAGAGCGAAAAGAACCCTGGATCGTTCCTGGGAGGAAAAATGTAAAGTTGATAGAAGGGTGTTCGATGGAGAGTGCTTGGTAGAGCAACAGCGATGCGGATTTCGTAGCGGAGTAGACTGAACGCGTCGGGGGTGGAATTACTGCTGCTACGCTTGATAATAAAAGTACCGACGGCGATGTGGAAGTATACGAGAGTAGGGGGATCTATTTAAAAAGTGCGTCAGAGTATTCCTCGATATTGTGTACGGGCCTTACGAATGTGATGGCGGCAACGTATGGACCGATGAAGTTACCATTGATGGCAGCCGTGGCAGCGTTCACGGCGTGTTGGATACCCTCCGGACTAGCTTGAGAGCCGATTATGTCTAGCGAAGACATGTCTACACCTGCAACGGACATAAGTGGCTGGAGAGCGGAAACACCCGCCGTGAGTATGAGCGTGTCGAGTCCGCGCCATGCTACAGACAGCATGAGCAGCGCATATCGCATCAACTCAGACTGTAACAGACCTTTCTGCAGTGTTTCGCGCAATCGAACCATGTCCTGTACATCCCCACAATCCGCTCTAACGCCCAGCACGCAGTGTTCAAACCCTCCTCTTTCACAGAGCTCCTCGCATTCCTGCACCACCTCGTCTAGTTTGGATTGTCGCCTGCCTACTACGCACACGAAAGCACCACGAGAAGCGTATTTGTGGGCCATCGCTCGGCCCACGCCACTTGTTGCGCCAAGGATTAGCACACGTTCGCGTGCTGGGAGAATTTTGAATGTCCGTCGCGGCCGGTGGGATCGAAAGAGGTACAAGGTCGAGAGACCAACTGCGAGGGCACCAGCTGCTGTAGACAGCGGTGAGTTTTGAGCGAATTGAAGAGCGTCATGGAGCGACTTTGAGAACATGGTGGTCTTGATGATGCAACCGAGTTGTGGGTAGCCGTTGCTTATGTAAAGATTAATGATCGCCATGTTTTTGCTCCTTGAAGTTGAAACGTTAACGTGCTAGTAACTGAAGCTCAAATGTTTTTATTCACAGATACTACCTTCGACTTCTCTGAGAAGGGGTTACAAGGAGCAATTCCAAGTCCATTTGCCCAGGAGCACATCAGTGGCAGATTGATTTTCGTTCCACGTGATGACGACGCGTCGGCGTGATGGAGTGGAGTGCTCCACTACAAACATAGTACGGCTAATTGCCGACGGAGGGTCAACGGCATTGTGGAATGCAGCTTCATTCGAACAAATGTGCTTGCGGTAGTCGACCACCATCCCCTCCTGTTCAGTGGCGTTCTTACGGACCGGGACCGACATTCAATTTCCCTCGGACATGTTCCCCGTACTCTTCTTACTGACTTTCATTCGTTTCTTTTCTTTACCATCGTTGGCTTCCGATGCACAGAGTTGGAGATCACGCTCCATCTACCAGGCATGTTTGATACCATTTTCATTTGGCAATGGATGCTCACAGTGTTGTAGGTCATGACGGATAGGTTTGCTCTCCAGGATGTGAGCGACGGTACTGCATACAACATTCCATGCAACACCTCTGCCCTCCAGTACTGCGGTGGTGCTTGGAGGGGTATCGTAGATCATCTCGGTTACATCCAAGGCATGGGTTTCGATGCCATTTGGATCTCACCGCCGTTCGCCAACATCGAAGGCCCAACTCCGATGGGCGAGGCTTACCACGGGTGCGTTCGCCGTGTTACTCACCCTCGACGCCGCTGTTGACACATCCCGGTCCAGCTATTGGCCTCAGGATCTGACTGCACTCAATTCTCATTTTGGTACGACCAAGGACCTGAAGAACCTCAGCGACTCCCTCCACGCGCGAGGGATGTACCTCATGCTCGACATTGTCGTCAATCACATGGTATCTCATCGTCTTTTTAATACCACCGCCGTGCAACTTGCAATGAGCAATTCAACGACGCCTGTCAGAAACACTACCTCAGTCTACCCTTTCACCGATGTCTCGGATTTCCACCCGGTCTGCTGGATCACAGATTACAGCAACCAAACTGAGGTGGAACAGTGTTGGCTGGGGAACCAGAACATGCCATGGGCTGATGTGGATACAGAAAACACAGATGTCATTGGTACGCTGAACAACTGGATCGCGGACGTGATTGGGGACTTTGGGGTAGATGGTCTAAGGTTGAGTACGGCCAAGTTTGTTTCGAGGAACTTTTGGAACACCTTCACGACTCAGGCCGGTATTTTCACTCTGGGAGAGGTATGTCACCTGTCAAAACAGAAGGAAAGCACCTGAAATGTTGGTTAGGTGTATTCGGTCGACGTCAATTACACAAGTCCGTATACAAGTGAGTCGAGTGCCTTCGATTGTCATACCAAAACGTCCCATTGATGCTCTGAAAGGCGTCATGAGCGCTGTACTGGATTACCCTACTTGGTTCGAGCTTGTTCCCGCGTTTGCGTCTCCAGAAGGCGATTTCAACGCGTTAAAAAATATCGTTCAGCTATCGCAGGACGTATACACAACTGGAACCTTTATGACAGGGTCGTTCCTGGAGAACCACGACCAACCTCGTTTCGGCTCCGTGACCAATGATCCTGCGGTACGAATCGCTCTATTACTCCAAAGCGTCAACTAAAGTGCTGAACATAGCTTCGTGCGAATGTCATTGTCTGGCCATTTATTCACGATGGCATCCCCATACTCTACTATGGTAAGCTGTAACTTTTGTCGCAAGGCAAGATATCTCACAGGGTGTCAGGTCAGGAACAAGGATTTTCTGGCGGCATAATTCCGAATAACCATGAAGCGTAGGTTTTTGTTTGGACGCCATCACGGCCATACTGACTTATCGTAGACTCTGGCATACTCGATACAACCGCGAGCATCCTCTCTATATGATGGTCACTGCACTAAACCAAGCTCGCAAAGCAGCAATCACCTCTGAAAAGTATTTCTTGACGACACCAGTCAGTTATCCGCCTCACGAGCATAAGTGAGGACACTGATCAATCAAATTGATAAAACTAGATGCAGTTTCTGGACACCAATTCGTCCAGTACGCTCGCGGTTTCAAAACCGCCGCTGCTGGCACTCCTGACTAATATTGGTAGCCAGCAGACGAGCAGCGTGAGATGGAATGTGACCCATCCAGTGTTTGAGCGCAGACAACAACTTGTAGATGTGTTGACCTGCCGTAGGTTTCTTGCGGGAGAAGACGGGAGTGTATCGATCCAGTCAGATGGGGGGATGCCAAAGGTAATACACCTGGTTTGGGGCGATCGTGCCATTGCTCTGGTACATATCCTTACGGTTGTTTGGACAGGTACTCATGCCAGTGACATCGCTTAGAGGCTCGACCTTATGCCCGCAGAGCGTGGACGTCGGAAGTGGTACACGTTTTGGTATTGGGGTATCGTGGACAGCCGTCCTCGCATCCATGGTTGTCCTTGAAATGGTCAACCTTGAACTTGCTTGAGATTTGTCTACTACTGGCCACTGCACTCCTTTGAAACGAACTACACTACGCTATCGGTTTAATTACTCGGTTACGCTATTCCTTGCTGACTCCTAACACTGGTTGCCTCGACTTAGTAATGAGTTTACCAAGCATTGGCTTACGATATTGACGTGTGCCGAGCGCCACAAATCCTCACTTGGGCAACTCTACTCAACTCCACCATGGCTGTCAGATCTCCACAGGACATTTATGCAAGACATGTATCATCTTCTCGTGGCTACCCTATGTGGACCCCAGAGCCAAGTAGCCAGCTTTTATCTTATCGACCAGAAGGGCTCAGAATTGGGGATGTTGGCGTTGTCGTCCCCGAGAACGGCAATTTTGACATCTTTTTCAACCTCTGCCTACCCAAGGACCATCGTTTTCACCAAGTCACTGGCGTACCCGACGGATTCAGTCCTATCGAATTGAATGACGCGGACATAGAGACCATTCCAAACGCAGAGAGCGCCGGTCAGGTCTTGACAGGCCCTTCCGTGACGAGAGTCGAGAACGATAGGGAGCCGGGGTGCGTCTCTGTTTCATCGCTCGACTCATTCATACCAACCAAATATCGGATAGGAACGGCCAGTCAGGTGCCACAGGATACAAGTTCAACCTCTCGTCCAACGAAGGTGGAATCCTCATCCTCCCCGAAGGTGCAGACCGCCACGACGTCCGAGATCCTCGACATTTCTTTGAGCAGGCGTGTCGTCACGCTGCGGCTTGGTACCATTTCGCAGAGGAGCACCTCGGTCGGATCATCAGTCACGATGCCATCTACGTCGTCACGGGCATCCACAAGGCCCGTTCTTGGAGCCTCGCAGGGTACCAAAACGAATATAGGACTGACGATTTTTCGGCCCAGTTCATTGCCGAGGCGCGCGAAGGCGGGAACATGGCGGCAGGTTATAGATGGCAGACGACGCGGAATATGGATTGGCGCATTGGTCCCTTTGATGGTCTTGGGATCCCAAACCAGGCCGTCCTGATCCGTGGATTCAAGATTGCGCTGAGGAGCGCGGTGCAAGGGGTGCCTCAGAGGTGGGTCAGCTTCCACCCGAGTCCCCCTAGCCTTCGGTCCAATCGCAGAGGCTCTGGAGACTCGTGGCTAGGCAACGTTTGGAGGGGCATTTCTAGGACAATTGGCGTGTCGAATGATGGGGCCGATCGAAATGCGGCGCTTGCCTCGCGTGAAAACGCAGGTGTGCGTATTGAGATCTCGCGTATACCAGAAATTTTGCCGGTACGGATATGATCATTCGAGTGCGTTGACGTTGCAGTTCTCAAGCTGTTATTAGGTTTTCCACCCCTCGGATGTCATTAATCAATACGTACTCCAAAGGGTATGTCTTGTTAGAGTGGTATTAGACGCATGTCTAAACCATCTTTCTACAGGAACCATCTGCAAAGTTGGCAATTACGCGTGACAGTGACTGGGGCTCGCTTCTAGACAGGGTTGGTCGTGTGTTCGCAAAAGTTCTCATTTAGGTGTTGACTTGCTGTATGATTTAGGGTTTGCTTAAGCATGAAGAGCTCCTGCAGGACGAGCTTTTGGTGAAAGCTGTGTCTGAAAGGTACGACATCGTTGTACGAGGGGGTAAGCGTTCCTACAATATATTGTAGTCATTTACTAACATTATTTAGGTGTGGCATATTTGGAGAGCAAGGGGTATGTTTCTACTCCGTGTATCAAAGTTCACTGCCCTGATCTCATTCTTCAGTGGTTGGGACGCTTGCATCGCCACGACTGGAGACACAACTCCAACAATGCAGAATGTGCAGCTTACCCACCCCGAGTCCCTTAGCATAGTGTCCGAGAGCAATTACCGTTGTATTGACTCGACCACCCCGGAATCAACACCCGCGGAGAGGTGCGTTTACAAAACTATGTGTCGACTTCATCTCATCACGTTTTCGATCCTACTTGACTGCTGTCCAGTTTGTCTGCGAATTTACAGAGGTCGGTGCTTGGGCTAATATTCATGTACTTTTCCGTTGATCCCTTTTGATCAATAGTATCCCCTCCAAATTCGCCGCGGGTACGGGCTCGGGGTCGCCAGAGTCTCTCCGTCCCATTAAGATCATTGTGATATCTGATTATGTATGTCATGCTTAATTTTTGCAGTACTCCCTAACAGCTACTTTCCTCCGCGTAGATTTGTGGTTTCTGTTATATATGTGACAAGATTCTTCGTGATGCAATCGAGGCCTGTCGGGATCTGCCCGTCCGCTTCGATGTGGAATTCCGGCCCTTTACTCTCGTGGATTTGTCAGCTCTTCCTGTCACGAACCCGAATACGGTTGTGTATCGCAATGCCTATGTCGCGAAGAAGTTTGGCGTTGAGCAAGCTGAAATGAAACTGAAGGCGCTCAACGAGTTCGCGGTGAAAACAGGTTTGACACTGTCTGTGGTTCAAATCATCATCGTTATCTCTTCTAATACCGCAAATATCCAGTGCGGAAGATAGCATCGTCTGTGGGACCATCCAGGCCCACCGGCTGTCTGCGAAAGCATACAAGGACGGCGGTCAGGTCCTGCAAGATAAATTCAACGCGTTCATTTTCGATGCGTGTCTTTCAAAGATGGTGAACATTAGTGACGAGGATGTGTTGGTCGATGCTGCTGTTAACACAGGCCTTATGAACAAGGAGCAGGTCTGTTGTCGCCTTTTGACATCAACATGTGACTGATGAGGCACTCTCAAGGCGACAGAGTTTCTACGCTCCACAGAATATCTGGATTGCGTGGAAAAGATGACCGAGGCCGCCAAGGCAAAAGGTATCAGTGGCGTGCCATTCGTCATCATTGACGGCAAGTGGGCCGTGAACGGTCTTCAGCCAAAAGAATGTTTTATTCAGGTAATACATCAACCTCGCTGTTCCGACACGGTCACTGACGAGCCTCTTCAACCTAGATCTTTCGTAAGCTATCTCACTTACCTACCTCGACCGCCCCACGGACAACCAAAACCGAGCAAGGAGTCGAAGTCCATTGAGTTGTTATGAGATCGTCCGTGAAGTGGCATAATTTTCTCTCGATCAGACGCGTCGCGTAGTTGTATGTATCCTGATTACATGCATAACCTGTACACTACGCTTGTGCCAATTGTCTTTGTAATCTGACCACTATCAATTTGCAATTTGAGGGTGGGTTTTTTGATTGCAAATGTTAGGTGCTAAAGCTACAACAAGAACCATTTGTCCTAAATTCAAGCATCTGAGCTACTTCCGAAGAATTTGGAACGATACAAGTATATTGAGTTTGCAAATGGAGCATTCAATCTCATAATTGCATGGTAATCATGTGAACTAGCCTGTGCCATTCTTTTTTGGGGTACTTTCGCTACTATCACCTTCGGTGTGAGCGTGGACCCAGCGGTCGGTGGACAGGTCTTGACCGTACAAATTGTTGTCGAGGTGGCACCGCCGGAGTGGTGACGGAAGGGGAACTGTGTAAAGCTAGTCTCCCCGCGCTGACCGCCTCGGTGGTATATAAACCACGAAGGGCAAGTATCGGAGACATTGAGGAATTTAAATCTTCATCTGAACTCTCCGCGCTGTCCTCCTCAGTAGAGGACGAGTCACCGCGACGAGAGAAGAACGACGTCGGAGGAAGCGGGAGACCGTGACGAGCGACGGGCAAAGGAATACCCAGGTTCAGAACCCACTCGCCCTCCGAGTCTGGGTTCGGCGTCAGACCATGAAACATCGTGTGGTGCAACAACGCATCCACCCGTTTCCATCCCAGCGAACGTTCCAACTGTGAACTCTTGAGGACGAGCGTGCGTATCCGAAAGGCGTCTTCGCATGCGCGCCGATCTGGAAGGCGCCAAAGCTCTCCCAGCGTGAGCTGTTGATTGAAGTTGTTGTAGATTGCTTCGAAGACGTCTCGGCAGCGTATGCGATGTGAGTTGTCGACGTCGATGGTCCAGTTAAATGGTCGTTGCTCGAATGTGATCCTCATCTTGGTGATGGGTTCGCTAAAGGCTGGTTCGTCGAGGTCCTCGTCCGCAAGCCGCTCCCGAGCGTTATTGCTGTATTGATAGCATATCTGGTCAACGGGAAATATGACATCGAAACGGAACAGGTGCTTTGATGTTCGAGGGTCGTATGGCAATAACAGGGGGTGTATGTCCGGCGGCTGTGTCAACGCATGAACTACAATGAAGGATTCATTTAGTCACTTGAAGTAGGGTAATCACGCGTGAGGGCACGTACCATCAAATACTTCAGGCAGCAGGTATGACTTCTCTGTCACGTCCGTAGACTCAAGGCGCTCTGGGATCTCTGTTCCATACGCTGGCGGAGGGACCTCTACATCCACGGGGGTGTTGAAGCTGTCATCCGGTATATCTTCTCTCCCTTTCATCCCGATAGGTGGGGACGCATGGGGTTGATCGGCATTATTATCTGTGACAACCTCACTATTTGTGAATGGTGAACGCTCTGGTCACTAATCACAAAATGGACCTACTTTTTTCTTTGCAGGAATACAACACCTGATGGTGATGAGTAACTGTCGCATTATTGTAGCAACAGGCATACCGTCCTGCGAGACTACATGAAAATTGTTGGCTACAATCTCCTCCACCCGGGAAGAATTTATTTGCACAAAATCCTCGGGCTTCAACTTGCCCTGAAACATGATCAAAAGACCAGATACTTGGATAATTGATAGTAGTCAATACCTCGTCGAGTAAGGTAATCCAGTCATCATCATGGGTAACTGCTACATCCGCAGAATCTTCCTAGAATGGTCGAGTTGGAGAGGATCGTGTGCATTATAGCACAATGACTCACTTTTTTAAATAGGTACTGGTTTATAATATCAGAGGGATGGAAAATCTGTTTTCGTTGTCAGAACGCGCGAACTCGTCGACCTGTAGATACTGTAAATGGAATACGGACCTCTGAGAATTCTGGCATGGGCTGAACCACTACATGCTGCTCCGCATCACCCGGAAGTCCATGGCTCAGATAATAGCCACTAGCTTCGTCAGTGGACGGCCTATGAACCACTTCATCTTGCATGCTTGTTCCAGAGCGACTATTTCTTGATAATCCCTTCCAAACTTTTGATATCCAGGAGTTACGTTGGACACCATCGGAGAATTTCCCGTGCTTAGCATTAGTACTTGGAGCGTCCGCCTTGACCTCGACCCGCTGATGACCCAGGAAGTCGGTTCGCAATGCGACTTTGAACCCACGAATAAAGACAGACTGATTGGGGAACCCGTAGTTCTCAGCAGGCCCAACACGCCAATCAAGGGCACGTGTGGTCTCCCAAGTATAGCTTCCTGTAATGTTGCTTCCTCCAACTTGTGCCATCTTGAACTGTGCCGAGGACTCTCCGCTACCAGCAGCGTTCTCGAATGCTGCGAGAGACCAGGAATGTGCCTTGTAAAATCCCGTGATCAGGTAAAGCGAGTCGTGACTGATCATGCGACCTAGGCGTTCCTCAGCAAAACGGTACCAGTCCACTCCATGGCTGGTCGCCTCCTCAAAAAAGAGACGGCGATTTCGTAGGTCGTAACGATCCGCGCCTTCTGGAAGGATAAGGAGCGCCCCTCCGCTAGATGACAAATCGAATTCGTAGCTCCTCCTACCCGACTGAACACTTGACACACGAGAGATGCTATTAAGTGGTTTCGAAGTTACCAGTGGTACTTGGCTTACCCCGGAGTCGCACTGGACGGTTCGAACGTCCTAATCTTCGTCACAGAAGAGGTCGAGATAATACGACCGGGATTCTCCACCCTTGGAATGATTCTGATGTCTTCATCGCGCAAATCAACAAGTTTGAAATTGTCTGGAACACCAGTAGCTCTATGGAAAGGGTGTTCGCGTGGTAAGCAGATGTTGAAAAAAACTTCAAAACCACCATCTTCTGGCACAACGACGCCAACATCTCCGATTCTGAGACCGTCTGGTCGAGACAACAGGATTTGCTGACTTGGCTCGGGGATCCATAGAGGGTAGCCGCGCGAAGACATCAGGTATCTCGCGTATACGTCCTGTGGCGCTCTAGACATGATGCATTGTCGTTTTCAGAATGAAGAAATCGGGTAAAGCAGAGACTGCGGTGACTTCCCGCCGGAAGCAGTACCGCATAGCCTTGAACCAGAGTCGTGTGCCACAAAGTTGTGGCGCTGTATGATGGTTCTTGAACCTCTACTGCCACCAACTCACTATAGCATGCCAACCTGTCGTCGTTAGGTATGGGTTCGCTTCCAATACTGGTGGTACCTCGGTCTTACCACTTTGTAGGTCTGGTTTTCGCAAGTGCTTGCATCTCACCCCCACGTTGGAATTACACGTTACAGTCGCGTCCATCTACGTGTTTTCTCCTCCAAGTCACGGTGTAGTAAATGGCATCATACATAGAACTCATCAAGAGGGATGTTTGTTGTCACACGTCTTGCGACGTGTCCTCGTGGCCATTTTCCGTCTCGGAATTCGTCCAGTCCTTGAAGAACGATCTGAAAATACCTCGCTGGTTCAAATCAGTAAGCTCGAGGATGCTCAAAATTCAAGTCACTCATTTTGCCTCTCACAAGGGTCTAGCCCCGTATACCAATAAGCGCGTGATCGATCTGGTTCATCAATTTCGAGCATCAGATGACGCGTCCAATATTGATCTCTGGGACAGTGCGGACAGGATCGTCGAGAAAGAAATGGAACAACGACTGCACGTAGTGTTTAACACCGTGCTCATTGATTGTGCCAGGATTCAGGCAGTCATTGAAGCAGAGCGCCTAACCAATACCCCATATCCAAAGGAGTCCTTCCTCGTTATCCTTGTGAGGAATGTTATCCTGGATGCCCACCCACAACTATCCTCACTGTACGTCGTCCCTTATTGGTAATCGTAATCGTACATAACCCAGTGTACTGTTCATCCAGGGAAGACATCCCAATAGTTCTTCCACGGCATTTCAGTGGGGAAGCAATACCAATTCTGAACTACATGGGGAAAAATTTCCATGCGCCGCTCGTCATCTCGATCTGCCAGGAAATACCTGTCGACTGGAAGAATAGCTCTGACGTGGAACGCCAGTCCAACGATGGGGAAGATTCCACTATTGTGTCCGAATTATTCAAGCATTCGCCCCCAACCCTGTCCGAGTGGCTCGATGCGTCCGAAACAACGCCCGAGGAAGTCGAGGAAGAGGATGCGGAAATTGTTCCTCCGCCTGCATTCGAGGCATACTTCTTTGCGTATCGCCCATCCATGGCTCCACCGTCCACTTGCCACATACCTGTACTGTGCATGGCTGATGAGGAGCAACTCTTCGTGTTGATGTCTAGTCTGCTCTATCAACGGCGTGTGTGGCGCATCAGTGACCCGTTGATTGGGTTGGAGTTTTCAAAGTACGACACGACGATTAAGATATTTGTGGGTTGGCTCGAAGAAGATTCATCTTCCGACTGTGTCCTGGTGAGTGACTCACCAGCGTTGCGCTTTCTCTTGTCTGATAGCCGATGTCCTCGTGCTAAGCCACGCGTTCACCTCGGCGAGATAGAAACCCCAGTCACGCTTGATTTATCATTCCCCTCGGCGGTTCTTGTCATCTCCCGACTCTTGTGCAGTCTGGACTCTCATATATTTGCTATGTGTGACTCCGTCAGGCACTCTGTGGGCGCAGTAATCAGCGAGACCCAATCGTATTCGGCACTCTCTTGGCGGATTGATACGGATATCCGAAAGGAAGATCCCATTCTGGAATACAATAATACCCGAGAAACGATTATCCAGTGGGTTAAAAGTCAGAAAGATTCAGAGCACGAGGGGTGCGTTCTTCCCTGCTATTGCTCTTCTTCCTATATTCAAACGTATGCCACTAGAGTCATGCCTCCCCGCAAGAAAGCAGATAAGACCAGCCTGTAGGTTCTCAGGCTCTGACGTAGCCTCGCTCGTCTCACTCGTACAACCTGTAGACACGGTTCTACAATATCGGCACCATCACCGCAGCAGTCGACCTCAACACAACCATCGTGAGCTAGTGTTTCTCGCCTGTTGATGAAGGTACATACTTTGATTTCGAAGTCACACGACACCTCCTTCGTCAGTTCCGTCGAAGGGTGGAGATGTTCCGTGGGTCATGACTTATCAGAGTCGTGGACGGCCATTGTTTGACTCATTGCTCATGCAGAGAGCTTCGGGAACCGCATAAAGACGACGATGGTGTTCCGACCTTTTGTTCACACCTATCGTGTTACAAGTGAGTGCATACAGAGAACTCGGCTGCACCTGCTAACCACTATTTCCGCGCAGATTTGCTGCCACCTCCGAGCAGAGTGATTATAGAATGTTCCGTTGGATGTTCGATCGTCGAGTAATACCACAGTGCCTTGCATCCGATTTGGAGTTCCGTGAAGAGTATAGCGCCATGACGAGCTTCATCTGGCCTGATACGTGGCACGATAGGGTGCGTATTCCGCTGTGACATTTATTCAGGAGTTCTTCTCTGTTTTTCAGAAGAACCTCCCATCAGTCGACGCTGCACTCGAGCCGTGTGTGCAAGAATTACTGAAGAGTGTGGCCACACTCAAGACACGACCGGGTGCAGTCAAATGTATCCCTGCGAAGGAGTTTCCCGTCGATTTGCGAATTCTGCGACAGTTTTTCGGCGATCTTTCAGGCATCTCGGAGGTCTCGTGAGAAAGGGAAGCTCCAGGAGCAGTTGTACGAAGCGGCTTGGCGCCATGACCATGATCACTTGTTATTTGACTTCTTCATACGAGTTGTCCAACTAAACCAGGGTGATGATTACCCCGTCGCAGATCTTGAAGATTCCCTTACCCGCCCAACGTATGTCTCCAAAGATGCACTTAGATATCCTTTGCCTGACACTCCTGCAGTTTGGAGACTACTCTTCGTCTTCCCAAGAGTGACAGCTTGCAAACGGGTGGTGAAGAACAGCTTCAGGAATTAATGTTGGACCTGCTCACTCGTCTCGCCCCAGATCATCGCAGTTGGTTACGGACTCGAGGTGGTTCCATTCTTCAGGAGTCTGATAATTCAACATACGTCGTTTCTCAATTTCATTCCTGGAGACGTGAGATCGCTGCAGAGACGGAGGAATTGACGATTTCTAAACTCGGTCAGTTTCCGTCCACGGGACGATGCGACGCTTTGGGACGTCTACTGGTCGAACTCCCCAACGTGCCATCCAAAGATGGCGATCATCTCGCGCTGGTTGACCATCCCGCTGGTAAAAACAATGGTGGAGGAAGAATAAAGGAAGCCAAAGCTTCAGTGCGCAGCGAAACATCCACAGAGACGTCAAAAAAGTCGTTGACCGTCCCAGACGTTTCTCATGGTGCTGCGAAGAGCACGAATGGAACCCACTATTCTATACTATCGTCCTCTATCTCTACTTCCATGCAACCTTTGGATAAAGCACAAGTGGATTCGGAGGATTCCATGGACATATTGGCTCGTGAGACTCAGCGACTCCGTCTCAGACCAGACGCCACATATCTTGAACTGCCTATTCTGACTGCCGAATACAAGAAGTTATCCGATGATCTCACGAAAGGCACAAATCAACTCAGGATGTACCTCACTTCATCCGTCAAGTTCCTTCAGGCCGTCGGGATCACGAACTTTCCGGTGTATGGTGTACAAACGGATGGTCCTATCGTGGTTTTACCGGCTGCTGTTCTGCGGGACAACGTGCGTCGCTTTTTCACGCCCTGCCTACGTGTTCACGATATTCATTTCTTGAGCAGTTCGTTTACCTATTTGAACGGCTGGTCGAGAGGCTGGATATATCTACGCCACTGGGAGCTTGGCACTATGCAACTATACTCTGTCGGCTCGCAGAAAATCACGCTAAAGCCCTAGAGAATAAGTTTGTAGGAGTCAAAGAGAAGCTGGTCGCTTCATTGTTCAGGGAAGGGAGCCAGGTGGAAGGATGGGCAAGGGATGATCAAATTGACAGGCTGATAGCCGAGGACAAGGCGAAAAAACCACCGCCACAGGAGAAGCCACAGAAGCAGGGATCCAAGGGGAACTAGGTGATCACGGTGGTGTATATGTATCCCTCAAAGTAAGATTGATGTATGTGTAGTGTTCGCACGTCCTTACTGTGTTCTAGTGGTCCGAAGATATGGACTCGTTTCTGATTTTGCACGAGCCTACAGAAAAAGTGTACACTTAGCTAGTATACCGCCTTGAATAGATCGTCTGTCAGCTCTTAACGGATATCCGACCTGCATCCGGCAAGCAAAAAACTGAAGTACTGACCGACCAGTAGGTGGATCACTAACACGGTGGCTTGGTAAAATTTTGACCTCTTGGCCACAACGAGCCGTGTTGAACAGTGCCTACAATCTATCCTCGACTGAAGAACAAGAGGATTTTCCAAACGTATGCGGATACAAACCCGAGCACAAAAGGTGGGGAATGTCCAAGATGTGTGTGGTAGACCCCTGATACTCCTCCCTCCTTTCTTGCACCCCCAAAATCAAAATTCGCTCCCGAAGCGCCATCCCGACAGGACCCAGCCCGATGGGGTCCAGGTACGTTTGCATGCGCGCGACGACACGTCCGCCGAATACAATGTTGTATACGGCGGCGATGGTCACGACCGTGCCCGACGCAGACCAGCGTTTGAGATCAGAAAGCGTAAACACGCGCACAGCGGAATAGAGGGTCATACCTTTGGTGGAGATGCTTGTCATCATATGGCGCCTCCGAGTCCGGCGTGCAACACAATTACCAGCAAGTGAAGGTGTTGACATTCATCACGGTTTCTTCGCCTTGTCCGAATCCTCGGCTATCAACCTGTCAATTTGATCATCCCTTGTCCATCCTTCCACCTGGCTCCCTTCCCTGAACAATGAAGCGACCAGCTTCTCTTTGACTCCTTCAAACTCATTCTCTAAGACTCTAGCGTGATTTTCTGCGAGTCGACAGAGTATCGTCGCATAGTGCCAAGCTCCCAGTGGCGTAGATATATCCAGCCTCTCTACCAGCCGTTCAAATAGGTAAACGAACTGCTCAAGAAATGAATACCGTCGACACGTAGACAGGGCGTGAAAAAGCCACGCACGTTGTCGTCCCGCAGAACAGCAGCCGGTAAAACCACGATAGGACCATCCGTCTGTACACCATACACTGGAACGTTCGTGATCCCGACGGCCTGAAGGAACTTGACGGATGAAGTGAGGTACATCCTAAGTTGATTCGTGCCTTTCGCCAGATCGTCTGACACCTTCTTGTACCCAACAGTCAAGATAGGTAGTTCAAGATACGCAGCATCTGATCCAAGACGGCGCTGCTGAGCCTCATGGGCCAATGCGTCCACGGAGTCGCCTGAGTCCACTCGTTTATCCAAAGCATTTTATGTTTGAAGTGGAGGTAGAAAACGAACGTATAAGATAACGAGTTCCATTCGTACTCTCTGCGGTACCACAAGAAAGATCTGGGCCAGTTAACGACTTTTTTGGCGTCTTGGTGAATGTTTCACTGCTCGCTGAAGCCTTGACTTCATTTCTTCCTCTGTCAATGTCATGTTTGCCTGCGGTGTGGTCAACTAGTGCGAGACGGCCGACGTCTTTGGAAGACAATTTGGGGAGCTCAACTAGCAATCGTCCCAATGCGTCGCATCGTCCTTTCGACGGAAACTGGCCGAGCTTGGAAATCATCTGGCTCTCCGTCTCTGCGTTGGTCTCTCGTGCCCAAGATGAGAACTGACAAAGAACGTATGCATAATTGCCATTCTCCTGCAAAATTGCATCCAAGGAACCACCCCGACTCCGTAACCAACTGCGAAGATATGGTGCTTGATGATTGAGCAAGTCCAAGAATGTCAATGTTTCCTGTACTTGCTCTTCGCCACCTCTTTGCAAGTTGTCGCCTTTGGGAAAACGGAGAGTAGTCTCCAAGCTGCAAGAACATCAACAGAGGGACGTTTGAATGTATCTTCGAAGACATACGTTGGGAGGGTAAGGGGATCTTCAAGATCTGCGACGGGGTAATCATCACCCTGGTTTAGTTGGACAACTCGTATGAAGAAGTCAAATAACAAGCGATCATGGTCATGGCGCCAAGCCGCTTCGTACAACTTCTCTTGGAGCTTCCCTCCCTCACGAGACCTCCGAGATGCCTGAAAGATTGCTGAAAAACTCTGTTGCAGAATTCGCAAATCGACGGGAAATTCCTTCATAGAGATACATCTGACTGCACCCGGTCGTGTCTTGAGTGTCGCTACACTCTTTAGTAGTTCTTGCACACACGGCTCGAGAGCAGCGTCGACTGATGGCAGGTCCTTCTGAAAAACGAAAAACAGAGAAGAACTCCTGGATAAATGCCACAGCGCAATACGCACTCTATCGTGCCACGCATCAGGCCAGATGAAGCTCGTCATGACGCTATACTCTTCACAGAACTCCAAATCGGATGCAATGCATTGTGGTATTACTCGACGATCGAACATCCAACGGAACATTCTATAATCACTCTGCTCGGAGGTAGCAGCAAATCTGCGCGGAAATAGTGGTTAGCAGGTGCAGCCGAGTTCTCTGTATGCACTCACTTGGAACACGATAGATGTGAACAAAGTGTCGGAACACCATCGTCGTCTTTATGCGGTTCCCGAAGCTCTCTGCATGAGCAATGAGTCAAACAATGACCGTCCACGACTCTGATAAGTCATGACCCACGGAATATCTCCCCCCTCCCCCTTCGACGGAACTGACGAAGGAGGTGTCGTGTGACTTCGAAATCAAGGTATGTACCTTCATCAACAGACGAGAAACACTAGCTCACGATGGTTGTGTTGAGGTCGACTGCTGCGGCGATGGTGTCGATGGTGGAGAACCGTGTCTACAGGTTGTACGAATGAGACGAGCGAGGCTATGTCAGAGCCTGAGAACCTACAGGTTGGTCTTATCTGCTCTCTTGTGGGGAGGCATGACCCCTAGTAGTATAGGCCTGTAGCAGGGAAGAACGCACCCTTCGCACTTCGAATATTTCTGATTTTTAACCCATTGGATAATCGTTTCTCGGGTAATATGGTATTCCAGAACGGGATCTTCCTTTCGGGTATCCGTGTTAATTCGCCAAGAGAGTGCCGAATACGATTGGGTCTCGCTGATTACTGCGCCCACAGAGTGCCTGAAGGAGTGGGCATTGTTATTGTCCCGCAAATGGTAGGGAATCCGTTCGAGATCAGAGAGCGTAAACACACGCTCAGCGGGGTGGAGGGTCGTTCCTTTGGTGGAGACGCTTGTCATCATTGATGGATAATCAGTTGCTGCGAATCGGTCCAAGCACCAGAACGAGTATTCATGCGATACGCTAGCAGATACGTAGGCTGGCAAAAAAAGTGCGCCAAGGCCTTTCAACCAAAGACTTGAGCTAGACAAACCATGGAAAGCGCAGTGTAGGTCCTCCTGGAAAACACGTTGAGACATTTCAGAATAGTTGTGCATACAAAATCACGCACCCTGGCATGCCGGCTCTCGGGCCAGATGAAGCTTGTCATAGCACAGTATTCGTCGCAAAACTCCGGATTAGATGGGAGCGACCGAGGTACCGACGACCGAATTTGCAGTGGAAAACCCTGTCGCCATCTGTCCCACTCGTGGCAGCGGATCTGAAAAGACTTCGCGTATGTGGTGAATGAGATGAGACGTAGGGTCTTTTGAATGCACTCACTTGGAACACGTATGAGATGCAAAAGGAGCCGAGACATCAATCATAACTTCATTTGACACGTCAAGTTCGATGCATGAATCGACCTCAATCAAGAGCTGGGGTCATTGCTCATTCCCTAATCCAGACCCACGAATCCAACGAGCATTCACTCTTCCCGGATCGATCCGTGGGTGACAACGTCATGGTCATGCTTGCAAAATAAATAACGAATCTAATTATCAAGCAAAATTTGGCCAAACATTACTTGTTTGGTGGTTGATTGCTGTGGAAGCGACGTCAATGCGTATCGAGAGAAGAATAATCAATCCGAGGAAGGAATCGACGCTGGTAGGACTCACCACTCTTCTTCCGGGCACGACTGATTCTTCGCCCACCGACGCACCTTCTCCCGGATGTCGGCACTTTCCACACTGGAAGTTTCTTCGTCCCGAACGTCCGTATCTATCCGCCAAGAGAATAGCGAACGTGTCTGGGTTTCGCTACATACTTTATCCACAGTGTTCTTGGCGGCGTCACGGATCCCAGATATATACGGTTCTAGGCCGAAAAACAAGCGAGAGACCATGAGCGCTACCGAGGGTGATGATAAATCGAGCGTGATTGGGGTCTCGACCTCCAGGAGATGAACTCGTGGCTGAACCAGAGGACGTCAACGATCGAATGAAAGTCAACGGCATGGCACACTCACCAAAGCACGGTCAGGAGAAAGATCGTCTTCGAGCCACCCTACGAATAGTCTAATCACTGTGTCGTACTTTGAGAACTCCAACCCAACCAACGGATCACTAATGTGCCACGCGCGGCGTTGATAGAGCAAACTGGACATCAACACCGGGATTTGCTCTTCGTCGGCCATGCATATTACCGGTATATGGCAGGTAGAAGGTGGAACCATAGAGGGGCGATATGCAAAGAAATAGGCCTCAAATTGCGGCGGGGGAATAACATCAGCCGGCTCCTCCTCGATTTCCTCGGGTTTGTTTGTTGGGGAAGCATCGAGCCACTCGGACAGAGTGGGAGGCGAAAATCCGAATGATTCGGATCTGACTGTGGAGTCTTCCTCAGACTCGTCGCTGGACTGGTGATCAACGTCTGGGACACTCTCCTTGACAGGCATCTCCTGGCGAACCGAAACGACGAGCGGTACATAGATACTCTTTGCCATGTAGTTGAGAATCGGGACAGCCTCCCCACTGAAATGTCGCGGAAGAACTACGGGGACTTCTTCTCTGTGTTGTAAGCGCATGAGCGTCACAAAACCAACGAAAGGGAGGCAGGATGTACAGGCAAGATAGACCCGGTTGAGCATCCCACATAGCAGTCCTCACAAGGATGACGAGGAAAGACTCCTTTGGATATGGGGTACCAGTAAATATTTCTGCCTTGACGACTGACTGGATCCTGGCGCAGTCAACGAGCACCGAATTAAACACGACATTCAGTCGCTGTTCCGTGTCCTTATCGATGATCTTGTCCGGAGCATCCCAGAGATCAACATTGGACGCGTCGTCTGACGCCCGAAGTTGATTGATCAAATCGATCGCGCGCTGGTTGGTATACGGGATCGGACCCTTGAGGAAGAGTAACATGCAAATGAGCCACTTGAATCCGCTGAGAAGTTCCACGTACTTACTGATTTCAACCATCCAGGTAGTTTTAACTCGTTCCGCAAAGACTGGACGAGCTGTGAGACCGAGGACGGCCATGAAGACACGTCCTCCCCAGGTTCACGAAAGCAAACATCTTGCCTGATGAGTTCTACGTAGGCCGACATGCACTGGGTTGGTAGAAGAAAAAACGGAAGAGATTCAGAGTCAGCAAAGAGGTGAGATTTTATACTTGATGAACTTGATGATGGTTGAGGCCAGGAAGTCGCCGGAAGAAATCGAACTTTGACATGGCGGCGGAAGGATACGTATCGATGCGTGACACGTATAGTACTACCGAATTCCTAGTATGTCACATAACATGTCACTATGGTAGTGCCCGGAGAGCAGTCGACAAGTTGTAGAACTATGAATGTCCCCACTGCATTATCATAATGCTGGGCATGAAATAAGTTTCTTCGACAGGCACAATGATAAACTATTCCTGTAACTCAGGCTCTCCACAGCAATCGCACCTACATCCATTCCGGGGCAGCCCATGGAACCAGAAACTCGAATAATCCACACCATCGTCTATGGGTGATCTTGGTGAACGATATCCAGGATCCACGCCGCCAATGCCTTTAAAAGTTCAGTCTGTCTCTGGTTACGTCGCTCAAGCGGCGAGTCCTCCGTGGCAACACCCTTGTCTACTAGAATGCGACCAGTAGGTGTCATCCTAGTATCAGGGAGAAGGATGGATGTCGGGATGTCCCCAGGCACGGACGCGGCAGAAGTGTCCTGGCGTATCACTGGGGCTGTTATAACAGCTGTAGTAACGGTCGAACTCTCGGCCGATGAGGATGACGGATCAGGGGATAGATGACGAACGGTCGCAACACGCTCAGCTCGTTTTTGCCGCGTCCTTTCCCCCCTCGGAGGACCAATATTCGGGAGTTCGACAGGACGCACGCGTGCGATGGATCTCATGGTAGATGGTGGGATTTGAACCCCATCAAAGACCTCTGAATTACCAGGGTCAATTTTTTTTTTCAAGAACATGTCTAACAGGGGAACGTACCACGTCGGGGTTTGGAAGGTGGACAAGCCACTAATCCCGTCGCTGTCCTTTCTGTCAAGCTAGGAGTCGTCTCTCCCCCGCTTGTACCGGCCGCCACCTGAGAACGAAACATCTCAATGATTGACTTTTCTGGCATGGCCCGAGACTTCTTTTTCACTGGCGTGATGATGGAATCATCACTCCGTTTGACGACGGAGCTCTCTCCTCGAGCTGAGCATCGGTGCTTTCGGATCTTGCATGGAGTGCAGGCGAATCCTGATCCTACTGTGCGGCACACCCAACCGCGGTCGTTGCAGCTATCGCATTTCTAAGCAATATACTTAGATGGGTCGAAACTCGCTATAATGATGCAAACTTACCGGGACATACTTGTACAAATGTTCCACTTCATCGCCACTCGGAGGATCGGCACGAGATCGCTTGGATCGCCAACTGCCAACGCTGGGATCGGGTTCACTCGCTGTCGTGGAATCTCTCTGCATTCCTGTGAACATGGTCAAGTCGTGTCAGGCACCAACAAGATGGCACACACACCAGCTGCTTGCAAGTCTGAAATAGTCGGATGGTCGTCCTCTGAATCTTCATTGTTTGATGTGTTTGTGGCCGTTTCTTCCATGGCATCCGTCCACCAGAATGTGCTCGGGTCTCCCAGGTCGAAACACGACGGGATTCTGGGATCATCTTCGTGAGTTATCCAAATTGCCCAGGGCGATGAACCCGCCTGGTCAAATGGCGAGTGGATGTCCGAAGGCACCATCGGCCGTCGACCTTCAAGGCGTTTCTGTATCTCTTTCAATGCGACTGGGAGTGGCGGGATTATGAGGTTCGGTAAAGGACCTCTGAACGCGGCGTCGAGGATGTCGTCCTGAACATACACAAAGGTAGTCAGTACAAGTCAACATTGTGGCGAGTCACTTGATAACATACGACTTCTTTGAGTAAATTGTCTTCCCATCTTTGGGCTGCATCTCCGTCGATGCGCTTGGCTTTCATCGCCATGTTGAGTCGGGAACATCCACGGAATATAGTGGTTTGCGCCTCATCGTGTGGCAATTTGGATCCCGCCATGTCGGCTTCAAAGAACAGTGTGCAGGGTGATGACCAAGGGAGAAGTGAACAAAAGGAGAATGGAACAAAAGAAGGATGGCCCGGAGGCACCCTGACACTTTATATTGCCGTGTTGGGCGTTGTTTATGGAATTCGTATGTTGTGAACGTAGGAATCGTGGTTCGGGGCATACTTGATAGATTTGTGCGGTCAGCGCCAGAGCTGATTGAAGATTCGAGACCAAAGTGACCTCAGGCTGAAATCCTGGAAGAAAATCTGTATCAATTCAGCAACCACAACTAGATGGGGGCCTGAATTCAACCCTGGCGTAGTCGCTGACAAGCGCGATGCTGAACACGACGTTCAGCCGATGTTTCATGTCGACGGGGGTTGATGTTGATGGACCTTGCTTGATCGATCGATCAGAGGTGTGAGAAACGACATAGAAGACGCATCCAGCTAGGTCACAAAACAGGCAACAAAGTCTAGTACCAGCAATTTACTACGTCACTGTGCCACATGCAAGGTTGGGTACCAGAACATTTGCAACAGAAATACCGCTGCTTGGAAAAGAAACGAAAAGAATATGTACATAAAGTCGGACCAGGCACGCAAATGATCCGAGATTATTCCATCAATGATCATACCGATCGCCACTGTCTAGGGTTAGTCCGTGTACATCGCTTAGAGTCAACACAGGTAGTCCGAGACTGTTTTCGGGAGAAAGCAACATCGAGGGATTTGGGCAAAAATTGAGCTTAAGCTGGAAAGCAAACGATACCTCTTCGACGTCCTCCTATCGTCATGGCTCGTGCGGCGGTACGAGGGACATGTAGACCTTGCCATGAACCGAACTTCGAGAGGTGTCGGGCCCGTGGCGGACAAGGACTACAGCCTAGGCATTGAATACTATCATCGGTTCAGACCACAGTTCTATCGACAAGATGGCTACATCACATCGTGTACGTACATACTCTCATATGACCATGCCAGCAGGTGGACGCCGAACAAGAATGCCTTTCAAAGCTTCAAGTGGTCTACCTGAGCTTCTTTTTTAGTGTCTGCCAGACGGGTCTGGTGCGCGTGAATGGTCTCGAGAATCAGCGCGACCAAACCTTGGAGGAATTCGGATTCTTGAGGGTCGAGCCTCCCAAGAGGTTCACCGTCCGTCCCGACTGATTTATCAGCATATGCACGTGTCGGTGTCGTGGTGGTCTCCGGACCCGAGCTGGTCAAAGCAGGCGTGAGGGAGGAGCTGCGCGAAATTGGGTTAGGTGACAGGGACCGACTTGGGGATTGAGATGATGGAGTGGAAGAATGATGGGCGGTCGCAGCATGCTCGACCGGTTTTTTCCAATTCCACCTCCCCTCCAGAGAGCCGATCCTGACGGGGTCCGTTGAACGCGCAGAAGACGATGCTACGACATCCATCGTCACACTTTTTGATCGAGAGACAACGCACAAGAAATGTGAACTTGCCTTGTTTAAAGGCTGACGTGGTTGAATGTGACTTTCGGGGGCGTAACCTCGACAAGATGGACTCCTTTTCACGGTCGTTCCGCTTGTCAGGCATCCATTTGACGACACGACTCTTCCCTCGAATGGCCGAGCAACCATGCCTTCTGAGCTTGCATGGGGAGCATACTCCCCAAAGTTTGTTTGACTTGGACTGCGAAACGTGGCAGACCCAGCCTTGATCCTCACAGTTGTCACATTTCTAAGTAAATATATAATTGGTCTGACAGTCCCCGAGTACTATATCCCCACTTACCGGGTCATAGACATAGCGATCTTCATAGTCAGAATCCTCACTCGGGGTTTCTGAGCGAGCCCTCTTAGTTGATCGTCTACGAGGTGGACTAGTCGTCCATGATTTAGGCTCTGACTCGTCGATATCCGTTGGTGTTCTTGCCCGGTGCTTCTGCGTGAGCTCTTCCCAGTCGGACTCGTCAATCTCTCCTGTTGACACAAGATCAGTCTCGAGAATATCAACCTGTGTGTTAACTGACGAGCATGCTCAAGCTCATGACGTGGACACAGAGGTACAGGAAGATCCTCTGGTGTTGGCGTCAAGTGGGGTTTGAATGGGGAAAAATAAAATGCTTACTTGGGGCACACCGCACAAGCCTCGGACAGGGGGTCGGCTCTCGTGTCTCCAGATCCTTCCACCAGAACGTGGCCGGATTTCCCAAGCCAGTGTCGGGTGGGATTCCCGGATCATTTTTATCTGGTCTCATATATGCCAAGCGCGATGTGCTTGCCTGATTATAGGCAGAGTGGATATCCGACGGCCTCATCGGCCGTTGTTTTTTGAGTTGTCTATATACCTCAAACAGTGCGAGCGGCAGAGGGGGGATGACAAACTTGAAGTCTACTGGGCGCCATGTAAGCACTGCTCGTAAAATATCCACCTTTAAACATATGTCACTATCATTTCTTCTGCGCGCAGCATGATGATACACGAAAAGAGGGGGAGCACGTACGACTTCTCCGAGCGCCCTTTTTTCCCATTCTTTCTCTGCGTCCGTGGTGAGATCCTTGACTTTCATGGCCTCAGCAAGTCGGGCACATCCGCGATATATCTGTCTCTGAGCTTCTTCGTGTGGTAAACTGTCCATGTTGTGCTCTTGCAGTCGCAGGGAAAGAGGTGTGAAGGATAGCAACTTGGTGGGTGTTGAACGGGTAAAAAAAAGGCGAAAAATAACGCACATCCGCACATTGCACTCAGATTTATAATATGCTCCGAGTCATCGTCGCCAAGGAGCGATGACAATCGATTGGCCCTTGGGCGAAAGCGAACTAGGACGGTTTAGTAAAGGACGTCAGCATCATGGCTCGGTCGGGTCGATACTTGTGACTCGGGCGACGGTGTTTTCTTGCTGTCAAAATGTTACGTGAGCCTCATCTCAAAGACTACAAAACGGCCTAGAACCGCCAAGGGAGTTCGGACACGGCAGGTCGGGAACAAATGGACCTGCGTACAATTGAGCTCAAGGGGACCAGAGGGAAGAAATTGAACGGGGAAATATTTAGCAGCGACGACTCGGATGGGATGAAGAGCTCACCCGAAGGATAACAGACTACTGTTCTGGATCAGAAGATTTAGTAAGAGCTTCGACTGGAGTCAGAGCTCATGCACACGTCCGAGTCAGGACTTTCGAATTCTATTCTCATACTGCGGTTGCGATCCAAGAGAAAGGGGCGCGACAAATCTCACACAACCAACCAGCCAAGCTGCACGTCGAGATAATATCATATCAAGACGGACACAAACAAAAGAGTCTATGAGTGATCATATACCAGACATTACAACAGCATCGTGGATTAAAAAGGAATCAGTCACTGACGCTCGACCAAGATACAAACGAAACAGGAAAGAAACGGGACATTGGGGAAACGAGACATGGACAGTCACGAATCACAGGATACAAGAGGTCATAACGACCTCAGCTTCAGTCAGCAGTGGCGGTGTTAACCCGGTCGCGCAGCCCCTCTGCGGTCACTGTATCGGTAGGGACAAGGACACGAGAAGACCCCGAGACATTTGCCAATACGGGCTTGAGGACAGAGACATAGATGACTTGAGCGCCCTGTGACCGAACAACAAAGTGGTCAACGACCCAACGAGAATCGTGTGCCAAGACCCATACGCACCCGAACGTTTGGAAGCTGAAGCCAGAGTACAAAGACGGACTTGAGGGCATAATACCATGGGACGTAGTAGAGAATGAGACCCAGCGCGACGCTCTCTGCGAAATTGAAAAAGCCAAAGACGACCCAGTAAGTAAGCCACTGGACGTCGTCTTGTGGCGCGGGGGTTTCCAGGGCCTTGAAGGAGAGGTATGCCGGGAGGCCCCATCCGATGAGGTTTGAGATGGGTGCGGCGACAGGGTTGATGAAGTGGAAAAGAGCAAGGAGAAGGATGGCGCCAATAGCCAAAAATGTCTTGGGGACTTGCGTGTGTTGCTCAAACGTGTTCAACACCGGGTACTTTGTGAGCTGTTGAAGGAGAAACAGGGTGGTCAGGGTCTGAATGGCGAGCAAGAAGGGGTGCGGACCTCCTTGTCGAGCTGGTTTAGATGGTAGGCGACCTTGTTTTGGGCCTGGATAAACACGGGGTGCTGCTGGACCTTTTGCGCTGCGGACATCTGGGAGCGCAATGAGAGGGACGAAAAAATGGGGTTCATGGTTGTGGTTAGAGAGAAGTACCTTTGGGTGTGGAGTGTATATATATATAATATTCTGACAGGAGGGCCAAGTGGTCGTAGGCGGGAAGGAGGACAGCAGTCGGCGTTGATATGGGTTGCTGACTAATGTTTGGCTTGGCCAAAATGAAACGTCAGCTTCCTTCTCATCCACTACCACGCCGACATGGACAGCTACGACGCGATCCAGGTATGTTTAGATCCACACGCCCGCCCCCCCGCTCACGCCCACAAGGCCTTGCACAAGTCGCTCCCTCCGTTTACACCCTACGTCTCTGCGTCGCTCCTCCCATACATTGCACTCGTCCTCCTCGTCTCGACATTCGTGCTCACATTCTACTTTTCAACGTCTGTTGCATCCACATTCGCTCCATACTCTCTGGGCCACTCAGACATGTTTTCTTACAGCCTTCCAAAAGACAACATCCCTGTTCGGGAAAGCGCAGTCGCATCACTCGCAAGCATCCTTGGCGGTTTCGGTGTGGTCGCCCTTTTCTGTAGTGTAGGGGTAAACGTGTAGAGCGCAAAGCCGGGATGTCAGCGCAGTTTCTCTTTTTAGTTGTTGATCCGCCACCCGTGTTTGCGAGAGACGCACTGAATATGGGCATGTCGGGCGGAGAGATGTGTACCTTTGGCAGCAGAGACGTACGGTATAGAGAATCGTGGATCCTTCGTCTGCACTGCGCATCTGGGTACTGTGTCAGACGACATACCTGTTTCTCATAAAACACTTCGAGGTGGCATGTGTGAACGATGCACTCTGAATGGATGGACATGTATCTTGGCAAGATGTGCTCTTCGCAAGTGACGCTCTGTTCGTCAATTTCTAGGATGGTCAGCTTGCAAATTCTGTGTGCACGCGCAAGCATGACGGTACGGTACAACTTGAGTTGAGCCCACTGACCGCCTCGTGTTGTTGTGGACTATCTGACACTCAGGCTAATCCCAGGTTGCCGGCCAAAACTAATTCCAAAACGGCACGAAAACGGTCCCCAAACAAGGTACGTTTTCAAATCTGAACGACCTAGCTAATAATTAAATGAAACGCGCTGTCACCTCAAACAACTCGGAATTGTCGAAGCGTCCGTATCTACACCATACATGTTTCGGACTCATCTGACAGCCGGCAGAGTAGTCTATCGACCAGACCGCTCCCAGCGGACGGGGATCTGCGAAATATATAAACCTACGTGGCGCTTGCAATGCCAACATTCGCCATCTGTCTTCACTCTCGGTATGCGCCTGAATTCCGCTCTCGTCTCCAGCTTCTTGTTCGGTGCTATAGTTCTCGCAGACGATGACCCCGAGAAGCCCCAGCGGCGACTCGTTAACAGGATCGATAAAAGACTCAACGCTACCCTCCCCGTAGAGTGGGTTGGTCTTTCCCAGCATGACCAGGCGTGTCCCTTCGGTACCGTGTATTGCTTGATCTCATCCTGCCTTATTCCAACAGGGAGGGTACATGTTCGTCATCGGAACGTTCTCCGTTCCCCGTGCTTGGGATCATGATCAGCAATATAACTATAACTTGGGCGTCGGTGTCGCGGTCGCTATCGGTGGCGCCTCCGGCGCGTGTTCTGATACTAGCGAGAGTTTTTGGGTCGGCGTCGATGTATTTTTAACCGACAATAATCTCTCTTACGCGGGTAAAGTGACGTTTAAATCATACCATCCAGTCACTGATCTCACTCACCTCTATGTCTAGGTTGGGCCTCTTGGGGTACCCAGGTCCAGTGGTCCACGGAGTTTGACATCGAAATCGGAGACACCATCCGAGCCAGCATCCGTTTGAATTCCACCACGTCTGGTTCCGCCTGGCTCGAAAATCTCTCCAAGCAGAAGACCTGGAATGCGACTTTCACTGCGGAGAATGATCAATCTATGCTCTGCCGGGACAGTGTAGAGTGGGCTGTGACACCGTTGGGGCATTTTCCCAGCGATATTGTACCTATCCCCAAGTTCAGCACAGTGACCTTTGTGAACATCTCGGCGGTGGCTATGAGTAGAGATATCGTGAATTCCGATGGGGGGACTATCAACAACTTCATGTATCAGACCTCGCAGTTGGCCACTGCCGCGGCTGCGCAAGACGTCGTCGTCGTCGTACGTGAAATGTACTAGGCAGGCGAACGGACGGTGGTCATTTCCTTTTATTCAAGCTGATTTGCGTTGATGTATTTCGTGTTTTCCCTCGGCGACTTGTACAGATAAATGTTTTATTGACGTAGATTCCCGTGGTCATACGTACGCTTATTTCTGCGCCTCGCTCATAGCATTCAGACCTGGATTGCCATTTAGCCTAGCAGTTTCGATCGCGGCGACCCTATTTTCCGTAGAGTAGAGCACAAGGCCGAGATGTACCGGCGCAGTACCCCTTTCTAGTTATTGATCCGCCACCCATGTTTGGTTTGCAAGGCTCGGAGTGTACTGAAGATGGACATGTCGAGCGGAGGGAGACGTACCTTGTACCTCAACATGTGTCGGACGCTAATTGTACGCGTTTCACATAACATATTGCTTGCGGGCCAGGGATGCACAGAGGGCTATTGGAATACCTTCCAACATCCCTACTCTCTCCACGAGTTCGCAGACGTCCCCCACGACCGTATGTATGTCTCTACTGCCCCTTTTCCATCGCAAATAAAGGTACATGTAGTTCGCCCACGCGAATTCAGGTTCGCGCGGGGCGAGGATACTAGAGCACGTCGACAACGGGAACATGATGTACGAATCGGCGCGGGGGTGCGACGAGACTCCATACCTTTGGGACAAAGTATGGCACATCTGTAAAGACCAAAATCATACGAACAAGGGACCACTTCCACCGGCAGACTGTCGTTCCACGATGCATCGAGAATACGAGGCGAAGGGAATAATGCAATCAAGGAAGACGAAGGCATCCCCCAGCCACATATTGCACACGCCGACTCCTCGAAACGAGGTGGGCTCATTCGGTCCTGTCATTCATGTACAATAGACCGTTTCTCTTCCTCGGAATAGCATTCAGGAAAATGCCACTTGCCGGCTCGGCACAGCGCAACTGCTCTAGCACCTCACGAGGCCGTTGCGCACCACCATCCACAGCGTGCACAAGACGATAAACATGCTGGGCCTCGGCGCCACTTCGACGTTGCTCCTGGAAAAATTGCGCAGGATGCACAGGAGGGCGAGATGGATTTGCATCACATTCAGCTAGGAACAAGGGATAAAGTAGGGACCAGGCAGGACACATGCATGTTGTGTGTAAATTACTCAACATCTGACGCTCTATCAGACGACATACCTGTTTTTCCCCGTAAAATGCTTCGAGGTATCCGCATGCACATTTTTCGGTCACCTGAGTCTTGTGAACGACGCCTTGCGCACCCTCTCCCTTGATGGATCTTTGTTCGAGTCTTGCGCCTTTGTCACAGAATGCATCCGAGTGTTGATCTCAACGTTTTCATAGAGTCACAAATAGCCTGAGCTGCATGGTGACGAGACGTGCTCTTCGTGATGGCATTGTTCGCAAGTCTCTCGTTAAGGACAAAAGAGCAGCCTTGGTATCAATGGGCAGTGATGGGTTAATTTCCAGGATGGTCAGAACCGTTTCACTTTCCGGGAATCCGAACGTCGGCTCGAACGTAGTCAGTCACGTGCGAGTATTTGTCCGTGCGGCGTGGTCCACTGGTGGTCCGTGGACCAATCCAACTTGCGAGCAGCAACGTCGCAATGTACTCTCAGAACGTAGCCATATCTCCTCCACCGAGTTACTGTTCTCGTCTGTGTTTGTCTAGATCCAGAGGGTTGTGAAGATAATAACAGACCCGTCCAAGTAGCCTCGACCACAATTGGTGTCACTCAGTGTTTTTCTGGCCTACATCATGATGATTCTTCCCAACTGTCAACACGTTTAGTATACTTATAGAAGGTAGTATATCAAGGTAAGCCCCAGATTTTGGCATGATGCCGCTGAGCGCCCTTGCTGGCTGTGCTGTTGGTCTCGACACCAGCCGGATCCGGTGGTTTCATGATGCTGATGACAATACACCTCCCTCGGGCTCTGACCCTCACCGTCAGTAAGTCCGTAATGTCAGGTGCTGCTTCTGGTCGTTCCATCAAACTCTGTATCCCCCTACCTGCAGCCTGGGTCGCTGGTCAACGTCGCACGGAGCATGGTCTACCAGTGGCCTCACGTCACCCAACGGAGCATCGCAACACTACTTTCGTGCCAGTGACAGGTAATCGTGATGATGGGTATGGACACCGACACTAATCTATCGATCGTGCGGTGAGTCACGGATGTTATTCATTGGTCCCTCTAATAACTTTGGAATTCTAGTAGGATATGGTTCGTCCCATGGGCAATTGTACAGCAGATATTCGCACCATATTCATAGGGGGTGAAAAGGCCCGGAGGCATTTGTGTAGTGTGTCACGGTGCAAGTGAGCGATGTCTAAACTGGGTTTAACGATTGGGTGGCTAACTCATGCCCAAGGGCTAACGGTATCATGGATAAACGCTCCCTCCTTAGAGGAAGAGTGTTACCAGCTTATGGCTTCACATTGCGCGGTTCGTCGGATTGTATACTGATCAGTCAAAGGAAGATCACGAACGGTTTGCATGGACAGGCTCAAAGACCACGTTGCTATCTACAAAGCTCGTTGTGAAAAGGCAGGGGTACCTCAGGCTGTTCACCCTCGTGCTTTACCAAGGGATGATAAACTGTATGTAGTATCTTCCAATTTGAGTTGAACCCACTGACCACCTCGTGTTGTGGCTATCAAAGAGGCCAGAACTGCCACATCGAGGCTAATCCGACAGTACTAGTGTTGTTACGCACTATTCTTGCGGAGAGCTCCAATCTCATTCCCACTACTCGATTGCTGGCTACCCAAAACCAATTTCAAAACGGCATGAAAACGGTCCCCAAATTAGGGCCGTTTTCAATTCTGAATGGTCTAATAATTAAGTAAATGAGACGCGCTGTCACCCCAAACAACTCGGACTTGTCGAAGCGTCCGGATCTACACCATACATGTTTCGGACTCATCTGATAGCCGGCGGAGCAGTCTATCGACCAGACCGCTCCCAGCGGGCGGGGATCTGCGAAATATATAAACCTACGTGGCGCTTGCAATGCCAACGTTCGCCATCTGTCTTCACTCTCAGTATGCGCCTGAATTCCGCTCTCGTCTCCAGTTTCTTGTTCGGTGCTATAGTTCTCGGAGATGATCACCCCAAGAAGCACCAACGGCGATTCATTAACACTGTCGATAAAAATCTCAACGTTACCCTCCCCTTAGACTGGGCTGGTGCTTCCCTGTTCGGGGGCGGCAAGGGGTGTCTTTTCCGCACCGTGTGTTGCTTGATCTCATCCTACCTTATTCCAACAGGGAGATTTCAAGTCCGTCAGCGGATCGTTCGCCGTTCCCCTTGCTTGGGGTTCGAATAGTGGAAAAGGTGTCAGTGTTGCGCTCGCTATCGGCGGCATCGCAGGCGCGTGTACTGATACTGCCACAAATTTCTGGACCGGCATCGACGTGTTGTTAACTGGCAATAATGTGTCTTATTCGGGTAAAGCGACGATTAATCATAGCATCCGGTTCACCGATCTCACCCCCAATGTCTAGCTTGGGCCGCCTGGGGTAACCAGGTCCAGCGGTCCACAAATTTTGACATCGCCCCCGCAGACTTCATCCAAGCCAGCCTCACTTTGAATTCCCGCAAGTCCGGTGTCGCCTTGCTCAAAAATCTCTCCAATAACCAGACCTGGGAGGGGAATTTCACTACGGATAACGATGTGGTCTGCCGAAGCAGTGCAGAGTGGGTTGTGACACCGTTGAGGAACTTTTCAAGCACTGTCGTCCCTATTTCCAACTTCAGCACAGTGGGCTTTCTGAATTCCACGGCCGGGTGTCTTAACGGGACCACCGTGACGGCTGATGGGGGGCGGATCAATAACCTCGATCATATCGACGGGGAGTTGACCAATGTCATGACTAAGAACGACCTCGTCGTGGTCGCATGTGAGCTGTAGAAAGGCGGACGGTGAAGAGATGGTGGTTTCTTTCACTTGATATTACTTGTTTAAGCTGGTTTACGATGATGTGTTTCGTGTTTTCCCTCGACGACTTGTGCAAAGTTTTATTGACGTGAATTAGATGGGCCCGTTACTGATCCGCCACCGGTGTTCGCAAGAGACGCACTGAAAATGGGCATGTCGAGCGGGAGAGAAATGTACCATGAACAACAGAGACGTACATTATATAGAGGGTCGTGGATCCTTCGTCTGTACTGCGCATCTGTATAACGTGAGTTGTGATTGTTGGGTACTCTATCAGACGACATACCTGCTTCTCCTCGTAAAACGCCTCGACTCGGAGGCGTCCGCATGTTGGACATTTTTTGGTCACCTGGATCCTGTAAACTGCACGCGCTGTCAATGACTGGATGGACACGTATCGAATCGATTATGTTCGGATCGGGGTAGCGTGATATCGGTGATTACTGGTGACTGATCTGTGTTTTTTCTTTTTTCTTTTTGAACAGCCATGGATAAAGTTGTCGCGCTTACACAGTGGACTCGGACCTGAGCGTATTCTCAGGGCCCGGTGGAACGAATCTCGAAGATAATGAACATCACATTATATCACCCACCCCGAAATGACAATGTAGCCCTCAAGGTTAACCCGTCCCTTACCCCTGAGAGGCTTTAATGAGGCCTGAGGAACAGCGTGCCTTAGGCTATTTTCCTGATGCGCTGGCAGTTTACCAACTCAAACAACCGACCATCGGAACGTCTGTATCTACAGATGGATGGGTGTTTCAGGTTCATTTGACAGTCGGCAATAGTCTATTGACCAGACTGCTCCCAGCGGACGGGGACCTGTGAAATATATGAAACTGTGAAGCTGCCAGCGCTTTCGATGCTAACCTTACCATCCATATTCCCTCTCAGTACGCGCTCGAATTCCGCTCTCGCCTCCAGTTTCTTGTTCGTTCCTATGGTTCTCGCAGATTATCACCTCGAGAAGCGACACCCTCGATTCCTTAACAAAATCGATAATAATATCAACAACGCCTCCGTTGGGAATGTCCTCTGGGCTGGTGCTTCCCTGTTTGAGGGCAACAAGGCGTGTCCCTTCGGTACCGTGTGTTGCTTGATCTCATCCTACCTTGTTCCAACAGGGAGGTTACACTACTACCAACGGAACCTTCTCCATTCCTCTCGCTTGGGGTGACAGGAGCCCAGGTGTCGCCATCTCTGTCGGTATCGGCGGCAGCGGCGGCGTGTGTAATGGCAACACTACTTTCACAGTCGGCGTCGATGTATTGTACACCGCTGATAGTGTCCCTGTCTCTTACCAGGGTAAAGCAACGTTAGAGTCATCGCGTCCAGTCACCGATCTGACTCACCCCCCTTTTCATGTACGTCTAGGTTGGGCCAGCTGGGGTACCCAGCTCAAGTTGCCATCGAATTTTAATATCACCCCCGGAGACTTCATCCAAGCCAGCACCCACGCGTATTCCGCCACAACCGGTGTCGCCAGACTCAAAAATCTCTTCAACGGTCAGGAATGGGAGGTGTCCTTTGATGTGGATGAACCTGCGCTCTGCCAGCAGAGTGCAGAGTGGGTTGTGTCAGCGCTTGCGAGTTATAGCGCCAGTGTCTTGCCTGTTCCCATGTTCAGCACGGTGACCTTTCTGAACGCCACGGCCAACACTACTGATGGGGCCCTCCTGATGTCCGGTGGAGGGGGCATCAATAACATCAAGTATAACGACACGATGTTGGCCACTGCCATGGCTAGGAAAAACATAGTCGTCGTTGAACGTGAGATGTAGGCAGGCGAAGAGACGGTGGCTAGTTCCACTTAATCACTCAATAAAGCTGGTTTGCGATGATGTGTCCTCGGCGACTTAAATAAAATTTCATTGACATGAGTCCCCATGAGCGAGGCGCAGACATGAGCGTACGACTATAGCATTTAGGCTTGGATCACCATTTCGTCTAGCAGTTTCGATCGCGGCGGTCCCCTTTTCTGTAGAGTAAAGCACAAGGCCGACACACTGAAAATGGACATGTCGGGCGGAAAGATAAGTACCTTGGGCAGCAGAGACGTACGGGGTATAGAGAATCCTTCGTCTGCACTGCACATCTGAAGATTCAAAGACGGATGATATTAGAGCGGCATGGGAACGAAACGGGAATTTGGAAATGGTGACCTGCCACGTGGCGCGCAAGTCACGTCTTCCTGAAACCCTCTACATACTAGCTTTCACATCTTGCCGTTCAACGTTGCGCGTAAGCCGAGCTGGCCGTTGATGGCAAGGGTATTTCATGGTTGAAAAACGGCCTAATGTTTTCCGTAGCTTGATAAGGTTTTGCAAAGGATATGGAGCACCAAAACGTCAAAGTTTCCCTCTAATACTAACCACGGGGGATATCGGTTGGTTTGTCCTTGCAGAGTTGCTTCAGGATATGCGACTCTTGCCCTACCGACGAACGGGGCTTGTTGGTGGGTGCCTCCGTTTATAGTCATGTTGAGTCAGGTTACCCTTTGCGTAGGGATTCTGTGGTCGTACGAAATATCGACTTTGAATGGCGAGCCAGAGTACGTACCCTGTCTGGTTTTCTTTCTTCTCGACGGCTGTTGTGCTGATCCTCCGTGGACTCCACAGCTGAAATTCAATTCTCAGTTCCCGAATGTCCTCACTTCCGAGTCGAGGGCAGCGCCAAACAAAATCCTAATCCCACTGTTGTTACGCGATCCCACTATTCCTGTAGACAGCTCCAATCCCATTCACACTACTCGGTTGCTGGCTACCCAAAACCAATTCCAAAACTGCACGAAAACGGTCCCAAAATTAGGGTCATTTACAAATCTGAACGAACTAGCTAATAATTAAATGAAACGCGCTGTCACCTCAAACAACTCGGACTTGTCGAAGCGTCCGGATCTACACCATACATGTTTCGGACTCATCTGATAGCCGGCGGAGCAGTCTATCGACCAGACCGCTCCCAGCGGACGGGGATCTGCGAAATATATAAACCTACGTGGCGCTTGCAATGCCAACATTCGCCATCTGTCTTCACTCTCGGTATGCGCCTGAATTCCGCTCTCGTCTCCAGCTTCTTGTTCGGTGCTATAGTTCTCGCAGATGATCACCCCAAGAAGCCCCAGCGGCGATTTGTTAACACTGTCGATAGGGATCTCAACGTTGCCTTCCCCTCAGACTGGGCTGGTACTTCCCTGCGCGGGGGCGGCAAGGGGTGTCTTTTCCGCACCGTGTGTTGCTTGATCTCATCCTACCTTGTTCCAACAGAAAGATTTTGGGTTCGTCGGCGGATCGTTCGCCGTTCCCTCTGCTTGGGGTTGGAATAGTGGCAAAGGTGTCAGTGTTGCGCTCGCTATCGGCGGCATCGCCGACGCGTGTACTGATACTGCCACAAATTTCTGGACCGGCGTTGACGTATTGTTAACCGGCGATGATGTGTCTTACTCGGGTAAAGCGACGATTAATCATAGCATCCGGTTCACCGATCTCACCCCCAACGTCTAGCTTGGGCCGCCTGGGGTGACCAGGTCCAGTGGTCCACAGATTTTAACATCGCCCCCGCACACTTCATCCGAGCCAGCCTCACTTTGAGGTCCCGCACGTCCGGTGTCGCCTTGCTCGAAAATCTCTCCAATGGCCAGAGCTGGGAGGGGAATTTCGATATGAATAACGAAGTCTGCCGGAGCAGTGCAGAGTGGGTTGTGACACCGTTGGGGAACATTCCCAGCACTGCCCTCCCTATTCCCAGCTTCAGCACAGTGGGCTTTCTGAACTCCACGGCCGGGTATCTCAACGGGTCCATCGTGGTGGCTGATGGGGGGCGGATCAATAACCTCGATTATATCGGCAGGGAGTTAACCAATGTCATGACTAAGAACAATATCGTCGTGGTCAAATGTGAGATGTAGGAAGGCGAACGGTGAAGAGATGGTGGTTATCTCCACTTGATATTATACTTGTTTACTTAAGCTGGTTTGAGATGATGTATTTCGTGTTTTCCCTCGGCGACTTATACCCTTTCTGCAGTATAGAGTAGAGCACCAGGCCGGGATGTGCGTGCATGTTCTGGCGCAGTACCCCTTTCTAGTTATTGATCCGCCACCCGTGTTTGCAAGAGACGCACTGAAAATGGGCATGTCGGGCGGAGAGATATGTATCATGGGCAGCAGAGACGTACGGTATAGAGAATCGTGGATCCTTCGTCTGCACTGCGCATCTGTATGACGTGAGTTGCGGTGGTTCGGTGTTCTATCAGATGACATACCTGTTTCTCCTCGTAAAACGCTTCGAGGTATCCGCATGCGGGACATGTTTCGGTCACCTCGATTCTGTGAACGACACGCTCTGAAATGGATGGACGTGTAATGGCACACCTTGGGTAACTCTTTCCCTTGATGAATTTTTGTTTGAGTCTTGCGCTTTTGTCGCAGGGCAGATGGGAATGCATCCGGATGAGAGCGAGTGATGATCTCAATGTTTTCATACGCTGCGATAGAGTCACGAAAAACAGCAGATATGCAAGCACGGTCGACGAGACGTACAAGAAGCAGGCTCTTCGTGATGGCATTGTTCACAAGTGACGCTCTGTTCGTTGCCCTGCGGCAGGGCGAGCAGGGTGCCACAGTTGGGACAAAAGAGCAGAGACCCTGGTATCGATGGTCAGTGATGGGTTAATTTCCAGAATGGTCAGCTTGCCAATCTTGTGTGCACGCGCTGGCATGACTGTACAATTTTGAGTTGAGTTGTGTCAATGTGCGCCCACTGACCGCCTCGTGTTGACTACCACCTTTGTTCTACTTGTCCCCTTCGATACTATCAGATCACGTGCTTGTCGTCGATCACGTCCACATTCTGTTTTAGGAACAACATCGAACGGGGCTTATGTGTCTTTGCACCCACAAAACGTACACGGCTCGAGGTTTCACCGTCCCGAACTCGTAGCAGTATAAAAATGCGCTTTTGTTCGCTCTTTTTCGCCGTCTGGCACCCTCCCCGTGATTTGAATTTTCCTTTCTTCCCTACCTGACGTTGATCATCCTTTACGACTGGTATTCGGTTTCCACACCATCATTTTCCTTCGTTCCTTGCCTCTCTCCATCATGTCCACCACTACCTTGTCCCACCCGACGTCCCCAATCCTCCTCTTTACCCAACTCGTTCGCAGACTCCGCATCACCAACGCGCGATACGACTTGATCGCTTACCAGTGCCGTCGTGCACAGCGTCCGACGTATCATGCCAAACAGCGTGCCTACCGGGTTGGTCTCCACATCGACACGTCCAAAGCGCGCGCTACGTGGCCAGACGCTCATATTCTTGTCTCTGTCTCTGCGGCATCTACCCGGGCCGCCCCTGTCTCGAGTGAGACTGCTGGCATTCCGGCGTGGGTTGCCACCGAGGCAGGGACAGACACAGACACAGAGGACAGGTCGTGTTGGAGCCCCAAGGATACGTGCCTGCCTAACCCGTGGCCCAAACTTGGGCACGTCGTCATGCAAAAGCAGCCAGCAGCGGGGCTGTCACCACTCGAACTCGGACTCTGCAATATCGATGATGTGCGCGACGGGCCGTCCCGGACCCCGTCGGTGCCTGGTGCGCCACGATGGCGGTCGAAACCGTTGCCAAAAGACGACTTGGAATGCGAGACAGAGACGGGTAGAATGACGTACGGATCATGGTCACCCGAGGCAGCGTGTACGTACGATCCCGTTTGGCAACGTGTCATGAGTACGCGCGTGGCGAGTTCGGTGATGATGCCGGTAAGCACCAGTGGTCATCGGCCTTGGTGTGACTGACAGAGCGCGCAGGTCAACGTAATATACGCTGACCTTGGTATCACAGTTTCGCGTCCGAAGCGAAAACTGCACGACGTCGACATGGATGGGAGAGCCATGTTTTTCAAACGGCGTGGGGTTGCCTCGTTTGGTAACAAGTATTTCTTGAGGGTTTAGTGGAGCGAGGCTGATGATCTTGGACGACGTCATATGGACTCGACTTGCTGTATTGCTCCCATTTTTATGTACGTCATGGACAGAGTGCTTCTTTGTGTATTATATCTGTGCTTACGATGTTGGATGGCATTCCTTTGACACGCACTACTCAGTAATCCTTACCGTATTATCGGAGTGTATTGTAAAAAGTCTCTTGGTGACTGTGGTCACATGACTTGTATGATGTCGATCATGGAGTACTAAGCGAGCCTCTGCTTTGTGTCTGAGACATCCGCGACGCAGTGTCCCTGCACAAAGAGACTGCGCTAGAGGGGTATAAATAGGATCTTTGCTGGCAAAGTCTCGTCGTCTGGAACCCTCACCATCTTTTTTTTTCTTTCCCTGTGTTACATTTCACGCCGGCGTGACTTGCCCCTCGGCTATTTGGCACAGCATTCATTTCCAAAGTCCCCCTCTTTCTCGTTGGATGTCTGCCACCTCCCCCGACATGGCCCGCTCCTCCTTCTCCACCGCCGCCTTTGCCCAGCTCGTCCGACGTCTTCGCCACACCAACGCGCGCTACAACCAAATCGCTCGTCAGTTCCGCTGTCGTCTCCGCCCCACCTACCACGCTAAGCGACGCGCCTTCCGCGCCGGTCTGTGCATCGACACTCTCAAAGCGCGCGCCTGTCCCGAAAAGTACATCTCTCACCGTACACCCGCCGTATTGGACCTGTCCGCGGTCACTCCGAGCTGGGTAGACCTCCAGACCGGGCTGTATGCCCCCGGCGCGCGCCACGAAGACGCATATATGCGCGGTCCGGCGCTCAGAAACCTACCTCGGGTCGTCGCACGGAAGAACCGCCGCCGCGATGGACGCCACCGTGTCGTGTTGCGTCTGCCACCGCTCAAGCTCCAGCTCAACGTGGGTTATTCTTGTGGGCAGCCACCGGCATTTCAAGAGCCCGTCCCAGGTGCGCCACGGTTGTTGCCGAGACAGCTGCCAGAGGATGAAAGTGGCGTGGAAGAGATGGTGCTCGGCTCTGCCGCATCATCGACGTCCTGTACGTGGGGTATCGTGATATCCGTGTTTGCTAGAGAATAACCTGCGTTGTCTTGAATAGTCATGGATAGACCGGATGCGCTGTTGACACCGGTATGTGCAAGGTTGGGCTTTTTAGGTTTGACTGCTGATCTGGACATATAGTTGGACCTCCAGGTTTATTCTGGCCTGTGCATCACGATCCCACCACACGGTGTGAAGCGGAAGCTGCAAGACGTCGAACCAGATGTTATCTCGCCTTCTCACCAGCCCAAGGTTGGTGTTATGCCTTGGGTCTAGTCTAGTTGTCACGCTAACACGGTGGATAGCGTATACTCAGGGCCCGGTGGAACGAATCCCAAAGATAATGAACTGGCAGGCCCTCTCACGAACGCTCCTCGATGCATCCATGGACATCACGTTATACCACGCACCTCGAATGACATTCTGCATCCAGTGCATCCTTAGATTCCCTGTTTTTAATCTGTTCACTGTCATGGCCAGTGTACTGTGTTGTGTATCATTCATTGAACGATTGTTGCCTTCCTTTTGAGTACCTTACCTTCCTTTTGGACAGTACTGGACCCTGCTAATAATGTACCCCTCATGGTTAACCTGTCCTTTACCTACTGAGAGGCCTTGTGGCCTGAAGAACCAGCATGCACACAAGTTCCACACATGATCATTCTGACGGACATGTTCCAATTTCGCTTTGACTTCCTTGGCTGCTAAACCCCTGGCAGTTTACCGACTCGAACGACCCGACCATGTGCTGCTTGATCTCGTCCTGCCTTGTTCCAACAGGGGGATTACACTTCTACCATCGCATCGTCCGCCGTTCCCCGCGCTTGGGATGACAATAACCCCAGGTATCGGTATCGAGGTCGGCATCGCCGGCGTGTGTAATGTTGCTTTCATGGTTAGCACCCTTGAGTAGTTAACCAATAATATGGTCTCTTACAGGTAAAGTGACGATTAAATTATAGTATCCAGTCACCGAACCTCTTTCTCAAGTATGTCTACTAATCTGCTGAGCTGTATCAAACAGAGCCAAGCAAACATGTCAGCTAGGGGGTTCCCGTAGGCTTCCGAAGATATCCCCTACCTGTATATCATGTTTCCAGTTAATACGACATGTCACCCAGATCGAAGAGACCGATCGGTCTCTTTCATCTCCCCTTACACACGAAGGACGAGCTCCGTAGTACACTCAAGGGCTGTGTACAATTGATACTCCTCGTTGGTCATTCATTAGTTCAGAAATGATTATGTAGTACAACACAAATAAAAATTCCTCGAATAACCCTGTACTGATATAGTCTCTGAATCTATGAGTACGGAAGAGAATCACACTTGTACAGCGACACCATAATGCACATTGTCAAACCGCTGGTGGACGCCGGTCAGGTACACCTGCCTTCCTGCTACGCGTGACTTCCACACGAGCGCTACCATGGTCACTACTCAGACCACGGCTACTCGCCGCGCTCTCCACGCTCTCCATTGTTCCCTTTCCCAGCGTTGCAGCGTGCGTCCGACTCCGCTCCCTTCGCGAATCGGTATGAACAGTGGTCGCACTCTCCATCGTCGGCGTCCTCGAATGCCCCGAGTGCGTCGTCGCCAGACTCGCCACCGACCCATTCCCATCCCGTCTCTTGTGTTTCTTCGTCGACACGTCCCGAGCGCCGGGCATCGTCGTTCCAGACGACTCTGGGGCCACAAACGCCGAGTACGGTGGTGGATTCAGTCGCGAGCGTCCTCCAGAGGGAGACGTCGCACGCTCAGAACGGGCTTCGACGGCCTTGCCTGTTGGTTTAGGCGCATTGGGCCGGTTCCTGTGGCGCGTGGGAGACATGGCGAGGAAGGGCGTGATCATGTCGGCGGCGTCCGTCACGGGGAATGACGCGTTGTTCCCTAGTGAGGAGAAACCGGCCGATACGGGCGAGACGAGCGGTGACGTCGCTGCCAGGCTCGTCGTGGAATGGGCAGGTGATGCGAGGGGGGAGACGGATCTGTATGTGTACCCGTACGGGAAAGGCTGTGCTCCTGCCTGGTGACGAGTCGATGGCGTAGGAACGGTGATTGGCTGGGAGGCGTTGAAGGAAGGGATACCGATGGGTGTTGTGTGCGTCCTCTGGCGGCGGCGGCGACGCACTGCCCAACAGGTCAGCGCTCCAATGACAAATAGTGCAACCGCGCCTATCACGCCACCAACTATCGGCCCAACGGATACACTAGGCGCAGAGTGAGATGCTGTGGTGGATGTGGATGTCGAGAGGGGTGCGCCAGTCACATCCGGATGAGCTTGGGAAGATGTAAATGCATGCGTCAGTCGATGAATGAGAAATACACGTACCTGCTGCTGCGATATTTGCTGCTTGCACGACGTTGAATGTTGCATTATCCCAAGCGGAAGCTAGGAAAAGGAAGCGTGAGATACACACGACTGGTGCTCGGTGAAAAACCCCACGATTTGTAGCAGCCCAGAACGGGATACCTTGCGAGGTCTGCAGCCCAGACGGGAGATACCTGAAAGTACCCATCATTAGACTCTGAGTGACATCCAGGGCAAGACCACCTCACGAAGTACTCGATACATTACTCCCACAATGAGCGACCCATGTATTCCAGCTATGATGGTATGTGATTAAATTCTGTATCTAGCGAAATGACGGACCTTGGGTACTGGGATTGTCCGACACAGTAGGAACAAGCACTCAACAGGTTATAGATCGACCAAGAACTATCCGCTATGAGCACTTTTGCAGTGGGTACTGAGTCACAAATCCCTTACCAGGTGCAACCACTCGCCGTTGTAGCGTTCGGAACATATTTGCCTTCTTGGAAATTGGTGAGAGATACGGTATCTAGTATAAAGAGTCAGCATGGACACCAAATAACCTATCGTGTGCGGAGTAGAGTCGAGAAACGAAAGGTTCACTGACATCCTGGGTTGCATAGTTGTCCAACATCCTGTGCAACTGCGCAAGGATTTTGGTCATTTTGGTTCTGCATCCATCCCAAGCAATTCAGCGTCGTGGACATCGTAACCGATCTAACAAATCGTCGAGGTCGTGAAAAAGTAGGGAACGACAGAAACTAGGATCCAGTCCTAAGGGTTTGAAGTATCGTGAGAATGGAACGCGCTGAGAATAGAAAACGGCCTTTGTAGGGGAGAAGACTGGGCTGAGAGCTGTCCTGGGCTGCGGAGGGACTCGGAGGAGTGTGGCACACTTGATGGCGCCTACTAGACGGGCATTCAATGACTGTTCGCCGTCCACGCGAAACACAACCTCGTGATCATGAGCGTGGCGGCTATGAAATGATTCCTTCCGAGAAGAGTAGCGAGTGCTGCGGATAACTATTAACCCAGCTTACCACTTACGGTCAGCAGACGGAGGTTCCGGCCAAGATATTTTTTTGGTTATCTATGAACTATTTGCAGAAAACTCGTCAGTCCCATGATGACGGAATTTACGAGATTCACTGTACCACAAGACGATTCTGCGAAAGAAGTTTAAAAACATACATACTGAGAGTGTTCGAGCCAAGACCCGTTTTGATTGAAATATCATCATAATGAGGCAGCTTGAAAATTATTTGGCAACTGGCTAAATGGTCCTCAAACTTCCGTGCGAAACAATGCTAAGTTCGGTGGCAGAGGAAGCTGAAACGCTCGTTATCAACGATCATGTTGAAGTACGAGATATGAGATATCGCACGGTAATGACTTTAATAACTGCTACCCCAAAACTTGAAGCCCTCGATGGATTTCGTGTATTGATCCATACTAGGCTGATTGCGGTGATTTCAGTACAGAACGAGCCTCCATGAAATTGGTTCAGAGTTATAATAACAACAGGGCACGCCAGGAACTCGCCTCAAATAGTACCCTCCACTCATTTGACCCCTGATGCAGTTTTATCCGGGCATGTGACTATGGCACTCTTGATCTCTCGGTAATGCTAATGATATCCGGCATGTCCGGTCAGCTGTTAAGTCTGCCATGCAGACACGTACTTTTGACAACCAGCTTTATCCTTTGTTGAACGAGACTGGCTATTTAATTAGGCTATCAGAGCAGGGATGAGCTCTAGTGTCCTGTCTTTAAATTTTGATAACCGCAATCTTCTCGCTTCCTCGAGTCCGACGTATTTCCCTGCAGGTTTTCAACATCGTCTCGAATGTCGAATGCGACTCGGACGTGAGCATATGTGGATGAAAAACAATGTTTCCCTTTGTTTGGCAGTCGCGTACGTGATCGCAGCTTGCGTTCGGGGATAGTAAGTCCGAGCCCCGCTTCAACCAGTATCTTTTCGAAACTCTCAAATTGTTTGCACAAAACTCAGCTCTTGGACAGAGCCTGCTTTACCTCTATGATTCGCCAAATGGCACGACGACCACTCCTCGTTACTGGTATGACCCACTTGAGTATCAATGCTTGTTGACGAGTTTGGTGTCACTGATGGTCCGATTCCGATGGTCTAAATTAATTAATGTGTATGTCATGGGGAGAACATACCTTTCGGAGGCGTAGCTTACGAGTGATGCATGCTCATTGGTCGCTCATTCTTTCGTTCTGGGAATCTGGGTCCGATAGCTTTTTCCCGCTTAAAGTTGACCTAAAGCGTGTGTAAACAGAATCTAAGCTGAAGGCCAGGAAAGCCACGGTCCCGCACAGCGTTAGGTCAGCCTGCCCGTTTCTGGGGCGCGATCAGATCGGGGTGGCGGTGACGAGGCCGCCCGGGTTCGAGTCTTCGAGAGCAGACGAGCGAGCGAGCGAGCGAGGGAAAGAGAAAAAACAAACATGTCAGATAGTTACGAGGACGAAAAAAAAAACCGAGTCGACTGAGCGAGCGAACGTGCGAGAGAGAAAGAGAATGAACGGACCGCGTCCCAGCCATGCGGTGGGGATGCTGTAACGCCGTAATGGTCCCCCCCCAGCCTCGAGGTTAGCCGAGGACTGTAGCTCGGAGGCTTTAGGACTGTGGTTTTCCGTTCCGGATCTAGCTGAGCCTTGCAGGCGCTTCCCCCGCCAAATCTGAGCAGTCCCTCGAACCTGCTCGGAAAACCACAGTCCCGTCGCTAGCCGAGCTACAGTCTCGGCAAAGTCCCGGCTGGATCCGAGGGCACTTCACTACCCCCTCAGCGTACCTCCTCTCTCCTCTCTCCAACGGTCGCATCCGCTTGCCGTCGCCGTCTCATTCGACCACAACGGACCTCCACTCAAGACTCGACTCCAATTCCCTCTCCGTCTCCACCTGCCCGCTTCGTTCACGGTTCAACTCGCCCGTCTGCTAACCGCCGCTCAAGTCCATCGATCAGTCGATTGCCGGCCGCCGTCTCTCGAACACAATCACAGGCTTCACAGCGTCGACCAATGGGAATCAGGGGCCTTTGGGAGGTATGCCCCGACTCTTGGTGTGGTGTTTGCTGACCGTTCGCTCCGTCCCGCCGCGTCGAAAACAGGTCATTGAGGCCGCTGCAGAGGAGGTCCAGCTCCTCTCGCTCGCGATCGGGGATCGCTATCGAGGAACACCGCCGTACAGGCCATACACCATCGGGATCGATGCCAGGCAGGACTCCCACATCATCCTCGTCTCTTCTTGCAGCTGACAAACAGATCCACCCAGTGTCTGGTTCGAGCAATGCCAGCAACAGACCTGGCATCGCGCCCATCCGCAGAGCGGTCAAAACCCAGCCCTTCGATCGTTCATTTTCCGCCTCGCGCGACTTGCGCGGCTCCCGGTTCACCTCATCTTTTGTTACGACGGTGCAAAGCGCCCGATCGTGAAACGCAACAAGCAAGTCAGGACGGACACCGACCATTGGATGGCACGTCCCACCCAGCGCGTCCTCGATGCATTCAACATCCCGTGGCTCGTGGTGCGTCTCACCCTGTCGCTTTCTGTCTTCCGACAGCCCATCGAACCAACACCCCCCACACTTGTAGGCTCCGGGTGAAGCAGAAGCGCAGCTCGCACACATGAACAAGAATGCCATTGTCGATGCTGTCATGACGGACGACAGTGACGCGTTCGTCTTTGGCGCTCACACCGTCCTTCGAAAGTGATTCGAAGTCGTTTGTCTCCCATTCCGCCTTGTTTGCTGACCCGCGTCTCATCTTTGCAGCTCAAGCCTGACGGACAGTGACACCATCAAGGTCTACACTACGCGTGCTATCAAACGCCAGGTAACACCCCATCTGCATGACGAAGCCTTTGCCCTCATGGCACTGTGCTGTGGGGGCGACTACGATGAGGTGCGGAGCATTGTACCACCAATCGGCTGTGCTGCTGATGTGGTGGACGATAGGGCCTGCAGGGGTGTGGTACCACCACTGCACTTGGTCTCGTACAGTGTGGTGTTGGTGACCAACTACGAGAAGTGCTTGCGAGTGCAGACAGTATGCCTCCCGAGCCCAGTGCATTCAATCAGTGGCGACAGGATGTCCGCCACCACCTTGTTCATGATCCAACGCATGCAATCGGGCGACTTCGTCCCTCAGTTGCTGCTTTGCTCTCGGACTCATTCCCGTCGCCCGACATTGTTCAGCTCTACCTTGGACCAGCTATTTCGGCCACTGTTGACCTACCTGGCCTTGATGTCCCTTGCATGCCTGACCTGACAGCCCTTGCTCCTCTGGTGCGGGAGCTGCTGGGTTGGGAGGACCATGTGAAGACACTCCAACACTTTCGATCAAAGATATGGCCTGCTGTAATCCTCAAGGAGGTCCTCATGGATCTTTCAAGGATCTCACCAAGCAGCAATGAGGCAAGTAGCCCTGTTTTCGATCATGTTGATTGCTGGGTACTCATTTTGTAGCTTGGTCGAGGGATTGGCTGCACTCGTGCAGTCTTTCTCTCATACACTCAGTCACGGTCAACCAGATGTGGAGTGCCTGGACAAATTCTGTCTGTCCCCACTGAGGTACTGGTAAAAGAAACCCTTGCAGCTTCACAGATGGGATCTCAGGCTGGTGAGATCCCTGCAAGCCTGCAGCTGAAGCTAAGGATTTGGATGCCAAGTTGCTTGATTGACAGTTGGAAGGGTGTAATGTTTACAAACACCTTCCATGGTCAAGCAGCAGGTACCAGTGCAGCACATGAGCATGCTGTCATTGATCTGACAGAGTCCAATGATCCACCTGTCTCACTGGGTGTTATTGATCTCACTTGTGAGGAAGACTGATGCATGCATGTATGTGCATTGGAAAGGATGTATGGTGCTTTCCTCTTTTTCTCTCTTCTTTATTTCCTTGACTAGATAGTAGAAAACTGTGTTCAGGACTGTAGAGCAGGCAAGTAGCATTCAATGTATAGTAGACTGAGTAAAACATGGGCTCCAAGTTGATCTAGGCACAATGACAAGTTCTACCACATGCAAAGCAAGGATCAGTCCCTGGGCGGTTAGGATTCATGAGCTCTTCTCTCTCATGGTCTGGGTTGTCATTCCATGACAAGAGGTACTTGAAGATTGTGCCTGGATTGTCAAAGTTCTCAGCCCACCCTCCCCATGCACAGATCTGTCGAAATGGCCACTTCAGGACAGTGTGCAGATACTGACACCCCCCACGACGAAAAGAGTGTGTTCCATATGGCCGAGGGTCAACACCAATATCGAGTAGGTTGTTGCGAAAACATTCAAGAAAGGCTGCTGATGTCTGGATGGCATAGTATGGTCAAGTTAGACCACTGGGAATAGAAGATAGGAGAGCTCATACCATGCCATCAGTAGCATTAATGCTCACTCCATCAGGACCCACCCTCTTTCTGAAGACAAACCCATCAAGCTGTTCATTCTGTTGTTGAGCTGTAATCCACCAGATTGCAAAAGCACGAAGGGGACACATCCATGGCCTCTGCTGATCAGCATAGAGGTAGAAGGGAGCAATGCCTAAGACCAAAAGGAGTAAACAAATGAATACACTGTTGTAGTCTGGTATCACAGCAATCATACTGTACCTCCATACTGGTGTGTTTTTCGAAATGGGAGATTGAGTTGAATGCGAAAATGTTCTGGTCTGAGCTTTGCAAGATGCTCTGGAGTGACATTCTGCCAATGCTTGCTGACAGAAAGATCCCTGAACTGAAATACCACATCAGCCCAGGTGATCCGGAGTGCCTCATCAAAACGTAGCAAGCAAAGCATGGAGACAAGGTACAGCAGATAAAGCATTCTTCTGATCCGCTGTCCAGCCCACTCAGATGGATTCTCTGCCTTGCGTTTTCGTGGTGTGGGTCCATACTCCTTGGGCTTGACAGAACCAACAAAGTCATAGAGCTGCTTCATGGTTGCCATGTCCATGGCACGGGCACTGGTGATAGCCTCACCAGAGCGAACCTTTGAAGATAAAAATCATGATATAAGAGCTCAGACTGAGAGAAGAGGAAACAAACAAACAAACAAACCTTGCGACGACGAAGACTGACCATGTACTGTGAAACAACAACAGACAAGGAAGGGTTTCCAATCCATTTGCCTAAAATTGTTGGATGCTCCATCCACTGTTGGGTTCCCAAACCATAGTCACGTCCAAACTTGTGGCTAATTGCAGCCCGCATCTTCTGAGCTGTGCCATATGTGGAACGTGGATCACCAGGGAGCTTTGCCTTCCCTGTCCAGACATCAGTCTCATCACACCTGGCACCAGCATTAGTGAAAACTGCATGGAGAATAGCCTAACTCACTTGTGCATGATCCAGAGTGCAATCCATGTTGGGAAGTCTGCAGGTATGTTTGGAAAGAGGGCATCAACCTCACTGGGAGACTTTGCCTTGCCAATGGTCACAGCAAATTCCTTGAACTGATTCCAATAGCTACATCAGCAAACCTACATTTTTTCTGAGTTATCAAAATCAATGACCTTTCTTACTTGTCTGACCTGACTGACAGCATGCTATCAGTGCTATCATTCATAAGTAATTCATTGCTATCAGCATTCTCAGGGCTATCAGCATATCAGCTTGTCAATTTACCAGTGATATCAGTCCCATCAGTCCACCCAGTAAGTCAGTTGATCATCTTGTCAGTCCTGTCAGTCCTGTCATCCCATCAGTCAGTCAGTCAACCAGTCAGTCAGTCATGTCAGTCTATCAGTCAGTCAGGTTGTCAGTCAATCAGCCAATTCAGCCTATCAGGCCATCAGCTAACCAGTTAGTCATTTCTGTCAGTCACATCAGTTGGTCAGTTGGTCAGTCAGTCAGGTTTGTCAGGTTTGTCAATTTGTCAGCTAGGTAGTTGGTTAGTCAACCAGTCCATTCAATATATTAGCCTATCAGCTTGTCAGTAAATCAGTTCAGTCAGTTCAGTCAATCTATCATTGATTTGTCCATTCAGGCCTGTCAGTCTTGTCATTTATCTAAATCACCCAGAAAAAATGTAGGTTTCCTGATGTAGATTAAATGCCATCAAATATTTGCAAACCCACTGGCTCAAACTATCATAGTAGAAAACTAACTCACTTGGCATAGTCAGACAAGGTTGTGTCAACAACAACACCCTTTGAAGCATCCTTGAGATTTGCAGCAAGTTGGTCAATGTTCCCATTGTGGGACCATAGGGTCTGAGTCAGACTGGAGCTGGGTGTTGGATCAAGGCGTTGCTGTCTTGCTGGCCTGTCATCTGGAAGGTCACCTGAAGTCATGGACCAGTCCTGGAGAGTCCCCTCTTCGAGCTCCTTGTCAACCTCAATTCCATTAAGGAGTGACTCAATTTCTTCCACCCGATCCTCCACAGCAGCATCCAGGCTGACAGCTGTTTGAGATTCATTGAGATGTAATAAGGCCTGTTCCATCATGGGCTCTAAAACGAGAAGCAGGCAGACGTGACTGGTGGCCCGGGGTGTTGTGGTAGTACAGAAACAAACAATATTTTTAATTAGTACGACATAAATTGCGCTGGCCAAATTTTGCCTCAGACTCCTAAACATCACTCGGGGAGCCAGGAACACTAATGTCCAGCCCAGAATTGGCTGCGGTCGAGAGATTCCATCTCCCCGAACCTGGACAAACTTTCACTCCTGGTGTTGAGCTCAAGACCTTCGAATTTGTGATGTACGTGGCCCACACATTTTGACCTGAACTTTTTGGGCTGACAGGGCATCAAGCACGAACAAGACCACAAAGCGGAACCTCCAAGACCAGCTCCGCTTGTATGGTCTTCCTGCCAATGGCACGAAACCAAATTTGCTTGCATCACTGCGTGAATTTTCCCGTGACCGCGATGCCTGGTTCTCGTGGGTCCTATGCAGCTGCCAAGTATTTGCCCATTGAACTGACACAGCTTGCAGCCTTTTCCGGCCTGCAAAAAAGCGTAAACGAGGGGTTCACAGCAGTCGCTCCTCCCTGTCAACGAAAAGGATTGCCACACAGTTCGGGGAGGGCGGGAACGAGTCAGCAGTGATTGCCTACAAGAGCAAAAAGAGCGTCAATCGTGTCCAGCGTGCTCTCACGGATCAAGACCGCACAGCAAACACTGACTGGGTGAGTCTTGGTGTACCGCCGCCACTCTTCACCACATGCTCACAGAGCCGAACCAGGCTGGAGCAATCCTGGAAGCTCTGGGTGTCAATGAAAACATCAGTCCTGCATCCCCGACAAAACGAAGACGCACAGAGAACACCGCAGTCGAGGAAAACAGTGCAGTTGACAATCCGGCTCAGCGCGATGAAGGTTGCAGCGGATCAAGAACGGCGATGACTCCAGCTCCCACTGACAGCGTGAGTGAAATTCCCAGCCTGCCAGTGGTGAACCAATCAACAACCCTCAATCCCGTTTCCATAGGAAGGGCTTACGGCGAGGGTGCGACGTCTCGAGCGCAAGCTCGATCATGGCCTGGTTGCCATACTGGGCCGAGTCGACAGCATGCAGGATGCCCTCTCTGCCCGAATCCGACCTTCACCACCAGTATCCGAGTCGAGTTTGGCCATGGCAGAATCTGCTCCGAGTCCAGACACATCTCCACCCCATGTCGAGCCCATGAGCGCTTCTGGCCAGCAAGAGGCAACACTCGCACCCCGAGTCACTGCCGCTCGTGTTTCAGCCACTGAACTAACCTTACAACACACTGAAGCTTGTCAAGAATCCATTCCCGCCGAGTTCCTCGGAATCGCCCACCTCGATCCCCCGCACACGGAATTCGCATTCGACATCCGGCATATCCCAGATCCACCCGCTATCAACTTTTCGAACGACATCGACAGACTCTTCCGCGAGTGGGAGGTATCAACGCTTCTCGTCATCAATGGCCATGGTATTCCTGTCAAGCACTGGGGCCAGTTTTACAAGAAGGTGGTTGGTGCCAAGGACACTGCTTGGGACGCTCTCAAGACAAAGTGGGGCAAATGGAAGGTGAGGCGTTCCTGTGATCCACACACGATTTTTCCGTTCTATTCACACCGTTGCAGTTTATTGTCGAAGAGCGGAGTAAGTACACCGACGACGCCTCGTTTTGGCGCCGGTTCAGCACAGAGAAGGGCGAACGACTCTGTTACCAACAAATCTTGAACAAGATTGCGAGCGCACGTATCACCTCCGACGCACAAGACGCCGCCAACGCTCGTCTGTTCTTTGGCGGCAATCTCGAACACCCCACTGCAAACGGCGCATTTCGCTACACTCGGTCGGGAAAGTCGCACGTGCTGACCAAGGACAGCGCCATTGCGAAGGCATGGCGAACGTTGCTCGCCATGCAACCCATCATTGCCGAGCAATGGGAAGCACTGGGTGCTCTACAACATGCCGTGCTACCCGAATCAGAGCAACGAGCTCTCTAGCTCCGCGACCCAAGCAACTTGGCCCCTTCCAACCGCCGTTCGTTCCCTGGAAGCCAACCAAGACCCGGGTGACCAATCAGAAGCCATAGAACTCATCACCCGGCCCCATCCTCCACGGACAGCCTTCACACTGCACAATATTACATAGGTACTAGTAGAACATACACCTTACTTGCATAGTAAATACTGGTAGTATTAGACCGTACTTAATCCACTTAATCTGACAAGAGTTGTCGATGGTATTCATGTCGCTCCGAACCGTCACTGCTACCGTCGAGATTTGGCACGAACCTGAACCTGCGTCAACCGCCAACCGTCATTGAGCAAGACCCCGTATTCGTCGAGTCGTTCTTCGAGTCAAAGCTACACCTCCGGTCGCATTGCTTCTCCACGTCAATGCCCGAGTCGACTTCACGCGGACGTATTCGAACAGCTGACTCATCAGCAAACTTACAAAAGTCTAATTCCGTCTTATTTTGTCTTATTTGAACTAATTTGGCTTGTCATGTGGGGACCAAGCTTGCTAAGCCAGTAAGACAAATAAGCCAGATAGACAAGTCTTCAACATTACCCTACAGGTCATTTCGTGCATGAACACTGACCATTCTTCACCATTTGCCACCTGGTTGTCTCTACATGCCCTCGTTCATGACGCACATGCACCCATGCACTCCTTAATGCTTCTAGGTCGCGATTTCAGTCCTCGGCGACACAGTGGGTTAACGTGGTTGGTAGGCCCTCTGAGATGATGGATGAGTGGTTTGGATGCCTTGGGTACATCCGTCGTTGTGTGCTTCCGTTTTCCGTGCTGACTCGACTGGTTTTCAACTAGCGCGTCCGTTTTGACTTGTTCCGAGTGCGGCATGCTGTGCTCGTCGCGGTGGTGATTCCACATCATTTCCCATCCATTTGGACGCCATCCACATCGATTCCGCGCTTGCAATCGCGCTCGACGTCGGTTCTCGCCTCCTGCACCTCCACTTGGTCTCCTAGCCCTTTAACTCGATGTAGCGCACTCGCTTCGACGACGCGCTCATTCCCGTCACTCCTGGGGTCTGTCCCATCCATTTTGCCGCCCTCGACAACGTTCCCGCGGCCTGGATCACCCTTGACAGTCTTCGTCTCCCCCTACTTGCCCCTATGGCCTCCTGGGGGTCTATCTTGACATAGCGTGTTCGCATCGACGGAGCGCTCGCTTCTAATGCTTGCAGGATATCCCTGGACCCTATGGTAACCGCCGTGCACAACCGCTTCGTGTCCCGGTTCGGTTTGCTCGATCTGACTTTTGGTGGGTCTTCATCATCTCTTTGCTCTGGGTTCATGCTTGGGTTCTGACATGTTGCGCAGCAAATCTTTTGTGCTTCGATGACTGATACCGTGGGTATACTATCCCTACACTATAGCACACAGGAATATAGCATATTTGAGACGGAAAATTTGAGTGACCATAGTAGCACATGTTGTCTATCCGGCTTATTTGTCTTACTGGCTTAGCAAGCTTGGTCCCCACATGACAAGCCAAATTAGTTCAAATAAGACAAAATAAGACGGAATTAGACTTTTGTAAGTTTGCTGATGCTGGCAGACACAGCATTGCACCCTACGTACTACACAGACACCCCAGTACTATACTAGCTCGGTTGGTCGCATCACCGTAATACTGGCCTGTCCGTTGCCATCTCCCCGCGAACGCGTTGTCTTGAAGTGTCCAAGGGTCATCCACGTGTCGCTCCGATAATCGATCGCAGACGAAAGTGGGGTGGTGGCGGTGCGATGAGGACTGTGACTTGGACTGGAGACGCCCGCCACACGGACTGTGGTTTTTTCACACGAACCTGTCCTGCAACTAGTTTCGTATTGAGCGGTCTCAGAATCGCTGTAGCACGACGACAGGGTCACTAGACTCTGGCGATCTTATTGTGTACTCTGGTCCTATGATCCCACTTGACTAGCTACTTGACTATTAGCTAAGCAATCGTCGACTCTGATCCTGAACGCCATTGTTTAATTTTTTACATGTTCAACCACCACGGGTTCGTTGAACTTCGTTCGGTTCTCAAATAGTCCAGTCCAAACCAAAGTTCGGAACCGGACACGTCCAACACTACCTAGATTGACCTGACTAGTCGCTCCTCATGGCTGCTCGTACTATATCATTCGAGGCTCTATCGTGCGCGCTGTCCTACAATCACCTCCCCAAGATCGTGTTAGGCCCAAGTTGATCGTACTACAAATACTCGATCTAGTACGAATCACTGGAGGACGCGTGCCATTACGCACCTCTTGACGTAGCATTCGAACACGAGTACAGTACACCCTTTTGATCTTCCTGTGGTAAACTAGCTAAACATCGTTTTGAAGTCCCTTGGGCATTGTGTACTGCTACGTGGCTTTACGTAGGGCCCAACTTGCCAAAGATTATGCATGACAAGCTCACCCCACAAGTCCCTACTGGACAACATGTTTGGTATCCTATACCGAATGGTGTTTCTTGTTTGAGCTCCAGGTACTCTGATGGTACGCAACGGAGGAGAGGAACTAAGGTTCTGGTGTGATTCTGCACTTTGATATCGTCGTGGAGGACTCTGGAGGAGCCCGACGATTTTTTTGTACAGCGTGTAGTAGACTGAGCGGTCAAATGGAGCCAGTCCCCATTCACAGGTCTACACAGGTCTACACTCTCGAAAGGTTGGCTTGGCATCCGTCCCGCAGCATCACAAACTTTCCTACTGGCACTGCCATCCCAATATTCACCCATTGCTGCATGGGGATAATATCAACGTGGCATGACACGTTGAGGTGGGTTACGCACACAGCTCGGCTGGTTGACGTCGGTCGCGACGCATACACCATTTTGCACTGGAATGCTGATTTATATTGGTGCGACTGACTCGATGTCCTTGGGATATAAATATTGTATATTGACCTCGCTTCTCAGGTCATTACTCGCTAACTAACCGTCTCTCCTAACAACTTTCCAAGTCTTGGACAATATGTCAGAGCAAATCACTTACTATCACGATGTCCTCAAGGTAAGGTATTGAGGCTATTTTTCGAGGTCACGAACGCTGATCGCACGTGGTATAAGAGATCACCCTTCTGCCACAGGGTATGATGGTTGATTTATCGTGCCAGAAGGATTTCTATTCACGCACCAAACACACTCTTCATAGGTCGAAATCGCATTGCTAGAAGCAGGGGCGTCCTACACGTCGCACAGCTTCGACATTTACAACAAACCAGCATGGTTCGCCAAAGTTAATCCGCTCAGTGGAAAGGTGAGTAACTAATGTTGCGCGATGGATGCTGGCGCTCATGTCATACACATAGATTCCTGTTCTCACGTACGGAGGGCCCGACGTCCCACCCGATGAGCCGTCTCCTCTGTCGTTTAAGGTCACAGAGTCGTTTGTCATCCTCGAGTTCCTTGCGGATATTTTTCCCAACGCGACCCTCCTCCCGCCGGCGTCTGACCCGACTGCGCGTGCTCGCATCCGGTTCTTTATCGATACCCTCACGCGTCATGTAGAGACCCCCATGTTCAACATTTCCAAAGACGTACCTGGGGCTATCGAGAAGATGGTGGAAGGACTAGAGAAAATACAGGCGCTGCTTCCTGATCCGGAGACAGCTGGAGGAGAGTATGTTATGGGCAGGGCGTTTACGAACGCAGACTGTGCGATCGCACCTATCCTTGGCATGATGGAAGTTGCTGCCAGGACGGATCTCGGAAAATATGAGCCTGCGGGGAAGAAAGTGGGGGAGATGTTGGCAGGAACCAAGTTTGATCGGTTGAGGAGGTATCAAAAGGCGTTGTGGGAGAGGGAGAGCGTGAAAAAGGTAATTGATCTGGTGAGCTATCTCTTTCCTAGCGAGATGGGTACATGATGTCTGACTGGTGTGTTTTTTGGTCGTTCAGGAGCGCCTGGAGGGTGTATGGAGGGCCAAACATGCTCAAAACTGAAGGGAGGTTGTTCGCTCGCCGAGCGTTCCCGTCTGATTCCGGCAGGGATGCACAGGTGTCAGCACCACAGTAGGATCACTAAGCTCTGGCCATCCTCGAATAACAATTTTTTTCTTGGACAAGCGCTTTTTATTATGCAGTGACTGTCTGGTCCAGGCCTACATACATAATTCGGTAAGACAACTAATACTTGTTATTGTTGCCTCACTTGAGTATTAGCTGGTACTAAGCAATCGCGGTCGAACGCGTCCTGAACGCTATTTTTACATGACCACCACCACCACTGAACCTGGACACCACGATGGGTGTACGAACTAGCACGAGTGGGTGCGGTTCTCAAAAAGTCCAGTTCGAGCCAAAGTTCAGAACCGAACGCGTACAAAACTATCTATGTAAGTTGGTAAACGGAAGAAATAAGGATTGGGGTATAGCAAATGAGCATCGCTCCTCATAGCTGCTCGTACTTCATTCGAGGCTCTACGGTGCGCGCTGCACCACAATCACCCTCCCAAGCGATCGTGTTAGACCCGAGTTCAAGTTGATCGTACAAATACTCGATCTAGTGGGCCATTGTCGACTAACAGTTTTTTTTTTAACTTTGGAGGACGCGTGCCATTACATACCGTACACCTCTTGACATTGAATCCGGATGTGAGTACACCTTTTTTGATCTTTCTGTGGTAAACTGGTTGAACATCGTGTTGAAGTCTCTCGGGCATTGATTGCTACGTGACTTTGGGTATGGCCCAACTTGTCACGGAAACATCATGCACGCCCTTCACAAGTCCCTATTAGACGTTCTGCTTGGTATCGCGGGTATACCGAATGGTGTTTGTCGTTGGAAAACTAGGTGCTCAGATAATACGCAATGGAGGAGAGGAAGGTCCTGGTGTGTTTCTACAATTTGATATCGTCGTGGAGGAGTTCGACGATTTCTTGGTCAATAGACTGAGCGTTCAAACGGAGCCAGTCCCCCATTCACAGGTCTGCACTCTCAAAAAGGTTAGCTTGACATCTGCGCCGCAGCATCACAAACTTTCCTACCCTGGCCGATCCGATATCCACCCACTTATGTCAACGTGGCATGAAACAGATTACATCCACGATCACACGTGGAGGTGCATACAGCCGGTCGACGCCGGTCGTGACGTGTACACCTTCTTGCACCGGAATGCTGATTCATACTGGGGAGACTGACTCGACGTCCTTGGGCTTAGGGCTATAAATACCGTATGTTGGCCTCTGATTTCAGGTCATCACTTGCTAACTAACCGTCTCTCGTAACAACCTTCCAAGTCTTGGACAACATGCCGGAGCAAATCACCTACTATCACGATGTCCTCAAAGTAAGATATTGTGGCCATTTTCGAGGCCACGAACGCTGATCGCGCGTGGTACAAGATGTCGCCTTTCTGCCACAGGGTATGATGATCGATTTATCGTGCCAGAAGGCCACTGTTCACGCACCAAATACGCCATTCACAGGTTGAAATCGCATTGCTAGAAGCAGGGGCGTCCTACACATCACACGGCTTCGACATTTACAACAAACCGGCATGGTTCGCCAAAGTTAATCCGCTCAGCGGAAAGGTGAGCAACCAATGTCGCATGATCATGATGGATGTCGGCGCTCACGTCATACACATAGATTCCTGTTCTCACGTACGGGGGGCCCAACGTCCCACCCGAAGAGCCGTCTCCTCTGTCGTCCAAGCTCACAGAGTCGTTTGTCATCCTCGAGTTCCTTGCGGATATCTTTCCTAATGCGAACCTCCTCCCGCCAGCGTCTGACCCGACTGCGCGTGCTCGCATCCGATACTTTATCGATGCCGTTGCGCGTCATGTAGAGACCCCCTTGTTTGACTTTGCCAAAGGCGTACCTGGGGGTTTCGAGAAGCTGGTGGAAGGATTAGAGAAAATTCAGGCGTTACTTCCTGATCCGGAGACAGTTGGAGGAGAGTACGCTATGGGAAAGGTCTTTACGAACGCGGACTGTGCGATCGCGCCTATCCTTGGAACTATAGAAGTTGCCGCCAGGACGGATCTCGGGAGATTCGAGCCTGGGGCGGGGAAGAAAGTGGGGGAGATATTGGCAGGAACCAAGTTTGATCGGTTGAGGAGGTATCAAAAGGCGTTGTGGGAGAGGGAGAGTGTGAAAAAGGTGATTGATCTGGTGAGTTGTCTCTTTGTTAACGAGATGGGTACATGATGTCTGACTGGCGTGTTTTTCTGGTCGTTCAGGAGCGCCTGGAGGGTGTACGGAGGGCCAGATTTACTCGAAACTGAAGAGAGATGACATCAATGGATTGGTTTTCGAATAACAATGGCACCTTTATTTGCGTTAGTTCGCTGAGCGTTCCCGTCTGATTCAGGCTGGGATACATAAGTGTCAGACGACTTGCACTAGGACGCATGGTGTCGTGAGCTCAGTAATCAACCCCGGCCTACTGCAAGTGAATGAGCTGCTGGTTATATGGAACAATATATGTCGTCCGGCGCCCATGGAGCTATGCGGGCGAACAAGGCTGGTTTCGTATGAGCAGCCCCAGCTGTAGCACGACAGTAGGTTTGTGCTCTGGCGATCGTTGGGTAACCTACCTGTACCGCGAAATAGCATTCGTTAACAATTGGTTGCTGCTGAAACGCCTGGAATACTGTAGTGGCATCTGTTAGAGTTTGTTTGCTACTGTTTGAAACAGAAGTTGCTGAGTAAGCTACACTTGTCCAAAAAGACTTGTCCTCGTCTTCCACAACGAACGACGACAGTGTCGAAAACCAATCTCCAACCCTTCCTTACTCTCTTCGCTTTCTTCTCTCCTTCTCTCTTTGTTGTATCTCTTCACCAAAATGTCCGGTCGACCAGCTGGAAAACCTGATCTTTCTGGCTACAACTATGGCGCAATATCCTCCCTGGTCCTCACAGCCGACCGCTCAGCACTTCCACGACGAGACAAAGAACCCGATGGCGCGCCAACTTCCCTCTCCGGTCGAATCGACCCAAAGGAGATGGGCTCGCGCGTCCAGCGAGCCGCCCCAAAAGACATTGAGAAGAAGAAGAAAAAAGCAGGCGACGCTGGTAGACAAGACGCCCTCGAAAAGGCCGCATCCACAAAGCGTCGTACCGAGGCTGGTTTTGGCTTTGCCGACATCATCGAGGCCACTCAGGACGTCGAAGGATTGACATACCGACCTCGCACTGCAGAGACGCGGGAGGTCTACGAGTTTATGTTGTCAGCTGTACATCAAACCCTCGGCGACCAAGCCCAGGATATCATTCGTAGCGCTACCGATACCGTTCTGGAGACCCTCAAAAACGAGAACATGAAAGACTTTGACAAGAAAAAGGAACTCGAAGAAATTCTGGGTAGTATTTCCAACGACACGTTTTCTCAACTTGTCGCCTTGTCGAAGAAGATAACCGACTACGGCGCCGAGGACGAGAAGGTGGTGGACCCAGACATGGAGCGCAAGGACGCGGAGATTGACGAAGAAATCGGTGTTGCAGTTGTCTTCGATGAAGAAGAGCAAGAGGAAGATGACGAGGAGGGTTACGAGATTCGGGACGAGACAGACGACGAGGAAGAAGAAGGCGAGGACGAGCCAAAGGATGTGGGCGAGGGAGAAGAAGATGCTGGCGCCGAAGAGCTCGTCATTGGTGGGTCTTCCGCTGCTTCTCAAGCAGGGAAAGCCAAAGCAGACAAGGACGTCGTGTCACCACACACCATCGATGGTTTCTGGGTACAGAGGCAAATATCCGAGGTCTACTCAGACCCAGTCACAGCTGCAGATAAAGCCGCCGCCGTGCTCTCCATCCTTGGTTCGGAGTCGAGTCTGCGCGACTGTGAAAACCAATTGATGGAGTTGTTCGAGTACCAGAGCTTCCACGTCATCACGAAGTTCTTAAAGAACAGAGACGTCATAGTCTGGTGTACCAAGCTGATGCGGAGCGATGCCGATGAACGGGTGAATATAGAGGTAGCGATGCGGGAGAAGGGCGTTGGATGGATTCTGAGGGAACTGGCGGGAGACCGGCAAGCTAAGAAGACCCACGACGACGCGATGGATGTCGACGTCAAAGAGGCCGCGGCATCCATACCCAAGACAGCGACTCTCGCGCCCGGTTCTACGGTTCAACCAAAGGCAACTGTAGACCTCGAGAGTATGGCGTTCAGTCAGGGGGGGCACTTGATGTCAAACAAGAAATGCAAACTTCCCGACGGGTCTTTCAAGCGTTCTCGGAAAGGCTTCGAAGAAATCCACGTCCCCGCGCCGAAGAAGCACACCGGACGCGAGGATGAGCTCGTTCCTATCACCAAGTTACCCGAGTGGGCTCGGGCTGCGTTCACGGTGCCAAGGCTCAATCGGGTGCAGAGCAAATTGTTCCCAGTCGCGTTTGGCACAGATGAACCGATACTTCTTTGTGCACCAACTGGTGCCGGAAAGGTGAGCACAGTAATTATAGCCTAGCGCCCTCTCTCATAAGCCTGCACCAGACCAACGTCGCAATGTTGACCATTCTCAACGAACTGGCAAAGTATAGGGATGAAGAGACCGGCGAGTTTGCGCTCGACCAGTTCAAGATCGTCTATATCGCCCCCATGAAAGCCCTCGTACAAGAGATGGTTGGCAACTTCACCTCCCGTCTTACCTCCGCCTTTGGTGTCAAAGTCGGCGAACTGACTGGTGATTCTCAAATGACGAAGCAACAAATTTCCGAGACTCAAATCATCGTCACGACGCCGGAAAAGTGGGACGTTATCACTCGCAAGAGTACAGACACCAGCTATACGAATCTCGTTCGTCTTATGATCATCGATGAGATCCACCTCTTACACGACGAGCGCGGTCCTGTTCTGGAGAGCGTTGTCGCACGTGCCATTCGCAGGATGGAGCAGACTGGCGACTACGTTCGGCTTGTAGGCTTATCTGCAACGTTGCCCAATTACCAGGACGTGGCTACCTTCCTTCGCTTAAACGAGTCGAAAGGACTCTTCTACTTTGACGCCTCCTACCGTCCATGTGGACTTCAACAGCTATTCATCGGTGTCACCGAGAAAAAAGCTATCAAACGATTCCAGGTCATGAACGAAGTCTGCTACGAAAAGCTCCTTGACCAAGCGGAGAAGAATCAAACCCTTGTCTTTGTCCACTCTCGCAAGGAAACTGCCAAGACAGCCAAGTTCATACGTGACATGGCTATTGAAAAGGAGACAATCACCCAGTTTGTCCGACCCGACTCTGCTACGCGGGAAATTCTGCAAGAGGAGGTAGGGAACGTCAAGGATGGCAATTTGAGGGACCTCCTTCCATTTGGGTTTGCAATCCATCACGCGGGTATGCCGAGAGAAGATAGGACCTTTGTAGAGGAGCCTTTCGCGGATGGCTCCGTACAGGTGCTGGTTTGCACAGCAACGCTCGCATGGGGTGTCAACCTTCCTGCCCACACCGTCATCATCAAAGGGACACAGATATACAATCCCGAGAAGGGTCGATGGGTCGAATTGTCTTCCCAGGACGTCCTTCAGATGCTAGGACGCGCTGGACGGCCACAGTATGACACCTATGGTGAAGGCATCATCACTCGGAGCTCCAGTATTATCTATCGCTCATGAACCAGCAATTACCCATCGAATCGCAGTTCGTGTCCAAGTTAGCAGACAATTTGAACGCGGAGATTGTACTTGGGACAGTCAGGAATCGTGATGAAGCGGTGCAATGGCTAGGGTACACATATCTGTTAGTCGTTTCGTTTTACTCGTGCACTTTTCCCCCTCTGACATGCTTGCTAGGTACGTGCGCATACTCAAGTCCCCTGGATTGTACGGTGTGGGAGTCGACTACCAGGAGGACGATGACGGCCTGGTTCAGAAACGCGCCGATATCGTACATTCTGCCGCGGCTCTCCTTGAAAAGTGTCATCTTATCAAGTATGAACGCTCTTCCGGTCGATTCCAGAGCACAGAGCTCGGTCGCATCGCATCGCATTATTATGTGACCCACAACTCGATGGCAACTTATAACCAGCACCTGCGGCCGACAATGTCAACTTTGGAGTTGTTCCGAGTGTTTGCACTCTCGAACGAGTTCAAGTTGTTGCCTGTGAGTATTCCACAAAAATCTTGTCAGATCGACTTATGAGAGTATCTCAAGGTACGACAAGAAGAGAAGCTCGAACTCGCGAAACTGTTGGAACGCGTGCCTATCCCCGTCAAGGAGAGCGTCGACGAGCCCGCTGCCAAGATCAACGTGCTCCTGCAAGCATACATATCTCAGCTCAAGCTTGAAGGTGCGTCTTGTTCGAGTTTGTCTATTGTTCTGTCATTCACGACTACGATGCTGTTTAGGATTTGCGTTGGTTGCGGACACGGTGTTCGTGCAGCAATCAGCTGGGCGCATACTACGTGCCATGTTTGAAATTTGTCTTAAGCGAGGATGGGCTATGCCAGCCCGGGCGTGTCTTGCGTTGTGCAAGATGGTAGAGCGACGAATGTGAGCGTGTCTCAACTTTATAGTTTTTATGCTCGACTGATGAGATTAGGTGGGGTTCGATGACACCACTTCGCCAGTTCAAGGGTGTACCTCAGGAAGTAATCCGGAAGGCTGAGGGCAAACAATTCGTACGTCTACCTGGATCGCTTGTCGCGGAGTGAGATGCTAATACAACCGTTTGTTTACTTTAGCCATGGTACCGATATTTTGATCTGAACCCGCCAGAGCTTGGAGAACTTATCGGTATTCCTAATGCCGGACGCCTCGTTCACCGACTCGTCCACAATTTCCCCAAACTACAGTAGGTGTTCATTCTCGTTGCGTTCAGCGCGATCTTAACTGAAGTTTCTAGGCTACAAGCACAAGTACAACCTATCACCCGTTCCCTCTTGCGTATTGACCTTTCCATTGTACCCGACTTCCGCTGGGATGAGAAGATTCATGGTGGTGCCGAGACATTCTTCATTCTCGTTGAGGACGTCGATGGCGAGATCATCCTCTTCCATGATACATTCGTCCTTCGTCAGCGGTACGCTGAAGATGAACACAATGTCACTATCACCGTCCCCATGTTCGAGCCCGTCCCTCCCAATTACTACATCTCAGTGGTATCGGATCGATGGTTGCACGCAGAGACGAGACTGCCCATCTCGTTCAAGCACCTCATTCTCCCAGAAAAGTTTCCACCTCCGACGCCCCTCCTCGAGTTGCAACCTCTGCCTCTCTCCGCGTTACACAACAAGGAATATGAGGCGATCTACTCGAACACCATCCAGACGTTCAACAAAATCCAAACGCAAGCGTTCCAAGCGCTGTATACCTCTGACGAGAACGTGTTTGTTGGCGCTCCTACAGGAAGTGGCAAGACTATCTGCGCCGAGTTCGCCCTGCTCAAGTTGTGGAATAAGAGGGACAACTCGAGAGCGGATCGCGTGGAGCCATATCAAGAGATAGTTGATCAGCGTGTCGCAGAGTGGCGTCGCAAGTTTGGCAGTGTACAGGGTGGGAAAGAGATTGTGAGCTTGACGGGTGAGACGAGCGCGGACTTGCGTTTGTTGGAGAAGGGTGATGTTATTGTGTGTACGCCAAGTCAAGTGGGTGCCTAGAGTGTTCCTCTTTATTGTGTCACGACTAATTCTGGACAGTGGGACGTTTTGTCGCGCAGATGGCGTCAAAGGAAAAACGTGCAGACGTTTGCCCTCCTTATTGCCGATGAAATTCAACTCATTGGCGGAGAAGTGGGTCCGACATACGAAGTAATTATCTCGCGGACTCGGTACGTTCCTGCACAAACCGAGATGAAGATCCGTGTCGTGGCCTGTGGCGTATCGCTTGCGAATGCTCGAGACCTCGGAGAGTGGATAGGCGCTCCATCGCATGCCATTTTCAACTTCTCGCCAAGGTAAGTCAGTCGGTGGAGTTAGTAATGTATTCATCGCTCATGATCATCCAGTTCTCGACCTCTCGACATGGACATACACCTTCAAAGCTTTACCGTTCCTCACTATCCTTCCTTGATGATCGCCATGTCCAAGCCAGCATACCTTGCAATCGTGGAGTACGCTCCGACGAAGCCAGTTATTGTGTTCGTTTCATCACGACGCCAATGTTGCCTGACCGTAGACGATCTACTGCTGCACTGCACTGCTGACAACAACACCGACCGGTTCCTGAATGTAGACGAGGCGGAGTTGCAGCCGCATCTTGACCGCATCAGTGACAAGAGTCTCGTGGAGTGTTTGAAGCATGGTATCGGGTATTACCACGAAGCCCTGAGTAAACAAGACAAGGTCATCGTGGAGCGTTTGTTCGAGTCTGGTGCGATTCAGGTTTTGGTGGCTTCCAAGGCAAGCCCGTTTCTTTGATCGATTCGAAGGGATTTAACGTTGTCAATGTCGGACAGGATACAGCATGGAACCTTCCGGTGGCAAGTTACATGGTCATCATCATGGGTGTGCAATTCTTCGAGGGCAAGGAACACCGATATGTGGATTACCCCGTCATGGACGTGCTACAGATGATGGGCAGAGCTTGTCGTCCAAGGGAGGATGACCGCAGTCGATGCGTGCTAATGTGTCAGCAGACACGGAAAGAGTTTTACAAGAAATTCTTGTCGGAAGGGTTGCCGATCGAGTCCCACCTACCGACGCACCTTCTCCATGACTACTTCTTGGCTGAGATTGCGGTCAAAACGATCGAAAGCAAGCAAGATGCCATGGTGAGTGCCAGACCACTCAGTGTTTTGCGAGAATCGTTCATAATGGATTTATCGCAGGATATTCTGACTTGGTCCTACTTCTATCGTCGGATGACTCAAAACCCGAACTACTATAACCTGCACAATGTCAGTCATCAAGCGCTGTCTGATCATCTTTCGGAACTGGTGGAGAACACACTGCAAGATCTCGTGAACTCGAAATGTATTGCGATCGGTGGGTTGATACATGTGGCAATTATTTACGTGCCTGCTCAACCACTTTACAGAGGACGAAATGGAAGTTTCTGCGCTTAACCTCGGCATGATAGCAGCATACTACAATATTTCTTGCAAGTGATAGTTTGCGTTATCTTGAACAAGCCACTGACTTTATTCTAGATGTCACCGTCGAGGTCTATACGCTATCGCTGAAAGAGCGTACGAAACTCAAAGGCTTGCTGGAAGTCGTTTCATCATCCGCAGAATTTGAATCGATCCCGATTCGCCGTCACGAGGATGTCATTCTCCGTCGTATATATGAGCGTCTACCTGTCAAGCTTGAGCGGGCAGATTTCGAAGCACCGCACTTCAAGACCTTCCTTCTCCTCCAAGCACACTTTTCACGCATTCAATTGCCGCCTGACCTTGCAACCGACCAAGTGTTGGTGCTTGAGAAGGTGTTGAACTTGCTTTCGGCTTGCGTGGACGTCATGTCATCAAATGCCTGGTTGAATGCTCTGGGAGCCATGGACCTCTCGCAGATGTGCGTCCAAGCAATGTGGGAGACGGATTCGCCGTTGAAACAGATCCCACATTTCGAGCCTGAGGTACGTCCCTTACGCGAGGTTCGACGCATCTGTATTGATCACCTGCCTAGGTCATCAAACGAAGCAAAGAGGCGGGTATCGAGTCCGTGTATGACATTATGGAAATGGAAGACGACAAACGAAACGAGCTGCTGCAGATGGACGTCAGACAAATGTACGCTATGCGATCCACTCCCATGTTACACACACTGAGCCTTGTTTGTTATATGACAGGCGAGATGTAGCCAAGTTTGTCAACTCGTACCCCACGCTCGATGTGTCGCACGAGCTTGTCAAGGGGGAGTACACTGCCAGCACGCCCATCGCTATCAAAGTCATGCTATCCCGGGATGCCGATGAAGACGATCCCGACGACCAGATTGTCGTTGCTCCGTTCTATCCCGTGAAAAAGATGGCCAGCTGGTGGCTCGTCATTGGTGAGCCAAGCACACGCCAGCTGCACGTCATCAAGCGTGTCACCATCAGCAAGAGTCTCTCCGTCAAACTCGAATTCACGTTGCTCAAGGGTACGCATTCGCTCAAGTTGTACGTGATCTGCGACTCGTACGTTGGTGCGGACCACGATGTCAGCCTGGATCCGATCGAAGTCGCCGAGGGAGAGGAAAGCGATAGTGATGACGATGACGAGAGTGAAGATGCGATGGAGGAATGATGGTATTGATTGCATTGTGTTTTTTTTTTCGACATGTCGATGTAGTGTTCACTGGTTTCTTCGCTCATCACTTCACTTGCTGTCGGAGTCGGCATTCGGCGGAAGGATGTTCATCAGTGATTCCAGGTTGGATCTACAGTTTCAGAATTATTCCGCTGTTATTTGTACTACGGTTTTGGTCACTGCCAACGCTCTCGACCTCGCTCTCGGACTCTTACAACGTAGAAACAAGAGCATCTGCTGTCACCTACCACTGCCAACAATAACAATCCCAACTTGAACATGCTGTGGATCATCAAAGAAGTTCCAAGCCTGGATCATTTCCGACACAGCAAAGACTCTTCCATTGATCTAGATTTTGCGTGTGGGATCCTGTGCTGATTCTCAGGGTGCGGTCGTCTTATACTAGAAGGTGGCATGTGGCCGCAATCGTAAAAGCAGCCTGCCAGTGGCTGCAAGGACGACACTCTTCCAACCCACCATGAGCTCTTCAAGTCCCTGTACTGCGAACCGTAACCGCAAGTCGGTACCATGCCGTCTGTACGCTCAAGGCCATTGTCGCTTTGGAGACAAATGCAAGTTTAGTCATGACGGGAATGTCCAGGTAAGCCCTTCCCCAGCTCATGTCCCTGCGTGCTAAACATTCAACTTCTAGTCTACTGGCAAGGATACCCATGTGGATCAGCCGGTAGTTTGGCTTTTTTCATCACAAGTATGCGTCTCAGTGACACTATTGCCAGCGCCAACATCAACGCCCCAATTCCGCTTCCTCACACTCGTTGTCGAGTCCTCCCTCCCATGACGCCTCTGATACTCGTCCCAGACCCAAGCGCGGGGAGATTCCTTGCCGGGCTTGGAAAGCCGGAACTTGTACCAAAGGGTCCAAGTGCTGGTTCGCTCACGATGTGGAGGTATGTTTCTTGTTTCTACTGAGACCTCGCGTTGACATGGGCTATAGGTGCACAAACCAGGACCAGAACCCCACAGATCACATCAACAGAAACATTCCGCCACATCACACCCATTACCGCTCTCATCGGAAGGACCCTCGGAAGGACCCTCTACCTCTCCGAATGGAGATTCGTCACGTGCAGAGCATAACTGGCTGCAAGCTGAGCGTGCACGTGCACAAGAAGCAGAAGCTGCTGCTGCTCGCGAGCGTGCAAACGCCGTTATCAGAGAGCAGGCGGCCAAAACGATCAGCCACGTTGTTTTTGGCTCTATCGTGGCCTTCAGTGCCGGTCTCGACGTTTCCAATTTGATCACAGGTTTCGAAACATGCACGTTGCGTATCGGAAACCTTCCTGTCGATGTGAAGGAGGATGATATCCACACCTTACTCAGAGGCCAGGGCTTAGACGTCAATCATTTCCACCTCGTTACCAAGAAAAAGCCGGATCGTCCGCTCGAGGCACACCTCGTCACAGACATTGCCACTGGACGGGCACTTGCCCCGCGTCTTGACGGTGTCGAATTCCGAGATGAAATACTAGTGGTTGAAATGTCGGCCACCAACTCCCTCGAGGGCATGAGCGCCGCAACTGGTCAGAGTTCTGAGATCCTGACCATATCCTGGCATGCTCCTTCTGCGCGCTATATCGCAGAGTACCCCGATGTTGCCACAGCCAAGGCCAAGGTTGAAGAACTCCACCGTTTAATTTATCGTGGTCGTCGCATCAAAGTCGAGATGAACGCTCAGCTCCGTGGCTCCTTCGTGCCCAATTTGCAACCTAACGCGATCAAGATCAACAACCTCCCGCCCTCTGTCACCGATGAGGAAGTCATCGGTTTCACTGGCTCGATATCCGTTAAGCGACTAGCCACCCCCACCAGTACCGTTGAGCAAATTGCTAGACTCGTTCGAAGCGATATTGAGCGGGCTATTCCGGGTGGCCTTAGGAAATTTGACGATCCTTCCAACATCTGTACCATGGAGGGTGTTGTTTCCGCACGTGCTTATTTCTCTACGTGGGACGAAGCCCACACCGCTCACACACGCCTCTCATCGAAGCGATATGGCAACCAACCTACTTGGTTCCGACTCCCCGATCCAATGTACTTTACGCTTGTTATTTCACCCGAACAGTACAAAGCTCAAAAGGCCCAGTGGAATTCCCTTTTGAGCTCTATCAAAGATAGGAAGGCCTGCACGCTCAATGTGCGCGACTTTGGGAACTCCGTTAGCATTCGACTCTCTGGGTCAGTCAAGGAGGCGACCGGGGCCTTGAAGGTGAGGGTCGAGAATTTGGCTAGGGGAGACAAAGTGGAGGGTTGGCATCGGACATTGGGCCTTCCTGGAAATCCGTTCGTCTCCCATGTCTATTCGGAGACTGGCGCATACCTGCGTGCCGACTGGAAACGTCAATCCTTGAAGGTCTACGGAGCGCCAAGAGCTGTTGATAATGCTCGTGAGTTGATCAAGGGCGAACTGGAGAGGCTGGCTGCTTTGGACTACACCGTCACCATCGCACGGCACTCCGTGGGCTTCTTTGTCAGAGAAGGGATCCAGCAGCTGAAGGAGACGCTGGGAGAGGACAACGTTAGGTTCGCAATGTCCACGAGAAAGATAACTGTTTCAGGCGGCGAAGAAGCTCGGCATGCTCTTGATCGTCTCATCACGCTGTCTCATAAAGGCAGTTTCAACCTCCTCAATGCATCGCACGGTGGTCAAACGTGCCCAGTTTGCTACGACAGTGTCTCTTCTCCGCACCAGCTAGGCTGTGGGCATACTTACTGTGTCGCCTGTCTCCGTCATTTCATCTCGTCCGCTCTTGATTCGGACCAACTACCTCTGACTTGCCTTGGAGACGAAACTCAATGTCGCGTTCCAATCGCCATTCCCGTCATTCAGCAGTTTCTACCCCCAGCGTCGTTCAACCGGTTGCTCGAAACAGCGTTCGACGTTCATATTGCGAAACACCCTGAAGAGCTCAAGCACTGCAAAACTCCGGATTGCACGCAAATCTATCGTGCCGTTCAGGCTGGTACGCCGCCTGAAACACTCCATTGTCCGTCCTGCTTCTCCGCGGTGTGCAACGGGTGTCACGAAGAAGCACACGATGGTCTCACTTGCGCTCAAAGCAAAGCACAGCGGGATCCTGCCGAACAAGAGCGCCTAAATGACGCATGGATTGCGTCGCAAAACGGACGCGTGAAGAAATGTCCTCGATGCAGCGTGCCGATCGAAAAACTGGAGGGGTGTAACCACATGACATGCCGGTACGCATCGTTTCTGTTCTCTCAGCCCGTCTCGTACGGCCCGCTCGACCAAGCTATTGACATACATGTACACTTTTGGTCGATAGGTGCGGCGCACACCTCTGTTGGCGGTGTATGGGCATATTTTCCGCCGATACGATTTACGACCACATGAATGATGCCCATGGGACGATCCATGGCGATGCAGCGGCTGTTCCGAACCCATTTATATACATGGGCGATATCGAAGAGCAACGAGAGCTGCTTCGACAGGCGGAGGTGCGCCGCCATGCTCAATTACGCGCTGCACCTCAGCGCAATGCTATCGACTGGGATGATGTATACGATGCGGAGGATCTGGCCCGGGAGAGAATGGGGCGTTTGAACATCTGGCAGAGGCAGCGAGAAGCCGAGGCGCAACTTGAAGTGAGACTCAGAGAGCAGCGTCTACGCCAAGAGGCAGAGCAAAGGCGTAGAGAACAAGAGCGAGAAGGTGGGGGCTGGTGTATGATTATGTAGGACGAGGGTTTGAATCGTCCAGTGTATTATTTTAAAAAATGGCCCACTGCGAGAGTCGAACTGGTCGACCTCGCGCGTTACGTTTATTATAGAATAAGCGTGCTGGTTGATTGTGCCAAGTGGGCAATGTACATGTACAAAGAAATTTATTATAGCGGATACACTTGAGCAGCACCAATGTACATGTTGGAATGAGTGTATACGTACCAAGCTATGTGCTCATAGATCTCCCCCCGCGACCCTTCTCTGGTGAGTCGCCACCGTGTCACGATGACCCCGACTCAGTTGCAACGTTATCTCGACGAGGCGTTGGCAGTCGAACCACCGGCCTGGTCATCGCCCCGTTTCGCCAGATTGTCAAGAAGCCTGCATTGAACGAGGACATCCTGGCGGTGGCCTCGGCGTCTTGAAACGCGAACCTTGTCTTCCCCCAAGCCGCCACGCCTCAACCATGCGTCCCGGCCATCATGCATCATGCACCAAGTTCGTCGCAGCACCAATCTGACTCGGACTTTGGGCTCTCCACACCGCACGAATCATACCCACGTCCTGGACTCCTGGTACCTTTCTGTAGGAAACCTCGTACTCTGTGTAGCCATATCAGGACGAGTGGTTAGTTTGCGCGAGTACGAGGCTCGAGTAACTCATTATTACCGCATAGGAACTCGATTTACCCGGCACTTTGCCCATTGGATACAACATGGCATCCGCTTTCTGCGCGCCCCTCTCTCTGTGTTCCGAATAGTGTTCGGGTCGAACGATATATCATCTCCCGGGTGATATATTCGATTATGGGGATGATGTACCATTCCGTAATGCGGCCTCCTGCGGGGACGTGTTCTTTGCCAACCACGGGTACTTGTGCACAAGGTTGACGACTACTTCTGAATCGTAGCCGCCTATGCTGAATCCGTAGCCCACAAGGTACGTAGTATTCTCTCTTGCGTCTTACACCGCTTTTTTGTCCATGGATGCACACGCACACGCACGTCACGGGTACCCCTTCCCAATTCACTCCATGAGAGATGACGTTTGTCGCTCCCGAACTCGGCGACGAAATCGTCCTCGGCCGATTATGCATCCTCTTCTCCCTCAAAGCAGCCTAGCCGTCGGCCAATCCCGCGACTTCGACGGTCCTGTCTCGAATTCAACATCCCCAACGAAAGCGCCCGAGGTGACGATCACCCACTCCAGTTCATGGCCCAACTCGGCGTCCAGCGTGGCGGCGAAGTCATCGAAGAGTCGTACCAGTGCGCATGTGCGTTTTTTCGGAGCACGAAGAAGAGCAAATTTATGCGACATGATAATGCAAAGGATTTAGAGGCTTGGGTGCGGTTTATCAATATCGATCAGGTTGACGGCCTAGGGTTGATTTTCTGGACTGACGTTTTGGCTCGTTTCGTCTCTTCTTTTTAAATCTTTTTTGTTCTTGTCGCGAGGCATGTACATACCGCCTTGTATGCTCATTGTCTGCTTCAGCTTTATTTTTATTTTTTTCCAGCGACATAACCCAACGCCTCATCTAATCACACGGCGAAAGAATACCAAAAACAAGGTCCATGTGTTATTCTATTGAATATGAATAATGTCCCCGGGGCCCACAGCGATAGGGACATCGTCCAGCATTTGAAACGGTCTGCCATCGTTTTAGAGGCGTGCCAGGAGGGCAACCAGCTGATAGGTAACAACTGGAAACCAGTCTTTGTCATATCAGGTATGTAAGTGAAACATTGACTGTTGGCCGTTGGCCGGTTGTTAGCGGGTGCATCCGCAACTGCACGGTCCTGCCCTGTCTAGAATGCACGATCGCCTGCAATGCGGGTGCATGTCTACGCCGCCGCAACTGCACGGCCATCATAGACAGCGGTAATCTCGGTTGCAATCTCAACGCCTGCCATCCCATGTCACGTCGTGTTGGAAGGGATACAGGGGACGATTGTTGGTCTTCCCTTCCACAAGAGCGCGACGAGTTCGGGTTCTCGTGTGCAGCGAAGCCTTGCTCGACAACAGTTGGCAGTTCTTGCATTGCGCGCCAGTGATACTGTCCCCCCAACGCCTCTGTGATGACAGCAGGAGAATCAAGTGTCTCGCCTAACATTCTGCAAATTATTTTCAGCATCCCGTGAGAGATGTCAAACCACCTGTGCAACGCTTGTCAGGCCACCACCCGTCGGACGAGATAAGCCCCTACAAAGTCGATTCCCTTCGATCGCTCAGCGAAATCACAAAGGTAACTGTAGTCCTCAAATCGATAAGCAGAGTTGAACGCATCGGGAAGGACGATCTACCGTAGGTGTCTGGTATGGTGAGATAAAGTTTTGCGCGTCCTGTCGGGATGTATGCGAGATAAGGACACAGCTCTTGATCGGAGAACAACATTCTGCAGATCTAACACGTCGGATGTGTGGCATGTTCCTAACAGCAGGCATGAAGCACAGGATCACCACGGGATACCGTGCGTATCTTCCAGTTGAGCCACGGAAGTTTCTGAAACGAGAGGCATAGGACCCAGAAAATAGTGTGGTGACTGAGGGACGGCGTCGCGTCGGCGACATCGCGGATATATATCTATTGGGCGGTCTTGAATCAAGATGGGGTGAATGGGGTTAGTGCGAAACAAGCTCGAAGGCTAAGATCCCGCCGAATAGCAACAAAAGGGTACTCGGGGCAGATGTCGCATTCCTAGGGGCTAAGTTTAGTAACTTGCTGTCCGTGACCATCAAGTCTCCAAATTGTGATAGGGGCAATCGAAGCAGGTATCACCTAGTTTCCGTTTGGTCGTTCCTGTAGACATCACAGCAACTCCTGCAGGGAAGTAAAGATGAATCAAACCAAACAAAAAATGCAGCTCTCCCATGCCACGGAAATGAAGCAGTGCTTTTCTGCCATTTCAAGAAACCAAGCAGCAAATGTGAGTGGTTAGCCTCATTGATGACGACATGGGTTCACGACCACCAGATGAAAGCTATCCGTAGAAACAGCTGCTGATCAAGTTAATTCCTGTTCACGCAGCAGTTGGTCCGTCCCCCAGGTTGTGAAAATGGGCTCAATGGTGGACTCTTAAGCGCTGATGTTCTATCGCTACGTGCACTGGCAGGGGAGGGAGGTCGTGAGAACTTAGAAGCAAGTCCACTGACAAGACGTGGGATTTTACGAGATTTGACAACGTACGAGACGGTGAGTCGAAATGCTCTGCGAATTGGTCGAACATGAAACACTACGGACGAAAAGGTTACTAGGCACGATTTCACGACAGCTCTTCGACAGATTTTACCTCTGGCTCTGGCGTGGCCGGACTGATGGTGTGATGGCATGATGGATGTGATGCGCCACCAAGCGCTGATATGTTCTTATCTTATTTATAGTTGCAAAATAATTGTTTAGTTCATCGGATGCTTACGTGACTTATCAGTGTCAGCAGAAGGTCTTGAATCTTGACCCCGGACCTCTTCCATTGACACTCTTACGGAACTCCGTATCGAGTCGTGGTCACCGGACGCGAGCAATCCTTATATATAAGGATCAGGGCAAGTACAATGCTGTCTGCTAACCCCCTCCATTTACGCTGCTGTCATGAAAGACCTACCCATCGAACTTGTCGGTGCTGTGGTAGAGAGCGTAACCTCTACCTCTGACCTCCTCTCACTGCGGTCCGTCAACACGACGTGCCACCGTCTGGTCACACCGCACGCATTCCGCAAGATAAGGATCCACAATAACATACAAAGCGCCCAGGATTGCCAAAGTATTCTTGCTTCTCCTTCTCTCGCCACGCACGCACGCGAAGTCATCTATGATCCACGCGATCACGCCAAATTTTGTCTTCTTCCAGTTGGTGCTCATGGTAACGTTCTTTGTGATTTTCCTTTTTCATGCAACCGACATTGTCTACAGACGCCTGTGATGAGCTCGAGATCGCAGATCTCGAAGTGGTTCTCACGGAGACCATCTGTGCCCTCTCGGGATTCACGAACCTCGAGAGTGTCACTCTCAACTTTTGGCCTTCATTCCGTTCCCAAGACGGCATAGAAGTACAAGAACATCCCTTTTGGTTCACCAACCGTCAGATCGCTGTTTTGCACGCGATGCATTATGCGATCAAGTCATCCTCCATCCGTTCGCTCACACTGAACAACGTCGTTCTGATCTCGTCAACCTGTTACGACTTTGTCTCGTCTGTGACACACTCTCCCTTGCACCACTTCTCCATGTCCGTTGTCGCGAACTCGGAACTGGGTGCCTGGTCAGGCTCTAAAGCTCTTAATGGTCCCCTCAGCTCGCTGCTTCCACTCTCGAATACCAATCTGAAATCTCTCGTCTTGCGGAGTCCTCAAGGTCTCTATCACAGTCTCAACACGCAACTTCGTTCCTACGACTACCCTGCACTCGAGACCCTCGTTCTTGAGAACATTGTCTTCGATCACACTCCCTCTGCTGATGGCATCGAAGAGTTCATCGTTCGTCACAAAGCGAGTTTACGCCGTCTGGAGCTTCACGCGTGCTCCAGTTATGTGCCTAGCCTATCAACTCCTGTCCGGAGATGGTCCACGATTTGGAAGCGCTTTGAAGAAGAGCTCGAATCCCTCGGAGAGATAGTAGTGGACAATGTCCACCAGGGTTACGCGTTACTTGACGGTGCCAGCGGGTATATCCCACATCCGCCATTACCAGAGACTCTCGCCGAGCTTGTGAACGAGGACGAAAAAGATTACCTGCAATTCAGCGACCATGTGAACCTACGGTCTGCTCTAGCTAGGGCTCGTCTTTGAATGTCTTTTTTTGTTTTGTTTTTTTCCACTCACGCAACGGACGGCCGCACTGGTTGCAAGGATACTCTTCTTGTTTGCGTCTCAAGTTCTGTACAATATTTTGGGGTGATGTGATCCGCTTCTTTAGGTAGCACAAATGTATCAATACACAATTGGGTTGGCAAGTGACTTGGAACACGGACTACGGATGGGCCTACAAACTGCTCAGCCAGTAATCGCAGCGTCTCTCGGAGTGTTATTGAATAACGGGTATACCCGGTCATGTCAACGGAATTAGATCATTGGGACGAAACGTGGATAGGCTGCGCAGCAAATATCGATCTTCTCCGCAGCTGGTTTTGATGCCACGCGACTTCGGAGAACGTAACGCGTTTCAAACTGAGCAGGATCCATTCCATTGTATTGAAATCAGATAAGCCGCCGACTCGTTCTCTCGCCGCAGCAGTCGCTTTCGAGAAGAAAAAAAAGTAAAATTCAAAGCCGTCCGCAGCCGTGCACTGCGGAACGAATACAAAGGGTCATGAGACCAACAGTCTGACCGTAAACGTTCCAGACGCTGACATGTCCGCCTCCTGTATGTTGCAAGGCGACGAAACTGCGAGCCACCCGAACGAGTCCCGGGCCGAAGGTCGGGTTTCGAGTAGAGGGTCTAGGTAGGCTCCCACATGAGGATCTCGTTTGGTCTAAAGCCATTTGGCCATCATTGACTTTGCGACGGACGGGCTGCTGACTGTGCAATGGTTTGTAAAAGCGGCGGATTTTCCAATGGTCAAGGGTGGCTGGAATGAGAAAGGAAAAGCATTCTCCCAGTCGAAACAACTCACTGAGTGTCCGAGTGTCTGGAGAAGACGGGAAGTGAACGGCAATATATATTGGTGGCTCGATGGGGATACCCGGGTATATTTGTCTGATCCGACCCACAACGCAAAGAATCGGACTTGGGGAACGTTCTTCATCCAAACCTGATCAGATATCCAACAGTTGGTAGCCATGGACGACAACAGCACAGAACAAAAACCCTTGTTCTTCACTTTGCGTGTCGATCAAAGATATCGCAAGGGCCACACAACATCATGTGGCGGACATCTCCGCTTCCAACAGCGCTGTAAACCCGGACGCACTGTCTGACGGTGTCAACACATTACCCGAATTTCAGTCAGAAAACAATCAGACCCTTCCCAAGATACGTGTAAGTATCACTTACCTCAAACACCGCTGATGAAAAGACTTGGCGAGCAGCAAGCGCCCATCATAAAGAGGGTCTCGTGTCCCGTGGGCAATTTGCTCGCCAAGTTGCAACGGCGGGGGTCGCTTGATACCTTGTTTTGGTGCGTCCTGGCGGTAGAACGGAATTGCGCGGGATGATGATAGTGATACTTGATGTACTCTCCTTCTCGACGTATTCGCGGGAGGAGGGCGGAGTGTGACGTCAAAACACAGACATCGACGCAGACGTCGAAGCGGGTCTATGAACGATCAAAGCAAATATTAGATTGTACCACGAACAATGTCCGGAACGCACCAGCCTGACACGTTGAACTTTATCGGGAAAAGAGCAATGGAAGGCTGATGATGCGCGAATCATTCCCATCCTACATTCTCCATGCATCGAAGCAGCTGCGGAGCACCCGCTGCGCAATGTGGAGCTTCCGGCGTCCTGACTTCTCGGACCATTCCGTTGGGGGACATTGCACAGTCACATTGGTGAGTGTTGTGCAATCATTATCTTGGAAAAGCCCATGCCAGTCTCAAGTGACCGTAGCGACATTCGCGCGAAATTTCTTTGGAGTAATCTTCATGCAAGATAGACATGGACATGTATAGGTAAGAGGCGGTGGTTTGGCTTTCCCAGCCTATTTGCCCCAAGTTCACCTGGGCACTCGAATTGTTTTGCTAGACGCGGAGACGATGCGAGTAGTAGTACATGTGCAGCAAAAAACGGGACACGACAATCGTGTTCCGGATTCCAGAATGCATAAGTGGACAATATGGATGACAATGAAGATAACAACATACATGATGCAATGATAGCATATCAACACGACAGTACAACGAACAGACGAAACACCATCCCAATCACAGCGATTCGACGATCAACGCACAACTCTTCTTTCCGCTCGACCCGGTCGGCCGTACTTGAAGCGACACCCTGATCTTGCGTCGCTCCAACGCACACTGATTCCATATCTGCAGGAGTGCAAGGACTTCCTCGACTGGGCTGCGTGCGAAATGGCTGTCGTAGGTTGCACCTACAGAGCGTAGGCGGAAGACGCGATGAGGGACCAACGGTGTGATGGGCTTGTGGGATCTGATGGCACTGAGCCCCTCGCGCGCGAGACGTGCCGCAATACCGAGGTCTTGGAGAAATCGAACCCAGTCTGAGCGGCAGATACCATGTCTCTCGAGTATGTTGTGAGGATAAAGTATGCGGAATCCGTCTGTGAGCTTATCGCTGATGGCAGGAATGCGAAAAGGGGGGAAGTTGCAAGACCTGATACGCAGTGGGGAGAGGGTGGAGAAACAGGGTGGTGGAGGGTCGAGAGGGCGCCTGGATGGGTACGAGTGGGAAGTGAGATCCTCGAACTGTGGTTCCCATGGAGGAGGACTGTCGAAAGAGGATAATTCAGAGTTATGATGTGGTGTGATCACATCAGTTGGCCCCAATAAGAACCGAACATGCGTATCGTGTGACATGTCTGCAAGTACAACGCTCAGACGGTTCCAAGTCGACGACGACGACGACGAGATGAGGATACGTACTTTGAATGGTCTACATGACGGTCCAAGAACAAAGCCGACACGTGCCAGCGTGGCATCATTACCGTGACAATAGCAGTAAGCGCTTCTTGTTCGTAGTCATTGAACCCGAGTCTCCACCTCAACCAACTTTTCATCCGGCGACGACGACGCTCGCACAACGCAGCGAAGATGCGTCCGCTTACGCTTCACGTCTCTGCCCTCAGCGACGCCGAGTACGATCTCTACATGGCATCCCTCAACGATCTCGTCACAGACTCCGACACCAACGTCCAAAGCACCAGCGTCCGTGACGACGCTCACTACGAGCGGACCTCCGTTGGCGCACGCGAAGTACGAGCATGGCTTCGCGGTAGATATTCCAGCCTTCCAGCATCTGACATCGATTCCGTCAGTTCAGGGTTCGACTCAGCATTCCGTCACAGTTACTAACACCGCCCATCATATAGATCCTGAAAATGTTTTGCCCCAACATGCTGCCATCGGACACGCTCACAGGTGGCCAGTTTTTTGCTGCGTTGCGGCTCGTTGTACACGCCGGGTCGGGTAAAGGGGTCGACCGGACGCTCGCCTTCGTTCAGGGTGCGTGGCTCTCCTGTCTGCATATCCACAACACGGTTTGCTGACCGCAAGCCCTTGTAGCATCCCTGAGACCAGTCAAGGCCCAAGACGTCCCACCATCACTCTCCCCTCCCAAACGGCCCGTCCAAGCGCCGCCGTCACACCCTGACCGCCAGAAACCGCCGCCGTTCATCACGTCCTCTCCAGAAACGAACCCGTTCACGCGCAGATCGATGGACCATGCACATGGGGTGCCACCAATGCCACCATTGGATTCCGAACCTGCACCTGTATTTCCTCTGTCACGCCCCAGTAAGATGAGTCACAATCCGTTTCTCGCACGCGACCATGGTACGGACAAGACCGTACCGCCCGCGCATGCTTTGAATCAAGGCAAACTTCCCCCGCTACCTCCTCGCAAGCCCTCCTCGCTCGCAGCCCCTCTTCGCCGGTCCTCGGAAGTTGTACCGACACCGATCAATCTCATGACACCTTCCGGTCCACCTCTGATTCCTGTCAAACCAACCCATGTGATGAGTCCACTTATGAAACAGTCTCTCGAAGCGAGTAAGCACGCGCAGTCGATGAAACGAGCCGAAGAACAACTCGATCGGGAACGTGTCCTCCAGGTGCTCAAAACCACGTCGTCCAGTAGTTCTTCCACCAGTAATACCACCCCCAGCATGCGCACGCGCAGCCTAAGCCCATCTAAGCACTTCCAAAAACAATCCAATGGCGACGCTGCTGGTTCTGCGTCGGCAGGGTCAGACGACGCAACTTGCGTTCCCCCCTTGCCGCGACGACGAAAGCCAAGTCTACCCTCATCCACGTCGAGTTCGGTGTTGTCTCTCGAACAGGTCGCGAGTGCAGCATTGCCATCGCCGACCGCTGTACCATCCAGACCACCACTGCCCAGTCGTGACCTCGCCGCTGTCGCTGGTCCCGGGCCGGTCCCCCCTCCGACCCATCCGCACCGTCGACCATCCACGTCAACAGAGCCGACCGTGGACGACTCCCAGTCGTCCATCCCTTCCTCGCCGCGCGTCGCACGCTCCAGATCAGTCACGTCCTCGTCGTCCGCGCCGCTCCCGCCTCCCCGGCGGAAACGTCCCGAGAGCATGCAATTAACGCCCACCTCGGATGGAGGTGACCTTGGCCCGTTCCCGCTCATCCACTCCGCGCACGTACGCACGGCCTCGTCCCAGGGTCTTTCTCGCCACCTCTCGCTCACGCGCCATAGGGAGCGCGATCCGTCGGATCCGTCGCCCATGGCCAATTTCCAGAAAACGCTGAGTCAGTTCCAGCTCAAGGCGCAACCCAAACTCGATGCTGTTCGGTACAAGGCAGAGGCGGGGATGAGCAAGCGAGGGTACGTCCATCACGCACATTTGGGTGGGACGTGGTGGCGCGAGGAGGGCGAACAGGGATTGATGGCGGATACACGATGGAACGCTACCAACGTCGATCGGGACCCAGATTCTGAGCCGACGACGGATGACGAGCCGAGTTCGGGCGAGGATCAAGGCGCACGGAGGACCAGAGGTACCGTGCCATATCGAGATTCCTTGGCGGAATCTGACAATCTGAAATGGCCAATGGGGGAAGGTTGGAAACCATTGTGATATTACAAGCCAGCGTATGATCAATCATAGAAAGCGATAAGTAACGTTTAGAACAAGTACTTGGATACTTTTGTATTATGCAACAATGAGTGACTCTCGAGATAAAAGATACCTAGCAAATGGTGCATGTATAATCCACAATTATAATAGTGTGAAAATGAGCCAGTCATTTGAAAGTTGTAGAATGACATTGTGCGTGTGGGAGGGTGTCCGAATCACCTCATCTGAATCATTCAGCTAGTCTCATACTAGGTTGGCTTTCTTGAGATGCGCTCGTATGATCCCATCGCGTACTAGGCCAATCAGAACCAAATCTGCCAAAGGGTGCGACAAAGACATATTCACATACCAGACAGTAACGTTTGCGCGGTCGTTCGTGTGTCCTGATCAAGTATGAACAGGGAAACATCAACGAAACTGCGTGAGAGAAAAGGGGAGGGGGATCGACTCAACGATGACCGACGTGGAATAGATGTGACACATCCGCGGTTCCGGGGAATTGTGTTTGACGGTATCTTTGAATTTCTGACGGAGGTCTGGACAGAAAGATGTGAGTCTCCCATGGGAACCTTTACAGTATGGCGGCGAAGCAGCCAACTGAATGGTGGAGTGGGAAATGGCGCACACATACATTTGACGACGGATTGCGTATCGTTAGGACGATCCCCATATGAGGGTAGATAGCGGTTCACCAAGATGCCGTTGGCGATTTTGTATTCCAAGATGTCAACTTTGTTGAGGAAGATGATGAGGGTCGTCCGGCGTAGGAGCTTGGACGAACAGATGGCTTTCCATAGGATGAACGAATCTTCGAGCCGGTTCACTCTTGGGTCTTCTTGCAATCGTTCATCAAAGCAGGATATAGGCGCTAGAAAGATGATTGCATTCACTTCATCAAAGTACGGCAACCATGCGTTACGCTATGAAATGGTAAGTATTGAATACATGCATGTCCGCGGGGCGGAGAGGGACTGGATAAATTAGAACGTACCTGTGTACGCGAACCGCCGACGTCATAAATCATCCACGTTCGCGATTCCCCATCTAGAAAGAAGTCTATTGCACGAGTCTGGAGTAACAATGATGTCTACGTACCTTCTGCAACGTTCATCTCATATTCTTGAATATCTAGCGTACGAAGGCGTGCACGGACGATATCATCGTCGTTTGGTTCGTAGTCACGAGTAGCGAGACGCTCTGCGTTGTCTAGGAAACTAGAGATCACATACGAGTTAAGAGACGACACGTCACGAGGAAAGAAAGTTGTGACAAACAAGCTGGCAGAGTCTTCCAGACGGACCCTGTGTCTTTGTAGCATTTCACGAACGACACGATCCGTCCACAATTCGATGATGTCGTTTTTGCAGCTGGAAATGACCTCTGTGACATCTTGGCTGCTTATGCCATCATGTTTGATCGGTCTGCGAGAGCTTTCTGAGTCGTTTATCCGAGAAGCCTGCAGGAAACTTCGCCAATTACGAGATCGGACATAAAATTCGGTGGACGTCCTAGGTGAGAGTCTTGGCGATGTCTGAGGAGAATTCTCTAGCGTATCTTCGGCTCTTACGCCCAGTAGTCGTTTCAGGTCACTCTCGATACCACTGAGGGGACCAAGCCGGAGCCGGAGCACTTGGTGTCTCTCCGTAAAAGGAAGGGGGTCGTCCTCCTTTTCATCATTGTCGAAGGCATCTTGCAGTGCCTGGAGGATCACATTGACGGAGCGTACGAGGTTGAGTTGTAGGACAGTTCTCCAAGAGGCGCGCTCCTGCACCCACTTGTCGCGTGCGAACCGCATTCGAAAATCTGATGCGCGTTATGAGTACTCGATCAAGATGCGAACCGAGGCATGACACCGACTCTTGAGGGTGGTAGACTTTCCTGACGAGCCGAATAACGCAAGCGTCAGGTATGGGGGGAAAGGCGCTCTGAGACGGACTGACCACTTTCACTTTGTCCGAGTAGTAGGACTTTGACGATGTGCTCCTGTTTCTTGAGGGCGGCTTTCTCCGCCCGGAGTTCTTCGTCGATCTGGTCGCTGATTCTCTGGGCTTCTGCTTCGCGTTCTTCTCTCGCGGCCTTCTCGTCTGGAGTCTCATCTGGTGGAGGTGCGGTGACGACGGCGAGGGGGTCTGAGGAGTCAAAGTGGAAGCCCATCTGTGGAGGTACGGAATAGGATGGGAAAATGTTAGGCTGATAAAAGGTGGAATTTGTGCTTCATTCCATCATGACAAGTCAAATATGCCATCCCTAGTTCGTGCTCTTTTTGGAATAACCTTTGCCACGGGGTTGCCGTATTGCAAGACCCCCTGCAGGTCTATCAGGGTTACATTCCTATGTGAACCTGAGGTGGAGCAACCCCATCACCTCACCCGAGACACGCCAAGTTACTGTCCGCTAAGTAAGTAAACGTCCAGGTCAACCGTCGGAACACCAAGTTGGGCTTACGCCTCCACACAGCCAGCTGATTATGCTTCCTTGAAACCGTTCCTGGGTCTCCTAGCCGAAGGGTCTTCCAAGCAGCCGGCTCTGACTGCGGCTAATCACACAAACGATAAAGTCAAATTACTCAATTGGTGACTCCGGTGCCCCTTGCTTCAAGCTAACTTTTACTGTTATTCAGTCTAGTAGAGTGCCACTTTGTGCCTCGTCGACACACATGCTGGCCGGTATCACCGCAGCGTAATAGCCAAGATTCCTGTTCGTGGTGATTATGGTGAACCAAGCTAGTCTATACCATATTGATCGTCGGAGTCCTTCCATTAGGATTCTAGGCTGGGCGCGCTGGGTCCTCTGCATCTTGGACTGAATGCAACTCCACCGCAGGCACCGCCAAAAATTCAATTGATCGGTAGGCGTCCGCAATCAAACTATACGAGGCCCATCATATCCCTTTGAACTTGCAAGCGACGAGTGCATATTCTTTTAAACCCGCATCTCCTGCAGGGTGTGTATGTACATAACTCACTTTCATCTGTGTCGCCTGAGAATCACTAACCCAGTATGAATCATCAAGGGTGTTATACTTTTTAAAACACTTTCCACGGCCCGCGCCACTTCGGTAGACTGGCATGCCTCAAACGCATTGCATGCGCCTAGATCAGCCTGATTACCAACGCAACAGTCCCGTTCGGCCACCGATAGAAAATCTCAACATCTGACAAAGTGTTGATGATACATCCGTGTACATCAGCATATATCCGTCTCCCTGGAAACATGGTCAAGATCTTTCTGTTGCATCCTGAAGAAACCCCAACGCGTGCTGCGGGTAGCGCGACGGACGAGAGAGCCCACCAGCCTAGACTCTGGATCCTGGTGCATGCCGATTCGCGTTGAACAATCCCCCATCAAACATATCGTGGGTGAATAATCAATCGGCCCCGTCAGTGTGGGTCGTCGACGTACACTCAAATCGGGAGCTCAAAGACATCAATCTCAGGGTTCCGTACCCTCAGGCTAGTTTAACAAAGCGTCAGGCGGCAGGATGCTGCGTGTTTCGCGTACCTGGACAAATGGGACTAGCTTGGCAGCTAGGGATGCATTTATAAACTTGAGATGAGACTTGGTTTCATTTTAAGACTGACACCGTTCAGGGATTTTATTCGTCAGCCTCCGAGTCATCGGTTGTGATGATGATCACATGGTGGTGCCACTTGGCGTGGTTCTTGGTAGAACAACACACCCCGAGACTCGGAGCCGAGGTGTGGTATCCCTCGCGCACCGAATGACAACTCCATTGACATTGCTCCAGCGGAACATTCGTTCATCCCGATACCACCACGGAAGTACCTTTCACCGAAGTTCATCCATCACCCGGGCCCCGATCCGTCGCACGCGACCAATTGATCTATCGCACGGTGGGCCGTGTGACCAGGTAAGTAACCATCTCTCGGACGCGGACTGATAGAATCTGTTACGTATCCCTGAACACTGCCAACCTTGCGGTGACACGAACACGTCAACGTTCCACCACCAATCGTGATGACGACGATCGGTACCAGTTGCGAATCGTCTAGTGTGTCTTGGCCACGTTCGAAATTTTGCCAACCCTGGCTAGAACACATCTTCATTGTTCAGATGTAGAGTCGTGCACTGGATTCACTACCGTGACATAGTTAGTGATCATTCAATCATTCGATGACCCGAGGATGACGGGTATGGCTGTAGTATGCATTGGATATGAATATGTGCCACTGATCTGATGGACCCTATCAAATGCTTTTGAGGCGAAGTGAGTCCAGGTTCACCTTGGGTCGTATGATTTGAAACTAATACTACATTGGATGCACAGCCCATCGGGTGCAAACTCGAACACGGACTCAGATTGTCGTCGTAATTCGTTGTCCTTGCGAGCTTACAGTTGCCTCTGACAGAAAAAGACGGGATGCAGCAGAAGGGGCCAAGAACTACGGTGGCCAAGATGTGTGAAGTTCGGCAGCACCCGTCAGAAAGGGGGAGACGATCGCGAGTCGCCAAGATGATGATGCACTGCGCCCAGGATCACAACAACTCCGTACAACCCCGACGCGCCTAGAATTCGATCCGACCCCGGTCAAGTAAGCTGATTCCACGATCTAGAGCTTTTGAATCATCGTATCATGCAATCGGTTGTGCCACGATATGATCGGCCAAGCAAGGGCAAGTGATGGAGTGCGGTATTTTCGGGCCAATTAGTTGGGTTGTGCAGTGCCAATCAAAAGAACAGACACCCTAGCTCTAAAACAATCGATTGATTCGCACAAGGGCTACAGCGCGGTCAGCTACTGTCGACATGTGCTTGGCTACCGTACGGCATTCTCGAATGCGATACCCCCTCGTAACCCACAAGTACTTGTGAGTGTCAACTATAGAGACAAGAGAATAATGCATTATAATAGACCAAATTTTATAGGTAATGTGCAACGTCGAACGACTCGAACCTGCCGTGCGTCAGTCAAAGAATGCACCGAAGAGATGCATTACGTCTAGGTTACTGTGGGGCGAAGTTCACAGCAGGGAATCCAGTTTCGAAAGTACTTCCAACACGCCTGCGATCAACTCAAAACCAAGGTCATCCTCGCCATTCATCTCTCGTTTTACTTCCTGCACGAGACCAAGTACGCTCTCGCGTCCACTGGGCAAGGCACTCCCCATACCGATCCTCACCGCCTCTCGCCTCCGACCACTCGCAGTGCCAGGGCCAGTGTTACTGCCAAACGGCCAACATGCAAACTCTGCCAACACCTCGTCACATCTCTGAAAGGCAGCCTCGCGGTCCTCGTAGGTTAATCGACCAAACGCGTTATCGAGAACACTGGCCGCATAGGCTGCACAGGCAAGGCAGACTGCGCGCGAGACTCTGCATTGCGTGCCTTCTTTGTCGAGCGCGCTAGCTGAAACGGTGGATGTAGTCGCTGTCAGCAGTGACACGATGCGTGTGACGATAGATTCTTTGGTCCGGACATCGGCGACGGGATGGGTGGCCATATCAAAAAGGAGAAAATTGCGCTTCTCTGTACGAAGCACGCCCTTGTCGACGAGACCCTTTGCAAGGCGCTCCCGAACTTGCTTGAGTTGGTATCCGATTTTCATGACGTTCCACGTTTCCCCTACGGATGAACAAATCGGTAAGTGTGCGCCATGCAGGGGTCAAGTCGTCGCATAGCAAAGGCACCCTCGAGAGGCTGCTTGCGTCGATACTCGAGATACTCACCGCTTAGAAGATCAATCCAGCTATTTATTGTAAACTTGTCTCCCTCTTGAGCCTTCATCATCTTGAGTGTCTCGTCGAGTATTGTCTCTCCCGTGTGTCTATCATCAATGACTTCCACTAGGCGGTCCGGCAAGGGGTTTCTCCGCCGATTCGCATCCTTGACCAGTGCTATCCGACGGCGAAGCGCGAGCTCAATAAGTATACATCCTCGCAGTGCATATGAGATGCTGTCGTTCCAAAAAGAGAGGTAGCCCTGGCCAACGATCAGCCAACAACGTCAAAGGGACCGAAAAAATGTGTCAGAGCATTCACAACTCATCCGTAGAGGGCCACCTGGGACACCAGGGTTATGAGCGACTCATGCTGCGGACCCGCAAGCACAGGTCGCACGGATGGTAGAAGGGAGCGAATAAGGCAAGGTTCCATGTTACATACATGCTTGTCTTTCAATCCCAACAAGAGAACTTCCTCCATGATGGTGAGACGGGGCATTTTACCACCATGGCGACTTTCTTCTCTGTCTTGATCAAGGTCGCGCGGGTCGAACGCAATCTTGTTTCCGCCTTCAAATGCAGAACCCGCGTGGGTAGCTACTGCGCCATTTGACGCAGAGCCGTTCCCGCTCCAGCCATTACTAGCGGGATCGTCTCCAGAGACCGAGGAAGAGGAGGCGGTTGCCACACGTCGTCGAGATAGCCCGGACGTAGAGTTCATCGTCGGACGGCTTGCATAAACAGTACGGCGAGTTGTGTAAAAGAAAGGCGAAAAATAATAAGAACAAGTGTGGTGAAAGACGGTGTAGCTTGGAGACGACCGACTCGAACGTGTTCAAAACTAGCGGTAGTAGTACATTACCGGTTTCGTCAGTGACGGTCCTTAGTATCACACGCCCGCCCGCCGACTCGATGTGCGTAGCTTCAGTATCTTTACTGGTTTATTTTACAGTCGTTTTATAGGTGTGGACCTGTGATTTTTATCACTTGCATTCATTCCATGCATCGGGTTCGGTCAACGGCGCTGGGCTACTCGCCAACCGTTCTGCAACACATCAAAAGAAGCACCGCCTTTACCACAGTTAGTCGACAACGTCGCACAGCCCATGGCTACACGGAACTGAATCCTGAACTCTGTTCATCCTCCTATAGCTTTCTTCATCTGATTCGCCTGCTGCCGAATGAAGCGCAATTCACGACGAACCATCACCCTGCAGAACCTGCTATATGAAACGGTCTTTTTACCCCCGGGTTCGGATCAGCCTATCTCAGAGGCAGAGCTCCTCTCTTATGGGAGCACGTTGCGCCCATTCCTCTACATGGCCTGTATTCACTTGTCCATATTTATCCCCGCATAGTCAGCGCTCATGATGACGGGAAATAGTGCACATTAAAAAGTGGTCCCCCCTTGTTGCCGCTGGATGATGCCGCGACTTGGTTCTCGATAGGCTTGGTTCTGTGACACTCCACGTTTGCTCCACGTCCTGGGTTCCAACATACGCCATGTAGATGCACGGAAATGACTGCAGAGAATGCAATGAACACGTGACCATGCATCCACCAATGATGGATCCTCAGGCCTCAGGGGTCTCATATCGATCAATGTCAAACGTCAAAAATTATTTTGTCAGATCCAGTCTTCGTCGGAAGCACGCAGTTTCACTAAATTCCTCGCCGGAGTTGTTGTTCTCACAGAGAAGGGATTTCCCGGTACGTCGCTTCTTTTGATACACGAGGGTGTGATCTCGTTATCGTGCGTCACATAAAGCTTCGACTCCAAAGGTGTCTCTCTTCCTCGCGGCAGCTCTTGCACCTCCTGCCCCGTGTGCAGGCATACGACGACAGGATCCACACTCACGCCTAGATCCAGTAGACCTCTTTTCATTTCGCCCTTAGGCAACTCATTGGCTTCGCCTTTTGTACGGAGCACCACCGCATCCTTGTCCCTCATATCTTATCACGCCCTCACCGCGCGCGCCGGTCAGCCTGGTCATCAGTATGTCTTCCACTCGAAGTCGCAATCAAGTAAGACAAAGCTGCCCCTACGTCGGATCTTCCCCCCGTTCATGCATTTTTGCCTCTCAGTTTTGCCTCTCACTGGATCACTTGCCCAGCAATAGATCTAGCAACACCGCACATCTCCATCGTTGGTCCGATGTCGTGCCTCCAAAGACTGCACTGACATTTGCAGCACTATGGGACCCAGACGATGGGATGGTCACGTTCTCGGGCGCGGCGCTGCTCGAATCTGACGGTTCATCAGGCGGAACCTCACATGCCGACTCATTTTACGACGACTACTCACAGTTCATCTCACTCGATCGCGACTTGGACGGCGACGAAAACACTGCCACGCTATCCACTTTCCAGGATGTCTTTAAGGCATTCGTACGTCACACGGCCTGGGACTCGAGGGAGCACCTCAACACGAAATCAGGTCAGGGACCGCCACGCGCCTCCTCGACGTTTGACGGCTTGGACGTGTATTCCCACGACGTTCAAATCAAATCAAGGAAATCTTTGCAATTGTCTTGCATGGATCTGTTGGACATGGAGTCGTCTTTCCGTACGTCGTGTGCATTTGGACGACTACGACTCAGGTCCGACTTGATGCTAGACTCGTATCGCTCGGAGTCGGACCGTGAGCCGGGGAGTCGACCCTCGCCAATGGTAAGTCTGTCTCTGTCTTTGAGTCTTTTGAGTGGTTCTTTGCTCCTATTTTGTCCGCCTTTTTCATTGTTTTTCTTGTTTCTCCTGCTCCAGGATTCGCGCTTTTCGACAACGACAACTTCCACGTCCAATTATATTGACCTCCCAACTGGCGCTGCCCACGGCACGCGCATTTCTGGGAGCCTACCCGTCCCTGAATGGACGGAGCCGAAAGAATGCGTCTCACCTACTGGTTCGTGGCCGTTCCTACCCCGCCGGAGACGTGTTCTCCGCAAACGTCGGCCTTTTGATGGTGACGTCACCAGAACTTCCACGAGCTCCACTCCATCCACCCCCGAGAAGGTGACGCCAAACTCACCCATATCACTATCTTCGTCCCCTTGTTCCCCATCCCCGTCCGCAAGGACGTTTTCATCGAATACCACTGAAGCCCCAGAGAAGCCGCGACCTCGTCGACTCCGTTCTACTCGTAGACCCAGCTCGACATCGCCTACGCTCCCTGATACCCCAACCAAGAGTCCGCGACTCGGGTTGCGGTTCGCGTTTTTGCCGAAGCGAAAACCGCGCCGGACGTCCGCCGATACGGACGGATGGGTGTGCATCGAGGTCACCCCCATCATCAGGCAGTACTACATTGCAGACCTCGAGGAAGATTAAAGATGATGCTTAAGGATCAAGACGATCAAGACATGTACATGTATGTTTTACTTTTTTTTTTTCTTTTGCTTGTGGACGGACTTGTGTGTGGGCAGTCAGCGCGTTTCAACTTCAGATCCTGCTTATCAAGTGACTTTTTTTTTCTTCTTTTTGAAATGAACTGTGGGCACGGGACTGCCCGAGGCATGTTTCACGTGGAACGTTTTTCTTTCTCGCGGACAGCCTTATGGCCGTAATTAATGTGGTACGTGCGCTAGGCACATGCAATATAGTCTTGTTTAAGATCCCGTTCTTCACTTTTTTCTCGGTTTCACTATAAACACTGTATTCACTTGGTAGATATAGGATGTACTGTAGCAAGAAGAAAAAGAAAGTCGACGTTCGTTTAGCAGTTTCTTGTCCACCTGACCCGAATAAGTACCGGCCTCACGCAGCAATCAACGTATCGATCAGCCAAGATCAGGTCATCGGCGGAACCTTCACGTTAAGGTCGTTGCTAGAGTAAAACAAGGAGATATTACTTATGTACCATGTACAGGTCCAACCTTGTGTCCTCGTAGAACTAGCCACAAGCCAAAGAAAAAGCTGGGCTTCGTGGTTTCTGGGAGAGACGAGGTAACGCAGGAACAAAAAGGGTCGAGGGGAACAACAAGATAAAGAAACAGAGATAAGCCCATAAGGTATGGAAAACCCGTGCACATGGACGCAATCAGTGGAAAGAGAAAAGCGCGATAAGGCGTGCATCGCCACAACGGATAAAGGGACAACAATCAGGTTAAAGCGTTCAACTTGGAAGAGTGATTTTTACCGCAAGGAGATCAACAACATAGCAGATACATTTACGAGATGCCGACAATGTTGCCACGCCACTATGATGGATAGTAATCGACGTCCCAGTCCTCTGTCATGTGTTGTCAATGGCTCGGGATACGGACGACATGATTGTTCCCCACGCACCTTCTGTTATCCCTCGCCATGCGAGGTATAGGAAGACAACGGCTGCTGTCTCTAATATTGTCGCGATGAATGATCCATCAACTTTCATTGATGAGCCCTGGAGACGGATCGCAGCATCAAGCACCGCTATTGCGATGCGAGTGACATGGTGACGTACCCGACATATCACTTTACTGAGGAGGAAATAATCCAGTTGGCTTAGGACGAAGAGGATGGCTGATATTACATAATACCACACGGGTCTGACCTCGTTGAGGACCCCCACCACAATGTACAGCATCATGCCGAAATATATGAGAGCAGCGCTGGAGTATACCACGTCAGTTCTGCGTGTGTCGTGATCGAATACGGCGTACATACACTCCAGGCCATATGCTCGTCAGCACGAAGAGTGGTATACCATTGAGTGCTTCCTGTGGATTTGAAGGTCCGAAAGCCTTGGTGATACTGAATGCGGTATCAAGGGATATGTATGTGGTCGCAACAAAGAAGAAAAGGCTGATGATTCCAAAAGGCTGTTCAAGATCATGTCAGCGATTGGATTCGCGTGGAAGGAGAGAGAACATACTATCAAGGAACTTAGTGTGCCATCTTCGACGATCTGTGTCGCTACGATGGCATTGCCAAGTAAAGTCCAGAAAAGAGTAGCAACCAAACCAGCATGAATAGCAGTGAGGACGACCAAGCCTTCGCTGCCTTGTTCGAGGACGGACCCGGTCGTCAAGATTTGGAATATCAGTGTGAGAAGGTATACGCCAAAGAATATGCGAAGCTCGGAGCGTCCTGTAGGAACAATCTGAGTGAGTTACGGAAAGATGGAACAGTTTGAAAGCCGGGTGTACACGGGAGTGTTTTTCTCAGGGATAGACCAAGAGTTGAGGACGTACCGACCGCTGCCTTTCTCCGAGTGGAGAAAACGATAAGACCAACGACCACAAGGACACTGAGGCCACAAGCAATGATGTTGGCAATGTTTCCAAGTGATCCGTTTGTCTGTACTAATGGTATCCCACATTCTGGATTCACGCCCACGGGTGCCGTTGCTGGCTGGGCAGACGAACCGTTGAGGAAGGAAGGGTCATTGCCGAGGACCTGATCGAGGTGATCTATGACACAGAAGAGGTTTGCGTGATTGCAAATGAAACTCACCTGCCGGTAAAAGAGGTTGCACCAGGTATATGATGGTACTTGGGAACAAAGTGTTGAAAAGTCGCCGAAATGCATATTTGGTGCACTAAGACAAGAAGTAGGGAGGAAAAGGGAATGGGAAATGCGCGTCGGTTACGTCTGGTGGTGGATGAAGGGTATCCTGGGAGAGATCCTAGGAGGTATCAACAGCCACAACGCTGATCTCGTCGTCGGATGGGTTCGTGCAAGTCGTCAGACAACAAGTTCGGGGGTGCAAACAAATCAACACAAAAAGCCCGAGTTTCATGACAACGAGGCTTACCGAATTCAAGCGTTGAGGCTTTTTCAGCGCGAGCACTATGAAAATAAGAACAAGGAACGCGTGCAGAAGGAAAGAAATTCAACCAAATGAATGTCTCGATGAAATAAAGACAAAAAAAGATGCGAAAACAATTCGGACAAGGTTCTTGAAGTTGTGCGTGTTCCCACTGGGAGACTGTTGGCAGCTTACCTAATACGTATCTATCATGTATCACTAAGTTCAAGAGTGTTTTACTGCCAAGGCAGCGGGTGACTCGCTTAACTGGCAGTCTCTAGCACAGTCACGGTACTGTGTCTGAGATCTGAGCTGTCGCAGTCCATTACGCCAAACCGTGCTGCGCGCGATCGCTAGTGAGTCTAATACTCAGTCACGGTCGGCCCGGTCTCCCGACTAGAAAAACGTTCCGCGCGGGTAACATCACTCTGGCTGAGAATTCCTCAACGCTAAACTTGGTACCGTCCCAGATTATTTTCCTTCATGATGGGTCAGGAGACCAGTGGAATGACCGTACATTGCAGGGGGGCATAAATACGGGATACAAGAGCTCACACCAGCGGCCTCACCTCGCCTCGCCTCGCCTCTCTCATTACCCTCATGTCTATCCAGAAAGTCGAGTACCGTCCGTTGGGAAAATCCGGCCTTCGGGTCTCCGTCCCTATCGTAAGTTCTCATGTATGTGACTACTACAGACTCTGATCAAACGAGTCACCCGCATAGCTCGGTGCCATGAGCTTCGGTTCACCGAAATGGAGCGTGCGTATGCCCCTCTTCGCTGCGCCGTGAGACCATATCTCATGTGGTTACCCCTTACTTAGCCGTGGGTTCTGGACGAGGAGCCATCTCTCGCGATCATGAAAGCCGCATGGGATCTCGGTATCAACACGATTGATACCGCAAACGTTTATTCCAACGGCGAATCGGAACGTCTCGTAGCGAAGTTTATCAAAAAGGTATTTCATGATCTTTGATTCGCTCTTGAAAGAAAACTTCATTTCTTTCTCATCATCCCTCGCTAGAATCAAATTCCGCGTCACCAAATCGTGATCGCGTCGAAATGCTTTGGTCTCGTCGCCGACGACCCAGGCCTCCGCACGAGCACCACGCCTGGCCTCGACAAACTTCCAAAGTACATCAATCAAAAAGGTCTCTCTCGCGCCGCCATCTTCAACGCTGTTGATGCCTCTCTTGCGCGATTAGAGACCACTTATATCGACTTGCTCCAGATCCACCGATATGACACAGAGGTGCCCGCCGAGGAAATCATGAAAGCTCTCCACGACCTCGTTCAGAACGGTAAAGTGCGCTACATTGGCGCAAGTTCGATGCGGTGCTGGCAGTTCGCACACCTCAACGAAGTAGCGAGAAAAAACGGTTGGACCACATTCGTCAGCATGCAAGACGAGTACTCGTTGCTATACCGCGAAGAGGTGGGTGGGGGTCGTCTTGCCACAGATCTCCTCCACATCGACTGATCTCACTAGGAGCGCGAGATGTTGGCATACTGTAAATTCCACGGGATCGGCGTTATCCCCTGGGCGCCTCTTGCAGCAGGCGATCTTGCACGCCCCGTCGGCACCGAATCCGTCCGGCTCCACTCTTCCAGGGGCACCATATTCGAAAAGAAGCTTTCAGAGGCAGACAAGACCGTCGTCAGCCGTGTCGAGGAGCTCGCGAATAAGAAGGGTGTGAAAATGGGACAGATCGCACTTGCATGGGTCGGCCAAAAGGTGACGAGTCCTATTGTGGGCGTCAACTCCATTCAAAGGTTGGAGGAAAGTATCGTGACTGGCCTCGTGTTGACACCGGAGGAAGTGACCTACCTGGAAGCACCGTACGTATCGTATCACCGAGTTTAGCCGTGATTCGTATTGATTATTGTTAATAGGTACTTGCCAAAGCCTGTTCGTGGTCACGAATGAGACGTGTATGAGGGTGTGTAGATTGATGTAAACTCACGTTTTCGTAGTAACTGCAAGCAATGTATTGCGACAAACAGGATCTGCTTTGTCTAGGTTTGAACCTCGGCATGTACACAATCAGCACTGCAATCACTTCCTCCAACGGCAAATCTTGTACCCCCGCCGCACTCCAAGCTCGTGCCCACAAAAGTCCCTCATCTTGCCTCTGCTACATGCGTATTATGTCTCACATGCCACGCTACCAGATCGTGAATCGTGATTGCGTCGAAATGCTTTCATATTGTCCCCTATTGGAACCATTCTCGCACAGCCATCTTCAATGTCGTCATGCCTCCTGCTGAAGAAACAATGAAAGCTCTCAACGGCATCGTTGAGAGCGGTAAATTAAGTGAGTTACATACTCGATGCGGTACATGAACTGTGCCCAACGACGACTGAAGTCACGTAGGTGCGCGAGATGCTGGCGTACTGCAACTCCCATGGGATTGGTGTCTCCATTCACAGCAGGAGCGATCTTGCACGCAAGTCTGTTCGGCTTAATACCTCCAGAGACAGACAAGAGCACCATAAACCGTGTCGGAGAACTCGCAAACGAGACGGGGACAAATCGCACTGGCCTAGATCGGCCAAAAGGTGGGTGTCAGTTCCATTCGGAGGGTGGAGGAAAGCGGCATCGTGACTGGTAACGTGTTGACACCAGAAGAAGTAGCCTATCTGGCACCGTACGTATCTTATCACTTCATTACCGTGCCGGTATTCATATTGATCGTTGTCAACCAAGGAGTGCACAGGTAGACGTAAACTCATGTCCTTGTGCTGGTAGCCACGGGTATTCAATAACTTTCATTGAGGCGATGCTGCCACGACGGCGCAATCACAAGACACATATTGGCTTACGCTGGCTTGATCACCAGGACACACAACTTTCTGTCATCCACTGCTTCTTACGTGCGACGTGTTTAGTCGGCCACGGCGGCACAGTCATAATACACAAGTTGGCTTATGCTGGCTTACGCTGGGTTGATTACCAGGACACACAATTTCTGTCATCTACTGCTCCCACCGCTGTGCAATGTGACTAGTCGATAAGCATATAAATTTGCCTCCGAGTCCGAGTCTGATTCGTGTCATTCCTGTCCCTGTCCAACATCCTAATCGTTGTCCCATCATGTCCACATCCAATGTCCAATACCGCCGACTCGGCCAGTCTGGTCTTCGCGTCTCCGTGCCCATCGTAAGTAATCAGAGCGCTGCGATGAATCGTGACCTCCGTTGACCCTGAACGTTTGAACAATGGATCATCTATGTATAGCTGGGAGCCATGGGCTTTGGATTACCGAAATGGAGCGTGCGTGCCCCCCTTTTTTACCGCGCCGTGGGATCATAGCCTCATGTGACTATCCCCCTTGATCTAGGGGTGGGTATTAGAGGAAGAGCCATCCCTCGAAATCCTCAAAGCCGCATGGGACCTCGGCATCAACACTATCGACACTGCCAACCTCTACTCCAACGGTGAATCAGAGCGCATCATTGCCAAGTTCATCCAAAAGGTAATCCAGCATGCGACTCTCTGATCGTCGAGCTGATCACCTTGCTAGTATCAAATCCCCCGTCACCAAATCGTGATCGCGTCGAAATGCCACGGTCTCGTCGCTAGCGATCCGAGTATCCGCACGTTCCTCGCGCCCGAGCTCAAACATCAACAGGAATACGTCAACCAAAGCGGTCTCTCTCGTGCAGCCATCTTCAACGCCGTGGATGCCTCGCTTGCGCGATTGGAGACGACTTACATAGACCTCTTGCAAATCCACAGATATGATCCAGAGACCCCCGCCGAAGAAACGATGAAAGCCCTCCATGACCTCGTTCAGAGCGGTAAAGTCCGCTATATTGGCGCGAGCTCGATGCGGTGCTGGCAATTTGCGCATCTCAACGAAGTGGCGAGGAAGAATGGTTGGACAACGTTCGTCAGCATGCAAGACGAGTACTCGTTGTTGTACCGCGAGGAGGTGGGATCACGTTGCATGTATTGTGTCGACATCGACTGATCTCACGTAGGAACGCGAGATGCTGGCGTACTGTAAATTTCATGGGATCGGTGTCATCCCCTGGTCGCCTCTCGCGGGAGGCGCCCTCGCCCGCCCTCTCGGCACCGAAACCACTCGAGCCGACTCCTTCAAAGGTACCGCATTCGAGAGGAATCCTTCCGAGGTCGACAAGACCATCATCAATCGCGTCCAAGAGCTCGCGTCCAAGAAGAACGTCACAATGGCTCAGATCGCGTTGGCATGGATCGGTCAAAAGGTGACGAGCCCTATCGTAGGCGTCAACTCGGTCGAGCGACTCAAGCAGAGCATTGTGACCGACGTTGCGTTGACGAAAGAGGAGATGACCCATCTTGAAGAGCCGTATGCATTACTTTTCCCTCCATAGCATCGCAGCTTGTTGATCGCTCCTCGTCCACAGATATGTCCCGGTCGCTGTTCGCGGTCACCTCTAATGAGATGGAGAGCTGTGTAATTGATTTGTATGAACGCTCGAGCTCGACTGCATGCCCTTGTTGAAAAATAAACAATAAAGAGCCTGAATTGTGCAAAAAAGAAAATACAGATGCGAGAGAATAAAGACATGCGACACGGCGTCCCGATCAGGTGGCCGGGTCGTGCAACACTGCAAGAAGAAAACGATCGTCTAAAGTGTATGTATACCACATCCACGCAAGTGCACAAACATGCCTAAGTGATGGAACTCACTCTAACGGTTCTTAAGGCCGTACAGAGCCTGAGTCGAGAAGTCGCGGGTGTTACCCGACGAGTGAGAGGAAAGAGCGTGGATGTAATCCGACGCGACCGAGGGAGGAGAGTCGAGAGATAAGGAGACGTGGCGAAGTCGTGAGATCGTGACGAGCGACGAACTGGGAGTGAAGAAGAGAGTCGGCGGACGAGTGCGACTTGAACGGGAGTCTGCGGAAGGACGCGACTAAGTGGAGGGTTGTCAGCGACGAGCGCGACAAAGGATGATGGTTGCAAAAGCTAAGCTTAGTAAGTTGTAATGCTGTGCTACTACGGATAGCCGATGTATTCACTACTACTTATCCTCCCGTTACACTCACCTCAGGCTGGCAAAATCATCAGCTCGTGTCGTTTCGTCCTGGTCCTCATAAAACGAATATGATCCTGAGCACATGTTCCATGAGATGGCTCGACAGGGCGGAATGGAGTGAGAGAAGCACGGGTGAATGACCGACGTACCCCATCGTTCTCTTCACCGCTGACCTCCTCCAATCCCGCCTGCACGTTCTCCACGATTGCTTTTGGTTACGGGTGCGCCAGGACTCTAGTCATGGAATACATATTAAAATGAAGCGACAAACTGGCACATTATTTTATTGGTCGACACCCTTTGTCCAACCTTGTGATGGTGGGATCATTTGGTGCTTCAAAGCATTGTACCGTCGTAATTTCAGTAGGCGAGCAAATGATCAGGACGAGGGTGGTGAGCGCGAGATCTAAGCCTCGAAGCGTGGAAATGTGTGACGCTGGAGACCATCCGCACCTTCAGCTGTAAGTCATGCATTCATGTCTCTGACTCGAACTTATTTTCAATAGTGAATGCTAACGTGTGGATGGCGGAATAGAGAGTCCCTTGTTGACTTACCCTCATCATCCCAATCAATGACTCCACATCATTGCCTGGGCCGATCCACTCGCATGGAAAATTATCCACGAATTCGCAACGACAGATCTCCCACTACCAGCCTAATGCCGAAATTCGCCTCCAAGCTCATCTTGGTGGCCGTTTCATCACTGCAACGCCGACTGGCGACCAGCCCTTCGGGCCGTCATGAATGCTGAGGAGGATCCTCAGGCTGCTCTAAAGCCATCTGTCCTCCCAACTGGGCCTTAAAATCTGCATTTCACTCCGTCCAAAGGACCTCCCTCAACTCGAATCAGCACAGGATGAACTCGTTCAATCCGTTAATGACCTCAAGGCACAGAACCGTATTTTCGACAACCTACCAACCCTGGATGAAGTACTCGAACCTCCCGAAGAGGTTGAGATTCGTGAAGTGGATATTTTTTCAAGCGGTGAGAAAGGTGAGGAAGAGATTGCACCACGAGATGGCTGTGGCAAGGGGCGAGGTCATCGAGATTGACTTGGACGAAGAGGATGACGAGCCGTCCATCACAAGGGTTCAGGCAATGACATTATGCGAGCAACTTGCACGGGCGGTGTTGGAGTATGGTAAGGCTGAGGGCACCTTGGAGTTGTCGAAACAAAGTATGGTGTCATTTTCGCACACACTTACGACGAGAGGAATTTAAAGAAGACTTTGGATAGATATCTAGGTAATGTTGGCTTATGCTGGCTTGATCACCGGGACACGCAATTTCTGTCTTCTACTGCTCCCATCGCTGTGCAACGTGACTAGTCAAATTTACCTCCGAGTCCGGCCGAGTCTGAATCTTGTTTCTGTCCAACATCCTAATCGTTGTCCCAGTCATGTCCACCCCCAAGGTCCAATACCGCCAGCTCGGCCAGTCTGGTCTTCGCGTCTCCGTGCCCATCGTAAGTAATCAGAGCGCTGCGATGAATCGCGACCTCCGTTGGCCCTGAACGTTTGAACAATTGCTGGATTGTATAGCTGGGAGCTATGAGCTTTGGATCACCGAAATGGAGCGTGCGTGCACCCCCCTTTTTACCGCGCCATGGGGTCATAGCCTTGATCTAGGCGTGGGTATTAGAGGAAGAGCCATCCCTCGAAATCCTCAAAGCCGCATGGGACCTTGGCATCAACACCATCGACACTGCCAACGTTTACTCCAACGGTGAGTCAGAGCGCATCGTTGCCAAGTTCATCCAAAAGGTAATCCCATCATCAGCATGCGACTCTCTGATCATCGAGCTGATTACCTTGCTAGTATCAAATCCCGCGTCACCAAATCGTGATCGCGTCGAAATGCCACAGTCTCGTCGCCAACGATCCGGGTACCCGCACGTTCTACTCGCCCGAGCTCAAGCAACAACGGGAATACGTCAACCAAAGCGGTCTCTCTCGTGCAGCCATCTTCAACGCCGTGGATGCCTCGCTTGCGCGATTGGAGACGACTTACATAGACCTCTTGCAAATCCACAGATATGATCCAGAGACCCCCGCCGAAGAAACGATGAAAGCCCTCCATGACCTCGTTCAGAGCGGTAAAGTCCGCTATATTGGCGCGAGCTCGATGCGATGCTGGCAATTTGCGCATCTCAACGAAGTGGCGAGGAAGAACGGTTGGACCACGTTCGTCAGCATGCAAGACGAGTACTCGTTGTTGTACCGCGAAGAGGTGGGATCACGTTGCATGCATTGTGTCGACATCGACTAATCTCACGTAGGAACGCGAGATGCTGGCGTACTGTAAATTTCACGGGATCGGTGTCATCCCCTGGTCGCCTCTCGCAGCAGGCGATCTCGCCCGCCCTCTCGGCACCGAAACCACTCGAGTCAACACCCGCAAAGGTACCGTATTCGAAAGGAAGCATTCCGAGGCCGACAAGACCATCATCAATCGCGTCCAAGAGCTCGCGTCCAAGAAGAACGTCACAATGGCTCAGATCGCGCTGGCATGGATCGGTCAAAAGGTGACGAGCCCTATCGTAGGCGTCAACTCGGTCGAGCGACTCAAGCAGAGCATTGTGACCGACGTTGCGTTGACGAAAGAGGAGATGACCCATCTTGAAGAGCCGTATGCATTCCTTTTCCCTCCATAGCATCGCAGCTTGTTGATCGCTCCTCGTCCACAGATATGTCCCGGTCGCTGTTCGCGGTCACCTCTAATGAGAGGAAAGACTTGCTGCGTAATTAAGCTTGTATGAATGCCCGAGCTCGACTGCATGCCCCGGTTGGAAAGTGAACAATAAAGAGCCTGAATTATGCAAAAAAGAAAATACAGATGCGAGTAGAACCAAGACATGCGACACGGCGTCCCGATCAGGTGGCCGGGTCGTGCAACACTGCAAGAAGAAAACGATCGTCTAAAGTGTATGTATACCACGTGTGTCAACATCCACGCAAGTGCACAAAAATGCCAAAAATGATGCAACTCACCTGGCGAAATCATCAACTCGTGTCGTTTCGTTCTGATCCTCATGAAACGAATATGATCCTGAGCACATGTTCCATGAGATGACTCGACAGGGCGGAATGGAGTGAGAGAAGCACGAGTGAATGACCGACGTACCCCATCGTTCTCTTCACCGCTGACCTCCTCCAATCCCGCCTGCACGTTCTCCACGATTCTTCCGATCACGCTCGCGTACTTTCTGCCTTGCTCGCCTTCGAACACGACGCCCGAGTGGCGGATGATGGATACCTGATCGCCGCGCGAAAGGAGGAGGTAGCCGAGGACTGAACGGTGGGATGAGAGGAGGGCGAGTGTTTGTTCGAGTTCGGGTGGCATAGCGGCGTGTCCGTGTGCGGTGTGCGTCCCTGGCGTCGAGGTGAAGGTGGAGGAGGACCGCTCGGGAGTGGTGGGGGTGGCTGCGAGAGAGGTGCCCATAGCCGTCAACAAAAGGGTTCAGGGCCAAGTCAAGGTAGTGATACGTTACCAAAATTGGAACACATTCAAAGAGATCGCTCATCATTCTCATGTACTTGTAGTAACAAATTCAACGGGTGGTAATCAACGACGGTTCCGATTCTGCCCAGCAGTATGACCAACATCCTTCGTACCCTGCATCTTCATCTCGTCCTCGTCCAACCCTGCCTCTGCCAAAATCTTTTCCACCTCTTCCAAAATTGGCTTGTATTCCACTGATAGAACGTGAGATGACCATGAACCCGACCAATACTGAACCGACTCACAATATCGTGCCTCAGCCAGCCCGAATCCGTCCCGTCGTAGTTGCTTTCCACGGTTATCGCTCGCAAGATCTTGATGAGCTTTTTGTGCCCAGTGTTCACCTATGCTCAGACACACATTAGTCACCGTCAAAGATGAGATACTCAGAGGGAACACACGTGAGCGTGCATAGAACATGGCCAGCGTCTCCCCCGGCATAGGCGTACTAATCACGTCTTCCGCTGAGCGTGTCGGGTCCTTGACAGAGACACCCATGAACGCCGTTGCTTGGGCCCGTAAATCGTCCTAGCATGGTCGATGTCTGTGTACAGAGGGTGGTTTGGTTGTCGGCGTACCTGCTTCCCAGTTTCTCTCCCGGCTTCTGGTTCTGGTTCTGCAGTGGCATCCACGTCTGCTTCTGCTTCGTCTTCGCTCTCTTCTGCTTTCCGTCTAGGCTCCTTCTTCTCTTTCCCCTTCCCCTTTCTTGTTCGCTTGTCCTCCGGCTCTGTCGCCTCCCCTTCACTGTCTTCGTCGTCCTCATCCTCATCGTCGTCACTCCCTTCCTCCCCACTTTCTCCCTCATCGTCACTGCTCTCCTCTGCCTCTGTCGGAATAATAATCCCACTAGGTTTGAGACACACGAACCTCTCCAGTTTATCCAGCTGGAGGGCATAAAAATCATCCAACGTGTACTCCCGCGTGCCAAGTTCAAAAATGCCACCATAGCTAAATGTTTGTGTCAGGATCCATGCGAAACCAGGAGAAAAGATGCAAGATAAGACGTACATGTACAGCGTATTGCGAAGTACTGCGAGCATGGCATTGTAGCGTGGTATCGGTCTCGTCAAATTCGGGTCGTCCGAGTCAATCTCGTCCTCTTGCTTGGATTCCAGAACGGGACGTGCCGTTATGGGAGACCGAGCCTGTAATCAAGGCCGGACATGTATGCTGCGTGAATGTGCGGTTCCGGACTCACCTGTGTCTCACCATCTTCACCATCCTCCTCGTGGTCATCGATATCTTGGGTGGAGGGCATTGCTCCACTAGGCTTGACCTGCTTCTTCTTCCCACTCCCGCCTTTCTTTTTCGGCCTTTTGAGATGCATTACGATCCATCGCCCATTACCGCCTAGCTGGTATCCGTACCTTGCATCGATCAGCCCCACGCCCTGACCGCACACGAAACCAAATACGCACAAGTCATTCCAGAACACGCTCTCCAACCCCTCATCTCCCCGCTCTTCATCTGTCACCCCACCAAACATCACCCCCGTCCCCTTGGCCGACCACAGCGCCATTGTACACCCCGCACGCGCTGTTGGCGTGTGGGCTGACGATGGCGTCTTGCGTTTTTCCCACTTCAACACGAGTGGGCTCGGGAGGGACGGATCGAGGGTCATCCTGAGTCGGCCATCAACGATGTTGGTTACGTGACGGCGAGCAGTTCGAGACGCACTTGAGGAACCAGGTATCGTCAAGGATGACACCGACGGGACGTTTTCCCTTGGTATATTCCTTGCAGTAACCGCCTAATGAAAGATGAGTCACAAATCGTATTGTTGGGGATGAAGTAGTGGACAGACCGTGCAGCACAATGCCGTCCGTCGTGGGTAAAAGGGAGAAGCCACTGCGAGGACTAGTCATGTCAGCTCAGCAATGTCGGCATGAATGTGGGCGGTCACGTACGAAGGTTTTCGTTCCGACTCTTTAAACTCGATTTGACGCCATTTATACTCTTGAGTGTCGAATATCCAAGTATCGTTGAGGTACTGGGCTAATTCACATTAAGTAGGGATCACGACAAGCAAGTGATATATGCACTCCGATAGCCAGGATCGTAAAATCCGCCAAACAAGACAATGAAATGCTTCCACATGGTCATCCTGTTGTTCAAGCACAGGTCAGCAATGTTGCACACGAGGAATATAGTTCCCATCCTACCGATGACCCGACCGTGCGCTCGGGCGCGCCTTGGTTTCGATCCTTTCCCAACTATGTGTTGGAATGTCAAACACCCAAAAGTCACGATAGTGATGAAAACTGTTCTGATGTAAGGACGAAAACTCGCCACCTAGCGAGAGCGATCTATCAGCAACACGTGAAATTTTCGACTGACAAGGATAGCACCAAAGAGATAGAGTTTTCCGCCACCAGCGGGAGAGGCAACGACGCTGTGCGCAGAACGAGGACCCGGGCAGGTTTGGGAAATAAATTTCCGCCATTCGTCCTGTGAGGCCAAGACGTCCTATGATATAATTCGAGGTCATTCTAGGACATACCTTGTCTGGAGAGTAGCGAAACACGTCGTTGTAAAAATACTGCATGGTGGAAGGTCAACGTTTCGACAGGGAATGCCAGAGTGAACACGGTGCGTACTGCTTTACCGTCTTCGCTAAAGAACTCGCCACCGATGCACCAAATATGATTTCCGTTTGGACACGCGGTCAGAGTGGCATTCACGCGTCTGCTGGGAGGGCCTTCGACCAGTTCTTCTGTGACGGTATGTGCTGCCTCCCATTCTTGTCTCAACTACTAGAAAGACGAGATGGATGGTGATCAGCAATGTCGATCTTGGATGAGATGGTGTAGATTACCTGTTCGAGGATAACTTCGAGATCTTGGTCGTCGTCTTGATCTTGGTTGTCTCGCTGTGATTTGGTGGCTTTCTTCTTTTCTTTTCGTGCGGTCTTTTGGGTAGCCTTTGCCTTCTTCTGTGCTTTTACCGCCGCCTTTTTGGAAGATGGTTGACCTTTGGCCATGGTGATGATAAAGGGACCTTACTACACAGCCACTACTTACACAGATACGCTCACGACGACGACGATGCCATTCCCAAACGAACTTTGGATGCACGTCTTTGAAGAACTCGGCTCTCCAAACGACCTCGCTGCGGTCGTACGCACAAACAAGCGCTTCAAGTCTCTCGGAATCAGAATCCTTTACAGACACATCATCTGGTCTGACCCACTCAGGTTCATTGACAACCACACTTTCCTCCAGGGAAACAACACCCTTCGCTCCGTCGTTCGTTCACTTACGCTCGGTATCTCCACTGCAACTCCCCAGCTCGATCGCATTGAGCAGATCAGCCGCGCCAGAGCCATCATAAGCCTCTCCGGCGAAATTACCTCCCTCCACAGACCCAATCGCACCCACGAAGCCCGTGTCCTCGACGAAATCGGCTTCGCCAGCCCCGTCGACTTCCTTGCCTCGGAAGATGTCACGGACACCATGTATAACCACGTATTCACGTTCACCAACCTTCGCGATCTCACTTTCAATAGCATGGTCCTCCCCGACTCATTTTACGAGCTCGTACACCGTTTCCCCGCACTCAATAAACTCGCCATCGAAAATTGTACACCACCTCTTCACCCTCAATTCACTGACCTGCACCCCCGTGATCTCCCCATCACAGAACTTACCGTCGTCGGCCTACGCGGCCGCCGTGACCCCCGTGAGCTGCGTGCTTTCGCAGAGGGAAAACAACTCCGTGTCATTCGCTTCGACTGGACCTGCTACATCTACAAACATTTTTGCGAACAACCCATCCCCATAGCGCACAACAACTGGCTCCCGGGCTTCGTCGTCGTGTTGCCGCCTGGCGTCAACAACCTCCCTCCCTTGCAGACTCTGCAAATCCCTAACGTCAGTCCGCCACCCCAGCTCTTTCCCCCTTCTCACAACGATCCGCCAGTCCCTTCGTCCCACATTCACACTATCGACGTCAAGTTCCCCACTCAAAAATCTTGGCAGTCTTACGTCTCGGAGCCGCACGATAATCTCATAAACCCTTTTGTGGAATTCCTGGTCAAATGCCCTCATATCACCACCTTGCGGATCAGAAACTACCTCCCTTGGCTCCGGCTACCCGACACCGCGCTCCCAAATTTAACGTCTTACCAGGGACCCTTGACGACCATCAAGTCCGTCGTCTCCGGTCCACGTCGATTAAAACACCTTTCCGTCAGGGACCCTGTGGGTGGTTTGCCTGCTCTGGAAAAGGCCCTGAAAGATATCGAAGCGGCCGGTTATGGTGCCGACCTCGACACCCTCTCCGTCTTCATCGGCTGGTGGGATGATGAAATCCTTTACGCCGTCCTCTACCATTTCAGTAACCTGAAACGACTCGAAATTTTGTACAAGGAAGGTGATCCCACCGAAGTGCGTCCTTCTCGTTTTCTAATATCGAGGTGCTAAAACAGCTATATATAGGAAATGGTATTGGGCATGGGGGCCCATTTCTTTGGTCTCATGCCACACCTGTGGTCGGTCCGCGTGTTCAAGGTCATGCCCCCCGGCGTCGATAATGTCGGTGGTGCGGCAGACAACCTCGGTGCACGCGGGTATCCACATCGGCCCGCGCAGGTTGCGCTCGGAGAGTACATTGGCGTGGAGCCAGAACGCAGCGAATTGGATGAAACCGAATTTGAAGAGGCCAAGCTTGGCACTGCCTCGTCGTCCTCGTCCTCACTATCATCGTGCGTCGGGTGGACGCAAGAACCCGAGGAGGATAACCTCAGAGAGCTCATCCACGCCTGGAATCGCTATTGTCCTCTGTTGAAGGAAGTACAACTCAAGGCGGGCTATGTCTGGCGCAGGGCGGGGCCAGACGATGTGTGGACCCAGCGACCGACCAAAGTGAACCGTGTGCGGAACGCGGGGTTCGAAGAGGCATGATGGGACAGTCAGAGGACACTACTTGTATTTTATGTACTTATCTATTTCTTGTCCCGCTACTTCTATAGGAGCATTCCAAATTTGTGTGTGACTAATAACCTAGCTTCATTCCACAACCGTAATGCGATGGAATGCAAAAATTGTGAGCTCAAACAACGCCAGTTTTATTGCGAAAACTGTCTACGGAACCAGTAAGTCACACCCGATCGACCCACTCCCAACTGACGAGAGAAAAGTCTACGCGATATTCGCCTGCAGACGCAGCGTTTTGTCAAGGATCGTGATGACCAGGTCGCCAAGGCCTCACGGGCCCTCAAGGGCATCGAGGGCGCACGAATGACCAGAGCTGGACTGTCGAGCTGTCAAAAGCGCGTGGAGGAGCTCGCCGAGGGGTTGGCGAGGCTCAAGCGGGATAACGATACCAGTGCGTTCTTGTTCGCTCGTGTATTCTCCGCTTCATCCTTTTCTTTTCTTTCAATGTTTGAACAGAACGTGAACGACTGCGCCAGCTCCGTGAATCCCTGGCAGCGCGTCGTCGCACTCTCTCAGCCGCACGCCTCGTGTCCACACCCCCACTCGACGCGCTGACGACCAAGGAGACACAAGAGTTGCACGCGCTCTCGGCAGCGCTCGCGCGTGCCCGTTCGGGGCTCGTCCAAGAACTCGTCGAAGTCTTCCATGTCGTCGAGGTGGGAGGACGACCCCCGATCGGGGCCAAGTCGGGGACGAAGGGCGAATGGACGATTGGCGATCTGATCTTGCCCGTTCCGGGAGACATTCGACGTACGTGTGCTTTCTCGTTCTATGGTCACCCATCGTTTATCATTCGTGATAGGGTATCCACCAGACCACATCAACGCTGTCATTACGCATACCATCCATTTTCTGGGGTTACTCACGTTTTACCTCGGTATCAAACTCCCCTTTGAGACGGAATGGAGTGGGAAAAAGTTTGGAGTTGGACAACCCTGGATCGGCGCTGGTAAAGGCGGGGAATCAGGTAGCTGGGCAAAGTACGTTTCTTTCGTCTCGCGTGCATGCGGGGTTACATCGACTGTCTAGGTGGACGACGAAACATCCATTACATCTCACAGCGTCCTCTTCGTCCACCTCGTCGCCCTCGTCTCCACTAACCCCTCTCCCGACGTCGACGTCCCCGGTTCCGACAACCGCATCCTTGACAAACCTCGCACCACCCACAGAATCCAAGGAATCCTTTACGACCGCATTTGCCATGTTGCTATACAATGTCTGTTACCTCGCCCATACCCAGAGTGTCGAGATACCCCTCTCGCAGGCAGGTGATGCGCTCGGAAATTTATGGGTGGTGTGTTGCAGCGGAGAACTGGGACGGTACGTCGTTCCGTTCGTTGAGCTTACATATTGATCGTGTGTTTCAGTCGTTCGCATGAGACAACGCCGGGCTTACCACCTCCGACGCCGCCTTCGTTTCCGCTTGATTTTGCACAGGTGCTCCAAGCGACGACGGCGAGTCCGGCGAGGAGCAGACGGCGTATGGCTCTGGTGGGGACGGGGACAGTCAATGGGGCGGGAGAGGACCATGGATTTACGCCGAGCGTGCGGTCCTCGACACGGAGACGACCAGAACGGATTGCAGAGGAGGAGGGGTGGGAGGTGGTCGAGGATGATGGGGCCGAGGACGGGTTTGGATGACGAGGACGGCTCTGCATCCATCATATCCGAATACCCAGCATGGACGGTTCAGTATCGTACGGTCTCCCTAACAACGCAAATTCCCTGCACTCAGCTGTGGACTCATCACACTACACATGCTGACACGCCTATCCAACTTCAGATGGTCACGACTGACCATAGACCGATGCTGTGGGTCCAAGAACGTTCTGCGAGGTATGGCTGAACTGAAGGGTCCATCGCGTCTCTGAGAAGCAGCATCAACATGAGGTGGACGCGATTACATTACCATGACGAGTTCATTCGCATACCCGGTGCTACAAGAAGAAATTAAGAGCATCCAATAGACCTTATTGACATGTCCAATACGCGATCATCGTCCTCCTTCGTGATCATCAAATTGAGCTCGGAGGTCAGTGTTTGATATGGGTAGAATGCCTCACCGACTATCCCTCCCCAATCAAAGTCCAATAACTTGATCTTATCTCCAACACAAAAGAAGTTAGGAAGATGCAGGTCTCCATGAATGTAATTAGCGCGGTGAAAGTCCTTGACGAGTTGTTTCAGCTGCTCGGCCATTTTGTTTCGGAACTCCTCAGAACCCTGTGACTCTAGGTGGTTACCCTTCAGATGATCTATTGCTATAACGACAGCATTTTCTTGAATCCACCAATGGTTCGAGCGTGTCCACGCGATGCGCAGAAGTCGTGCAAGCCTATCGAGTACGAGCGCACGACTTTTATGACGAAATCCGGGCCTGAGGATGTAGAGTGAGCATGGTACAAAATCCGTCCATCCGAGCCGCTTCGCGTTACACGGGTGATCTGGAACCTGATGGGAGTGGCCTGAAGGGAATCGGAAAAGGAGGGTAGCTCCGTGATGTCAGGGGGAAAAGGTGCGAAGAGGGTGGAGGTGGATTAGGAAGCTTCGCTGTGTCCCCCCAGGCCTGTGCAAAAAGGTTGGTCGCAGCGATAAAAGCATCATGTAGTATACGTCGATCATCGCCATCAGCTGCACCGGCGACACACGAGATGCCAGACGTCATGGAAAGGAGGACAACCGAGCCAACCATTGGGGCCTGATGGAATTGACAATGAACATTGTCCCCTTAAAGGGAGATGATAGACGCACCAACAACGGTCGTGCCAAGTGCTGGGAGTCCCGAATAGCAAATCAACATTTTATCAACTTCCGCGACTAAAGCCCGCACTCTCGTTCTTGAACTCCACAAAAAGGCAAGTACATACATTGTAGTCCCTGGATACAACCGCGTCGAGCTGCATGCGCAAGCACATGGAATGACGGTGCATGACGGAAGGATATCGTAGACCGTCCGTGTGCAAGAGGTGCAAGACCGTACTGCAAGGCGATCAACCCCTTCCTCTACCCCGGGCGCCACGAGGACCTGTGCCTCGCGCGTTGCCACGCCCTACAAAAGTCATGCATGTGAGACGTATGCGTCAAAACAGCAAACGTTTCTAAAACCCACCTCTTGTTGGCAGCCCACGTCCTGTAGCGTTTGTCGCCGCGTTTCGGAACATGGTCGGTGAATTTAAAAAGGGGGGAGAGGGAGTGTGATTCGACGACCGATGGGATGGGATGATGAGAAAGAAAAACGCAATGAGGGACGGATCAAGATGGGGCACGTGGAGAAAGAGGAAAGCGGGGGGAGTGGGGGCGTACCTCTGGTACCGGGACCTGCGCCCCTTGCGCTTCGCGTGCTCGTGTTTGTTCTTCCTTGACTGCGTCCAGAAGGGTATCCGGTACGCGCAAGTATTTTATCTGTGCAGCCAGAACATCATCCGAAAACGCCCGAGGTGAGTCACGACAAGGGGGACGAGGACGAGGACGAGAGGATGAGAACGATCTCACCTAGACAAGGGATCGAATCCACACCGTGCTACCGCGAATATAACACTCCTTGAGCTTCCAGAATCCGTCCGCACTCGTTTGATACACCTTGCGCAGGGTGATGTTCATAAAGTTGTCACAGTTGACCAGATGGCCGTTGAACGTTTCGCCGTTTTTGAGCTCCACAAGCTTGGACATAGTGGGAGCTGCGAGGGACACGATGAGCAACAGGGATAGATCATAGAACCATGTTCCCGTGGCTGTGCAACAATCATCGATTCGTACTAACATGGAAAAAAAAAAAAATCAAACGACGAGTTTGACAGGCGAAAAGACAGTCTGCAAAACAACATATCCCTCAACCCCAGCATTATCTCCATTGTCCTCCACCCACCTAACCTCCCCCACTACTCGCCCTGGTAGCTCGTCCACGGACACCGTTCTACGACGCCCTTTCCCTGCAGGGTCCTACGAGCTCTGGACACCTCACATTTTCGAGAGAATAAGTGCCCTTAAAGGCACTGTCAAACTCGACTTCGATGTCACCTATAGTCGCTTCGGCCTGACACCTCAAGTCTGAGCCCACAGGGCTATCGACGAACTTTAATTTGATTTCCCCATTGCTCGAATGCGCACCGACCGCAAACTCGCCACCAGTCGACGCATTCGAGATGAGCGAGATCTCTGCGTTAATCGGGCTAAGTCCAAGTTCAGTTTCTAACCCTGCCAGGTACAGAATAAGAAGGGCGTACCCATTTATAGAACGTATAAGAAGGTTGGAGGGATCTGCGCCTTCAGATTGCGACAGGCTCACTGTCGGTGCGATACGGCCATTTGCAGTATGCAGGTTGAGGAAAGTTCGGGCATTGAAATTACCGTCGATCTCGCCGTTCAACGACGAGAATTGGCCGACCTCGAACGTGGCAGACTAGCAGTAGATGGCAAAATCAGCGGGCGACCAAACATCAAATATCAAACGCCTTGCCTGGACGCTTATCCTGCCATTGGCGGACATGAGAGAAATCAGATCAAAGACGGCAGATTCTCCCAAGTCTGCTACATCCTGAATGTAATTCGGCATGCTGGTTTCAAATTTCTTTACCAACAGGGGACCGTCGCTTCCCGCAGGTAAGGTAAGAGTAACATCAAATTCGAGTCCAGTCTTCTGTATGTGGCGAGGCGAGCGTGGCCACGGGGGGGTCTAGGGAGTCTGGTCAATAAAGACTTTATACAATCAAAGAATGACGACAAACAAAAATGCCAACGCCATACTCTCCGTCCGCCCTTTCGATCTGACAGACAGATGCGAGCTTGAGAGCTATGTTATCGTAGTATGCAACTCGAACGTGGACGTCCACCGTGTCGGCAATTTGGGTTGACTGTTTGATGTTGACCAGACCTCTCTGGTACGCACCCCAAGAAACGAGATAGAGACCATCCGAATCGAGTGGGAGGGAGAATGTGGTCTCGGCCCCATAGGGATATTCTGGTGTCCATGGTGGTTGGTCGTAATACGTCGTCCAGTTGGTATTGTCGACACATTGACGGCTGATGTCTCCGTCTGGCGGGGGTGTATATTCTACTCTGTCATTGTTATCTGACCAACGCTGCGACAGACATCAGTTACAACCTTAAGCAGACGGAGGGCGATGATTACACACCCATACTTGAAGTGAGTCATCCCAGAAGGCGCGTCGTGCATGAAAATATATGAGCCAGATGAGTGCTATGGTACTGCAGACGATCCAGTGATGCTTGAAAAAAGATCGACGAGGACGAGTTGTCGTCGAACAAGCGTGACATGCTTCGGAGTGTAGCAGAGGCTGGGTGGCTTTCTCGAGGCTGTTGGGCACGTCAGAGTATGTTCCGACTTGGGTGTCCATGGTATGTGGGAATGATAAAAGGACACGAAACGTACCAACGGATTATATATGGGTCCATGCCACATCGGCATGATGCCTACGGCGCAGTCCGTAGGTTACGTCGATGTGTGGCTGTGCGGACCATTAGTTACACCCGTCTGTATGGAAGCAACCGGGCCCTAACGGTATGCATTTTCAGTGTTAAAGGGATCCACCATGTTCTAGTTACGCCACATCATTCGGTGCGACGACAGTGGAACAAGCAAATGGCACACACGAGGACGGAGCGGACTGGAGCAACGCTTTTTATTTGCAAAGCATCCGATAACATCGATGGACGGCCACTCACAGTAAGCGAGAAATTCGCAGTTGTGAGCAAAAGCTCGAGAGGACGTGGCAAACAGGACGAACGAACAAGTATCGCGAACGAAGTTGAATTGGCGATAGGGATGCAAAGAATGGTGACGTTCAACATGAAGACGGACCTAGATGTTGCAAATGGATCAAGAGGAGAGATAGTGCGACGACAACTACCTCTCACGGCCGCGTATGCATTCATGGATTATCGATCACAAGGTCAAACGATCGAAAATGTGATCGTGGACATAGCCTCTCCTCCGTCAGGCGAGCTGACACCATTTAATGCATACATACGTCGCACTGTCACGGAGTCGAGGGCGGCAAAGCATAAGATTGTTGCGAGAATTTGATGAGAGGCTATTCACCACACATCCTGACGAGCATCTACGGGAGGAGGACGAGCGGTTGAACACATTAGATAAAGAGACGGCTGCATGGTGGGCAGAATTACAAAGTAAATCTCAGAAATAAAGAGCGTTAAAAATTGTAACAAAATGTATAATAGGAACGGAAGAACCTAAATCCCAAAAAAAAAAAATTGGTAGACTTCACAGCCACTAACTTCAACTGGAGTGACCTTGGTAAACAAGGTAACAGTGTAGGGTTGGTCACCATCGTCCCGTCGACGCTCTATCAAGAGCCTCTGAGACACCACGGCCTCGTCGAGTCTGCTCAAAAGTCTCCGCGTAACCCAGGACACATCGCGTGTCTGGTGAGTGCTGGATCACTACCTTGGCTGACCACGCTGTTGTGACTGTCGCGTGCCCTGCTCAAAACGTAGTATTACTATCAAACGTCTCCTGATATCACCCTGCGTACAACAGCCACGCCCCTCACCAGATTCTTCCCATCTCCCACCATGTTCGAGGAAAGCGCACCTCCATCCCCGAACCAAGCCCTCGTGGCCCTGGCACCCCTAGAACCCGAATGGCGTCCCATCCTCCACGCCTCGAATCAAGTCGTCTTGTATAACCCGACCTCACATGCCTTGTCGATTCACAAATCCCCCAACATACACGTGCCCGACCGACCAAACTCGCCTTGCCCGTTCTGTCACCGACCGCTTCCTGCTGGATTTGGGCACGATATAGAGGACGAGGATCACCTGCGCCACGAAGGCGGTTCGCAGAGTCGTGCACCCAACTATTTTCAGCTGTTGGCGATTGCAAACGAGAGCTCTCGCCCGTCGAGTCCACCGCAACGTGGGATTGGGGATAGAGCATCCGCCTTTCCGCGTGAGGCCATGGCCGAGGGATATTTCAAGGCGTTCTTCCAGGAAGAATATAGACTAGGAATGGGCGCGAATGGAAGTGTTTATTTGTGTCAGGTTTGCATGGGTTTTGTCTTGTTGCCCCCGAGTATGACTAAATCGCGATCCTTGTAGCACGTATTGGACGGCAATCCGCTGGGTGTGCATAGAAACTATTCTGTCCAAAGTTTTTCACGAACTCCCTCACTTGTCTAGGACACTTTGCCGTGAAGAAGATCGCGGTCGGGGAGTCACACTCGTATCTTCTGGGTATCTTGCGGGAGGTTTGTCCGTTGTCTTTACAGATATCATTCAGGTTCAATGGTTTGCAGATTCGGCTGTTGGAAACGCTCCGTCACAGAAATATCATTCCTTATCATCATGCTTGGCTGGAAACATGTCAATTCTCTGCATTTGGTCCCAAAGTACCCACCTTACAGTTGAGTTGACTATCATGGTCAAGTATAAAAATGAGCCTGACAGATGTTTGCAGCGTGTTGATGCAATGGGCCGAAGGAGGGAGGTAGGCTGATCAAGATATTATGGTCTATCCTCATGCTTACAAGTCGAGATAAATAGTTTAGATGACCTAATCGATGTCCGTTTGGGGCGGGCCACCAAGCTACCTCACATGCGGTCATCTGGATCCACTCCCGAATCTCCCGTTGATCCCCAGTCACCTTCTGCGCGTATACAAACTTTTCGTGCAATGAAGCGTGCTCCGCCGGAAGAACGCGAGCGCCTCCGCCGGGAGATGGCAGAGAGTTCAGGTAATCGTGTAGCTGGACGACCGAACCTGAAAGCTGTCCATCTGTTCAGTGCGGAAGAAGTTAGGAGCCTGTTCTCCGATGTAGTGGAAGGTCTTGCGTTTTTGGTTCGTGCGGGTCACTCACAACTGTATTGGAAGGACGATGACGTGTCCCCCGATAGCACGACAGATCAATTTTGCACCTTGATTTGAAACCAGGGAACGTGCTATTAACCTGGGATGAAGGCAAACTGATGCAAGTATCCAGACTATCCTGCGCAACGTCTTGGTAATAATACGAGCGCTTATCCAGACCCCGTGCGATGCTGTCAGATTTTGGTACTTCTCGCGACATGATCCACTCTTCTGGTTCGCGATCCGGAAACACTGGAACGTAAGTGGGTCATCGCACTATATTGGGCAGTCTATTCATTACAATAATTATACCAGGTTGGAATATGCTTCACCGGAGTCTCTACCTTCTCCTCAGACAGGACTTCTTCAAGAAGTTGATTCGAAGTCCGATATGTGGTCATTGGGGATGATCCTTTATAAAATGCTTTTCTTCCGGTTACCCTATCGTAGCGCCACAGAAGGCGAGGCCAGTTTCAACGACGAAATCGATAAGATGAGCAAGTTGCAGCAGGAAATCTTGGCCTATGAAGGGTAAGGGATGTAATTTCCTGTCGTGAGCATGCTTGACAATGGTCTCAGTTTTCGGACTACGCCTTCCTTGACGGCGACGTTTGAAAGTCGACATCTGCCGCGGGCATTGCTCATCTTGCTAGAAAGCCTTTTGAGCGTCAATCCTTTGGTACGCCCGACAAGCGAGCGGATTGTGGGTGCGATGCGAGAAGGCAGGGTGCGTATTTAAATAAGAACTTGGACTGTATATTTCGTGACCCAAGTTCGTCGACATTCCAGTTTAATCCCGCGATATCGGCACCCCGAGCGTCGTCTGGATCACTGGTTCCAGTCAGACGGTCATCCGATAGAGATCGTCGAGAACTAAGCCCAAGCGGCCCACGTGCACTACCCCCCGTCCCAATTCTTGAACCACGTCATCAAGAAACAGCTATCCGGGGAGATGAGAGTCAAGCGTCAGCTCCGTCGAGTGAATGGGACGAAAAGAGTCCACTCAGTCTTCCTTCACCATCGGTGCCCGAGGACGACGATAGAAGACCGTTTGGACAATTTTTTGCGAACATGAGACGTGTACTGGGAATGCGTATCACACAGGAGACACTTGTCAGGAGTTCAAAGGCATGCATACTAGCAGCCAAGGTAAGGTCTCCCCGATTTCGAACCAGTTGACTAATCGGACGGCTATGCACGTAGGCGGTCTCGGTCGCTTCTCGTTGGGATTACGTGAGGCACCGACCCATCATGTTGGTAGCGTTGACAGTAGCTGCCATGGCGGACACGCTTTCGGAGCAGCTGCAGGTGTCTTTGGTGCTGGGGATGTTTCACGTTGGGATGATGTGGATCGTTGGTCGTCGATTTGTATGATTGTGTGCTCATACTGTATGCCTTTACCCTCCTAGGTGGATTTGGTGCCACCTGGACAGTTTTTTCTTGACCTTGTGCAGGTACGGATTACTAGTGCAGTGTTGCATGGATGGTGGTTGCGGGCCGCTCCCACAGGGAGCAAGTTGACATAGTGACAAATGGAGTGCCAGACCAAGACCCGACGACAGCGGGGCAAAAGAATAAATCCAAGTACACAATCTGGAGCGGATAGATAGTACTGAGCTGGCATCTATGCAAGATGAAGTGGGAGCGTGCATGTGGTCATCCCTCAAGCTCAAGGACTTGAAGAGGATAGATCAAGTTGGAGATCTAGGCATGTTGAGAATACACCTCCCGACGTACACTGCCGCCGCAGCTTGACAGGGACACTCAAGCGTCTAACGGTGAACTCTATGTCGACCGGTTCTCTGATGCGACTGTCATGTAATCGGAAGCTCTCGGAAAACCCACTCGACACTGCTCCCACCTCGGTCGTCAGTCGTCAGAACTTGAGTTGTCTATCAGTTCTGAACGTCGGATTTTAGGATCTACATGTTGACTTGTGATATTGTTGTCACGGATCAATGGTAGGAGAGCGTTGCCCAGTCACCTAGCTAGACCGCCTTCGAAATAGGGTGTACGCACAAGCCAATCTTTGGACATTGCTCTGTACGCAAGACCGACGAGAGTCCGACTCGCCGGGTAGGGCGCGGAATGGAGGCAGGGTGGTGCACTGAAACAGGCGAGGACGAGCGAAGACTCATCGCAATGTACCACAGTCCATCATGAAAGCTGTGCTGTAAGGCGCGGGCGCAATACTAGTCGTACCCTCACTACAACACTTTGTCCGGGCGAGGTAACGTCGGGTACGTGCAATTACTCAAACTTGGTGGTGACCTAATACTCGAAGATGACACGCCTACTGTAACGATGGGCGCGAGGGACCGAATGCTATGAACACGGAAAAGAGGACGATCCCACTAGAGCGGAAGGGTACGTCATCGGATGGCGCTGGTGGGATGAATGAATTGAACTTTTTCTCAGCTGTGATGCCTTTTCTGGGAGCGGGCAAAAGCCGTGCAGCATTCCAGTGATTCTTTCCCATACCATCGTGCTGCACTGAATTTAGCTATCATGGATTTCGAAGGTACTTGTGTCTTTCTGTCTGCGCGGACAGGACTGAAAGGATGTAACTAGCAGTCAAACGCTTGCGTTTACTGGCGGACTCTCTCGCGGCCAAGCTTGAGCAAGGAGGAGAGACTAGTTGCATTGACGAGGCGATCGAGCTTGACCATGAAGCGCTGGAGCTTTGCCCACCCGGCCACCCCGAGAGACGTGTCTCTTTGAATGGGCTTGCAACTCACCTCGCTGGTCGCTACTCCAGGCTCGGAGCAATGCGGGATCTTGACGAGGCCATTGTCCTCTTCCGGGAAGCCATTGATCTTTTCCCAAAAGGACACAGTAGTCGGTCGATGTTGTCGAACAACCTCGCACGTTGTCTTTCCATGCGATACAACCAGCTTGGAGTCTTGGAGGACTTGGATGTGGCCATTGTCCTCTGCCGACAAGTGCTCCACTTTCGTCCGACGGGACACCCTCTTCGGTCAATGGCGTTGAACAATCTTGCAGGTCATCTCTCCATTCGCTATAAGCAGCTTGGGGTCATGGAGAACCTCGGTGAGGCCATTGTCCTCAGTCAAGAAGCCCTCGACCTTCGCCCAATAGGACACCCTAATCGACCATCATCATTAAACAACCTGGCATCTTGTCTCTTTAGCCGGTACGAGCGGCTCGGGGCCATGGAAGACCTGGACAAGGCCATTGTTCTCAGCGGAGAGGCCCCTGGCCTTTGCCCGGCAGGACACCCAAATCAGTCGGTGTTGTTGAACAGCCTTGCGAATTTTCTCTCCACTCGCTATAAGCAGCTCGGAGTCATAGATGACATAGACATGGCCATTTCCCTCCGTCGGGAAGCTCTTTCCCTTTGCCCGATAGGAAGCCTTAATCGGTATATGTTGTTGACCAGCCTTGCAAGATGTCTCTGCACTCGGTACCGTAGGCTTGGGTCCATGGAGGACCTGGTTGAAGCTGTTGTCTTCGCTAGACAAGCCCTTGACCTTTGCCAGATAGGAAACCCTAATCGGTCGGCGTCCTTGGAAACACTTGCAGATTGTGTCCACGCGCGGTACAAGCAACTTGGAGTCATGGAGGACCTGAATGAGTCCATTTTCCTGAATCGAGATATTCTTGGCCTTTGCCCGACAGGACACCTTGGTCGGTCAGCAGCATTGGACAATCTTGCGATTTCTCTCGCCGACCGGTACTGGAAACTAAAGATCATGGAGGACCTCAATGAGGCGATTGTTCTGGGTCGAGAGTCCCTTGACCTTCGCCCGAGAGGACACCCTAAGCGATCATTTTCATTGGACAACCTCGCAAACCATCTTTCTCTTCGGTACATGGAACTTAAGGTCATCGGTGACCTCGATGAGGCCATTGTCCTCGGTCGAGAAGGCCTTGAACTTCTCCCGGTAGGACACCCTAATCGATCAATGTCCTTGAACAACCTTGCATTTCGTCTCTTCATCAGACACAAGTCCCTTGAGGTTATGGAAGACCTGGATGAGGCTATTGTCCTCGGCCAAGATGCCTTTGACCTTTGCCCGCAAGGACACTCTGATTGGTCGACAATGTTGGGCAGCCTTGCAAAATACCTCCGTTATCGGTTTGGGTGGTCGAAGCAGGTACAGGATCAAGACGAGATATTCAGTCTCTACACTCAACTCGTGCAAGTGACTCAAATTGTGTTTTCAAAAGATCTTTCTGCCGCTAGGAAATGGATCCAAGCTGCTGAAGATTTCCAGCATCCTACCATACTTCTCGCATACGAAACGACCTTGCGGTTACTTGTTCAACAAGTAGCTATTCTGCCATCATTGCCTCAGAGTCTTGTTGTCCTCAAGAACCTCACCTCGTCACTTGCGGTGAACGCTTTCTCAGCTAGTCTCCGTAAACATTCCCCTACCAGAGCAGTCGAACTTCTAGAACAGGGACGGGGTGTCTTTTGGAGCCAGCTGACTCGGCTCCGTTCCCCGCTTGAGGATGTCATTGCATCTGGCCCTGCTGGGAAGACGCTGGCAGACGACTTTGCACATCACGCCTCGCTCATTCGTAATACTCTCGGTTCGCCCGCCGCAGACCAGCATGAACAGCTGTGCCATCTGAACCTCGAAATGCAGAGCATCGTCACCAGAATTCGCGAGCTACCTGGTCTCTCCCATTTCCTTCTTCCCTTGCCGTTCGCAGAACTCCAACGGGCTGCCATTGGGGGACCTGTCATCATTGTGAATGCGTGCAAGTATAGCTGTGACGCGCTCGTCATTGTGCTTGATGATGACCCTGTTCATATTCCATTGCAGATTACACTCGAGAGTGTTCATGACCTGTCAAAGGAGCTCCGTACCTTGACTGTGCGAGCAGCGAGGGCCAATGTAACCAAAGAATTCGCAGCTTTCTTACGCAAACTCTGGGATCATATTGTCCTTCCCATCGTTGATTTCCTCCGCACAACTTACCCGCTCCGATCGCGTATCTGGTGGTGCCCAACTGGCAAGTTCTCTGGGTTGCCTTTACACGCTGCTGCACCATATAGGAAGGGTCAACAAAGTCTTTCTGATCTGTACATCTCGTCCTACACCCCGACTCTGACCGCGCTCATTCGTGCTCGACGGCACAGCCCATCGACTCCAGTTGCATCGCAAAGGAAACGTTTTATTGCCATCGGTCAAGCCAAGGCCGCGGGTGAGACCGAACTCCCTTCTGTCGGTGCGGAACTGGACATCATTGGTCAGGGTGTCTCCGACTTGGCTACGTTCATGCGCATAGACGGAGAGGACTCCTGTGCCTCTAGGGTCATTGAAGAGCTCGGCAAGAACGAATGGGTTCACCTTGCATGTCATGGTCTCCCAAACCGAACACAGCCACTTGATTCGGCGTTTGCTCTACATGACGGTCATTTTACGGTCCAGCAGATCATCGGGTGCGATTTGAAGAATCCCGAATTTGCATACTTGTCTGCGTGTCACACGACCGTCGGAGACGAGGCAAGTCCAGACGAAGTGATCCATCTCGCGTCGGCGATGCAGTTTGTTGGGTTTCGTTCCGTGATTGGGACGATGTGGGCGGTGGACGATGGTGTGACGACGACGATCACGTCGACGTTTTATCGGTATATGGTGGACGAGGATGGTCGTCTGGATCACACCCGCGCGGCATTTGCGCTGAACAAGACGATGAAAAGTGTGAATATACCATTTGATCAACGGATTTTGTATATCCATCTTGGTGCTTAATTTAGAGCACAATACTTACATTGTCTGTACACCGCAATTTTCCGAATGGATCCGCTGTGCCCACATGGACCTAGTTGGAGCGCAATCACATGCTCTGGACACATATTATGACCAACTTGCTCCGAAACCTCCTTTGCGATGGTCGTCTTCTCAAAGCTCCCCCGTATCGACCATCTCTCCTCGTCCAGGCAGCCTCTCCTCGTCCTCCTTGCATCCATCCTCGTATTCCGCTCCGCTTTTCTTTCATCCAACGCTACTCCTTCCACCACCTCCACCGCATTCCCCACACTTTCTCAAGCTGATCTTGTATCGGACGCCCGCTACTTTCCTCTTCACCCACATCAGCGCAATGTAAAGTCAAAACTATCGCTCTCCTTCTGGCAGCAGTTCAGGTCTCTCTTGCGCATTGTTATCCCGTCCATTCACTCCCGTGAGGTCCTCTTGCTCCTCGCACATTCCTCTTTCCTCGTCCTTCGCACGGTCCTCAGCGTCGCAGTCGCAAAACTCGACGGTCGCATCGTCAGAAACCTTGTCAGCGCGGACGGGTATGGCTTCCTCAGGGGTTTGGTTCTTTGGTTTGCTCTGGCTGTGCCAAGCATTTACACCAACTCCATGGTGTGTAGAACGTCCATCTCTACAGACGCGTGCGCTCACCCATCTGCCAGATTCGCTACCTCCAGTCGAAGCTCTCTCTTCGATTTAGGGGTCGACTCACCCGATACATCCACGACCTCTATCTCTCATCCGCACCGTATCTTCGTTATTATCGCGTCCCGCTTCAGGGTGTCGACCAGTATATCACAGCCGACATTGAATCTTGGTCTGAAAGTGTTGCTGGCATATAGTACGTCCCGTCGATCATCGGGCGTGTTCGAGTACTGACAAAACCGCATACAGTGGGAATTTAATGAAACCTTCGCTTGATCTACTGCTCTTTACGTCACAACTTTCACGATCTCTTGGATTTAGGGGTACTCTTTTGCTCTTTGGAAATTACTATCTTACGATCAAGGTATGCGTCAGTCTCCGTCATCGTGTCATGATACTTGTCAACAATCCACAAAGATTTTACAAGCTGTCACGCCCGCATTTGGTCGTCTTGCTGCTACCGAGGCTCGCTTAGAAGGCGATTACCGGGCCGGTGTTGGCCGGGTGGGGAGAGAAAGCGAAGAAATCGCGCAAGTACCTATTTCTGACGCATATATTCACCATTGACGTTTTCGGATATCTAGTTTTTACAATGGAGGTACCCTCGAGCGCGACATTCTCACTCGCGCTTACCTGCGTCTCATAAAACACATCAACTCTATATACAAGATCAGGATTGCATACGAATGGACAGAGGACTTTGTAATCAAATATCTGTGGAGTGCTGCTGGGTACGGCCTTATCGCCGTGCCGTTGCTGATTACCCGCAAGCGTGGTGAAAGCAAGAACCGAGTTGCCAATGATGGGGTCGTTGCTGATCGGACGGAGAGTACGTCCTCCCGACGATGATTTGTACCCCTGCTGATCCGTTTGGTCTCAGCGTATATATCCAACCGTAGACTCCTTCTTTCACTCGCGGACGCGGGCGGACGACTCATGTATGCGTATAAAGATTTAGTAGAAGTCGCTGGTTTAACGGGGAGGTACGTTGGGTCAACCATCTCATGATAATTATGCGTTGAAATCATTTCATAGATTATATACTCTCCTGTCGACCCTACATAGTCTCTCTGCACTCCAGCCGGCGCTTCCAGGCGATGGCAACACGTTTGAGCTGCGGGATGTCAATGTCTGCATCCCTTCCCTCATTCCTCCTTCACCCGACCCGTCAAAGGAAAAGGTTATGTCCCCTGTCTTTGATGAGGACATTGAGCCCCTTGACCATCTCTCTGGATCGGGAACGACTCTCGTTCGTGCGCTGAGCCTGACACTTCGCCCTAGCATGCACCTTATGATCACAGGCTCCAATGGGGTGGGAAAGACCTCCGTTGCGCGCGTCCTGGCTGGTCTATGGGGGGCAAGTGGGGTTGGTGCGCACGTCATCCGTCCCTCATCCAGCGTCGACATTGTGAATGGGCGCTCAAGACCAGGCGTGTTCGTCGTCCCGCAGCGCGCGTACATGGTGACTGGCTCGTTGCTAGAACAGGTAATCTATCCTCAGACGCTGGGCGAGTTTTACGCCCTTCACGGGGGGAACGCAGAGGATGGGCTCAGGGAATTGCAAGGGATCTTGGAAGCGGCTCATTTGGGGTACCTCGTCGAGAGAGAGGGCGGATGGGGGACAGTCAAGGAATGGAGGGATGTGTTGAGTGGGGGGGAGAAGCAGCGGGTCCGTTGTTCGATCATCATTTGGTTTCTCTGACCATGAACTTGTCCTTCCCTCGTCAGATGTCCCTTTCACGCGCATTTTATCATCAACCCAAGTTTGCTATCTTGGATGGTGCGTACCTTTGACAACGTTCTATCATCGCTTCTCATCTTACTTGGTCAGAATGCACTAGTGCTGTATCGAGTGACGTCGAAGGCCAGATGTATGAACACGCCAAGTCGCTTGGCATTTCGCTCATTACGATCTCTTTGAGGTACGTCACATACATTTTCAATGGTTTCGGTCGTTCCCATGACCGCCCACATGTAGACCTTCTCTGATGAAATATCACACGCACTTGCTCACCCTCGTTGGGGACGGCACAGGACGATGGACGTTCACGCCTATCGCTAGCACTCCCTCAGTGACTTCAGATGCGAATCCACACACGGATGCGATTGCGTCGCAGCAAGACACGTCCGTGTCTCAGACGAATTCAGGAAGTGGACCTGTCGCTGGCGATCTCATACGTGTGTTGGAAGAGATCCGGTCGCTGGAGAAGCGGTTGGAGGAAGCCAAGGTATGGGAAGCGAGGGTGAGGGAGCTGGAAGAGGCGCTGCAGGTTCGGGAAGGTGGCGAGAGGTAGTGTCGCTAGTGACGTCTCTGGGACATTGCTGGATTGGTAGTGATATAACATGGGAATGTACTTGTGAGGTATGATGGGCGTCACGAACAACTCTTGCCTCTGCGCCCCACGACAAAAGTTCATATTGATGAACTGGTTCAGCACGATGTTCAATCCCGTACCTGGGGCCGTACCCGACGCGGTTTTTCCACCATGACGGTACACCTCGTTGCACCCGAACGCAACCATGATGCATTCGCTCGCGTTTGCATTCGTCTGTCATCTCATCCTGGTTCCTCATCATCCTTACCTCGCTCACCTCACGATGACAACAACAATATCCTCACTGGCACCTTGCAATAGTAGTGACGAGGACGAAGAGGGGTTTTCGCCCTCTTCTTTGCCCTTTTCCATTCCTACTCCCACTTCCTTGTCCTCACCCCTCGTGACGACAGGAATGTGAGGCCATTCGCCTACAAATAAGATGCTGATATTTTGCAAAGGGAACATTAGATATCAGGCTGACACTTGGAATTTATGTAGGAAATAGGGGACATACACCTTCTACCAAACCATGGCCACAGGTTGAACATTACCAGGGCGCTCATGGGTCTCTGGATCTGGACGTCCTAATGGGCCAATTCGACGGTCCAAAAACGAAACCAAGCGCTGGTCGCATCCTTCCAAAGGCTTAGCGAGAAAGAGTGGTGAATGTTTCTGCACCATCTCAAACGTACCGCGCGTTTTCAGAGCCTTCCCCTTGGCGGCGTCTGAACTCCCTCATTTCTCCAACGTCGTGGGTCAGAGTGATAGTAGCTTGAACATCATCCCTGCAGACCATGTATGATATTGACAGATCCCTCCTTCTGCTCTCGAGTGGCTTGTTATCAACCGATACTCCCTTCGCAGGTAACCCCCCACAATGACACATCTGGTATCTACTATGCAATGCTACAAATGTGCAAAATATATGTCGTAAGCTACACAACCTCCATATCACTGAGGAGAAGGTCCGTCTCCGACTCCTTCCTCTGCAGCATTTGATGTCGATACATCCCGACATCAAATGCTGCAGAGGAAGGCATCCGCTCGACCTAGAACAAAAATAAGGTGATGTCATAAAATTAGTCACAGATACCTACCATACGAAATAGCCAGCTCTGAAAATTACCTCCGCTTTCTTCAGCGTCAAGCTTTTGCATAGAGAACCTTTCCGTCGAAATTCCAGGGGGTGTTTGTGGACTCGGATTGCCGTGATAAAACACCAGTATGTAGGCCATCCAACCCCTAAGGATGGGAAGGATGTTGACATCGTCCTCTCCCGTTTGCGATCGTTTTGTCGTCGCCTTCATGTACAACATATCAAGCCCGTACCCAAGAAGGGCCAGAACGCCAATCAGGAAAACGATGCCCAGAGTGTTGGAGATAGAGCGTGGGTCTACCCGTGCCCCTGTCAAACAAGTCATCCATATATGAGGCAAGTCTGGGTGAATTACGACATACAGTGTTGCTCCGGCACCATGATTGCCCCAAGTATGATCTGCAACGCATACATGACCCAAAGCGCAACCCGACAATCGTAAACAGGATCTGTGGTGAAGGATCCAAAGAGGAACAAGACCCATGTGGAACCTGTCGTGCCACCCCAAAAGCCGACCAAGAGTCCGACCGGCAAGGATGATGGGATTGTGGAGGCAATGATAAGGGTTAGAGCGCCATAGATCATCGCAGACATGACCATTGCTTGAAGCAGAGATGGAATGATGAATGATGTCTTGGTCATTGGCTGGGATGCATCACTTGGGGTGTCTGGCCCGAAGGCGAAACGCATGAATTGGCAAACGAAACCGAGTACGAGCGTCCGGACCCTGTCGACGATCCCTGCCAAATGCATCCCGTTCTGTTTCCCAAGCTCCACTGCATAATTCGTATTCGTATTCTCGACCTGCTTGAAACGGGAAAGCGTACTTTGCTTTGGCATGATCCGAATGTCCTCTTGTTCCTCGCCGCAGTCCAAAGGCCGTCGAGGTGTCTGCACGTCCCCCCTGGGTTTCGAGATGCGTCTCGATCTTCTCGAACGCCTGGAGGATGATCAAGCCGTCCTTGAGGTTCTCGAACAGGCTGAACACGCCTGGTTCAACGCCGAGCGAGTTCGGCCAAAGCGTAAAAATACGGGCTTCACATTCGCCTTTTGACATCGAAATCTTCGACCACCCCATAATCCTGGGCTTCTTGTTCATCAAGCAGGGCAAGACCGGGCCAGGTGTTGAAGAGGTTTGCGACGAACGCGAGATTCAGCCATGGGTTAGGGAAGCGGAGGTCAGGTACTTGCGACAGCCAATGGCGGCAGGGTTTTGAAGAACTTGTTCGGCGTGTTGGCGAAGATATCTCGTCTGAAGAGGGGTACGTGAACATTCGTCGGGCTTGAGCTGGGTGAGAAGGATGGTCTAGTTTTCAGCGTCGGACACGTCATGGCGAAAAGGTTACTCCGAAACAGGTCATATCAGGTGGTCTGTCAAAAAACCTCACTTGCCCTTCCAGCTTGCGGCCTTCGAGATCGCGCAGGCGAGGTCGTATGAGGACTGATAATTATCATCATGAGCATTGCGCGTCTGAGTGGTGATCATCGGAGTTCTAAGTATGTACTGCGCTTGGAGGCAGCCGAAGCACTTCGAGTTGCGGGATGAAACTTTGGGGAGCGAGCAACATCGGAAGACCCCGTATTAGCAGTCCTTGTCGCACGAGAGGCGATTGCTGAGGATGGTGCGTTTGCCGATGTCATGGAGTGGTAGACAACATTATTGACTTCGCATGTGTTTCATTCTTGAGCTCGACATCTGGATTCTGGCCCAAATCGACTCTCTGGTCTTGCATTGGCAGAAGGCGTCGGACGTCTTCTGCCAATGCAAGACCAGACCAATGCAGCAATGACCATCCGAGAGTATCAGCTCAATGTGTTCCATACACTGATAGCTACCTGCCAGTCTTACCATCTACGACCGAGTCGTGCCACCGCACACTCAGGCTCCACCATCAATCAAGACAGCTGAGATGAATAACATGGTCGCGTCACTGCGTTCATCTCTGCCTCCCCCATTGTCGTTGGTTGCTGATTGTTTTCTCCCTCACCAGCTTCGTTCCCCCCTCGACACCAGACTCCAAGTCCAATACCCGGGTTTATCCTGCGACGACGCCCATGCTTAGGGATATAGACATCGAGACCATTTGGGATCAGTCCCTCCTTGACTACGATTTCTCGCGTGGTGTCGCACAATGTGATCTTTCCGCGCGCGCTGCGGCTCATTTGGCGCACTGTTGCTAGCACCGCTGGCGCGTGTGCAATACAGACGTGTCGCGACCGACAGTTTGATCATGGTTCGAGCCCTCGCCTCGACCAGGCTGGGGTGGGCAATCCAACTATACCTGTAGGGGTGCCCGAGAAAATAATTTAAATTAATTAAATTAATTCGCGCGCAGCGCGAGTAGAAAAAAAAAATGTGGCGAGCTTGGGGCAAGTGAGCGAAAACCGTGGAAAGTACCTACCATAAAAGGTAAGTCAGAATAGATTAACGGGGTGAATGATCGTGACGTTAACCCACGTGACCCGCTGCGCACTTTCCCTGTTTCTCCGTTTGCCCCTGTCGCCACATCTTGTCTTGTTACACTCGCTCGCCATGGCTTCAGGTTATGACAAACCACCTTTCAAAGCACCCCACATCGAAGATTCGAAGAAGAGGGTGAGGGTTTTGTTCGGCGGCAAGATCGCCATCGACACATATGAGCCCAAGCTAGTGTATGCCACTAGTCCCTGACCATCGAGCGTAGCAGCTCAAGTTGTCCATTCATTAGCTGGGAGCACCCATTCTATCCCATTTACTTCTTCTCTTCCATCCCAGACTTGCCTGAAGCGTTGTTGCAAAAGTCCGACCAAGCCAAGCCTGAAGAAGGCACTGTTATCTATGATCTAGTAGTCGGCGATCGGGTAGCCAAAGAGGCCGTGACATTGTTTACAAGCAAGGAAAAACACAAGGAACTCGCGGGCCTCTTCAAAATCAACTTTGCATCCGCGGATGCATGGTTCGAGGAGGACGAGCGCATCTACGTGCACCCAAAAGACCCTTACAAGGTTTACGATACGTTCTTTCGTTTCGGTCACTGAGTGCTGATGCTCCGTGTGTGCGCAGCGCATCGACGTGCTCCCAAGTTCGAGGCATGTCCGTATCGAGGTGAACGGCGTCGAGGTGGCGAATACACGCAGGCCCTACTTTTTGTTCGAGACCGGACTCCGTATGAGGACCTACATCCCCATAGTGGACACTCACATGGAACTCTTGACACCTTCGGACACGACGTCCGTCTGCCCTTACAAGGTCCGTGTGTCTGGTTCGAACATGGCGCATGAGAAGGCTGATACTTACCGGGTTAGGGGTGGGCAAACTACTATTCCGTGCAGCTTCCCAATGGCGACGTCCACCAAGACATCGTGTGGTACTATCGCACCACCACCACTGAAAGCATCAGGGTTACGGGTCTATTGGCGTTTTACGATGAAAAAGTGACCGTTTGGATTGATGGCAAGAAGCAGGAATAAAGTGGTTGAGTACATTATTGCTATCCTATCGCTCGTGATCTTCTCGTTTTCTCCCTCGCTTTCATCTTTGCTTATTTGTCCTCCTTCGACTATGTTCTGCGGAGGTGGTGAGCCCAAAAATATTTGTTTGTCGTATTCAGTGATCGTAACTGTCACTCGAATTTTTGTTTCCGTGTTCTCAATGCCAGTCGGTTCATTAGGCGCGACGATAGTGCATCTCGATAATTACCCCTGGGCAAAACATTGATCGAGGTTACTGTTCCCCAATTATGAGGCTCTGATCCAGACCCTGTCACCGATCCTGTCATCCGTGTCTTACATTTCATGACCTCAAATACTTCCGTACCCTGGAAAGATCCTTGTCCCCGTCGGTCATGTGCCTCGGTGTCATTGAGCGCTGCCTGTTCCACTCCATTTATTTGATTGGTATCAGAATATGCAATCGTACGGGTCGGTGTAAGCCTCCGTGGCTATCCTTGGCTTTGCTTGTACGACAACAGATCACGACGCTTTCAATGTAGTTGAGAATGATCGCAGCGAGACGCCGGTCGCAAACAGATGGTTTGATTCCAACGTCGAGTTCCCTGTACGGCCGGAACTGTCCCGCTGAATCCGACGACGTGGAAGAGGATGATGACCGATGCACAAATGTCGTCACTGATATATCATTACACAGGATCTCTTGAAAAAGGGACCGTACGCAATACACAGTATAAACACTGATATTCATACCTTGTCCTCCTTGCCTGACTCCCAGGTCGAAGGGGTTTCTTCCGGCAACGATTCCAAACGAATTATTGTTCCAGTCCGATCTGGATGATCTTGCGGTGGTGCATCCCCCGAGTGGGATTGGAATGTCACCGCCGATTTGAGCGACCTGGTGGTCTCTTTTTGCCATGCATTTCGTTCTGCCATACGCAAGATCAACATCTGTGGTGACAGGCACTAAAAACAACCGTCAATCCATAGACCTACAGCACGATAGTCTGACGACGTACCAGCATTGTGCTATATATAAGCAGGAGGGCGACCTCCGCTGGACTCTCACACCAATACGCTATCACGAATGGGATGCCAGCGACCGCGAGTGGGAGCAAGGATTCGACAACGAACATGCCGATGGTGAAGTGAGGCGCTGTGTGATCTCCAAAATGTTTCTTCTTCATCCTGGAATAGCGCACCAGCCGATAACAGATCATGCCCGTCAGCATCGTGCCGAGGATGACCGAAACCGAGTAATACGCCGTGTTCAGTCGACCAGCAAGACCGCTGAATAAACTTGTGCGAGCTGCGCTGGAAGCCCAAATGGAGACGATTCCAAAGGCTGATTCGGTATGAGATTGAAAACGAGTGCTGAAAGGGGCAAACGGGATTCTTACCGAGTACTGCTAACCAGAAGACGGAGGGTATGATGATGGCATGGAGGGAGTCCCACACGACTTGGCAACGGTATATCTGGAATAACGTGGTCAACGCTTTCGTTTTGAACGTGCATTGACGAGAGTTACCATGAAGCCAGATGCCATCAGCTGTAGAACGACGCTCATGATTGCCACGACATTGACGAATGCGTACGAGATCGAATGGGGTTGATGTGTTTCATCCACTAGCCACACTGTTTGACCGGACGACGCATTGATGGCGTATATAAAGGTGATCAAGACGAGCATCACAGTGCTGAAGACGGCGTAAAACACGGCGTGTTTCCAAGGTGTCTTTCTGCGACCCAGCAAGACGTGCATGGTCTTGAAATAAACGCACACATCAATGCCTGTCGACAAGCCATGAGGTCGCGTGAGGCGTGAGCAGATAATATCATAAAACGCACCATATATGACGGCCTGTAGATTGATGCCTACCCAGAACGACTTTTGGAAGTCGAACAAAGCAACCAGCCCAGTGGAGTTGAACGACATGGCGCACAGAAGGATTGGTCTCGAGCCTATCTCATTACGGTTTTATGGCTAGGGGGACCCTGATCACATAAAAACAATTTACATCCGATGACCACGGAAGAATTGAAAAAAATAAAATTAATGCCAGATTTGGAAAATAAAATATAAGGTATGCGAACAAACATTCTGATAGAAATTTCCAAGTTGGTGGTCCCAGCAGCGGGGCCGTTCGTCTTTCGCGAGAGTTGTCACCACGCAGAGTTGTCGTTCAGTACGTTCAAGGAGCAGACTCGGTCATGCACCACAGTGACACCGATCCATTGGTCATACTACTAGCTTCCGCGGCATTCCTGGAGCACTCCTAGACGATATATATATTTCCGCCACTGGCAGTGAGTATTCACCATCCTGAAAATCGTTGCGATAGACTTCAAGACACTCATGCTCATGGAAGCCATGAGATGAATCATGCCCCCCGTACTGATATCCTTTCAGTGGTCTAGAACGTGCAGAATCTCGAATTACAACTTGAACATATACATCGCTTCACACTTATCATATCACGACGTCTCATACTCACATCCTAGTGTGCAATACTCATCAAGCTTCCAATAAACGTCAAAATCTATCCCAAGCAGAGGTCAAATTCAGCGACACGAAGCAAGCCAGGTAAAACCCACCAAACGTGGTCGAACGTCCACGATGTCTTCGGGTACAAGGAAAATCAACGCATTCATCTTTCTCGCAATCGAAATCGCCAATTTCGCTATGTCGCGTCGTATGTTAGTATCCGTCGACCACACACCAACAAGAGACCCACCATTCTGCCGCCGTTCTTCATAGTCCCCGTGCTCGTGTACGTTGATGACGAGCGCCGGATCGACGATCCCTGGTCGAAGCGCTTCGAGGAGGTCGAGGATGAAGATGCCGGTGGTAATTGAGGGATCTTTAAACGAGCGGATCGAGCGTGCGCTTGGTTTCGCTTTTTGGACCGTCGAGTTGGCCCATTTGAGCATCTCTTGGTCGGTAATAGGACGTCCGGATCCGGAGAGACCCATCAGCGTCTTGGTGATGTTCAAGCTAGCCCCGGAGTGTCAACACCGAGGTCTCGACATGGATCAAAAGGAGATGCGAACCGCATGAGTTGCCAAACGAGACCGAGTACGAGCGTCCGGGCTCCATCGACGATATCAGCGCCTTGAATCCCTACCAAATGCATCCCGTTCTGTTTCCCAAGTTCCACTACATAATTCGTATTCTCGACCTGCTTGAAACGGGAAAGTGTGCTCTGATTCGGCGTGATCCCAATGTCTTCTTGTTCCTCGCCGCCGTCCAACGACTGTCGAGGTGTCTGCGCATCCCCCTTGGGTTTCGAGACCCGTCGCCAGACGACCGAACCGGGGACGATCTTGTCGAACGCCTGGAGGATGATCAAGCCATCCTTGATGTTCTCGAACAGGTTGAACACGCCTGGTTCAACGCCGAGCGAGTTAAGCCAAAGCGTAAAGACGCGGGCTTCACGTTCGCCTTCTGCATCGAAATCTTCGACCACCCCATAGTCTTTGGCTTCTTGTTCGTCGAGCGGGGCAAGACCGGGCCAGGTGTTGAAGAGGTTTGCGACGAACGCGAGGTTGAGACGTGGGTTTCCGGCGACGAGGGAACTGGGGGTCAGGTACTTGCGACAGCCAATGGCGGCAGCGTTTTGAAGAACTTGTTCGGCGCGTTGGCGAAGATCTCTGGTCTGAAGAGGGGCACGTGAACATTCGTCGGGCTTGAGCTGGTTGAGAAGTACGGTGTAGTTTTCACCGTCGGACACGTCGCGGCTAAAGTTGTTTACTCTGAAACAGGTCATGGTCAGGACGAACGGAGCGTCGAAAGAATAGCCTCACCTTCTCTTCCAGCCTGCAGCCTTCAAGTGGTAGTTGAACCATCGGAGTAGAATTTGGTCTGGGGTCAAACGAAGGAGATCATCAATGGTCTCTCCCTCCTCGCACAGCCGATACAACTCGGGATGTAGTTTGATATCAACCTGTGCAAGGAGACCTCTGCGGATGACCTGCCAAATGAGCCCAAGGATGAGATGTTCCCTCCCCTCGGAGAGGTCGGATGAGCCAATGTTGACGACGGAGCAGCCGATACCCTTTGCGGAGGTGATCACGATGTTGTTATTCTCTGTGATTTGGAACGCATTAAGGGGTTTGCGTGCGGTGGGGATGTTGAGAACACGGGTGTCGATTGTGTCTGGGACGGAATCATTGAGGAGTTTACAAAGGATCAAGCCATCACGACACTCGTCAAAGAGTTGCATCGTGTCTGTGGGAATAGGGAAACGATGGCCGATATCAGGGTCATTTTCGATGACCTGTCCGTTGTGTGAGCAGCCAGCTAGAGACGGATGGAATACGACTGCGCACGCCGTTGATGTGGTTGGTAAACTCCTTTCGCTCGTCTTCGTTGATGGTGTGGCTCACGTTGGCATTTGAGCCTTTGACAGTGACTTTGCCGGCCCTGGTGGGCAAGACGGAGGCTCCGGACTGTGTTCTTAGCTTGACGTTGAGCTAACAAGGGACGGAGTGAGAAGAGGGGGCGAGGGTGGGATGACATCATGACGCACCTCGACCCAGTCTTCGAGCTCGACCTTTCCGCTGGCATCGACGGACACGCCCTTGAGCGTTTCACGGGCCTGGTCATAAGACTCGCCGCTGCTTTGCAAGGCGTGAAGAACTGCGCTCTTGTCTACGCGTCCAGGGGTGTCGGTGGAGATCGCGCTGACAAAGTCGCATAAGGGCAGATGAATATCATCGTGAGCGATGTCAAGACCTACTTGAAGCGATTGATGAGATCGAACATGTCATCTCTGGTGACTTCTGGATATTTTTTCTGCAGTCGTAGTGCTTCCATCGGGGACGAGGGTGGTGTGGACGAAACAAGTGTCGGTGGCGCGACAGTCGGCGATGGTCGGGTTCGATACCCTAGCATCGTCTCAATATCAATATTGGGCACCTCGACGAGCTCGTATACGTGTAATATATACTACCCATCGCTGCGCAGCCAAATGCACAGAGTGTACGCAGTCGACTGCGGATCTGACGCAGCCAGTAAAAATAATAGTCACCATCCTACCAAAGTCATGTCTGAGCGTCGTCGCTGTGGACGTCGTCGACCACGTCTTGTATGCCTCTGTTTACCCGAAACCCAACCATCCGGATGACCACCACACGGACCCTCCGCGCGCTGTACTGGCTCCCCCTCGGAATGGCCTTTACACACTACGGTTACACCGTCAAGACCGTCCGCGGTCGCAGCATGCAGGTCCGTGTCCACGTCCGTGTCCGTGCACCCGCCCGCTCTGAAGTACCCTCCCGTCAGTCAGCCCACGCTCAACCCGGACACTTCCTCATGGGATGACATCGTCTTGTTTGACCGTCTCAGCGTTCACTCTGGAAAGCCCATTGCAAGAGGCGACGTCGTCTCGCTCAGGTACGCTCAACTTCTCTGTACACGTTGATATAATAACCACAACTTTGGTACCAGAGACCCCGTCGACAGTCGGAAAATGATCGTCAAACGGGTGGTCGGCGTCGCAGACGACTTCGTACAGACAATCCCGCCGTACCCCGAGGCTGAGGTGTTCGTTCCAGAGGGGCATATATGGGTCGAGGGCGACGAGCCGTTCCGCACCTTGGATAGCAACACCTTTGGACCGGTGTGTCCTATTGCCTGTCATCTCTTTGTGCTGTCCTTTTAACTTTTGATTGGCATAGGTGCCTTTGGGTTTGGTCGACGCAAAACTGAGCTACATCATCTGGCCCCTTCGTAGGATCGGTCCGTTGAACCTCCCAGAACGACCCATCTCAAAAATGGGGGTCCCACGGGATCCTCAATGGCGTGAGGCGATGGCAGCTTTCGAACGAGAGCGTAAAAGGCAGTCCCGCATCACTCCATCGCTTACCGGGAGCGACAAAACAGCCGTTCCTTAGATACTCGTGTGTCTAGACTAAACATGGGACTGCGATCTCATTGGAATTGTCGTTGTCCCTCATGGTTATCACGTCTGTTCACCCGAATTCCGTTCGCTCGTCACACTGGAGTGGATTCCCAATATCCTGTCTGCCTCGGGTGAGCCCGCAGGAGGTATGTCCTTCCGAAGCGAGACAGCCACCGGAGAGACACCCTCATTATAAGCCAGCGCAAAGATGACATCCATGTCTGGCGTTGCAAGAGCGCGTCAGAAAACGAGATGATCGGAAGCATGCAGACGCACCCTCGAGCGAGCGACCAGCAGTCTCGGGGAAAAATAGGTATACGATAGGTACAATGAATGCGTTCAAGGCCGCGAACACTGGGATTGGGGTGAGATCCGTGCTTGAACTACTACGGAAATCGTACCGATATATGTTCTCCACGAGATGTTGTTGAAAGAAGGACCCGTGACCATCACGACCATGAAATTAAAGATCCAGTTGGATGCTATTCGGATTCTTTACAGTGCGGCCGTCCTGCAAACTGAGCGACGCACCTGTGCTCAATGCATTGGCGGGTGCACGGATTCTCAGTCCCACGATTTCAGCAGGCTGTGAGTATCATTGTCAAGTCCATATCCAGGAGTAGCAAGAGGACGCACATATAACCACGTCATGCCCAGCCAACCGACAGCAAAGAAGGAATTGAAGACGAACAGCAACACCGCGCTCACGACTTGTGCACCACTACCTTTGACGCTCCCCAGCACCGCGAGCAGCACCATGGTCAAACACTGTCCCACAGCACCGAAGAGCATGAGCTTTCGTCGACCGACACGATCGATCAGAAATATGGCAATCAGAGAAGCGAGGAAGTATTCTGTGCCATTCGCAGCCGCGATGATACGGGACGTCACATCGGAAAGGCCGAGTCGTTGGAACAGTATTGTCTGAAGAACAACAGTGGTCAATGTATGGATTGAAACCAACCAGATAACAGACTGACGGCGTAGCTGTCAAGAATTTGATGAGACAAGAATGAAGAATCAAAGCATTCTGAACGCACTAGGTGATCAAGTTGATGCCTGTGATTTGCTGGAAACACTGATTGATGACACCAAGCGAAGCTCGTCTAAAATTTTGCGTGCGGCCACCAGTGAAGAGCTCTCTTAGGTGTGACTGCGAGCCCCTAGCTTCCTTGTTACCATAAAGATGGCCATCATTCCCCTCTTCGATTTCTACAGCTTCGCAAATGGCATGATACGTCCTCTGTACCTCGGGGTCACTGAACGGCTTGTCATCTAATGCTGAAATCACTGCTGCGGCTTCGGCATTGCGTCCATGTTTCACGAGCCTTGTCGTACCAGTTGCTTAAGCATTCATTATCAACAATCTAGAACACCTACCATCTCGGCGATTCTGGGAGCTAATAACTGGTTACCTCCGGACATCGAAGAATCAGAACACATACGAAACCAATCCCAAAGATCATGACCAAGGCAAGGATGATTTGCAGTGCGAGGGGGACCCGCCACTGGGCAGAGGATCCAGATGCCCAAAACCTATAACCGTGAATCACGGCACTCTTTTCGAAAGATGGGACGTACAGGGCGAAATCAACCCACTGCATAGCACAGACCGCTTAGTGCTTCGCACAAAGGGTTGACAAACGACCACTACTCACATATCTGTCCTCAACGACATCAGAGGGTCATCCAGAGAGCACTCGAGGGAACGCTACGCACGATATCATGACACCAAACGTAATGAGACTGCCTTCGATCATGATCAAGCTACCTCTCTTGGCAGCAGGCGAACATTCTGCATGATAAGTAGGCACGGTCGACGTCTATATGCTGTCAGTACGCGTATGCAACGGTCCGAATGATGTTCAACCTACGTTGAGTCCGTTCCCGAGACCGGTGATGATACGTGCGACGACAAGCTGAGCATAGCTATACGACGCCGTTTGTAGAATCGCGCCGACGATCATAATGGACCCTCCAACGACAATTGTCTTCCGACGGCCGAGCCAATCACCAAGCCATAGGTTGGACAGGGCGCCAATCAAACACCCGATTTCCTTGGAGTGGGGCGGGCCCATCAACACCATCAGAGCGCCTAAGAATTGAACATGAATATGCACACACATAAACGGCAACTATGAAGCTTTGCAATGTTGCATGATTGGGATGGCTCGCATCCACGACCACCTGGGGAAAGACTTTTTCAAACTAACTCAGACGTCAGCATGGAACGGAACGAAGCGAAAAGAAACCCAGTGGCGAACCTGGCCAGCCGTCAACAATCCCGACATGACACCTTGGTCATATCTACATCCAATAAGCTCAATGCATGGAACATGTCCGATTAGAAGCATACCCAAAGAGCGTAAATCCAGTCCCAGCGACAATTGCCAACGAGACCGTCAACGTCCTGCCCCGTAAAGACAATGCATGCCGGTCAATATCTTCCTCGCAGAGCTTAACATCCGATCTTCCATTCCCCACTGGCGTCTTTTCGTTTGCACCGAAACCTACGTTTAAAGCAGCCATGCGCAGAATAACGTTTTGACAGAGGGAATGCAGGAAGGGTGGAGCCGATATCTACGTCTAGAAGGTCGTTTCCAGATATATTTGTTATTAAATAGGCTCGGCAGAATGTGGTCACCGGAGTTTGAGAAGCTACTGATTCGCAGCATGTTTGGGCCACCTGATGACCGTCGGGGTCAATGCCCAACCTTTGTGGAGTGGACGGAACGTATCGGTGGTGCTATTTTACCGAGGATCACTCACCTGACAGCGGTGGTGGGCTGACCTTCCCAATAGACTTTTTAATAGTAAACCGCGTGTTCCCTCTCCCGGAGCAAAAAGAGTACTGTTAGATCATCAGGGTTTCTACAAGTTTGAGGACCTCGAGAGAGATTTCAGAATGTAATAACAATTAATTAGTCCCGTGAATCACGACCAAATATTCAGAAAAATAGGTTCCATTTGTCCCCGCTTGATGTACTGGTTCTGGTCATGGAGCACGAACAAATGGGAGGCTTGGATGAGGATTTTTATGTCGTTTGACACAAGGTCAAATGATGGTGGTGAGGGCAAGCGTGGTCACGTCACTGTGACAGATTTGCAAAGGGCTATAGAGATTTTTGCTCTACACACTCATTCGTCTCTCGGTGTTACCCGGTGCGTCTGTTCACCCGAGTTTCGTTCGCTCGTCACGCTGGAGTGGATTCCCAATATCCTGTCTGCCTCGGGTGAGCCCGCAGGCGGTACGTCCTTCCGAAGCGAGACAGCCACCGGAGAGACACCCTCATTATAAGCTAGCGCAAAGATGACATCCATGTCTAACATTGCAAAAAGGACATGAGAAAACGAGATGATGTGAAGCATGCAAACCCACCCTCGAGCGAGCGACCAGCGGTCTCGGGGAAAAATAGGTATACGATGGGTACAATGAATGCGTTCAAGGCTGCGAAAACTGGGACTGGGTGAGATCCACCATAATTGAACTACTACGGAAAGCGTACCGATATATGTTCTCCATGAGATGTTGTTGAAAGAAGGACCCGTGATCATCACGACCATGAAATTAAAGATCCAGTTGGACGCTATTTGGATTCGTTACAGTGCGGCTGTCCTGCGAACTACCTGACGCACCTGTGCTCAGTGCATTGGCGGGCGCACGGATTCTCAGTCCCACTATTTCGGCAGGCTGTGAGGATCAATCATCCAACACTGTCAAGTCCATATCCAGGAGTAGCAAGAGGACGTACATATAACCACGTCATGCCCAGCCAACCGACAGCAAAAAAGGAATTGAAGACGAACAGCAACACCGCGCTCACGACTTGTGCACCACTACCTTTGACGCTCCCCAGCACTGCAAGCAGCACCATGGTCAGACACTGTACCACCGCGCTGATGAGCATGAGCTTTCGTCGACCGACACGATCGATCAGGAAAATGGCGACAAGAGAAGCGAGGAAGTATTCTGTGCCGTTTGCGGCCGCAATGATACGGGACGTTACATCGGAAAGGCCGAGTCGCTGGAACAGTAATGTCTGAAGAACAATAGTGGTCAATGCATGAATTGAAACCAACCAGATGATAGACTGACAGCGTAGCTGTCAAGAATTTGATGAGACAAGAATAAGGAATAAAGGCATGCCAAACCCACTAGGAGATCAAGCTGATTCCTGTGATTTGCTCGAAACACTGGTTGACGATACCAAGAGAAGCTCGTCTGAAATTTTGCGTTCGGCCACCAGTGAAAAGCTCTCTTAGCTGTGAGTGCGGGCCCCTGGCTTCTTTATTACCGTAAAAGCCATAATTTCCTTCTTCGATTTCTACAGCTTCGCGGATGGCATGATACGTCCTCTGCACCTCGGGGTCACTGAACGGCTTATCATCTAATGCTGAAATCACTGCTACAGCTTCGGCATTGCGTCCCTGTTTCACGAGCCTTGTTCCACCAGTTAAGTATTCATTACCAACAATCTCAGAACACCTACCATCTCGGCGATTCTGGAAGCTAATAACAGCTCATTTCTGGACATCGACAGAGTCAGAACACATACGAATCCAATCCCACAGACCATGACCAGGGTAAGGACGATTTGCAGTGCGAGGGGGACCCGCCACTGGGCAGATGATCCAGATGCCCAAAACCTATAACCGTGAATCACGGCACTCTCTCGAAAGGTGGAACGTACAAGGCGAAATCGACCCACTGCACAACACGGACTATTTAGTTCTTCGCACAAAGGATCAACAACGACCATTACTCACATATCTGTCCTTAACGACATCAGAGGTCACCTAGAGACCATTCAAAGAAACGCTACGCACGATATCATGATACCAAACGTGATGAGACTGCCTTCGACCATGACCAAGCTACCTCTCTTGGCAGCAGGCGAACATTCTGCATGATAAGTAGGCACGGTCGACGTCTATATGCTGTCAGTACGCGTACACAATGGTCAGAATGGTGTCCAACCTACGTTGAGTCCGTTCCCTACGCCGGTGATGATGCGTGCGACGACAAGCTGAGCATAGCTATACGACGTCGTTTGTAGAATGATGCCGGCGGTCATAATGGACCCTCCAAGGACAATCGCCTTCCGACGACCGAGCCGATCACCAAGCCATAGGTTGGACAGGGCGCCAATCAAACACCCGATTTCCTTGGAGTGGAATGGGCCCATCAACATCATCAGAGCGCCTAAGAGTCGAATATGCACACACATAAACGGCAACTACGAAACTTTGCAACGTCGCATGATTGGGATGGCTCGCATCCACGACCACCTGGGGAAAGACTTTTTCAAACTAACTCAGACATCAGCATGGGACGAAGCGAAAAGAAACGCAGTGACAAACCTGGCCGGCCGTCAACAATGCCGACATGGCGCCTTGGTCATATCTACATGTGACCGTCCGGTGAACTCAAGCGTACGGTATGGAACGTGTCCGATTAGAAGCATACCCAAAGAGCGTAAACCCAGTCCCAGCAACAATTGCTAACGAGACCGTCAACGTCCTACCCCGTAAAGACAAAGCATGCCGTTCGATATCTTCCTCGCAAAGTCCAACATCCGATCTTCCATTCCCCACTGGCGTCTTTTCATTTGCACCGAGACCAACGTTTAAGGCAGCCATGCGCCGAGTAACGCTTTGCAAGAGGGGATACAGGAAGGTGGGGCCGATATCTGGGTGGCAACCTTGCCGTACGTCTAGAAGGTCGTTTAAATTTCCAGATAATAATATATTTGTTATCAAATAGGCTCGGCAGAACATGGTCACCGGAGTTCGAGAAGCTACTGATTCGCAGCATGCTGGTGTCAGCTGATGCTGACCATCGGCCCGGAACCTTTGTGGAGTGGACGGAACGTAGAGTCGGTGGTGCTATTTTACCAAGGGCCACTCACCTGACAGCGGTGGTGGGCCGACCTTCCCAATCAAACACAATAGACTTTTTAATAGTCAACCACGCGTTTCCTCTGCCGCAAAGAGACTAGAGCCTTTTTGTCAGCCGTCGACGCGAGAAGAGAAGGCATTAATTACACCTTTATCTCGGACGCTCAGAACCTTGATCAAACTCAGATACTCACTCCGAGAAAACGATCTATCCCCCTTGGGTAGACTGGTGAACCGGTCACCAGTCTGCTATGATATCGACGGCCTGCCTTGGTGGGCAGCCTCATAAGTAGTGGCTGGTCACCGGTGAAGTTGAAGTCAAGTTCAAATTGAAGTTGGTATACCATGACTGTATTAGTGCACAACAAAGGCAAACAGCGCGAGCATGTCGTTCGCCGACTTCAAGTCCAAGAGGCAATCCAAGAGCTCCAAATCGTATGTATCTGCGTTGAGTGGTCCTGTCGCGTCGGTGCCCACACAGTCTTCACCTCAAGCGTCAACTTCTGCTGTTCGAAATGATGTGGTGATGGACACAGATGGCCTCTATCCACAACTCCCTCCTCTGCTCGAAATCAGGAAAACGAATCATTCAGGGAAAGGTCTGTGGACGCGGCAACATGTGAAAAATGGTATCATGATCTTTACACTCCCGGTGAATTCGTTAACATATCGTTTTCCGTATCAGGCTCCGTCGTCTTGTCTATAGATGCTCATGTGGGCGTCCTTTCGAATCAGCACCTCGATTCGCACTGTTCTTCCTGCGCAAAGGCCGCTTCGACGTCTCCTTTTATGCGATGTTCTGGTTGTGGAACACTCAGGTACTGTAGCAGCGTAGGTTCTCCAGCGCTCGCGCGAGTTCAGCTCATTCACCCTGAACAGGATTGTCAAAAGGCAGATTGGAGCTTGCACAAGCACGAATGTAACGCACTCAAAAGATGGGCCGAGGCAGCCCCATCTGCTGCGCTGGGTGTTCCTAATGACGCAGTGCGATGTTTGGGTCGCATTTTATGGCAAATGAAATCAAAGGGTCTGAACAGCGGATGGGTTAGTCGCCTTGTATCAAAGTTCTTTGTACATCTCATCGCTCATATGCATCTCCAGTCAAAAGAAATACAGGCAATGCAATCTCGTCGGTGTCCCGTGCTATCAACATCTTTGTCCCATCGCTGACAAAGGTCATATCCCAGACAAAGTGTCCCTGCAGCACTCGGCCTCTGTTGAGGCTCACACCCACCTGGCGCACTCGGTTGTCAGATACCTTAGTCTGACGGCACCGTCCGACCTCGAAGAATATGGCATCCTGTCCACGGGCGACCTGGTCAATATGATCTCAAGGGTGAGGGTTAGCAAGTCTACCATTCTTTGCTTCCTCATTCGGTCTGTCCTAGTTCATTACGAACACAATTGCCCTGACCTCGCCCTCACTTACACCCATCGGCGCCATCGTGTCACCGCTTGCGGCACTCACAAACCATTCGTGCCTTCCAAACGCAGTTGTCGTATTCCCTCGCAGCGGTAAAACAAAGATGAAAGAACCGGTCATGGATATCATTGCTCTGCGCGATATCGCGGCTGGGGAAGAGGTATGGCACCCCGCCGAAACTTTCAACATGTATTAATTCTTTCCCTTGTCCTAGGTATTGATGACTTATGTTGACACGACTCTCCCAAAGGCGCAGCGACAAAATGTACTTACTGAAACGTATAACTTCACTTGTCAGTGCACACTCTGCAAGCAGTCCGCTACTGTGGTCGACCCACGGGAAGCCGTTCTTTGTCCCAAGTCATGCGGTGGCATCTGCCCACTTCCGACCGAGGGTACGCAGGTATCGTTGATGACCCGAGTACGTCCACTGATCCAGAACGACAGAAAACCAGGTCTCTCGGTGTTCGGCATGTAAGGCTGCAATTAGCGACCCTGATGCAGTTATCGATGCAGCACGCGTTGGACAAGAAGCACTTGATAAAGCAACGTTTCTCCAATCGAGTGGTATGATCTTTCATCTGAACGATTCAGTCATTCATCTCCCTCATGAGTTCATCACCTCGTAGATGCCGACAAGGCAAGGCATATAACCACGAACATGATACCAATATTGGTCTCAGCCGGCTTATCACCCTCGTCCCATCCCCTCCTCGCCCTCTTAAAGCTCCATCAATCGTTATTACTCGCTTCGTTCTCAGACCAGATCTCACAGAACCTTCTGGACGAGAGTATCCGTGCTGCAGCCAAGCACGTCGCGGGGTTATCTGCCATCCTCGATCCAGGACATCCCGTGCGCGGCGTTGCCCTCGCCGAGCTGGGCAAATTGCTCGCCGTCGACGAACCGTCGCCATCGCCATCGTCGCCTCAAATGGCGTCCTTTCCACCTAGCGGTCCGACGAGGCTGAAACTCGCGTACGAGACCTTGTTGAAGGCGAGGGAAGAATTACTGACCGGGTTTGGTCGGGAGAACGAGGGCGGTGAGGTGGGGAGGGAGGTGAGGGAGAACATCGTAGCATTGGAGAAGGAGCTGGGAGTGTGGACGACTGGGATACGGAATGCGTTGGAGGATGGTGCGGTGAGGAGTGGTAAGACCTGAGGACGGGCTAGTTATGCATAACTTGGAGAAGTACAAAACCTTCCTATCCGAGCAACTTAGCGAAGAAAAGAGAAAAAAAGTCTCTCTGGCGGGGAGTCGAACCCCGCTCTCCCGCGATCAAAGTGGCGAGCACTTGACAGGCGGGTGTACTATCCGATATACTACCAGAGACATGTTATCTAAGGATACAATCATGCCATGTTCAATTACTTTGGACTAGCGCCAGGCGTGAGATATAGGAAGTCTGTAGTATGCATGCATCCTTATGGAAATTATGCATTATGAGCGTATCAACTGACCCAACATGTGAGCCGGCAACGTGAGTATTTAGAGAGTATTCAAGTTCAGTCGATTCAATCGCTTCCTTTCCACAGCCCGTCTTCTCTGGCCATCGTGTGACTCATGTTGTTTTCCTATCTGGCCCACCGACGAGCTTGGTAAGGGTGCACCATATCATACCCTCATCTCAATCCAACTCCATCGCAGCCATGACAAACAACGCGAGCGCGCAGAACGCATCGCATCCCTCCCCGAGGCGTATCTCCAGCCCTTGACACCCCAAGATAAGGCCATCCTCGCCCACCCTGTCTCCACCCTCGTATCCAGCGTCCAAACCACATCCCTCAACCCCTCCGATGTCCTCACAGCCTACGCCAAACGTGCACTCCAAGCGCACGCCCAAACCAACTGCCTCACCGAGATCATGATCGCACCCGCCGAGCGATGGGCGCGCGAGGCGAACCGCTCTGGTCCGCTCGCGGGCGTGCCCGTGTCCCTCAAGGATATGCTGGCCGTCAAGGGGTACGATGCGTGCATCGGGTATTCAGCGATGACGGGCAAACCCGTGTCGTACGACGGTGCGCTTGTGAGACTGTTGCGACGGGCTGGCGCGATTCCGTTTGTCAAGACCAACATCCCGACGACCATGCTCTCGTTCGAGGCTGCCAATGACGTGTTTGGGAGGACGGAGAACCCGCACAAGAAGGGGTACAGTCCGGGTGGGTCGTCGGGGGGTGAAAGTGCGCTTCTTGCTTTGGGTGGTTCTAGGATCGGGGTGGGCACGGACGTGGCGGGGAGTGTTCGAGTGCCATCGCATTATTCGGGGGTATATGCGATCAAGTCGAGCATGCATCGGTTCATAAAGACGGGGAGTGCCTCGTCGATACCCGGACAAGAGGGAGTACCGGCTACGCACAGTCCCATGGCGAAGACGCTTGAAGACCTTGAGACATTTTGGCGTGCAGTGTTCCAGATGAAGCCATGGGAGTATGACCATTCCGTGAGCATCCTCTGTGACCTTGCCATACTATTTATATATCATATCGCAGACTCTCAACATCCCGTGGAGGGAAGTGGAATTGCCTATCGAGGGACCTATTCGGTGGGGTGTGTTGTGGGACGATGGTATGTGTTCATTACATTCCAGAACTTGAAAAACTGAACTGGGCCAAGGTGTTGTCGCTCCTTCACCTGCGTGTCTGAGAGTGCTCAAATCAGTGGCCGAGGTATTGCAGAAGAATGGGGATGAAGTCGTTACCCTGTAAGCGTCATTTGTCCCTGGATACGCACGTCTAACAGCACCTTAGGGACCCACCTAATCCATATGAGGGCCTTCAGATCGCCTCTCAACTGCTACTGGCTGATGGTGGCAAAACCGCCGCGAAATCATTCCGATCGTTTGAGACAAATGATCCAGGGATGGTACCAGCGTTTCGTGCCCTTGGGTTACCGCGTTTCGTCATGAAGATATACGCGTGGTATCTGAGATACATTCGTCGCGACCCGATCTACGCGGGTCTCGTCGACAGCTTTTACGAGAAGACCGTCTCGGAGTACTATGCACTCATCGCGAAACGTGAGGACTACCGGGCGCGGTGGTTCAAGGTCTGGCGTGACGCCGATGTAGAAGGTGGACTGGGAGACAAGGGTGTCGATTTCATCCTGACAGTGCCAAACGCATTGCCAGCAGTACCGCATCGTGGAATGCGTCACGGATGGAAAGCGTGTGGCTATACTTTCTTGTTCAACCTGGTGTGTACTCGAGCGACGCGGTTGCGCCTTGCTTTTTTGATCCTTTTATGGCTGTAGCTCGACTACAGTGCAGGGGTGATGCCAATTAGCCACGTGAAAAGTACTGACGTCGTTTCGCCTTCGTTCCGAGCCCGTAACGCTATTGAACGGGAAAACTATCGGATGTACGACGCAACTGCGATGGAAGGTCTTCCTGTTGGCGTCCAAGTCGTCGGCAAACGTCTGGACGAGGAACGTGTACTGGAAGGCATGAAGTTGATCGAGAAGCTCATGAAAGGTGCCGGACTGGCTTATACCGGGATTCCTCTGTAACGTACCTTGTATGGATACCGCGAAGTGAAGTGGTGGGTGCCTTGCTGTACGCTTGGTGTATCTATATCGACGACGCAAGATTGGCTACATTTGCTTTTAAATATATGTAGAACACATCCATCCAGAGCGCAGCGGGTACCTAAGGTACTCTGCTACCGATACCGATCTCGATACGATACGACGTGTCGACCTCGAGCTCAAACATGCCTAAATTTCGTGTAAGAGTGTTATCTCGATGGGGTGAGAGATAAGAAAATGATTATCCGCCACGACAGACAGGCAGAGCTTTTCTGTCAACTAGCCGTGAGCACATGCGCTGGACCGCCGACCGCGATAGTATTATTCCGAATTTATATTGTCACCGAGTTGTCACTGACTCAGACACTCTCGACCTGGCACCAGAAAGCACTGTGACATATCCAGGAATGGGATTATATCCAGATGGACTAGCGTTCAGGCGTTTCCATGGGATTTATCACCCGCCCCTTCGGAGTCGGACGACGGCGTATTCAAGTTGACTTGAATAAAAATATCGGGCACATCATATGAGAAAATGATTCCATCACTGTCACTGCGGGGGTACTTGCGCGCACGGAGGTACAACGTCCCTCGGCAAAGTGTACATTGGCAGTACGGACCCACACAGCCATGATCATTGATGCAGATGATTCATTCATGCGCAGCTGGCCATATACAATATACGTATGCGTGACAGGTTCTAAAAGCCACGTAGGGAGCGCAGGAACGATGAGGAAATAAATAAAAATCGGACAGCAAACACGTATGGTCGGTACGCTGCCAGAGCGATGTCATCGACGACGCAGTGGCGGTCCATTGACAGGTCGATCGGCTATAGGTAGATAACGATAGTCACCCTGAGTTGTCCCATGCTGCTTGATAACTGACGAGCACCACCAAGTCCAGGTTCTATTTCAAGGCACCAGTACCCCCACATTACGTTATTCTGATAAGTGTCCGCTCAGTGCCTAGACGTTGGTTTGCTATTGGTCTGCTATATAAACCATTCTTCCAGGGACACGCATGTATGAGAGCAATTCATACGGAGACAAAACGCTCACAGCCCGGAATCATATTGACATCATGACAGGATCAGAAAACATGCTTCCTACTCCGTACCAGGAAATTGAATTACCCCACATGGAGGCATAAAGAGGGAGAAAAGACGGAGGAAGCACTGAGAGTTGCGGTCTTCGCCATGCAGCTGCACGCATATTGTGTCATGAGAAAGCTACACACCGATGATTGTAGATCGCGGTACCGTCGTGTCCAACAAGATTCTATTCACCAACGACTGCTTCTTCTTCCCCACCCACCCTTACCTCATTCCCGTCAAGCCCGCCAGCCTCGTCGGTGATATCGCTCTCACTTTCCGGTAGAATCGGTTCTGACGGTGGTGGCTCAATTAATTCGAGCAATGGCTCACGAGGTGGTGGTAACTCGGATTCTGCCTGTGGTTCTGTATCCTTTTCCGTGCCTTTGGGTTCTTCGTCGCTGGACAACGGGATAGGATCGACATTCTCGGTGACCGACTCCGAGAGGCTCTCTTCAGGTTCGGCTTGGGATTGTGTCGATTCAGTCAGTACCACGGGCTCAGGGGGGGTGGTTTCTTCCGAAGGGGATTCCACCACCTCGGAGGTAGAGGGTTCATCAGTGGGCGCGCTCTCTTCGGCGGTATCTGCTACTTGAATGGGTTCTTCAGGATCCGGTTCCATGGCTGGAGTATCAGAGGACGATTCTTGCGGCGATGGCTCCGACGGCAATGCTAGAACAGCTTCATTCAGCGTAGGTACACTAGACGTGTCCTCGAGTGAGATGAGCGAGAGTTCTTCCACCGGGGGGGACAGTGGACCAGCAAGAGTCGACTCAGAGGGAGTATCGCAAGCATCTTCATCGTCCAAATCCGTTCTTGTCTGGAGATGAGACCAAGACTGCCCTGACGCTAGCGATCGGGATTCGGCCATTGGTGAGTTGCCAAGCAAGCTACCGCCAAGGGATGTTCCACCATCTTCGCTCCTGGACAATTCATCTGACACATTAAAGGCTTCGCTAAAGACCATCGTATCAGTTCGGTTACGACCAAGTCTCCGTGGGCTGTCCGTTTCAAATTGATTGGCAGTGTCCACAGCTTTTGGACGGCTGCTGGAGGCTAGACCACCCTCGGGTGCCGTGTCGACCGTAAGTTCGTCGTTTTGAATATGTGGTGTGGGATGAACTGCAACTGATAATAGACGAGGGGGTTCCACTTCCTCGACGTGGGTCTTGTCATCGTGATGGATAGCGCTCTCCGGGATGACAAGGAATTCTGCGGGGACCAAATAAAATTGGCTAGTGAGTTTGAGGAAGCGGGCATAAAGGGATGATTCGGCCTCGGCTTGTTCAAAGGCCTCCCGATGGTGAAAATAGGCATGAGCGAAAATTCTGCCAAGCCGACGGGCAAGAGAGGAAAAGTGCCTGTGTGATGTCTGTGGGATTGAGAGCCTGATGGGTTAAAGAAGCGCCGACCGAATGAGGTCAGTACGGCGAAAGGGTGGATCATAATCGGCTGGATAAGTACCTGGAAGGAAAAGCTCTGGGAGAGTTCAAGAGAGCCGTTGCGCTATCGACTGTATGAAGGATGTAATCGATTGCACAGCATTGCTTTATATCAAATTCATCAGAAGACAAGAGGGCCAACTAAATCGGTAGAGTTACGGACCTCCATAGCGCCGTCATTACCGTGCGCAACACAGAGATATAACCACTCTCCCGCCTTCATTTGAGGACACGAGCTCCTGGTGCATTCTTGCTGGAGCATGGTAATCAGTGGGTGGGAAAGATCTTGGGCAAGACGGCTGCAAAAACAATCAATACGGAAAGTACATGTATGCTTGACTGGACAGACCGCAATTGCTCGTAGATCCAGCACGCCCTGTCGACGGAAATGTCACTCTTGCGGTCAGCGTCTTCGGGCTTTTTTGAGTCGGGTTCTGAAGTGTCCAGACTTTCATCCTGGTCCTTTGGGGCTGGTTTTCCAGGAAGGGCAACGATGGCATCGACGTCGTGCACGTCGAGCCGGATGAGGAGAGAGATGTATTCCTGGAGCTGGAACGCGCTGTCGAGGGAGGAGAGTGGAGGGAGAGATTTTATGGGGTAGAAGGAGGACACGCGCGAGCCACGGTAGGGACGTTGGAGGAGCTGAGTGGTCATTGTTGGTTGACAGCAGCAGGGCAACTAGGAACACACAAAGTTGGAGTATCACGTGGGTGATTACCAAAAGGGGAAGGAAGCCAATGTGTGTGAAATTGATATGTCACTCGACAACGTACACTCTATCTCGTTTATATATATATTTTATTTTTATTTTTTCGTTCCGTGCCTTTTTTCCGATCGCACGATCGATTGGGTTGTGTGCTTATCGTTCCTTCCAGCTCGCCAAAATCTTATATATTAGACTCTCGTTCCCTTGTCCAACCCAAAGTCCCTCCTTTGCTCGTCCGTCGTTCAACGACCATGTCCGACACTTTCCACGAGTCCAAACACGACTTCGATGTCGAAAAGGACGACGCTTCCCGCTCCGACTCCAGTGAGAGCTACTCTCCCCTCCCAAGAGGCTTCCGCTGGGGCGTGGAAGCTCGCGGTGCGTCCCAATTCCGTCCCCTCGCACCCAGTCCCTCACGTCGCGGCCATAGGCACTGTCCCTGTACCTCATGAAGACCGCAGAGACACTCAGTTTTACAAGATATTCTTCGTCTGGTTCTCCATGAACTTCAATATCCTCTCGTCCGTCCCAAGTTCTCTCGTCGGTCATCGCCCTCTGATTTGCTTTCAGGTTTTCAGCCGGAACACTTGGGCCGGTTGTATTCGGCCTGGGTCTTCGTGACTCTTGTCTTGTAATCTTATTTTTTAATCTCATTGCAAACCTCCTTCCTGCATACTTGTGAGCCCTTTCCCCTCTTGCTTCTTCAGTCACCAATTCTTCTAGAAATACCTGGGGTCCGAAAACCGGAATGAGGCAGATGATTGCATCTCGCTACAGCTTTGGGTCCGTCCTCCGCGTAATTCGCCTCGCTTTCCTCATACGACGTCACTCTCAGATTTTACGGTGTTATTATCCCCACTGTACTCAACCTTACTGGTCTGTGTGGCTTCAACATTCTCAACTGTATCCTCGGAGGACAAGCGCTTTCAAGCGTTACCAATAACAACATGTCGTGGACGTAAGTTGGTTTTTTTTCATTTTCGCTTCCACTACACTCACTGCCCGTTCCTGATCACGATCTCAGGGTTGGCATTGTCATTATCGCACTGCTTTCTATGACTGTATGTCGCTCCGCATGGATTTTTCCGCGTGTGTGACCATCACGTACTATGTAGATCTCCTTCATGGGTTACAAAGTTCTCAACTGGTACGAGCGTCTCTCATGGCCACCAGTTCTCCTCGCTTTCCTCGTGGCCCTCGGTGTGGGAGGAAAGAACCTCCACTACGCCACTGCCCCCCCAGCTGTCCCTGCAACTACATCACAAATCGTTTCCTTTGCAGCCACAATAGCGGGTTTTGTCATCACTTACTCCGCGATGGCGTCCGATTTCACAATGTATTTCGATCCAAAAGTGTCCGGGTAAGTCCAATTATGCGCATCGCTTACCCTTGACCTGAATGACGCGCGGTAGTCGCCGGATTTTCTGTTATGCTTATCTCGGATACGTCGTGCCCATCGTATGTCTCGTATCATATCATCCTTCACCGTACCCAATTTACTGTTTTAGGTTGTGCTAGAGTGCCTTGGCGCAGCGGCCGTCTTAGCTGCGCCCAGCGTTGACAGCTGGAGTAAGGGTTACGGCTCAGACGGTAACATTGGCGGCCTGTTGGAGGCGATGCTGAGTCCCGCTGGGAACTTTGGGAAATTCTTGACCGTGATGCTCAGTCTGAGCGTCTCGGCGAATATCGCCTGCACCCTGTATTCCATATGCTTTAACTTCCAGGTGCTCGTACCAAAGTTTGCCCATGTCCCCAGATATGTATTCTCGGTTGTGGGTACGGCAATGTGCGTTGCGCGAACATTCTCCTAGCGAACTTTCCGCTGATTTCTCATGTATAGTGCATTGCCGGTCTCCATCGTCGGTGCCCACAAGTTTTATGCCGCGCTGACAAACTTCCTGAGTCTCATCGGCTACTGGGCAAGTGCATACGGTGGCATCCTCCTCGTTGAACACCTCTACTTCCGGAAAGGCGACTTCAGCACTTATGATCAGGCCGATTGGAATGTTGCCAGGCGTCTACCGTGGGGAGCCGCTGCCCTGGGTGCGAGCATCCTTGCATTTGGCCTTGTAATTCCGTGCATGGACCAGCTATGGTTCTCGGGTCCGATTGGCCGGCAAACAGGTGATATTGGCTTCGAAGTTGCCTTCCCCCTCGCCGCATTGCTCTACGTTCCTCTTCGCACATTGGAGCGCCGGTATCAGGCAATCAGTTAAACACCGTTGCTTCGTTTGGAAATTGAATATAGTACAAATAGGTCAATCTGTTTCCGATGTCTCCCGCATAAATTCCCAAACCTCACGAACGCGCTTTCCGAACATCCTCTTGGCATGTTTTGACGCGGTTTCCAGGAACACTTTGTCGAGGAAGCGGCCCCACCTCCCCTGGCCGGCGATCCCGCACAGTCGTCGCGTTTTATACATCCATTTTCCGTTTACTGGTGTTGGATCAAACTCGCGACTGTATATGCACTCTTTTTTTTTAGTTATATATCTTGACGTTCCACATATTTCGACCCGTCCTACGTAGATTACCCCCCAGCTACCACTAGTGTACGACACTATGTTGTATGTACCCAATACTCACACTACGCACTACTTCCAACTGGTCAGATGATGGCGAGCGTGAACCGAGTAGCCCGCAAAGTTTGCCGGTATCGGGCCGGACCTGCCACGGTACACACGGATCCCCTTCTTTTTACCACTAATACGTTTGTACCTCGCGCTCCAAAACCACTCTATCAGAAATTAATTTGCATCCTTCTGCGGACCACCATCGTACTCGTTCTCGGGCCGACGGTGTCACCCATTACACATCCCATTCCGATGACATCTCCGTGTCGAAACATGCAGACGTTTGATAAGTCCATTGTAACGTTCCCAGGGTCCTGGGTACCGGATCTTTTTTTCGTTTTTTTTTCTCTTCATTTACTGTCCGGAGCCCTCGGTTCCCGTAGGACCGTCATTATTCTCATTATGATGTTGGCGGGTCGTCATGGGGAAATCAGACGTCTACGACTTGACACGATCTAGGTCGGCTATTCGGTACACTATCTTGTATGAGACCAACGGTGCGAGTAACAGTGCTCGACGGCGCGCCGTCGGAAATGTGTCTAATCAATCTCACCATTGCGATCATGTATGCATGTGTACATCTGCACATCCGTAACGCCAAGGAGATTCATTATCCTTGTGATCGATGAAAACGCCGATGGAACAGGAACGGGGGGTCGATCTGCACACGCTGGGGTACTGACGCATCCGTGTCACCGCGCGGTGCAGTTGGTCATAATCGAGTACAAACCACAAGTTGTCATGGCGCACATGCCCAACCGTGACCGTGCGCGTCGGACGCTCTGACGTGTGTCATGCATCATGCGCATCTGTACTAGTAGACGAGACATGTATGTCGGAAGATACGAGATAGCAACTCAAGCTCTAGGGTCTAGGGACTGGTCGACTCCGACGTCACACTACTAGCTCCGAACAGTTTGACCAAGCGCTGCAATGGGGTCCCCACGACTGCAGCATCGAGCGTCGGCTTCCACCGCGCAAAGCGCGAGTTTGGGGCGGCGTTTTCCATCATTCATTCATCCATGACACACCTCTGTCATCGTGCATCAAAAAGAAGTACACAGCGACGGCGAAACACGTGGCGTATGGGCGGAATTCTTTTCCCCCTCCCCCATGCCCCACCGGGAGAAGGGACGGCGATGTTTCTGATGGACGTAAAAACGGAGCAAGTATAAATTTAAACCTAGTCCGGTCGGCATCCGGGTGTATAGCCAGGGGGGAGAGCAGTGAGACAATTTGAATAATTCCGCCACGTCGTTGCCCAGAATAACATTTTGGATGGCCACCGCGGATGCATTTTAGACGGTGGCGAGTAGGGTCAGAATTAGGGCGACATGTCAGGCACTCGAATCGTGCAGGTCTGGGCGCATCTAGACGGATAGCCCGCACGCGCTTGCGATAAGCCACACTAGGCAGCGCCCTGGCCACAATCCATCAGCGGTCACAACATTAATCTCTCGCTTACCACCAGCATCGAGCCACGTCACGGTATCTACCAGATACCCTATCTCGTTATCGCACGGAGCGCGCAGACAGCACCATCGCCTGGCTAGACAGGTTGCCGACTCAACTTACCGGACGAAAACTTGAACAAGATCTTCATTAATCAAGCATGATCAGTCATACGGCGCGATGCACATCATGTATCCTTGTCCAAATCAAGTGATCGCAACGCGTTGTTAATGCGATCGAGACCAACTTGGAGTGATGATATGGCCATCAATGGCTGTTCTGCATGGGCGCAAGCTATATCAAACCATGTATAAGATTATGAATGTGGCACACCTTCTCGGGCGATATGATCGTCCAAGAATTGTTGGAGAGGTTGGAGAAGGGATTTTTGTACGCTCGCAACGTTTGCTTTGGATCTTGCTCCGGTCTGTCGGTGATCGCGTGAGCAGGAAATACAACGAGCAAGACCGCTGTGTAAAAGGCGTACCCTGTTTTCGCGATCCCGGTGTAACAGCACAAAGTAAAACGAGAGACAATCCGCGAGGCGCAATAATTCCAGTGACTCCGCAAGCTCTTCTCTAGTCTTTCTTTCCCCGAAAAATTCAGGGGGATTTGGTCTGAACAGTACGCCGCCGAATACGCGTAGTAATTCCGAGGATGCGAACGGGTTCCGAGATGCATAATCCTGTGGGAGTGCCAACGCTTCCAAAACAGCTTCTTTGAGCAGTCCTACGGCCGGTCCTCGGATCTGAGGAAAGTCTTCGTCTGTAGTGAGGCCCAACAGTATCTCGAGTCTTGGAGGTGGTGGAAGCTTGGTCAATGTCAATGACAGCAATCGAAGACATAGCTGCCTGATTGTCGGGTCGAGATGCGTGCTTGCTAGCGCTGAGAGCGCCGTGCATAGCGATGGCATGAGTTCCGGCGATATGGTCATGGTTTGCCCGGTGAGGTCCAGAAACAGCAGGTACAATGCTTCATCAAGGACCATATTCATTTCCAAGGTGTTGACGAGCAGGTGATGAAGATCTGACCGTGAAGAGGGGGAGAGAGGCAGAGGAGTAGTTGAGTGTGCTAGATATATCACATCGACGAGCGAGATGGGTTTCCAGGGTATGTCCTCCGGTGACTCTCCCAAGGCTTTGAGTGAGAGCTGCATGCATAGTGTGATACATCCAGTCGCCGTGATCTACCCAAACGTACCTCGACTGCGGACATTGCTTCCACTCCACCCAGCCATTCTTTCTCTTCGGGGGGTGCTACGAAAAACTGGGGGAAGCGACCTTGGACAGCTCTGGCAGCTAGAGACGCCTGTATCGATGGCGCACAATCCGTAACGGCCGCGTCAAGCAGCTCACGAAGAAGACGCTGAAAAAAAACATGAACTACCGTCCAAAAACCGAGAGAAGGAATAACCTTGATTTCAAACTCATTGACACCAGTGACCTCGAGTGCCCAGAGACTCAGGCACTTGACGAGACTGGCCACTTCCCTAATGAGCAGGCGGCATTGCTCCCTCGTGGAAAGCGACGAGGCGAATGTGATCACCCACGCAATACTTTCCAAGAGCGGCGAGCACAACTCGAGTGCAGATCTCTTGCCGAGTTTCGATCGAGAAATAGCTACGTGTAAATAAGTCTATCAGCCCTCTCATTATCAGACGAAAGGAACCTGATTGGGCGAGTACAATGATGCCGATGACCCTTTGTGCAAGATCGGCGTCGTGGTCTTCTCCGTCTTCGTCGTGGTTCGAACATGTTTTTATGTGCTCGAGCGCTTCCTGGAGCACGATCATGATTTCTTTTGGACTATGTTTGCTTGCGCAGAGGCGGATCAAGTCTATAGCGCCATCGTGGCGGCAAGGAAGCAGTACCGGAAGGACGTCAAGTGGCTCCTGAAAGAAAACGTCAACGCTCGTGTGGAGTAAAAGAACGACAAGGAGTCACTAGATACGCCTCGGACTCGTATCGACAGACAGCGTCATAGATATCCCTGAGGGACACTGAATGCGGTTGTTCACCTGTGGCGAGTGAGATCAGCTTCGAAACGGAACATATGCAGTCCTGCGTGTGGTGAGGGAGGTCCTGATGCGATAATGCGAGCGACAAATTTTACCTCGTCGGAAAGATCTTGTGGTAGTCCTAGAGCTTGCAAGAGACTCGCTTTTCGTGAGAGCATCATGGTCGTAAGCGAGCCACACTTGAACCGGGCCCGATCAGGCTTCCTCACAAGGATCTTCTACCATGACTGACACTGGAAAGTCCTATCACAAACAATGCACTGGCGAGGCACTTCAAACGGTCCAACGCCACGCTGCCGACGAGGACATCACCCTCTTCGCAGGGTGTTTCTGTCCGTTTGTTCAACGTGGATGGGTCGCACTCGAATATCTTGGGATCCCTTATAAAGTACGTCCTCCGAGACCCACAACGATCCAATCTACTCAAAGTCTGTCTAGTATTGTACGTACAAACCATCTCAAAGTCGTCTCGAGAATGACATCGTCGACAGACGAAGTTGATCCTTACAGGAAGCCTCAGGAACTCCTCGACCTTTCTCCCAAGGGTCTAGTTCCTGCGTTGAGGCTGAGCAATTACACCCCGCCCCGTGCTCTGAATGAGAGCACCGTCATCATGGACTTTCTCGAAGAGTTGGTGTTCATCTCCCCCATTTTCCTTTGATGTCACTTGCGTTCTTACTCGCCTCCACTGTATGTAGCCTCGCATCCACATCAACCAAACGAACTCTCCTGCCGCCGATCACCGATCCATGTTCGTAATGCTGTCTCTGCATCTCACTTAGTCACTTAAACCAACCACCCAGACGCGCGTGCCCTCGTACGCCTCCAATCCGACCACATCAACCGCACGCTCGTGCCTGCTTTTTACCGCTACCTCCAAGCACAAGACATCACCGCCCAAATCACAGGCGAAAAGGAATTCAAAGCGGCTATCGTGGCCCTCGTTGAGCTGTTCGAACGCGCAGACAAAGAAGTCGGTGGGACTGGATTGTGGAAAGAGGGCGGAGAGCTCGGATGGGCGGACGTCATGGTTGCACCCTGTGCGTCATCATCGATCATCATTCACGTCGACCTGTTTACATAAGTAACCAACCACTGCGTGCATGTATGCACGCATACACGCGGTGGGATCGACAGGGATGTTCAGGGCAGACAAGGTTCTCAAACACTATCGCAGATTCGAGATGCCGGAAGGGACCAAGTTGAACGCGTGGCTGGAGAGGCTGTTTGAGCACCCCGCGTTCAAGTGCACGTGTAGCGTGGATGAACTCTATCTCGATAGTTACGAGAGGCAAGTACGGTCGAGGTTCCAGGTTGTGATGTTACTGATTCGCCTTGCAGGTATGCCTTCAATAGACCGAACACTAGCCAGGTTGCAAATGCGATCAACACTGGGAGGGGCTTGCCTTGATGCTTGGTTTCGACAAGTAGTGGTACGAAACTGTTGGTAATGTGCACAGATTCGACTTCGTGAATGCGACGCATGCGTTTTCATAAGGATGATCTCCAAGTCCCTCTGACTCGGTATATTTGATCTTTGGTATTTTTTTCTCCATCCTACCTCGACTGATCAGACGCCAATCTTGACGGACCGAGAAATGGCATATATGGTCTCCACCGTGAGACCACGCTAGTCCTAGGACACCAACAAGCACAGGATAGAACAGCTATGAGTCACCGCATGTGGCTTTTGGCTTAGATATCCTATCGTTGCCAGCATCGGACATGTAAGTAGCCACGCTCGACTCGCGAACTGGACCTCTGCACCTTCTCGGTTACCTTTGATTGTAAGTATTTCAGGATCATTTATCTTGTCTAGCTCATCCACACGACGAGTACGGTATACCGGCCACCTGGAACTGTCTCGTAATACACTTATATTTCATTCCCTATGTACACAAGCATTCATGATGGCATAGCATACAAATTACCGTAGCAACAATAGCCCTCTCTCCGCGCCTCGAAACTCACCACCGTATATGATGACCAAACCTTCCAAGGAAGGCACCGGACTACAAGTCCATCGCAAAGTACGTGTGACGTCTGCTCTCCTCGTGGCGTTCGCGGTCACTTTTGTTGTAGAATCGTTGTACGCAGCCGGGGATGCTGCACGCAAAGGGGCGCTCCCTGGTGTGCGACTGTCGATGACCTAGATGTGGCATTAGATGTCGAGCGATACAAGAATACGCAGAGACTTGACTATTAGCTCCAAGCCTTGTCTTGCTGGACACATATCGGCGGCGAAGAGGGGTCGCTGGCTTTGAACGTTGCGGGAGAGTCATGTGGCTTTGGTCCGTGGTGTCTTCCAACTCGATTCCGGGTTGTGGTGCTGACTGTGGACATAGAATGATCGAAGATCGTGTTGACACTGTCACCCACCTACCTCACGAGGGCCAAGGACCCACCTTCCTGGTGGCAAGTCACGGATCTCGCATTTACGTGGTCTGACGGTGACGAAAATGGATGAACATGGGGAGATGATGTCTCCAACCATCGAAAAGCGGATAAGCGCTGCAATGATTGAGACGCCAGAGCTTTGCTAAAAGCCCGTCCAACTCACGAGCGTTCAATAACTGCTTCACAGTAACCATTACCTTTCGCAGCGGCTCTCCAGCACCTAACATGGGCTGGTGTTTGAAGGGTGCATAGATCTCGAGACAAACCGTGGCTGACAGATCCGACGGTCTAAGAACTCCGTCAGGAATCCACTAAAGCCCAGTGTGAGAAGAGAATACTCACATCGGGATCGGCCCTTCCCATTCGACGACGTCGCTATTTCTTGATGGACGCTTAATTTCGGTTTTCCATTCAAGATTACTGTGATACACTACGGCGTAGAAACCAGCGGGCAGTCGTCTAAGGCCAGAAGTGACATCTGTCGCTCGAATACCTGTCTCGTCATTAACAATATCTGTTGACTGTGCAAATATTTTATATAAATCCATACTCGTAATGATCATTTCTTCATCCTCGTGCATGTGCGCTTTCAAGCATGATTCGGAGGGGCCTTGCTCCTGCTCTGCACATTCGGAGGTCGTTTGCGCGCTATCCTACAAGATAGGTCAGTTGGCAAATCAACAACTAAGCCTTGAAACCCACAGTCTCGGGACCAGAGTAAGGTGTTGAAGGATGGAGAACAAGGTACATACTACCTAAAGCACTTCTACCACTGACAGACGCGGATCCATGTATTCCTCGCAAACATGTACAAATCGAATCTCATGTTCTCCTCCGTCTTTGACGACTCTCCGTCTGGTGATTGTTCTTCGCTGGCATACGTCGTTAACCACGTATTTTTTCCCGTCTACCATCCTGAAAACGATGACTATAGCCCAAAGAATGTTTATGCGCTAGCTTGTGCCGTACATGCTGCAGCGCTTGCTTATGATGAACACATCGACGACGTCCACAAGCCCCACTGGCTGAACATTACAAAGATGCTGGGAAGTTTGAAAGTCTTCGTCAGCACTACTCTGGCTATCAAGCACATGGGATCTGACGGGGTCGTCGACAAAAGGGAGTTGGCCTGTGTTCGTATCGCCTCGCAGCTTGGTGGAATGAAACCCGGGGGTAGGCTCCTAGGTTCATTGTCCACATGTTTGCTGAGAACTTATTCCAAGATACGCTCATGTTCCCTGTTCCCCATTATCGTGCGTTCATATTCCGGAAGCAGGACCGCTGTACTCTATATGAGTCGCTCCACTTCCGGCAAGGAAGGACCGGATATTCGCTTCCCGATCTAGCTATCGAGATTTCCAACCAATCGTTTGACGATGAAGATTTCAGATTTCAACTTGCAGGATTTCTCTGTGGCACGAGTCAGGAGCTGCCCATCGACTTGTTGCTTGGCCATGCTATTGAACCCAAACGCATTACCAAACATTCTAGTTCCGCCCACATTGTTAAGGGTATCCGCTCACGCAAAGTTGACACATCGCACAGGTGGTCACGCTCGGACCTGTGGTTTTTCATCAGAGCTGCTATCCAATGTTCCCTCGATCGTTCTCTCGGCCGTGATCCCTACAAGGTCTTCATCTTATTCTTCATGTACAACCTCGCAAACTACGCAGTCAATTCTAGTCTTCCCGACTTCCTATATCAGTCGATGTCAGGCAAGATCCTCAGACGCTTCGAGAAGTTTGGTGCCTCTGTCCCCGAGTGGCTCTCTCATGCAGTGTTGCACACTTGCACCTATCTTTCACATGCTGTTGACCGGGGGTGGCAGAAATTGCGGGCTGTTCAACACTCGTCATCTCCGTGGAAACCCTCCCAGCTCGATTTGATCAAAGACATTCAGCATCCCCTTCTCCGCGTTCGCGATTGTATCTCGACCTCTCTCGCGAATCGTGATACTTATCCCCCGCGTAATGTACCTTTTCCCAGCAGCCGCCTCCACTGGCAATGCACGTTGAATGACTTTCTGTCCCGTCCAAAGTTGTTGACTGCGGTTCCTCACGACAAAGCTCCCGTTATACTTCATGATTTTGCGCGGGCTGTCAGGGAAGAGATTGATGACTGGGTCGCTTGCGTCACAAATGCCGACGGGGCTTGTGATCAGCTTGACAACTTGGTGGATCAGTATCTGTCGTTTGCATGCCATCACGTAGGGGAAGTGTACGACCCTGACTATCTTTCTATCATGTTGTTGACGACAATTGAACTTTGGGTTGCTCTGGACAAGGTTGTCATCAAGGAGATTCCTATCCTTGCTGACTACTCTCCAGAAGTACCCACGTATCTCCTTGGCAGCCTACTCCTTCGTGATGACGCGAGCATTCACCGTCTTCATCGTGCATACCAGTACCTCTCCGCTCGGCACATCCGAGCACACCCCAGATGGTCAGCACTCTCGAGCGAATTCACCGAGCAGAGTTTCCCCTGCCGTTATTACGATCGCTCCCCACTTCTCCAGCACCTCAAAGCTTCGATTGAATCTACGTTACCTGCCGAGCAATCACATGCTAAGGTTGTGTTATTCGAATTACGATGTCCAGTATCCTTTGATGCATGGCGTTCTGTCACTTGCCGGATCTCTCGTCCCCAAGAGGACCAGGATCAGGGTGATCAAGATATACCAGTCTTCCAGATTCGTGCGCTCATCCCTCACATTCAAGTCACACGCAGTCCTTCGCTCACCCTATTTTCAAGTCCCTCTGCTCCACGACACTGGGATAAATTGTATTATTTTTACGGAGGAACCTCTCTGCGCTGTTTTGGACCTGTATACAGGCTGCCGAATGGACCATATGCAGATTCGGGGATGCAACGATATCTTGGTGAAACTACGCATACATCTAATGACGTCTTGGCTGCCCAGGGAAACTGCCATGCCGATCTTTCTTTGCAGGAATTCACTGCATTTGGGCACCTGCGGAGTGGAGGTTCGCTCCAATGGTTCAACATTTTGCTGGAGCTGCGGAGAAGAACTCTCGACTTTCGTCGCCAGGAGATTTACTTGCTGTTGGCTCAAGCTTCTGCCGAGGTTGGCCCAGTCGACAGTGATGGGGAGTTATGGTGGCATCGGGAACTTCAAGACAGTTCATTCTGCCAAGCACTTCTAGGCGAGCTCGAGAGCCTATTTCTTGATGTCAGTGTGGGGCCGTCGGATGGCCCGGCAATGGCGGTAATTTCTTTGTTGGCGGGAAAACTTGTGTCGAAACCCTCTGGAGATGTCTCAGAGTCCGCCACGAAACTTCTTCGAAAAGTGCGGAGGAAGACGTTTGACTGGGTGCGCGAGCTGCGATACAACGTAGGGATGTCGTCGTCCGCAAACAAAGAAGTCCTCAAATCTTTGCGGGACATGGCGGCCGTTTGCCGAAGCACATTTGACGTAGGTGCTGCTGAAAGCCACAAGCTCTTCTGCTCTGCGCAAGACATCGAAATTGCACTCTCCTGTGCTATGATCATATGCATGACTGTTCCCTCTGCTTCCTTAGGCATGTCTGATACGTGAATTAACCCTGACAACACAACTTACTTCACACTGTCAGGCATTCCTACGTACTCGCAAGTGCTCCTGAATCGAGACCGTCGTCTCTCTCTGGTTCTCGAGGGGAGCTTAAGGAATGCCATCGAAGCTGATGCTTCAGATATTGGTGTCGACGGTGCTGCTCAAATGGTTTGGCCAGGCTATCGGCCAAGTTCATGCCGCTGGAAGGCACTGGAGTCACCGAACTCTCAGTGGCTGGTATGTGAAACTGCGCCGACCAGGGACAGCCGCTCACAGTTGGCGTACATTAACCTACGCAACGGAGCGCTCTTTGTGGATGGTAGACCAATAGGCATTAAGCTACCGAGCACCGTGACCAGTGATGAAGGGTACCAAATCCTCTTCGGTAGCGTATGTGGCTATTTTTTCCTCAACATGATATGAGTGACTCAACACGTCTTGCAGCGTAACATGGCGACCGTTGCTTCTGACCTCCCAGGAATGGATTTTGTTACCATGTCGGTTGTTTCTAAGCACTACGTAGGTCGTCTGGCTCCGAGCATTTCACACAGCATCGAGTGATAGGACATGTTTGGCAGGTACACTTTGCAGTTCGGGACGCTGAAAAAAGAGTGGTCATTCGCGCGCAACGCAAAGATACGGGTGATATCTTCGAGCTGATCCCCCGTAGAAAATTGTTGGACTGCGGGAGTCTACCTCTATCAATCATCACGGGTCATGTTCATTGGTTGAATCTGTCCACGTCGAGCATCGAGATAAGGCCTATTGAAGAGCCGTGGGAGCGATCCCCAGACAATTGGATCATTCGTCTCCAGCCTTCCGGAATTTTTCATGTGACGAAGGGAGGCGAATTCCTCGTGAACAGCCAAAGCCCAACATGGGAGATGGTTTCAAGCCGTTTCCTGTGTCTCGACCACCCACAAAATCTCATTATCACGTCTCTGGTTGATACAACACAATCACCACAATTATCTATCACTCTACCCCGCTACGGTTTGTCATTCTTCGTCAACAAGGATAACGGCCTCGAATCTCGTGATTTCAAGGACATGGTCTACGATGAAGATCAATGCATCGGGACACTGTTCGGCCTTGTGAATCGGCTTGTTCTATGCCCCAAAGCTCGACTCGAGACGGGCATTATTCCCAAACATATCCTCATACCACACGGCGATTCCCTCGACCAGCAGGGTCATAATGTTTATGTCAAGTTCCCTTCCTCTGGTCTTGTCAGGTACTACACGTACCAAGAGGACAAAGGACTCGGCTGCCTGAAAGGAATCGTTGACTTTAAGAGCGGGCTCTATCTTGCTCGCCTGCACGCCCTTACCAGCAGCGTATGTAGACCTGAGCCGCTAACGGGGAGAACGGGCGTAGAGGAAGCAATATCTCTCATACGGTTGGCTGATGCTCCACATCGCACCCATGGGGTTCTGTGTTCCGACTCGCCTAGACCTGAGATACATTCCAAGTCTACAACTCTTCAAATCCGGGGCCACAGTTACAATCAATCGGATCATCCTACTGAGCATGCTCTGCTACAAGGGGCATATTTGTGTCCGTTCACTGCTGGCGTGCGGCCTCCTTGGAAAAAACCTATAAAGACGCTAGATCAGTTACTTCTCGAACGACCTCCGCCTAAACTACGAGCGCGCAATCAACTGTCTCATTACAATCCAAGAAATCCCGGACACCATGGTCTCTCAACGTCTCCTGATATCGAACCACTGCGTCCACTATTTTCTTCTCTGCAACGGACAAATGGAACAGTACCCGCGTTCCAAAGTCAATACATATCTCGGCTTCATAGTAGTGCACATGACCTCAAGACAACGAATTCTGTTCGCATCACGCGGAGTGAAGGCTGTAGGAAGCCTAGCGCGGAGACACTCCGTAACTACTATACGGAGTGTAGAACCAACTACACCGATAGTCTCAACATACTCAAGGAGGCTCTTTGCCCAAATACAGAGTTCGAACGAATTTTTGGTCTATTTGGTCAATGGCCACATGTCACACCATTCATCCTCTTCCGGTGCCTCGCCTCCACTTCGCCTTTCAAGCTCTCGGAGAGCTGGAAGAAATGTTTGATATCTCTGGCTCTACTTGCGCTGGACGTTCAGCGAGCTCGAAGGTTGCTCCGATTTTCCAGGGACAATCTCGACGAAGAGCTGTACAAAGAATTAGCGAACGAGGGTTGTGACGGATGGGATCCTGCTGAGAATCCGGATTGGCTGTTGATTCAGGTGTGTCCTCTGCGATGGGAACGCTCATCTCTGCTCATATTTGTTCTGGTTTAGCTGCAAGGAGACTTCCTGATCCGGCGTGTCCAAGCCGACGTCGCAAAGGAAATAATTTCTCCGCTGTCAGCCAAGAACACCGTGACGCAGGTCAACATGGGTGAAGGAAAGACCTCTGTGATCATCCCCATCTGTGCAGCAGCACTCGCTGATGGTAATCAGCTAGTCCGTGTCATGGTGCCAAAAGCAATGATCCCGCAGACCCTCCAACTCCTGAGTAATTGTCTCTCCGGGCTGGTTAATAAGCCGGTCTACCACATGACCTTCTCCCGTAATGATGTGTTTGCAGCAGGTGTCGATCTCGAACGCGTGCACGAGTTCATGTCCAAATGCAGGGACGAATGTGGCATCATTGTCATGCAGCCTGAGGATGTTTTGTCAATCAAGCTCGCCTGTGTCGAGACCCAGTTGCTTAGGTATGGAGTCGGGTCAAATCCTACTTCAAGTGCTCAGAAACGGGGCTTTGAGTATGTTTTGCATGCACTGACAGACTGTTCATCGGAATCGGTAAGCAAGGTGGCGATTACTGGTAATTTGGAACAACTGATAACGGAAAAAAATAGCTAAATCAAAATACCTATGTCTCCGCTCTGATCGGGGAGGTGAAACAATGGCATCGCGAGCCTGGGATGCTCGAGAATTCCCGGCAAGTTGAAGGGGATGGATTCATGAGACTCAGACAGGGCGATGCTCTGATGAAGATCCAGAGGTTCCTTGAAGCCCATGCTCGAGATATCCTTGATGAAAGCGATGACGTCCTCCGACCCCAATTTCAGTTAATTTATGCCACCGGCTATCAACATCGTTTCGAAGGAGCACCCGATCGATGGCTCATTACTCAGCAAGTCCTTAGGCTCGTGCAACGACATGCACATCTTCTCTCAACCTCCGACTCGTACGCAATGCGGTGCGACGGCGGTTCATCTGGATCATTCCCGCACATTCACATCCTACAAGCCGAGGGCGGTCAAAAAATGATATCCTTGATCACCCAAGATATATTGGATGGACGTCTCTCTACTCTCAGCTTTCATTCCGAGCTCGGGGTCAGAGGAGCGATTCGCGAATTCATATTGAACAAGGATATCCACCCTGATACGGTCAAGGTAGTAGAAAGATATGCTCGGCAGAGTACTAGCTGGAGCTCTCTTCTTCTCCTGCGCGGTCTCCTAGCCCACGACATCCTTTTATTTTCTCTTACGCAGCGTAGGTGGCGTGTAGACTACGGCCTCGACCCAACCTTCCCTCCTCGCACTATGCTCGCCATCCCCTACCGCGCCAAGGACGTTCCAGCAAAATCGGCAGAGTTTGGCCACCCGGACATCACCATCTTGCTCACATGTCTCTCTTACTACTACGGGGGGCTGAATGAGGATCAGCTCCGAGATTCGTTTCAACTTCTGTTACATCAGGATGACCCGTCGTCCGAATATGCACTTTGGCTTGAAGATTGTGGTACCACCCCAGTGCCGGGCCCGCTTCGGAAACTAAGCGGCGTGAACATCAAATCGTTGGAGCAATGGGTCAAACACTTCGTCCCTCTGTTTTCTCGAAACAAAAGGGCGGTAGATTTATATCTTTCGAACGTCGTTTTTGCAAAGCACGCAAATGAGTTTCCTCAGAGGATATCAGGCTCAAACTGGGATATAGCAGAACGGAAAAATCATCTTGTCACTGGTGCGCGAATTTTCAAGATCTGTCTTGTTGGGCTGAACTGGACGCCAGGATTATCGGGAACCAACGACGGGCAGTATCTGTTGCCCACTTCTATTGTCCAGAACGACCCAAGTCACCTCCAACAGACAGGAACTAACGCAAGAGTCCTCGCCTATCTTCTCCGGCCTGAGAACTATATGCACATGGTGACAACTGACAAGTTTGGTGAACGGTGGACCACGCTCAAGCTGCTCAGCGCGGTGGTCTCCCAAAAACCCCCAATTCGTGTTTTGCTAGACGTGGGTGCACAGATACTCGATTTCTCTAATATCCAGCTGGCAAAAGCATGGTTGGACTGCGTCCCAGCTACTGAGGTTGCCGCAGCCATTTACTTCAATGAACACGATGAGGTGATGGTACTCACAAGAAATGGCACCACACATCCATTTTCATCGTCACCATTTGTTCATCAACTACACCAGTGTGTGGCTTATCTGGATGATGCTCATACAAGGGGTACAGACATAAAATTCCCTCATGGCTTTCGAGCTGCCGTCACACTGGGACACAAGGTTACAAAGGATCGCTTAGTCCAAGGTATGTGCAAACCACCACCGTGTGATGGACGAGTCTTACTATCGTTTGTGATCATGAGGCTGTATGCGGATGCGTAAACTTGGCCACGGCCACAGTGTCATGTTTTTCGCACCTCACGAGGTTGATCAGAGGATCCGCGGTCTGGTTGCCAGAAAAGATCAGAACACCCCAGTCACCACTTCCGACATCTTGCACTGGGCAATACATGAAACATGGAGCGACATCCAGCGACAAGCCCCCTACTGGGCACAGCAAGGGATTGCCCATCAATCTCGATATGAAACTTGGTCCCGCTTTTGTCGACAGAAGGCTTCGCCGATGGAATTGGCAAATGCCTGGGTTCAGCCAGAACTCAAGTCTCTAGCTGACATGTATATGCCATGTCACTTACCACACGCCACTTCTTTCACGAGGTTTCCTCGGCAAATTCATGAACGTTGTGAAGCCCTCGGGATCTTGTCACTTCGTGATGTTCGTATGGACGAAGAGCAAGAAAGAGAGGTATCTCGAGAGATCGAGCGGGAGCGGGAAGTAGATCCGAAGCCATCCTGGGTGGTACCGGTGAAGCATTCCATCCATCCCGATGTCGTTACGTTCGTGAGGACGGGTGACATTCCTTCACTCTCGACCACAGCCTTCTATCACGTGTTCTCCGCCGGTGCTGCCGCCTCAAGTGGACTACGTGCCTGGAGCCCATACATATTAGCGACGGCGGACTTCTGTAGGACAATCAGGTTGAACGAAACAGTCCAAGGGAAGATGACTGATTATCTGCGTCCCGTCCAGTGGGTTCTCTCCGGGAGAATACATGGAAGGGTTGCCCTCGTTCTCCTGAGCCCATTCGAAGCCGATTCCATGATGCCAGAGATTCAGATCAGCGAGCACGTTCACCTCCATTTATACACTCCTCGCACGACCAAGCGCATGCAACCATCTGACGATCTCAGGTTATATTCCGTCCCCCCTGTCCCCCCTGACTGGATCCCCCCGTGGACTCTGATCGATCAGCTCAACTTGTTTGCTGGACAGCTGTATCCGAGCGACTTCACGTCTTATGTCCGCCTATCCCGTTTCCTGGGCGTACACACAGAAGATCTACCCCAGGCTGCAGGTACAGCGGTCTCGTGTAACTGGTTCAGCAACCCCGATTCGTCGGTTGCAGAAATCAAAGATAGGTTCAAGGGTACCCCACTGCCGCTTGCGCTTCTATTGCTCGCCGTTCGGAGGGGCATGGACTTTTCGGGGACACACATGGGTAGAATCCTTGATGGGTTGCCACTGACTGAAGAGGACTTTCAGAGTCCGCCAGACATCATGAAAGCAATGATCTGTTCGGAACAGGACCGACTCCGTGTTCCCGCGGAAGTGACCAGCGATGAACAACAGTCAACGATCACCCGGAAACGGGTCTCGGATCTTGAATCCCTCGACCACCAGTCGAATCGGAGACGGCTAAACTATGCATGAATTCCTTCGTAAAGTCTCGCAATTCTCTGCATCGATTGACGATTTGTCTACTAAATAAACACCAGGATCTGGTATTTACTGAAGTTATTCCGAGGACAGGTTCTGCTACAGAAAATGATTGACGCCTATCAGTAACTCAGTTCATACCCCTGCCATGACCTATGCCAAACGTTACTCGAACTCGAAAATTCTTGTATTATTCCGATGTACATACATCAGCTGCAGGATTTAAGCGAAATCATTCAAGGACATGATGGCGGCGAGCTCTGGCGTTGTTTCCACGCAACTTTACCAACCACCCACGGGTGTCGAGCTCCCCCTCTCCCTTGCCTGTCTAGCTTTAGGCGCGCGTCACCTTGTATAATAGACCCCGGCGCGAGATCCGGTGCCCGGACCTGATGGCTGCATTCGTCGCTTGGAAAATTGGTAATGGGTGCGCTCGCTGATGCTGAACAGGAACAGAAAGCTGAGGACGTCCGAGAGATGGTGTACATGCATGGGATGAAGGATTCGAGGGCGCAATGGGGGACGTAAAAGGTCTTTGTTCGCATTTATAACACCGTTGAACCACAGCGTTGGTTATGAATCTGATGAGGGCCACCTGCACCGGTTCATTCTTTGGGGACGCCGCACATTCGAATTAGCGCTGATGGTTAGTTTACAAGGGTCGTTGTTTTCTCCTTGGGCTTCTGTTCGGAAAGACTGAGGAAAAAATAACGACCATCAAGAACTGAAATGGCCGGTTTGGGTCGTAGCTTGTTCATGGCAGCAGCCCGGCAGCGACGACCGACTGAACGGTGAGCGACGGTGAGCAGGAGCGAGGATCGTCGTTTGCGGAGGGCCTGGGCAGGAGCACAGATGGCACGTAAGGGGAGCAAAGACGAGAGGAGAACGTAGGGGGAACTAGGCCTCAAACCGGCCAAATCCTCGCCAGCATTATACTTTCCCACGATGTCAAATCTCTCCTTCTGGTATTACTACCGTGCGCATGGCGAGCTCTCGCGCATTGGCAGGATCAATGTCTCGTCTGATACGACTGTCCTTTCGTGCAAGGAGTCCATTTTACGAGACTTACGCATGCACCGCAAGACCCCCACACACGCCGTCGACCTCTACATGATCCCTCAGGACAAACCCATACCCCTGAGTGACGTTGAACCCGCTCTCGGTAGACTGTCTATGTCTGTTCTTGGTCGGATGCTGTTGCCCCTTAACGCATCGCTGCAAAGTATTCTCGGACCACAACCCAAGGAGGATTATATTCGCCTTGTGTTGGTGGGTGGTATGTACTATTGATTGTGGCGGGAGTGCGGCAACGTTGACACTTTGTTACTGACAGCTATTACTGTTACTGTTAGGTTCTGGATTCCCAGCACACGTCATCAATTCAATGTTGATGTGGGGAAAGCTGACGACGAGGGTTCCCTTCTACCTGCAATCATGATGCACATCCCAACCTCGATGGATCGAGCCTTCTTGATCTTCTACAAGACTTCTTATCGCGATCCCAAGGAAATAAATGACACGACAGAGGGTCAACTGCTTCCCAACCTCCACAAATTATTCACTGTGTTTGACGACACACCCTTCTCCGAGCGTCCGTGTGTCATGGTCCGTCAGCGGGGTGAGTATGTTCATCCCCAGGTGATGTCTTCTGATCACAGAATTGCAGAGCGAAAGCACCATCTATCTTGGGATCCTGTCAAACGAGCTATCGAACACCGGAAACTTCATGACAAGGCCCCGTCCGCGATGGGGGTCCCGGAGTATCACTCCTTGCAGATCGATAGCGCCGAGTGCCTATTTGACTACTGCAGACGCATGGACGGCTCCCAAGAGTTGCCTGAAAAAGACCTCCCACCTGTCGAGGTGCTGTTCGATGGGTTCGGTAAATTTCTGGAGATTTGGCGAGCTGCCTACTTGTCCGGTTTTGAAGCCAAACCAGTAGCCGTCGAAATGAGAAATACTGTTGACGTTTTTGCGGACACCATGTCCCAAGTTTACCCCAATGAAGAAGCAAGATGTCTGGAGGGTCTGTGGAAACTGAATACCATATTTCAGTCTACTGGCCCTCGTGACTCGATAACACTAGGTGATATTCCTGGAGTAAGTGTTGCTAACCAGACACTGAGAACAAACGCCCTCTCTTGCTATAATGGTATTCCCTCTGTCATAGTCGAATTTAAAAACGAGAGTGCGGGTTTTACTGCGCCGATAGTCGAGCTGGCTGGCTATTACACCCGAATGGTTCAGTATCTTGCTAGGACCAGGGCAGCAGTGGTTAGAGGGTCGAGGCTTCCAACCCTTGGCATAATTGTTATTGGTACGTTGATCGTCTCCTTTGAGACTGCCTAATATTGACACCATCAGGCCCTGTTATCACATTCTTTGGTCTAGCATATGTTGGCTCAGTCGTTTGTGTACCTCTCACGACCAGCCTATGGTGTCTCCCGGTCGAGTATGGTGGCAGTGATCACCACCAGTTGTATGTCGCCTTCAATGCTGTATCCGTCCTTCTTGCGAGTATTGAGCAAGAGGCAAAGCGGCTCACCAATGGTCCCCTTCCTGCACCTCTCCGGCGACCTTTCTACCCACAAATTTCCAGACTAGCCAGATACCCTAATCCCGGCTCGTCCATCGAATTACAGATCATCGACACCATACAAAAGAGTCTCTATCAGAATGTCTACGCAGCCCCTTCCTCATCGAGCGGTGATCTTGTCATCAAGTTAACGTACTCGTACTCGCATGACCTGCATGCATTCTGTGCTAATCTCGATCACGCTCCCAAGCTGCTCGCCTTTGAGAGACTTCCGGGAGGTATCTTTGCTATTGCGATGGAACGCCTATGTAAATGGGAAAAGTCTCGACTCAATATTGTCCATTTCCGCCCAACTTCGAGACAAGTGGACCCGTGACTTGCGAGTGATCGTCGAAAAGATACACAAGAAGGGCTATGTTCACGGGGATTTACGTCCTCCAAACATCTTGTGTATTGACGACCACATTATGCTGTTGGATTTTGATTGGGGAGGGAAAGCTGGAGAGGCACGTTATCCACATGCACGTCTACACCCTCAGCTAACGACAGGACGTGACATGTCGAACTTGGAGATCACCAAGGACAACGACAATCGTGTTTTGAAGAATACGTTGAAATACCTGCAGGAGATCGTTCAAGCCGGCGGGAGTTTTCCAGTTCAATCTTCCTCTCTTGTTCCCGAGACTCAAAGTCCTCTTACTATTCAGGCAGACCCAACTCCCTCAACTGACGTCTTGTCTGCCACTGCCGGGAAGGAAAGCGCTCCGATTGCAACTCATGCTTCACCTCTTCCCACCAGAGATACTCAACGACCTGATACAGCGACTGTCCCGAGTGATCCCGACCTCGAAGATGATGCAGAGAAAGCAAAGAAGGCTGCAATCAAAAGGGGGAAGAGAAAGAGAAAGGCTGTGGTAGTAAGCTCAGACGAAGAACGAGAACCTCGGGCACGCTGCAAGGTAAAGAGGAGGGGAAAGAAATAAAGCACATTGTTCGCGACCTCTTGCTCCCACGCATTAGTAGATCCTATCCAACTACCGATACGCTTTGGCATTCATGAAAGCTGAGATCGTTGCTCCTTAGAACTCTTGACTCCAAGAGCCTCATTCAAGATTCAACGGTTTCACTTCCTTTGGTGTCACTTACACTCTTACTCATTTTCTTTCGTCCAAGACCACACGAAGTCTCCTTTCGCCCATCTCTGATCCATGTTCGTAACGCACAAGCCCACATTCTCTGCACCCAGACGCGCACACCCTCGTACGCCTCCAATCCAACCGCATAACCACACGCTCATATCCCGCTGTTTACCGTTACCCACAGGCACAAGGTACCACTGCCAAAATCGTAGGTGAAAACGAATTCAGAGTGGCCATCGAGACGTTCGTGTGGCTGTTCGAACGTGCAGACAAAGACGTCGGCGGGATTGGGTTGTGGAAAGAGGGCAGGGAGTTTGGATGGATGTACGTCATTATCTCTCACATTGACCTGTTTACATGACCGGCAATTGACAATATCGGCGTGGCTCCACGCGATAGGATCGTCAGAGATGTTCGGGGCAACTTGAAACGAGGTCCTCAAGCAAAGGGGCCAGGTTAGGCGCGTGTAGCACGGTCCCACGAACGAACTCAATAGTTACGAGAGGCAAGTACCATCGAGGACCTTCGTATCTGACATATTACTGATTCGGCTTACAGGTAGTACACCTTCGACGGATCAAACATTGGCCAGGTTGCGAATGCGATCAACACCGGGAGGGGCTTACCCCGAGCTTCGATCCTGGTCCTGACAAGTAGCGGTATGAAGTTGTCGGTTACGTGCACAGTTTTGAGCCCGCGAATGTGACACATGTTTTTTCACTATCAGGGCGCTATTGTCTCAGAGTGGCAGCTCTTCCAACTTGATATGAGGTATATCTAGTACCTTTGTCTTTGGTCCTCTCCCACCCGATCAGGCGCATAGTATTCTTGACGGACAGAGAACGGGAGACTATATGGTTCCACGTCGGAGAACAAGGACAGGATATAAGTTGTTTGCGGCCAACTTGGTATCACCGTGTATGTGGCTCTTGTCTGTCGCATCTTTCTTTGATGGTAATATCCGCACACGCTCAGACTCTTTCCAAAGCTGGTATCCATGACGGTGGTTTCGGACCTATCATCGTTACTGGACGCTCAACTCATGAATGGCCCTCTAAGTATATGCGGCCCCTTTGCTTGACAACAGTCCCCAAAAAATCTTATTTGTCTCGGCCATCCTATCCACACAGGAACAAGTACGCCAACCCACGTCCACCACGTGTCCCTTTTTATCTCTGGATCGATCTGTCGGAGCAAACAAACACGCATTTGGCGGACAACAGTGTAATCGTTGTCGTCCAACTAGGCGCATACTGATAAGTTGCAACAAGGTAATCACCAACACAAGTAACTGACCTCTTCCTACATTTACACCCGCCTCAGCTGCAACCTAAAATACAAGACATGATATAATCCCCTTTCCGTTTCTGTGCGTTTGAGTTGTACCAAACTCAAACCACAATCATTGCATCACAAGGTCCTCGTGGCGCTTCCTGCTCCTCTCATGACGCTGGCAGTCGCTACTGTTGTAGAATCGTTGTGTACAGCCAGGGATGCCGCAGGCAAACGGGCGCTCGCCAGTGTGTGATTGTTGATGGCCTAGATGTGGTGATAAGTAAATGTTGAGCGACAGAGCAGAATACGCGGAGACTCACGTTTGAGCGAGAACTGCGCAGTAAAGCTCTGCTCGCAATGCTCACACTTAAACTGTGCAGGGTGCCGGCGACGTCGGCTATTAACTTCAAGCATTGCCCTACTAGCCACAGGTCCGCGGGGAGGAGAGGGCGGCACTGACTCTGAACGGTGAGGAGTGGGGGGACCTAGAGGAGCGAAAGGGAAGACAGAATAATCATGGTCACTAAGGTACGGTTGATCGATTGTAGTTAGGTGCGAGAGCTCTGCAAAGTCCTCTAATTCGAATAAGGAGTTGGGAAAGGAATTAGGCGGGAGGTCTGCAAGCTGTGTGGGTGTGGCATCGTGCGACAACAAGGAGGGGGTGTCGCTCATGTTGAACGTAGATGTGAGAGAAAACACGCGGGTGTGGGATGGATTGGGACCGTTATATACTAGGGGAACTTTGAACGCCCATACTTCCCGATTTGAAGGGTGGGCGCGGTAGGCATCAATTGGGGCAGGCTATACATCGCCAGTACTATTATGTAACGACAGTTACGACACCAGACTATGGATACAATATCATTGCAATCAACTCGATTAGTATCTGAAGATCTGAAGTCTTAATTTAAGAGGTGCGGGAGGGCGAATCAACTAAGTTGGGGTCCAATCGGATGGCAGAGGAGGGATGGAATAAGGATGAGACATAGGTCGGGTTTCAACCGACAAGAGTTCTGATAGTACATATCACCAACAAAATCAATATAGACACGCAAATCAACTGGGAAGAGATGATGAGTTCCCCGTTGAGCTTTAGTTACCAGCATTTGAAACGCATCACTGACCGGAAATCATTGTTGATCCATACGTAGACGTTCTTGCGATAACTTTGGATCTCCTTTAGAGATTTCATCCGTCTCTAAGCCTTGCTTGTGCGATTGAAGTAATACTGACTCGGACGACCCACGGTCGTCGCGCGCATCAGACCCCACTGTGTCCGACGGTAGCGGGGCTATACGGACATCCGAGTCGCGTGGTGTCTGCCTGTCGTAGGCAGTATGGCTGTCATCAGACGCGTCCGACGTTGACTCTTCAAAGTCTTCCCTTGATAGCGACTGTCCTTGAAGAATCATGCCCATGTGCGTATGCGCGAACGGTCGACCTCTGCTTCGAATGGCAAGAAGTTTCATCACGGAAAGTAACGGCGACCCGGAGAACAAGATTGCCATCTCTTCGAAACCACCAGGGATGTTGAACAGATTCCGCGGTACTGTCGTATCCTCGACGTCGAGGAAACGACATAATCTTGTATATGATTCGCAGTCTCTGAGATAGAGCTGCCCAGCAAACACGTTCAACTGGTCGATCAAATCCCAGGGTGGGGTCCAATCGGATGGCAGAGGAGGAATGGAATAAAGTCTGAGATCATCGGATGGTTCCATGCGTTCGGATGTACGGGGTGCGTAGACATGGAGGTGGACATTTTCGCTCGCTCTGATGACTGGCATGAAGTAGTTTGCTTCAAATGGGCTCAGAAGAACGAGGACTGGCTTGGGTTCCTTTTTACTCGTCAGAATCCACTGTACGGGTCGGAGATATTGGTCAATGGTGCCTCGGGTGGAGTCAGGCTCAATAGTTTCGCGGAAATCCAACGTCGCCAAGACACGTGGGCTCCAGACGTCCGCATCACAAGTAGCCGCTGAGCTCTTTCCCAGCGTTGCAAAGACTGGTTGAAAAGAGCTACCCGAATGCAATTGAGGGACGATACCGGTCTTCACGAACTTCTCAACATCCGGATGAACAAAATGCTGTAACGCTTCTGCCCTGGGAGGCAGCTCCACCTCGCGTTCCCGCTCTCGCTCGCGGTGGACCTCCCGTTCTTGTTCTTCGTCTATTCGTGCATTTGGAAGTGATAGTTGAACACCGAGATGTTTGCATCGTTGGAGGATCTCTGGGTCTAACACAGACAAGGTGCTCGACGGATGCGTAGTTTCGCGGGGTGCATACAGATTATCCAGTGATTTAAGCTCTGACTGGAGCCATGCATCCATCAGCTTCTTCCGTGTGAGCTTTCCCTCGGCGAATTGGGACCAGGCGTTATATCTCGATTTATGGCTCATGCCTTGTTGTGCCCAGTAAGGGGCTCGCTGCTGGATATCACTCCAGGTCTCACGTATCGCCCAGCGCAAGATGTCCACGGTAGCGACTTGGGTGTCTGAGGCCGTCTTGCCGACTACAGCACGGATATTGTGATCAACCTCGGATGGCGCAAAAAACATGACCGAGTGACCGTGACCCAGCTTCCGCATCCGCATGCAACCTGAAAACCACAAACCATGAGATCCGGCGATTCAATAACGCAATAACGGCGCCAAAACGAACCCTGCACCAGAGCATCTTTTGTCACCTTAGGACCCAGCGTAACAGCCGCCCGCGACCCGATAGGGAGTTTGATATCAGTCCCCCTTGTATGTGCATGATCCAGATAGACGACACAGCGGTCTAACTGTTGAGAAAGCGATGACGATAGTACTGGAATACTTGTTCTATTTCGTGTAAGCACCATCAATTCATCATTCTCGTTGAAATGAATAGCTCCAGCTGTATCAGGGGAGATCTTGAGCCAAGCCTCAGCCACCTCCCTATTGGAAAGATCAAGTATCTGCGAGCCAACGTCCAGCAAAACACGAATTTCAGGCTGTTGCTCAGCTACCATTTGGAGGAGCGTATGGGTAGACCGTGGTTTCTCGCTGTCACCAATCACCGTATAAGAGCTGTTTTCGGACTGAAGAAGATATCCGAGAACCCTGGCGTTGGTTCCCTTCTGATGGTCGAGGTCGCGCTGAGCGATAGACATAGGCAGCAGCCATTGGCCGTCGTTAGTTCCTGAAAATCCTAATCTTCACTTCAGCCAGATAGAACTACTGGATATGAAGTACCAGTTGACGCACCCGTTATAGGCCTCTCCCGCCCCTCTGCCAAATCCCAGCTAGATCCGGAGATTTTCCAGGGAAATTCTTTTGCCTCCTTCGGGAACACCACTCGCGAAAGATAGAAATCGATGGCTGCTTGATTGGTGGAGAAAAGCGGGAAAATGACTTTGTCCCATTGCTCTGACGATCTGAGGTTGATACCATCGAGTTTCAGAAGCGAGTCCGGCACTGACTCGCAATCTTGTATCCAAAGTGTGTATTCCGTGGTGGAGTTATCCTGGTCTAGTAGAATTTCGAAAGAAGCTCTTAGCTGTTCCTCGCTGAGACCGGCGTAGTAATACGATAGACACGTGAGAATAATGGTGAGATCTGGATGTCCGAACTGAGTGTCAGCTGCTGGCATGTCTTTGGCTCGATATGGAACAGCAAGCATTGTGTGGGGACGCCTTAAGTATACCCAAGGTGGTGGGTTGAAGGCCGGGCCATAGTCAACGCGCCATCTCCGCTCCGTGAGAGCAAACAGGAGGATGTTGGAGGTAAAGAGACCACGGAGTAGTAGTAGCCCACTCCAAAGATGACTTTGGTCAGAGCATTGAGCGTAATCCTCCACTTTCTTTGCCGTGGCCGGAACCTGGAGGACATTCGTATCAGATATGAAGCTCCGAATTGCATCGCGTAAGGCTGGGGATGCGTCTTGAAAGTCGAAATTGGGTAGCTTTCCGGACATGACCTCTTCTACAATTGATGATATCAGGCGTTGACCAATCTCTGGGGCTTTCCGCACGATCCGAACGTGCGGAAACGATCCGGGTGAGTTGTTTTCACACTCTACGGAGTCTGGAGCATATCGTGAGAGGGAATGCACATGCTTCTTCACAAGCCTGAGGATGCGCTGAGTGATTGTCCACCGGTCAGGATACCCGTCAATATGTTGCTGTGGGCCCATCGTGTAGACCAATTGGAACCGTGCATGCAGGATTTCGTCGCTTTCATCCAAGATATCTCGAGCATGACTATAAAGCCACTTCTGAAGCTTCAGCCACTCAGAAGCATTTCCCGAAGCACCATGAGCGTCCCCGTTGTTAGCCCGAGCATTGTGCGTTATGCTTGAGCGGCTTGGTGATCGCTTCAGCAATCGGAACATCTGGCATTATGGTGCACTAGTCAGTGAAACCAATAATTGTCAATACTCAATTATTCATACGCACTGAGCTGAGCGACAAAGCTGCCGTGACGTGCTTGAAAGTCGACGTCTGATCCTGTGTTAACAGGTCGGTTGTAAATTTGCCTTCACGTATCTGCTCCTCAACGCCCATCAGCTTGAGTGAGACAACGTGCTCGGGCTGGGCAAGTAAGATTCCACGCTCGGCCATGCAGCGAGACATAAGCTTATGAAGATCATCAATTTGAAGGCTGATCACCCTGCCTTGCAAGTCGTACTCGGGAGCGCGAGAGAAGGGCAGGTAGTATATTGGTCTGTTAGTGAGCCCGCCGAGGCGAGCGACCAGTAGATCGAACATCTGTGTCGTCAACGCTTTTGGGACAATAACACGAACGAGCTGGTTGCCATCAGCGAGAGCTGCAGCAGCAATAGGGATGATCACGGAGGACTTTCCATCCCCCATGTTGACCTGCATCACGGTGTTTTTGCCCGATCGTGGGGACATGATTTGCAGGGCAGTTTCCGCTTGAGCACGCCGAATGAGAAAATTTCCTTGGATCTGGCAAACAGAAAGAGCGGTGTTAGTACTAGCGACAGCACTGAGCAGTAGAAACGCACCTGGATTAACAGCCAATCCGGATACTCCTCAGGCCCCCATCCATCGCACCCCTCATTCTCCAACTCTTTTGAAAACTCTTCTTCAAGGCCATCCAGTGCGAATCTAAGCAATCTCCGTGCACGCTGTAGGTCCAGAAAGACTAGCGCCAGTCGTATCAAGCATTTCTTCCAGTGTGGAGGGATTTCGATCGGTGAGGTGGATGCGAGATATCGCAAGAGGACATCGGCACTAAGCCACCGTGACTGGTCACTTTGTTTACGTGCCTGTCCATGTGGATCGCTTGTTGGACACAAACTCTCCTTCAGAATGCCCAGAAAGCACATGTAATTTTCCCTGCACTGCAGATAGTGCTCCTTAAGCTCCTCGACGACATTCTCTCCCCCAACCCTGTAGGTCATTCTTGGAGACTCAGCGCAAACATGTTGCGCACTGGCGTCGAGGTGAGTAAGGTATTCCTGTTGGAATGTGGAATCCGTCCGTAAAGAGCAGGACTTGAATAGTGGATCCAATTCGGGGATATCGCCCGCTGATGTCCGACTTGTGAGACTGACGCGACGCAAAATTACACGGGCTGGTGGTTCTGGTGCTCGTCTGTTGCAAATCAAGTAATCAAATGTCACTTCCTTCGTAGTAGATGGACGTAGAGACACTGATTCTGTGCATAGGGGAGTGGATAGAGTCCATGGTTCTGCGGGGCTGCCCATGGTCAAATGATTGCTTTCACCGTAGTCGTGGGCTTCACAAGGGCTTGGTCCAATATCATTCAAAGGAATATGCTTCTCTTGTCCACCGACTTCTTCAAACTTCCAAAACGAGTCCCGATCCCAGTAATGTCTATTTTGGATTTCCTTGATAGCAGCACTGACTTGAGGATACTGGGCTAAAGTCCGACTCGGAAATAAGAGGTCCAACCTGATCCTGGTGAATTCAGTAACTCGTGGTTTCATGATTGACCAACATGCCCCCGACCGTAGAATATGAAGTGCAGCCTGAGCTCCCATTTTGCCTGTCAGTGGATCAGGTTGATAGTAGTTAGTCATGGCATGTAAGGAAGCAAGAAACAGCATGCTCTTCAGGCTGCCATTCCCCATTAAGCAACCCAATTCTGTATCCACGTTGTAGACATGGTACAGTGGTTCCGAGGCACTTAAGTCCTGTTGAACTCGAGAGTCACGGACGTCGATCCGAACCTGATTACCACCATGTAATGTGGGATAACCATTTGGTATAAGGACACATCCATGGATGAGTGCTTCTGGGACTTGGAGAGTTCCTGCAACATGGGTTTTTGGCCGAAGAACAAGGAGGTTCACCAAACCAAACAATGTCCCAATGCATTGGTTCTCGTCATAAACCATGTCCTTGAAATCACAGGACTCAAGTTCTCCCCCTTCATTGACAAAGAAAGACAGGCCATAACTTGGCAAAGTGATCGAAAGCCCTGAGATTGATGCTGATGGGACCAGGGAAGTCGTGACCAACAGATCCTTGGATAGGCTTTGCTTGCTTGAAGGCCCTCCAAAGCTTGCTGCATCAACATTATTGAGACACTCAAAACACTTCAAAGCCATTGCCCAAGTTGGGCTCCTGGTGTCCACAAGGGTCTCGCAACCTCTGTATACATGATGCTGTCGGGGTGCACAATCAATCCTCCAGTGTTCAGAGGATTCATCCCAAGTCTGTTTGAAAGGACATATTTCGATGGTCTTTGTTGATAGATTCAACCAATGAACATGACCATTGACCAGTGCTGGTGGAAGGTCATCCTGGAGTTTCCTCGAAGGAATGAGTTCGAGTATCTCGCTTGTTTGACTACTTTGTGCTTGGACCACTAGATCGTCATCTCGCATTGAAAAGTGTACCTGTTAGTACCTAAGCCGCTGTGGTCATGTCATCAAGTGTGGAATGTTTACCTTATGCTCAAGGGTCATGAACTTCATTCCTGGGAGATTGGATGACACGACAATGAAGCCTTGCTGCCAATGATGGTTAGGAATACTTGGTAATACCAGAAAACCACAGCATGTACATACATTATGAAAGATTTCACCATATTCTGGAGACTTCCTGACCCCCCATAGTGATCCACTCAATGACTGTCCATCTACATGAAGTGCCCCATTGAGAAGGTTAATATGCACTGTTCCCGGAGGTTGGTCCACGGTCACTTGTGTTTCGCACATAAGCCAACGAGCATTCGGATGCTGTAACGGCTCCCATCTCCAGATACCTGGAGAATAACTGGCAAAAATCCTGCCAACTGCAAAGTCAATACCATAGTCGGACGGATCAGCCAGAATCATATCCTTCAAGACCTGCTCGAGAGCAAAGGAGAGACGACTATCTCGCCGAAAGAGCAGTCTTTGATCGGCAGGATTGAACACTGCAAAGGTAAAAACTGAATGTAAAGACACACATAGTCAGGGACTGAACATACCATCTTCTGTCGGTGGACAAAGTGCATGTATAAAGAAGACACAGGAGAGAAGAGCGTCGATATCCTCTGTAGAACGGAAGAGCCGGTGGAAGGTAGTAGGGTCAACGTCAAACGTGCTTCGACAGGCAGTAGTCACGTCCAACAAGAGATATCTGCGTTCTACATTCGTAGGTGCCTTTGACAAATCGTAGGACAGCTGCTGCACCCAGCCGAATGTTTTCCTGCGTACGCTGCGAAGAAGCGAAATGACTCGCTCCGTGATGTCTTCGTTAGGGCTCGACACGAGTACGCGAGTAAGCAACAAAGAAATGGAATTCATGAGCACTCCATCGATCGAACCAGCCCCTACGTCCGCAAACAAACTCTGGAGCTCGTCTAGGAGAATGTTGCAAAATGATGAGTTTAGAAGTTCTTGATGCCAGATCCACGTCCCTGTATCCGGATCAAGTGGTCCAACTTGAAGGGCGGCGTGAGCGACGAGATAGTGAGCCTCACGACGACGGAGGTTGAGAGTTCTACAGCGCAGCCCCCGTAGAACGTTGGACCATTGGAGTGAGCCACCACTGCGCAAGTGTGCAAACACAATGAATTCATCGACGGAGAGATCGGGAGGACAGTCTGCTAGGGCAGCCAAAACGTCGTTGGAAGTGTGGGAAGTAGAACGACTGTATTTTTCCCATCGATCACCGAGAACTTCAGGTCCGTATCCGAGGTCGGACGAAAGCTCCCATTCTCTGCAGGACCTCTCTGCTTGTCGTATCTGAATCGAGAGCTTCTCGTTATAAGCGCCGGGTCGATAGGGATATTGAACAACGTAACGCAATGTCGGGCTACCAGAATTCTCTGGATAATAATAGGCAAGGTGAATTTGGACGCGCAGAGGTGGCCATTGGCACTTAGTGGCAAAGTAAGGCTGTAATCCAGGAACATTCGCAAGTAAATAGTGTCCTTCCTCTGGATCCAGCATGCGAATATCGGCAGTGAGAAGGTAGTAGCCATTCAGAATGCAAGGCGCAGCAGAACGCCAGATACGGACGCACGCCGGACATTGCAGTTCAAATGCGACGACTTTGGCTACTAGTGGTGATTGGGGGATCTCTATGTTCTCCGAGTCAGCCAGTTGTTGCGGAGGTATGTGCTGTTGGTGTTCTGTGTACCCATCGTGTGTGTGTGTAAGATCATTACCCCCACGCTGCGAGCCAATACGTCCAATAATATTTTTTATTGTGGGTTCTTCGATGCGCGCTTTAAGCTGCTGAAGATGTGGGGATTGATCATAATAGCGGGCTGGGAAACTGTTCTCTGTGAATTCGTCCGAAAGCACCGACCATCCCGGCTGTGATCGAGAGTGACGTGCAGACAGATACTGGTATGCGCGTGAAAGACGATGGAGACTTGTTGCCTTGCGTAGGAGAAAATGTTCCAAGAAAGCAGTCGAAATTCCAGGGGGATAGTCGAAAAGCATGGGAATCTCTTTCACAACTAGCTTGTCTAGCGCGACATAAAGCTCGACCGCTGTCAATAACCTGATGGATATATCCTCTGAATCAAGTCCGTTCGGAACCTCATATGCCTTCGCCAAGTATTTGTTCATCAAGATTCCAAGGTGTCCGCATGCCTCGTCGACATTCGTGACGCAGGCAAACCAATCATCAATACCGTGCTCAACTGATTGCTGGACATCATAGAGAGTGGCATCAGGATCGGCATCATATGCCTCGTCGAAAAAGGACCCATTCGAAGACAAGAAGTCCTCAATAGTTCCGCGGCGACGTTGGCTGGGATGGAAGGGTGTAGGAATGGATTCGCGGCCAGCATTATCCAGAACGTTTTGGATGTATTCACGACTGTTCAAGAGCGAGGCTTGGGTATCTCTCGTGAGTTCATCCTGGGAAGGATTCCGAAATGGGTATGGGCGGACGCGCAACTGCTTCCACCTATCAGCAAGGATATCTCGAAGACGATCGCATGTTTCTAGTGCCACGTCGGAGAGCCAGTCAGGAACAGAGGGGTTAAGCTTGCTCTGACGTTGGAGAATTCGAGACAACATCGTGTGAAGCAAATCGTTGGAAAGACTTGTATTCCGTGCATCGCTCGCAAGGGTGCACATGAAGAACAATATGAATCGCTTGTAGGAAGGATATCCAGGAGAACAATTGGTGGTCATTTGTATTGTGACCCTGATGAGAAGCCAAAGAGCGGAGCGACGCCAAACACCCCCATCAGGCTCAAATATCCACTCCCGGCCAACATGGTCACGGATGCGTTTATGCAATGCCCCGCATTCGGTTACACGAGCGATATCGACAGCGCGACCAACACTTTGCAAGACGTTATCAAGCAATATGTTGATGTATCGTGTATGAGCGGGGGGAAGGATATTGGTGCGAGAGAGAAAGTTGGCAAATTCAAGTTGGAAATCCCGGTCGGCAAGCACTTCGCTCGGGATCTCAGCGGCAGACCCAGGATACGAGCGTGACAGAAGTCCTTCCGTTGCCTCTACAGCATCGTTGCTTGGGGACACCTCAAAAGCCTCGCACAGCACAGAATCCTCTCGCCTCGTGAGGATAATTGCAGCATTTTGACGTCGGATGAAGAATGCGAGGATATCTAGGTATTGTCAACACAATCCGCAGGAAATAATCTGTGAACGTACCTCCCGCTTGCACTCCCTGCAGTTGGGAGATGACATAGTCACCGTCTATATCCTCAGACTGGACAAAGGCTTGTAGGTTGTCTAGCATCTTTGTGATGCGATGCCACTGATCTTGTTCAGAGGTTCCATGGATGTGGGTGCCATAAGCATGGGCAGCAGCGCATACTGCACGCGCTAGGGAATGATTGTTCTCTGGGGTATAGTCGTCGGGGTCGGGGAGCTGGGCAGGAAGGAAGACATGGGTAACACAATATTCCAATGATTCAGCAGTATGAGCGAATGTCGTTTGCAGGTTGGGGTTGTCTGCCATGGGTGTGTTGGTAGACATGGTGGTATCTGCACGAGAACAAGCGCGTACGTGTGTGAGAGACATCTGAGTCAGAGGCTCACAGCAACTCACAGCCCCAATATTTTACGGGTGAAAGACGTGTACACTACAGCAATAAGAGAGGGATGGTTCGTTATAAATTCATAGCAGTCGTCGGCAGTAAGTTGCATCTGACATTAACACCTCTCAAACACCCTGTACAGATCAGGGAGATTGGCTACCTGAACGACGTCGTTCTCCAGCAACGACCTTGGTGCGACCAAAAACTTGCGCATGGCCTGGAATAAGACGTGCTCGGTTTGCCAAGTTGCTGCCTTGGCTTGTCCATGGGCGCTATCGGGAATCGAGGGTATGAAATGCGATGGCGAAGGTGAATAAAAGTAGGCGAGCTCGTGCATGAGTGTGAAGAAACATTCCTTCTCTGTTTGCCATTCCACCTGACAAAAACCTTTAGTCGTTCGTTGGGATCATTCATGACAAAAGACACCTCACCTGTGGCCCGAGGCGCATGAGAAAGGCAGGCAACTTGTTAAGGTCAGGAGTGTACTCTTTCATGAGATGTGGTAAACTCTCGATTTCTCCATCTGAAGTAATATTGATCTCAAAGTACTCTGCCAGCATATCACGACGCGAGACCAGTGTTTTGGCGATGCGCTGAGGATAGTAAAGGGTAAATCCAGAGCGATTTTCGAGATGGAAAGGGACGCATACATCTACGATTTCATTTTTACTCAGCCCGCTTTTCTCCGTACCTGGTTCCGCGTCCACCGCGAGCTTCAAAAGAGTACGAAGTGGTGGCGGAGGATCTAGCTTCAACCGACGATAGCTGCCGAATTGCATGAGAGCGAGCTGGTAAAACATCTCTTCGCTATGAACATGCGCATTAGACCCGAGAATGGTTACAGAGCACAATATATGCGACATACGCCAATGCCGCATGGTTGATGAGGTATAGTTTCGTAGCATGTTGGATCAGCGACAAACACCGGTAATCATCCACAATTCCAACAAACGTGTGCTTCTTTATGATTTCGGTCAGGTCTGTCGAACGAAATCAGTCTCTGTCACCCCACCCAAATGGTCAATGCAACAAACCATGGTGTATGCTTTTTTGAACCGTTTTCCTAAGCTCCAATATCGAAGTGAGATCGCAGCTGGACTCCGGGATATCACGGAGGCCGACTGCTTTCTTGGATGTATCATCACCGTCAGAACGTGAAGGATTCAACACTGGGATCATCGATTCGAGAGTACGGTCGTGAAGTGATGTGCGGACTTTATGCTGCGAATACAGCTTCGTGGCTAAAGGTCGATAAGTAATCGCAAAACCGGAATGTCAAAGGATCATACGCTGAGATACCAAGGCTGAGCGTTCTTCCTCATCCTCCTCTCCTTCACTCTCCTCTTCCTGTCTCGCTTTCCGGCCGACCTTCACATTCGACTCGTTCGAGCGGCCAGGGAGCAGTGTCTAGAGACTGTCAACGGTATGGATGAAGCAGCACACGCAAACCTACCTGATATTGAAAGGTTCTGGAGTGACTTTGACTGACCACCTGCTGGATAGCATCTGATATTCGTTCAGTTATGACTTCCTCGTTCAAAAATATAACTTCTCGTTTTGTGGGATGTACGTTCACATCCACAGAGCGAGGGTCTATCTCGAGGCTGATGTTTTTAATGCATCGGACTTGTTGCAGGTGGTGGTTCGTACCTCAGATATACAAACGGGAATGCACCTTTGGGCAGTACCCCACTGTATACGCTCTCGATCGCCCTCTTGACGCTGGACGACTCGACGAGACGGTCTGCGACATCAATGAGTAATCGAACCACTACTCGACATTCTTCATAGCAAAGTCTGACTTACGGTTGATGAAAAGTAAGAACACGGTCTTCTTGCCTTGATAATTTGGACTCGTGCAATAGGCATTAGCGGACCACTTCTCAGCGTCATCCATATCACCGCATCCGATAGGCCGCGAAGTACCATTAGTCGGCGATGAAGAGACCTCGATATGCAAGAGCTCCTTCCCTATGGCATGACCGTAGAGTAAGCGGATCGCTTGGTCAATGGACGTTGACGAAGTGGAGAGTTCTGGAGTTACAGATCCGGCCTGGTCGGCGAGATCAGCAAGAGTGTAAAAACATCGTTGATCTACACACCTTTTTGGACAGGAATGCCACCTTTGAGTTGTGAACAGCATACTTGGTCACGACATCGAGGATTCTTGCGTATTCCTCGGATGGACTACGCAACGCCGACATACGAGTGGGCGTATTATAAAACATGTCCTCGATCTGATTCGGTGAGGATTTACCCGTGCGATATTCGAAAAAGGAGCGTACAATAATAGTTGTTCCGTCGATTCCAGCACAAGGTTTAGGATCTGGCGTCTGACCTGCTTTCGGAGGAACCAGCACACCTTCGGAATAGCATGCTCTGCATGAAAATGTGAATGTTGACTAAACATTCAGGGAAGTGATTGAAAAACTTACTTCCAAGCGCAGGAATCCGACTTGGTTTTGGTCACGACGGACATGTGGGCCACATGGGATATGGATGCCAATGCTTCCCCACGAAAACCATAGGTGGTTAACCGAGACAAGTCAGAGAAAGATTTGATTTTTGAGGTCGTGAACCGCTCAGCTAGGATGGGTAGATCTGATTTCTGTTAAAGGAGTGGAGTGAGTCAAACGAAGGGGAATGACTGGGAGAAGCGAGGGCACGCACGCTTATTCCACAACCATTGTCCTGAATTTGGAGCAACTTCATCCCACCATCCTTGACAGTAACGCGAATTGACGTAGCACCAGCATCAAGGCAGTTTTCAAGCAATTCCTTCAATGCAGAAGCCGGCCTATGTATGATCTTTTTAACAAGTAAGCTATCTCGACATTTACGGAAAACGACGCAGATGTGCACCTCTCCTGCTGCTATGCGATTTATGAGTGATTCATGGAGCCTTTGTATGGGCAAGGGGTCGAGTGGAGGTTGTGAATCATGCTGGGCTTGCTCGCCCATGTTTTTGACGACAGCGACGACCAGGAGATTATGACAAAGAAGTGACAAAGACGCGACGCGACGAGTTGGGCGCGTCACATGCAACGTCTCCACTTGTCTTGTGTCCGCTGTAGCTGCGAATTATTCATGGTTTGCGTGCAGGTACACTCAGAACTAAGAACTTGTTTCAATTGATGTCTAGCCTGAGATCACGTGCAGTCATCTATCTTTCTGTCAGCATATCCAGGTTGGCTAGTACTACTACTGTAGGCCTGACATGGCTACCTCTGTGCTCTCTCCCGTTCTCCAAATACACAGCGCCTCGATGCTACCAGAAGACAGGTATCGCGGCGCAGTCGTAGAGGTGTGCCCAATTCCAATCAAGGCGACGTTGGTGCTCACACGAGGAACCGATCCACCACCGTGCAGGATCTTCAACTTCCCCCCGCTTTCTCACTTCCTGCCGACGAATCCATCTCACGTGCGCTTGAGCTTGCATATGAGCGCGATTTCTCTCACATACCGTGATTACGTCGCTTGCGTGCTCGACACATCGATTGACGTAGCGTCTTCCCACAGGGTGCTCGACAAGCATAGACGCCCGCTGGGATATATCGACACCGCTGCACTCATAGCCAAATGGCAGGCAGGATGCGCAAACCCAGTGCGTCGTCCTTCTTTCCTTTGTTGTCTCTTCGTATCTGACCTTGTTCGCTAGAATGATTCCGTGAAGCAATACATGAGCAAGTTCATACGCAACGAATCGCACCCCTACACGGTAATCACACCCGACACACCCCTCGCCGAACTGGCAGAGTTTCTGCGCCATAACATCTTTGCATTAGGTGAGCCATCCCCGATGTGCCGGACTGCACGATCGATTCATACAATCTAGTCACGGATTCCAACAGAAAGTTTGTCCTTGCCGTTGCAACATCACAGGACTTGGAGGTGGGCGTACTAGGCAGCGTTCACGCGGATGTTATCTCACCTTTTTCTCGCAGAATTTCGTTACTCGCCGGGGCATATGATTCTCTCGTTACTGTAACATCACTTTCACTGTCGTGTCACGTCTCGGGTGTCAATCTATGTCTATTCCACAAGCCCATAGTGTCGCTCAACCATGTCGCTATTTATCATTCCACGCTGGATCAGGATTGTTACAAACGTGTGCCTCGACCGGATGGCGGTAGCTACACAACGCACATCAGACTTTGGACTCCAATTTCACCAAGGTTGCTCTTCCCCTGATGGGACTGTCAGGCATTTGGATGATACGAAGATAAGGGTGATTGTTCAAGCTCGCGGTGTTATCTTCAGGGGTGGGCCTGTCCTGGAGCAAGGGTGGTGATGACGCTTGGGAAAGACAGGATGATGGTAAACAGCCAACACCCCGTGCCGTCGGAGTCGACCACTCGATTTAAACCGCTTGTCCGAGATCAAGTCGTTCATTTCACCTGCATGGTGACGCCGTGGTCGGAACGATGGAAGAAAGTGTTGGACGTTCGCCAAACGCTTGGGCTTCCACAACCTTGGTGAGTGCCTGCCAAGCTTGGGGCGTTGTAATCGGGTCATTGGCAAAGGACTCCAATATCGGGTTCTGCCTCGGAAGGCGGGAAGATAGAACCCAATGGTGTCGTGGGGATGTGACCAGCCTCGAGAATTCAAGCCCGAGTTGCAGGATGATGCATTTAGGTCTATCCACTGAAAAATAAAATATTGGTATGGCTCAAAACGAACTCGTATTGCAGTACGTGAGAGTGTCGGGTAAGGAAGGTGAGAGGGGGCATTTTGCTAGAGCGCCCAACCTGCGTGTACGTTTGAATCTCATCGATGATCACACAAACACGCAGGTGCACTTGACGAGGGACACATGGATGTATGGTATCACAAGGCCAGCCCCTTCATTCACCTCTATCATCGCCCGATCTTCGGGCGCACCTGTATCAGCAGTCACAGCGCTTCTCCGGTGCCTCCGGCACAGAGAGTGCATCCCAGTCCACTCTCGCCCTCTCCCATGCCCGTATCCGATCTCGATCTCGATCCCACATCTCGCTGCGTACTTCAACTTGGTTCGTTGCTTCGCCGCTTGAAACGTCCTGGGGCATGTTTCAGGCCCCTTGTACAAGCGTAATAGCAACGTTCCCGAAACACTGACCTGAAGAGGTACGCTGTGGTCGGAGCAGGACGTCCGCGGCGCCGTGTGCTCAGTTTGTGTGCGAGAGTTGAGCCTGTGCTCATGAGTACGCTACCTGACGCACGATCACTGAGCGGGACCCACATGGCAACTGGCCGTCGTAGTCAAACACGACATCCAGAAACCCTATGGGATCGATGACTCACGTAGCGTGTTGGCGTAAACCTTGCTTTTGACAAGGTGAAAAGGCGCCCTGGAAGCAGTGGTTGCAGCCTCGGCTTGGCACTTGCTCTTATAACAAAATAAACGACTTGCCAGTACATGCTTGCAGGCTTGCTCACAAAAGTGACGAGCATCCCGATCTGGAGGATGGTCACTAGTATCCCGCGGTTGAGAATACAGAAAAATAGTCGACGCATCGGCGGTATTGTCCTAAGGACAAACTCGTCTAATTGCTACGAGATAAGATTGCTGGGACCAACCTACGCAGCCCTCCCTCGGTGGACGCAAGGATACGACAAAGCGTACATGTCGTAAAGACGTCTGACACGAAAGACAGACTTTCCTCGAGCAACACAGCGATCTGAGGCGATGAGAGTTTAAGGAAAGTAAACGTTGAACCAACATACGATCATTGATTTCCCGGCGAGCTGTTCAGGGTTCAGAGCATGTGTCCCTACAATCACCGTTCTTCCTGCGGAAGAATAAGGGCAGTACTCATGAGGGGCAATACAAGAATACTTGCCAATGCCTGTCACTAAAACCGCCAGTCAATGTCAGTGCTTCATGTACCCGTCAAACATGTAACACTTGCCCAGTGCTAGGAGCGCCGTGCACGTCTGTGGAGAGTAAATCTTCAACCAATACATTCCTAACGAACGCGTACGATGATCCCCGGAATCATTCGCTCGCACCGCCCGAAAACGGGGTACTCGTTCATGACTTTGGAAATACCACAACAGCGAATGAACGCCAAACCACGTATGCAAACGAGCACAAAAACTCACTAATCCGGATGCGCGTTGCGAAGAAGAGCTGAACACTGCAAGTACCACAAGTATCGCAATCAGCAACGAAACAACAAAAAAAGACCATCTCACACGCGACGTACATGCACGTCACGATTGCCGTCAACGCATTCTCAATGACCCATTCCCTGCATCGTCGGTCAACGACCAAAGCCACGCTCCACCTCGACCAAATACCCACGGCGGAATAGAACTAAACGTAGAATTATTACCAAAGTTGACGAGCTAGCGATGAGCCGTCAGCCGGCGAGACCAACCCGGGGACAGATCAATCAAATTCACAAAGTAATGCGATACAGTGGCGGCGATCATCACTGTCGACGACACGTCCAGGATCCTATGAGTTCGGGCCACCGTCAGCCGTCGGCGATATATGTAGATTTACCAAGTGGACTCACATCATGACTGCTATCTACAAAACGAAACGACCACCCAATCAATGAGACGTGTTCTTGTCACACAGCGCATTATACGCACCGCGATCTGAATGCTGAGCGAGTCCCGGCTAAGGGTATAGTACATGTACCCCTGGATCAACGTCACGCCCACGAGACTGTCGATGACGCAGGTAAACGAATCACAAGAGACGCCTGCATCGATCTGAAGCTTACACTGTGGAAATGACGAATCCTACGACCAATGTATGAGTAACCCGCGGAGACGTTTTGGAGGACAAGGGAGAGAGGCTTACCCCAGTACAGCGGGGCAAAGAATGGTGCGAGCAACATGGTGGAAGACCACGAAAGAGTCTCGCGAACGTCAACTCGTCCGCCGCCCGAATTTGGTTAGATATCCAGGGTATGTAGTCGAAGCCAGCTAGTGGCCCTCTCACCCCTCTTGAGGTCCACCTGCGATACATGATCATCAGCCACTCAAACATGTGCGTCAGACGAATGGAATACTCAAACCTGGGAATATCGGCACGATCCACCTGGAGGCAATCTGAAGGTGCAAGTCTCAACGGGCTCCAAAAAAAAGCCCCCTTCAAGAGGCACCCAGCACACGCATAACCAAATTTCTTGCCATTAGCAGGACATCTTCCCATCCTCAGGGAAATGTGGAACGGACCCGGCATCTCACGTCAGTTTGAATGATAAGTCTGATTCAGATGACCTGACATCGTGGTATTGATCCCGAACAACGCTCAGGCATTGTGCAATGGAGTCGACAGGAAGAACTCTCACGTCGAACGATGCAGCGTGCATGCGACGCACGATGCTATAGGGCCACATGAGATAGCACACATACTGAGCTCAACCCATCCTGACGTGCGAATCTGCCAGAATAGGGAGAGTTGCATTACGTCCATGACTAACAGCGGCCAAAATGCACCTGCACAAAGACGGATCAAAGCGTAGACATTGCGAGAGCAACTGAACATGCATAGCGATACAAGGCATCACGAATAGGCTGTATACAATCCATCTGCACCGAAACACGTCAATGATCAAGACTTTCTGGGTCGCGTTGGGGCCTTCTTTGATTGCTTGCTCATCTTTTCCTTTTCAATCACATCAACGTCATGCCATTCACCGCGTTAGATGTGACTCACCTGCGCCTTCATTCTTGCTTTCCGACCGAACTTCTTCTCTCGTTCTGATGGTTCACCTCCGTCCTCTTCTTTGTTGCTCTCCTGACCCGTTCCGCTCACCACAGAACTAGAACGTCTCGGGGATGTCGCCTTTTCTGATTGATCATGAGCCGACTCTCCATCAGATGATGGTTCTTCTTCTGACTCAGATTGATCACTGTTCCACCGGGCCGACTTCTTTGTCTTGGCACGCCTGTGATGATGAATTCAACGTCAGCAAAAACTGTGCTCCGTGTCACGCAGGCACCCACTTTGGCGCGCCGTTTGCTCGAGCTCGAGAAGCTTTGCGCTTCGCAGGCGGGGACCTGCCATCCCTTGATTCCCGTTTCTTCTCCTATAGAACAATGGCGTCAACGGATCACGATGGCAAGCGTAATTTGATTTTTGACGTACCTTTGCGGCCGTGGCTGGTTTATGTCCCCTGATCCCCCTCAACCAATCGATTGTTTCCTCGGACAAATATTGTGTTTTGAGCACCTGTATGCTCATCAACACGGGCTATTTACGCAACCCGTGGATCAATTACCTTGGCAACAGCCTCTCCACCCGGAAGCGCTCGTAGAATGTCCGAGGGTAACTTGACTTTACCGGGGTAGCTCTGAAGGGTCCACGAGCGAGCTTGCGCCCGGGCCTTGATCAACTCTTGGGCGAGGTCTGCCATCGTATAGAGATTCTAGGAACAGTTATATGCGGCAGAAATCAACACAAACATGCAAGCTAGGCCGAAAATGGTCGCACCTCGCTGTATGTATGTGACTCTGAGTCACGCACGGTCTTGGCTTTCATCGCAAGGTGGTACAGGAGCGCAATATTTTCGGAACTCGCAATCAAATCGAGATAGAACTCAACGTATCTAAAGGAGTGGTGAGACTGGACCCAGACATCAAAAGGAAAGAACCCTACTTCGCCATCTCTTGGATGTTCTCGTGCGTGGTAGAAAAATCGGGATGGTGAGCTAGGAGATGAAGAAGTCGAATAAAGATTAACTCTAGTTGATCAACGCGTGCAGTAGGTGAAATAGATTTTGAGATAAACGAAATATAAGCTATGGCCTAGAAGAGACTTTAATGATCAGCACCCATGTTTGCAAATTAGGACTTACCCTGTCTCGAACATCGGCCTCGGGATCGTGAATCGTAAGGAAGGGTATCGTGTTGAAGCGCGACGGGAGTTTACGTAGGGTTAGCAGAGAGACGAGTTTTGTTAGAAAGATAATTCGGACATGGTAACATGGGTCCTAAAGAATGCACGTCCCCTTCAGCGAGCATCTCAATTCTGAAAGCATGCTTACCTGGACTGTGATAGCTAGCCATATAAAGTTGCTACTTATCACAGTTGCAAATGCTTCGATGGTAGAAAGGTGTAAGAGCGACACAGCGGCCTGTAGTCGCATGCGTGACTTGACCTGTGAGCTAAGTGTGATGCATCAGCCTCATGTCCCAGACAGCATACCCGTTTGAAATCCTAACCTGTCTGGTGCATCTGCTGAAAACGAACCAGAATGCTCGAGTAACGTCGAAAACATTTTAAGCGCGGGAGTAGCAAGCTCCACTGCGTTTTCTACAGACGCATTGGCAAGACACCGGTTTCGACAAACTTTCAGCGCAAGGATTCTGGCCTTTTGTATTGGCGCCAATTCGTCATCCTGCACCCACTCATCATCAACATCCATTTCATCCTTGACAAGCAAACAAGTCAGGTGTCTATTTGGAGAGAATCAAAGGTAGAGCATCCTCACCGGATCGTTGGATCGTCGACCCATGAGCAACTTCTTAATCAAAAATGCCATAATAGTGTCACCCCTATGTTCGAATGCGACAGGCTTAAAGCGCGCCATCTGTACTAGAACGGTTGTATAGGCAACGAGCTCCTCTGGTGTGGCCTCGGGGAGCTTGTCCGAGATGGACTTCAAATCCATGAATCAGACCACTAAATCGAGTGCAGACTACAACACGTACTTCAACGATTTCCACACAAGCGTCTTCGTGATCCTTCAACGAAGCTAGTAACCGGGCTGCGAACTTGGCGATTTTCGGATTTTCTCCGAGTGCAAATCGACTTGTGCGTTCTAGCGCTCGTCTTTGCGTATTGAACAAATACAAGGTCCATGTCAGCCATTTACCTCCAAATAGATTCAAAAGAACATACTTGTCCAGCGTCACTTGGGATACATTAGCTTTTGCCACGGCTGCGAGTGCATGCATGCCAACCTCCACCAGAATCACGTTCCGCTCGTCTGCAATTGCCTTTGTGAGCTCGCTGACATGGGGTTTATAGAGGACTGGGCAATGCTTTGATATAAAAGTCAAGAGTTGTTGAGCATGCTTCGACGTCGGAGATGACTTTTGAACCCTCTTGATCAGGGTCGGAATGGACGACTGGTTCGCGATACGGAGCATTGCACGACGCAGAAAGATGGTCATCGTTGAAAGGGTAGACTCGAGTGATTGCTCCACGCGCCGTAGGAACTCGCTCGAGGCTTTTACGATACTCTTCAGATCAGACTGGGGATCCATGCACGTCTTAAGCAGCTTGTAAAGTCTATTCTCGTTCGCCTTGGCAAACTCATGCAAATCCTCAGCTGCCTTGACGGGATCGGGGAATTGACCTGGTACAGGGGGTCAAGGCATTGAATAGGACCCTGAAAATCACGTACGAGCGAGATGTTTAACCACGTTATTTAGACGTTGTATAGTTGACTCTTCGTTTTCGTCAATCACTCCACCCTAACAGGCACTGGTAAGGAAAACTACAACAGACATCCAGGAAGGGCTTACGTTGTTCTGTATACATGCTTGCAGATAATGGTCATACGGGGTCGGGCGACTATGCACGATATGGATCTTCACTGTTCACGGCGAGAGAATCGATGGTCGCACCTTGCTTTAATCCCACTCATATTCAGAATCGCGTTGACAGCGAGGTCGTCTAGATGCTGCATGATGTTGAGTAAGTGATCCGTCCACGCTACCTCATCAACTTCAACATTCTTCGACGTCGAGGCGGAATTTGAAGGAGGCGAAGGTAATGGGAGGACGTAATCGGCAATGACTCGTTCTGCAGTAGCTTTGGCTTCAGACGTCATGTTGGAGATGTGCAGGACCTCGTTAGGAATCCACGCGAAATGGCTAACAGCAGATGGGTCACCGTTCTCGCTGGATATAAACCCCATCAGACGCTGATACTCACAGGAAAGAGGGACGTACATCTCCGGAAATGCAAGGCTATATAGCTTGCCGAGCGCATTCATGGCCTCTACACGGACGGCATGTTTCTTGTCCATTCCACGACCAGCAACTGCCCGAAGTTGTGCTTCCGAGACAGAGTGGAGCGCAGTTTCGTAATCCAGTTGAGAGTAAACTTTGCACACTGCAGCACGAACTTTTTCATCTGGATCCAGGAGTTTGAGCTGAAGCATTTCTATTCGAGAGCGCGTCAAGGCTGTCTTCTACTGGTCCTGGGATAAGGCTTGCCTTCAACAGTCTCTCTGTGTTCGGGGAGGTTCAAGAGCAGTCCCCTTGCGCTTTCGACGAGTTTCAGACGCACGGCCGCTGCCTTGTCATTTTTGCGCATCAACCATACGTTCCATGTCGTCGGATACTTTCTGATGAGGTCAGAGCCGCCCTTGTCCGCAAACATCTCCCCTAGTGCCTGGGTGACGATCAACCTCACTTGAACCTGGTCCACACGGAGTTCTTCCTCGAGCTGTGGTATTACGCTGTGCAACAAGGAAGGGCATGACTTGCTGAGCTGCTTGACGAGATCGTGTGCAGTGCGTATTTCATCGTAGTCGCCCTCCGCATCAAGTTCGCGCGAGCCAGTGACGATAGTGTCGGTAAAATATTGGCAGACATGGCGCTGCAACTTGTCCGACGTCGCATTGCAAACCTGCACCGCGAGTCTGTAGGCAGGCTGATCCAGACGCTAGAGGGATACAATGAACGAGAAAGCAAGAACAGCGTGCTTGACGACTCACCGTGTTCTTGTCCAAGAACTGCGCCATCATGGTATCCAAGACTTCGTTTGGGAGGGATTGGCACTCGTCGATGAGTGCGACGAGAATGTCGGCAATAAAGAGTTCTATCTTCTTCGCAAGGTCCCGTCGTACGAGTACGAAAAAGTCGCGAAATATTTCAGACATGAGTTCGTCGGCGTGTGGGAGATCGCAAACGAGTACCACGCTCTTGACGGTCGATAGGGATTCGAGGAGGTGAAAGTATTCGTTATAGTACGGTGCGTCGGTACCTTTGAGCCCTGCGGAGAGCTGCCGAAAGAAAAATTGAAAGATGTCCTTGAGCTCGTTTTGGGTATAAGGGGCATCTGGTGCGTAGAGCCTGAGGATGTCCGCGAGACAGCATGCGGTGTACGCCTTGACACCCCTGTCCTTGTGGAGCAGGAGGGACGTATTTATGAGCTGAGAGCGCACGGAGGAGAGCGAGTTCACGTCGACGAGCTCCTGGTCGAGCTCGGCGAGCTCGGTGTGGAGGGCCTTGAGTTTCTTGAGGAGTACGTCGGTGGAGAGAGACTTGCCGACGATCTTTTCGTTGAAGGTGAGCTTCTTTGAGGGCGTCGCAGCGGTGCGCGTTTGTGCCACCATCGTCGTGGTCGTCGACAGAGACAGCGAGCGGAATGTTGATCGGCGTTGACAGTCGTCGCTTGGCAGTCAACGCGTCCGAGCGCGTCCTTGTTACTGAGCCGGTCTGAGAATGAAAGCATTCGATACCCGACGGTCCTCTGTGCGTGTGCCGTCGTGAGCGTTTGAAACTCCGTTCGGCGAGGTGACTGTTGTAGCACTGCGATCTGTAGTGCTGTGGACGCTCGCGTCTGCTAATTCCACACTAGGAACATACCCAGCATGTCCTCGCAAATTTTGGCACAAAAGGAGCGCAAGCTCTTCTCGGAGCTCTTGCAGACATACGAACAAAAGCAACTATCCAAAGGACGGAAAATCGCTGACCAGATCCTCAAGAAATATCCTCAACACGGCGGTATGTTTGCCCGTCGCTGCCCTGTCATGTCTGCTGTCTGACTGGAAATAGAAACCATGTGCATGAAGGGCCTCGTCATGGTACATCTCGGCGAGCGCGAAGCGGGTATATCTCTGATCAAGGATGGCATGCGCAAGGACCTGCAATCGCATATATGTTGGCACGTTTGGGCCCTCGTACAAAAGGGAGAACACAACTATGAAGAAGCGCTCAAATCCTACACGATGGCCCTCAAAATCGACAAGGTGGACGACACACGCGACAATCTGTTCATCACACTGACTTTGATCATTACAGGACAATTTCAACATCATCCGAGAAACATCCATCCTCCAAACGCATACCCGACAATATGACGCGCTCCTCGAGTCGCGCATTCATATGCTTCGTCTGCGTCCTCACTCGCGTGTCCACTGGATCGGCGTCGCACTTGCATACAAACTAGCCGGTAATGTAGCGGAAGCAAGACGTTACCTAGATCATATGGAGGAATTTTTTCGGGTATGATTCGATCATCGCTGTCTCCCTATTCCGATTCATTCTGCGTCTCAGAACGTTCCTCCCCGCGATGCCGAGTATGGAGAGCTAGTCTTCTTCCATGTCCGTGTACTAGAAGAGTTGGGAGAGTTCCAGGAAGCCTTGACCCTGTTGGATGAGAAGGCAAAGGATAGAATGTTGGTCGATCGTCCATCAATTGCAGAATCTAGAGGTGAGCAACGACAGAACACTCATTGTCGGTCGGCTGATCCTGCATACAAGCACGTCTTTTTGGAAAACTCAAGTTGACTGCTGACGCGGATAATGCACAAAGGGAAGCATGGACGGAAGCAGCCGAACAATCATGGAGAGAACTGATTGACCAAAATCCCGACAATCAAGATTACTACAAGGGCTTCCTGGCCAATGCCGGCATTGATCTTGGTAATGCGCGTGATATATGCTTCTGACGATGCGATCTTACGCCATGAAAGACAGCTTGACTGACGAGTCGCGAACTAAAGCCCTTGGCATTCTCGAGGAATTCTCGTCCAGACATCCAAAAACAAACACGTATCGACGACTATCTCTCAACATCGCGGAGGGTAGGCCAGCGTTATATTGTCGACCTCATCCCTCAAACCGTTCACAGGCGATAAATTCAAGGAGTTGGTGAAGCCCTATCTCGAGCGCGCATTCGAGAAAGGGATACCCTCCATCTTTAGTGACGTTAAAAACCTTTATACTGACCCATTCAAGCTCCAGTCGATCCAGGACATTGTCGAGGACATCTGTTTGAGCGTCTCACCAAACGACCAGGCGCAACCATCCACAATTGCGGACCCCACATACTATCTCTGGACGCTCTACTTCCTTGCACAACACTATTCCTCTCTTGGACGATACGAAAAGGCACTGGAGATCCTCCACAGTGCGATGGAGCATACACCGACGCTGCCTGAGCTGTACATGACGAAGGCGCGCGTGCTTAAACGCGCCGGTGATCCTTATGGGGCCGTGCGCGCCATGGAAGAGGCTCGAAAACTGGACGGACAGGATCGATATGTGAACACCAAGTCGGGTAAATACCGCCTGCGGGCAGGGATGATCAATGAAGCCGACGAGGTCCTGACGCTCTTCACCAAGGTTGACCTTCTCGCGTGCCTTTTGCTACACCACTGACCGCCTGTTCAGAAAGGTGTTCCTGCCAACATAGACTTGGTAGATATGCAATCCTTGCATTATCTCGCAGAAGTGGGTGACGTACAGGGACGGCTGAAAAGATACCCTCTCGCGCTCAAGACGTACTATGCTATCCAAAAGGTACAGGCTTCGCTCTCTGATACGCTTACGGCGCTGGAACCTTGTTTTTAGTTGTTCCACAATTTCCGTGAAGAGCAATACGACTTCCACTTGTATTCGCTTCGTAGGAGCATGCTTGGTTCTTACGTTGCGTGCGTCCACGTCATTCCGGCGCCGGAACCAAGGATCGTATCAGCAACTGATGTCACATTTACAGAATGCTTGGTTGGGAAGACGATCTCCACTCCCACCCGGCATACATCCACGCTGCAGTGTGGACCGCTCGAGTAACGCCACTTTTTTACGCAAGTATCCTACACTGACGGTGTTTGCGTCCAGATATGGATTCTGCTCTACGACGATCCTTCGATAATCAAATCCCTACATCCGCCGGGTAGTGCTTCAGGCCCCTCTCGTGCCATGCGTTCTCCCTGACCAATCTTTCTTGGCAGAACCTTCTGGCGAAATGTCCAAGAAAGCACTGAACAAGGCAAAGAAGGCGGCGCATAAAGCGACTGTCGACACGTCGCAAGACTATGAGGATGCGAGCTCACAAAAGGGTGAATCCTGGCTTCATTTTATCCGTTTTCGCGTGTACCATGTCACCGTCCGGTTCATAGTGCGGGCGAAACAGAACGAGGACAAGGGACTCGAAGCACCCCCGGCCAAGGACGATGATCCAGAGGGGTTGAAACTCGTGTCGGCGGACGATCCGTTGGAGCGAGCGAACAAGGCCCTTGTATCGCTGGGAGAGTTTGGCAATGACAATATAGACGTGAACGTGGCCGTGTTTGACGTTGCGATACGGCAGAGTGCGTTGTTTCGAATGTATGCACGTGGACAAGATGTTTATGTGCATTTTAGAGAAATACTTGAAAGCCACGCGAGAGCTTCGTCGGGCGCATGCGCGCGACCCTCAGCACCCTGAGGTGCACGTTCGCATCGTACAGCTGGCGAGAACAGGTTGGTCGGCCCTACTTGGAGCATTCCCGGAAGCATTGACCCCATGTGATTCGCTGCAGCGGCTTCCGTGAGCGACGTTCCCGAGCCTGTCAAGTCTGTTTTGGATGCATCGGTGGCCGCGTTGATGCCTGCCGAGGTGTCTCTGGAGGTCTTCAACTCGCAATACCTGCAGCGCCATTCCTTGTCTGGGTCTGCTATTCTCGCGTCTGCCAAGGTGTCACAGATGTTGGATACGCCGAGGGAAGAGGTCGAAACTTTGTTGTTTACGACACTCACGGACGGTGTGCAACTCCGTCTCGAGGTTCGTGGTGTTCCATCAGGTTGATTTGATCCCGTTCACTGATGGTGGGATACCATTTTTTTTTCTCACAGGATGCGCTCGAGACCCTGTCCTATCTTTCAACCATCCAATCGCCGCGTGCGGACGCGTTCCGGATAGCATGTGATGCGAGGTTTACGCTGAGCAAAGTGTTCAAAAGTGAGGAAGAGCAGGCAGTGTTGAGGCGACAGTGCATAGACCCGAGAGACGAGAGCGAGGTGGAGACCGTATTTTGAACAGAGAGGCTGTTGTCATCGGATCTGTAGTAGATGAATTGGTTGCTGCGCATCGGAGCTCAGGGCAGGCTGTACTTGAGTGTGGGAACTGAGAGCGGAAGATCCCGAGGACGGTGATGGGACGAGGTATCGAGCGAGCGACGAGCGACCACCGTCAAGACACCCGGAACTCAACATGGTAAGCCCAGTCTCTGACATGTAAACGCGGTCTGTTTCTGTGTTGGGACCACTGGGAGGAAAGGACGGTCGGACACGATGGATGGGCAGCAAGTAGATGTGGATGAGGCATCTCCCCCTCCTTCACTCCCACTCGACACACGTCCCATGGCTCACCGCACGTTTGACACAGACCAAGAAAAGAAGAAACGGCGGGCGCAACAAGAAAGGGCGCGGCCACGTCGGATTCGTGCGCTGTTCCAACTGCTCGCGGTGCGTCGGCAAAGACAAGGCGATCAAACGCTTTACGGTGCGAAACATGGTCGAGAGTGCGGCCGTGCGTGATATCAGTGATGCGAGCGTTTATCCAGGTGCGCTCTTCTTTATTTTCTGTGCTGATCTGGTTACGACCTGTTGGTACAGAATACGTGATTCCCAAGATGTACATCAAGATCGTGTATTGCGTGTCGTGTGCTATTCACTCGCATGGTGAGGGGTGTGAGGTGACTGGTGTGCAGCGTCGCTGACCCATTGCTTACAGTCGTCCGTGTACGGTCACGCGAGGGGCGTCGTAACCGGGCTCCGCCTCCGCGTGTCCGCTGGAAGGACGGCAAAAAAGTGAACCCCGCTGTTGCGGCAGCTGAGGACGCTAAAGCGGCGGCGGCAGGTGGTGCAAAGGCGTGAAACGCCCGTTGATGCGATGAAGGGCGGTGATGTCGGGTCGCTGATAGTTTAAATGGCATACGTACAAATGTGTTGCTAACAAATGGCACAGCAAGACGGAAGAATGATGGGGGTGCTAGTGTCAGCGGGCGTGGTAATCTCCGTACGAAAGGGGTGATTAATGAAATCGGGCGATGGGATCTCGGCCGTGGGAAGAGAAGGCGCGTAGCCGGGATGAGCGGAGGAGATGCCGCGTCGGACGGAAAGTCGCCGGATGATAGGAGTGATTCACGGGCGTGGGAAATTCGTGTCCTTGTGAATCGGATCGAAGTGACCCCCCGAAAAAAATAAAAACATGTCCCGACAACGTCCATACAAATACCCCCCTCTCCTTTCCCTCCTCCCCATCCGCAATCATGTCCTGGCACGTTCTCCCCACAGAGCTCCACATCGCCGTCATCCAGCTCCTCCCCCACGACGCAGTCCGCGCCCTCTCCTCCACCTCCTCCGCCGTGCGCGCCATATCTCTCCCCGCGATCTTCGCCGACGTCGCCCTCCCCTCCGCTGCATCGCTGCACGCCTTCGTACGCCATGTACCGACAGAATACGGCACGTACGTCAGATCACTCGCCGTCTGCACCAAACAGCCCGGTGCCACAGGGGCTTCCACCACAGACGCCCTCCTCGCCCTCCTCCGCGCATGCACACGTCTGCACTCCCTCTCGCTCTCGCTCGCATCGTCTCTCGATCCAGCGAAAGCCGTCCCCGCATTCTCTCGCCTCGGCCATCTCCACACGTTCGAGATAAGCTGTTGGGGCACCGAAGACGTCTCTCCCGTGTAAGTCGCACGAGTGCTCCGCATACATCGCGCTTATCTCTTCCGATTAGCTCTGAGCGTCTCGTCGTCGCCCTCGCTGCCTCCCTTCCCGCCCTCACCCATCTCTCCATGTCCCGCATCACCCGCTCAGCCATACACGTCGATCCCTGCGACGTCCCATTCAATGTCCCCATCGTCACCAACGACTTTGATGTCCCTCTACACCCCACTCTGGGCAGCGATCTCGCACTTCCCAGTCTCTTGCGTCTTCCCTCCCTCCGCACCCTCGAAATACGCGACACCTGGTTGGGCTGCGACACCAAAATACCCGCATCCTCCTCTTTGGAGAACCTTGTTCTCACAGGGAGCATGTATGCCGCAGATACCAATTTCGAGGCACACGCATGCATGACGTGGGTCTGTGCCTGTCACTCGCTTCGTTCACTCGAGCTGGGGACCGCCCTCGCTTCTCTTGACGAACATGCTTCAACCTTGCCTCGTGTGTCTTACGTACACATAAATGCCTCGCGCATCCTCCCCGATGACCTGTCGTCAACATTGGCAGCGCTAAGCCCTTGCAGCGTCGAGTCCATCTCGATCGCTTACGAACAAGATCGCCACATGACATCCCCCGTGAAACCCCCTTCTCATGACGATTTCGCACGTGAATGTGCTCTCGATGACCTCCAAGATTGGACGAGCGCTGTCGAGGCCTTTTTGCTCGGTCGCTCAACCCAGGAGTGGGGTGCACTGTCCCGTGTACAAGTGTCCTTTGCACCAGACGTGGATGCTTCGTGGGATCTATGATGCTTGCTTCGATACCCCCCTTCTTTCCTATCCGATCGGTCTCTGTAACAAGGCTGTACGATAACACTATTTGTGTACATTATGAGACACGACCATGAATGCATCCCATCATAGGAACATCACGCCGCGTGTGCATCTATGGCGCCAATCCATCTACATTAATAGCTACATTGGACCCGTCGGATCACCGCCAGCCATGGAATCACAAGCAATCTACCGTAGCTGGCGCGGAATCAGGTGTAACAAGAACGTCTATTCCGAGCCTTGCAGGGATCCGTCGTCTGAGTGATGTACAAGAGCAAGACAAGGAAGTGAATAAGGCGGTCCGATCGTCGTACAAGAACATGGTCACAAACGTGGCATGGACAAGCAACGTGTTCAATCGACCTATTACCCGCCGACGCTGTATACGCACGATGCATCGAGTTCCGTGTTTCAAACTCGTTTGGGAGTACCAAAATGAATGACTTGCACAACTCACTTTCTGGATCCGTGGCCTCCGAGTCTTCGTTTGCACCAGGTGAGAGCGGAGCAATTTGACAGGTGCCGAGGTCACCCCCCTCTTTTTAAAAAATAAACATAAACATAAATTGACGCATACTCTGCTCTTCAGACGTGTCGTCCTCAGGCTGTTGTCAAGCACTGAGTCAGTGCATGTCTCGTTGCGGAGCTCCGGGATGAGACTACCGCCGATCCGAGAGCGCTACAGCACTCTGCCTCACGCAGAGGCTCGGCTCCACACCGTCGGCGGCGGCTAGCAAGTAGACATGGCGTATCGCTGCGTCGAGTTGCTTGAAAAGCTGCTCCACGGAAAAACATTGTCCAGATATCAGCAGATATCCCGTCCGGCGCCACGCCCAGTGTCCGACCATCGCTCTAGCCACCCGCCGCTTCTCTGTCCCTGGACCTAGAAGCACCTAAATGTGAAACGTCGGGGCCAGAATAAATTATATATCAAGACAGGAACAAGCAGACAAGAAGAGACGTCAGCATGATTGGCTTTTTTGATGCAGTTTCACCCGTGCATCATGTTCCGTATTCCGCCGTGCTGTATCGTGTATGTCTCGGTCCTTTTGTGCCAGGTGCTATCTGCATGCTTGAGCTAGACTCTTTTTTTTTTCCCCGACAGACAGGTCTGCACTCTATGACTGGGCACGCAACACATTTTCCCTCTCGCTTCGAGGCGCTTCACCAGGAGAGCGTGTACAGCAGCGATTGGCGCTTCTTTCAAGTTACCGCAGACGCTCATACAGCATTGGTGCCCTGTTTCCAAAACCTCAGTGGTTCGCCGCAGATATGAAACCATCCCCGCGAATACACCGGGACAGCGAGCATCTAGGTATGTAGTCGCACATATCGCCGGCGAGGATCTCGCCGTAACCTTGTTGGGTTGCTTTGTCAGTTTAAATTATTGCCCTCATGTCCCCGCTGTCCGTATGGGCCTGTTTGCGCTCTGGTGCTTCGAAGTCCTAGGCACTGAACTGGATCGCGTTTTTCACAAGGTCCGGCTTAGGGTTGGCCCAGCGCGATATGAGTGCGACTTCGTCGCCCTCGCGTAACATTACCTGTCGGAACTGCTATCGGTTCGCAACTTGACGGGTCTGGACTTGACCTCGAGTCTCTTGGACTACTTTTCAGGCGAGCAGACACGTTCCACCCATCACACACAGGTCGGCCCGAGGTGTCAAGCCATTCGGAGGGGCTGCCGCACTCCGTCCATCAATCGAACGATGGTTCTACACTTGATGCTACTCAACACGGCGGTATGCGCGTTCATCCCCTTCTTTTTCTCATACAGGACCGATTGACTCCTCGGTCCCGTGGGCCCTGTTTCAGCCGCTGATCCATGCATCCTGGACCTTGCTGCGCGGCCGCTCTGGAGACTCAGAAGCTTCACATATGAAACGTCCTCGTGAATACGCCAGCTCAACCCGAACAGAGGTGTGTCTACCATACACGCATGTCCGTGGAAAGTTGCCCTTTTCTCTTGAAATACAGCCGAGCAAGTGTATTTCAATATCAAAGGGCAAGATTGACTTTAGGTGGATACGGTTTCATGCACACGTCAACCCGCGTTTCGTACCCTGTGGTTGTGTTTGTTTGTGTGTCGATCTACCCCGCAATCTACGCAGGCATACTTTGGGTATTTTATACGGCAAGTTGCTGTGTTTAGCTGTGCGTTCCCCTGCCTTCGTTGTGGTCTCACTTGCGCTGAAATAGCTGGAGCATTTAACCCATGGAGATTGTATGCGCGATGTCCGTCTATCTCCTCCCACATGAATTGAAGCCCTTTTTTCGTTTGCTGTGGGATGATAGTTGTCGCTCTTGCCTATGCTAAGATAGGCTCAGGTCCACACAGCTCCCTTCTTCTCGGCGGTATATGGATCGTGGAACCCTGGTAGGCTAGGGGGACCGGCTTATTGGATCCAGGGTCGCTATAGGCTACGCACAGCACTGGCAAGCACCCAAGGTGATCACGACGACGACGACGACGACGCAAAAAAAATGACATGCTGTGCCGGGCAGCGTCCCGTCTCTCGTCTACTGTACAGCTGGACATGTCATCGCCACACTATAACGAAGCAACCCGCTGCCACATCGGCACTTGGACCCTATGACAAGGGACCCCCTGAGTGCATATTGAGTGGGCTCCGCGAAGCCGCTCGCAAGTCCGACAGCGTCGGACATGTCGTGCCTTATGTGTTGTTCTCGTACGTGGCATCCACGTTGTTCTTTTTCTGTTTTGTTTCTTGGACGGACGACCTTTCTTGACTATTGTACACAGGCACGCAGTGGGTTATAGTTATCATCGCTGCGATGGCTCGGGGTTCGCTGTCCAAGAATAATCTAGGTCTAGGTCCTTGGACTCGGTGTTTTTCTTTTGGAGCGACGAGGACGGTGTAGTGCGCTATACGCGTCCGCCATCGAGGGCTATGGCGTTGCATGACGACAACGTCAAGACGGTCGAGCCATCGACATCGGCCCATGACACGGTGAGTCACTCCGATGCTCCACTGTGACTGTCAGTCCGACTCGGAGGGGCTCATCGTGCCATCGATTTTTGATGTCGACGCTGAACGCACCACGATCATTGGCGTCGAGCACGTGTACAGGGGAATGCGCACGTCTTTCACATTTGACGCCGGGACCCGACAGACGACCGCTTTGGCACCTGGCTGACATCACACGGTCAACGACGGATCACTGGGGATACCACGTATCTCGGGCAAGTCTTGCGCGGATGCACGCACTACACGGAGAGTCATCATGAGCGTTCCAACCGGGCCACGGAAAGAACAGGAACGTTTCAGGTAGATGGGGTCTTTGCTCGATCGATCGATGAGGTGACCTGCTTTAATGTGGCAGCGTGACGACGAAACCGAGGTTTCGTCCCGACTCCGTTGCGCTGCCCTCGCTATGGGTGCGTCATTCCAGTCTTGGTCCCTCACTGTGTTGAGAGTAGCTCCAGCGCCATGTCGTACCTCCTACACTGGATCAAGGTAGAATGCGGCAACACCCCCCTTGTTCGTCTCACGCCAGGCCTTGTTCGCGCAGAGGCTCTCCTTCAAGCGCTCAGCTTGGAAGCAAGTGGCGTTTAGCAGTCCTCAAGTCGGTCGCATCAACCTCCACATTGGCATTACTACCGAAGACAACAACTTGGGCTGGACAGACACAGACAAGGGGCCTCGGGCTGCTGACGTGGAGACGCATTCGCATGGCGTAGCCCCGACGTGTCGTCCTGATCTACATGGATCCCGCGGTCGTGGAATTGACACAAGTAGTTTGCGAACTTCGAGTTAACGTGATCGGGATTTCGATCGACGTCCATCGACCCTGTGGACACGTCGTCCGGTCTCTTTTATAGAACCCGAGGACCGTTTGCTGTTCCTCGTGAATCTCGGCTTCTTAATGCACACTTCTCTCTCATCCAGCCCGCAAGCATGACGTTCACTACAAATTCTGCTTGGATAGTGAGCGGGTCAAGGCGTATAGGCTGACGAGGTAGAAAAGGTGTAGAGATAGGCTGGATGCCTTAGGCTAACACGAACATCTGGATCGGAGTGTTGGCTGAGGCCCTCTAGCCACTTCGATATGGCGCCCACCTTGGAACTGCATCAAATGTAGTGCGTTAGCATCAACCCTAGCTAAACATGGAGCACCTCACGGCTCCTACACAGCATGTTCAGGAATCCTGTCTACGATACAAGCATAACGTACGGTTGTTTGGTGGCCATTACAAGGGATTAAAGAAGGAAAGGAGCAAACATGTACGAAGCGAGAGGGAGCAATATGCAGATCCGTAGCAAAGTGCAGTTCTCGAGAGAGCGGAGCAATAATAAAAAAACCGATATGTTGCGCAAAATAGAAGCGAGCGAAGAACCTCTTGATGATAAGTCCAGGGTGCCAAGAAATATCAGAAGGCAGTCAATGCCAACCGTGGGAAGAACAGGAATGGGGTCGTGATCTGTCGTGAAAGCTTGTACTATGATGATGATGATGATGCGATGGTACCCTGAATAGCCAGGAAACTGATTCAACGAAAGCCGTTAAGTCTCTGAGCAAGCGCATGCACAACGTTCTCGGGGAGTCCGAATTCTCTGGCGAGCACACCGTATGGCGGCGACCCAGCAGAAGACAGGTCCCACATGACTGGCATGAGAGGTTGGACGTGGGTCGTAGGATAGTCGTGTCGCACAGAAAAGGCAGAAGTATAAGCGTTGCGAATTGTTGTCAACGTTGCGATTTGCTCCTCCGTGAATACTTAAAAGCACAGTCAAAAATCAATGTACGAGTGAAGTACAGTTGAACTAACCCCTGCAGTTGATAGCAGCTTCCAAGAGCTCGTCAAGGAGCCCAGGCTCATCTTGGAGAGCGGATTGCCGGTAACGTGCCCCGAGGATATCAAGTGCAGCTATGACAAATGTTAGTCGTCAACTTGATTAACGAGGACAATGACTTCACTATGTGTGATATCTGCAAAGTTCAGTTGGTCAGCGGAAACTACGAGAATAGCGAGAAATATACTAACAGAATAATGAATCACCGATTGTAACTTCCCAAAAGACCCTGCTGTCGACATCCGCCGGGAACTTGGACAGGATGCTAATAAGTAAATGAAAGGGAAGGGATGGCACCTTCAAAAAATGCGACTACACAACAAACCGCGTGAGCGAATAACACTTGACGAAGGGAGGTCGACTTACGTCCGGCTGTTGGATAAGATTTAACAGCGAGTCAAGCTCCGGCTTTGACATCAGACAAGGCAGTTCATCTCGCAGTCCGGAGATGGAGGGGCGGGAACCGTTCCAGTCGCCTTTCCATGAGGGGAACAACTAGAAAAGAGTTCAGTTTCCTGCCATTTTCTGGAAGAGCAGATATACCGCATGCATGAGCTCGCTTTGGCTACTGAGAGTGACAGTGACCCCGCGCGCCCGCTTCCCTTTACCAAGCACCGAATTCTGGACTGATCGCAGAGCCGCTCTAGCGATCTCCTCTGTAGAGAGCTCAACATAGGCATGGCTGCAAGTCTTTCCTCGTGGATCCAAGAGTACGTGAACACGAATAATAGGATGCTTCAGCCACGCAGCGACAACGGAAGGGGTAATATCCTGCAGCCAAGTTATCAGACAACAGAGGAACCCATCTCTCGAGCGAACCCACCCAGGGAACATTGTCGATACGAAGAACAACGTTCTCTGCTCTTGGCGCTTGAGGGGACATGGAAAATGGAGACGCACGGCGCAGCTGAGGATTGCAGAGAGACATGGTGCTCATCAAAGAAGGTAGAGGGTTGGGTCCAAACGTGCTTGGCAGGAGCGTAGGCCCACCTCGAACCGAGCGTTGGTGTAGTGGTGAGGTGATGTCTACGGGAAGACGTCTCTGGCTGGCAGTAGACGCTGAAGCGTCGTCGTCCGGGACAGTTTGCAATTCGAAATCATTGACGAATGTCTTGCAGACAGCACAATGGATATCCTTCTCACCCACGATATTGAGAGCACTGGTCATGCACGCGGAACAAAGTAGATGTTTGCAGGGCACAAGAACCGCTATCCTATCGCCCGCGCAACCACAGACGGAGCAAACTGTGTGTGGCGACTTGGCGGAGGAGACGTTGAACATCTCAGAACACGAGTTTCGAAGATGCTGCGGGACAGGTTCTGCGATTGTCGACAGTCCAGAGCCGTTGAAGGGGTCTTGTAGAACCAATGTTTGAGCTGCGGAAGAAAAAGATTGTGGATACGGTTCAAAAGCATTCTCATCGATGTCGAAGAGGTCGGTGGACACCTGAATTAATTCACACATGAGTCACAATGAAAATTGACAGGATTTATGGCAGACTATAGCACAGACCTGTCCAAAAGAGGGGCGGCGGCGGGTGTGGGCGGGATCCGTCAAGCTTCCTTTAAATTTTAATTGGCTAGAGTTTGTAGGTTTAGGAGGCGGTGTATTCAAAATCCCTAGGGCCCGCCTTGCCGGCGTCCTGTGTGAATACGCCGAAGCCGACGGGCATACGGGATGAATACTCGACTGTGTACGAGATCGGCGGTGGTTCGGAAGGAAAGGAGGGGACAGGAAGGCTGTACAAGGGGATCATCAGAGAAAGCTCGAATTGGGAACCTCTTTCCGACGACTGACATTCTTCATTTGCAAAGTATATCGAACTTGCGTCAGAAGGAGTGAGGTCGCTGGCTACGGATGTGTGTATATGCGTTAGCAAGTGGAGTCGTGTGGACATTAAAGCAACCAAATGGTACGAATTGATCGGAATGAACATGCGGATAGGGATTGGAACTGCGTGAGCCGATCAAACCACCTAAGGGAACGCATACACACACCCTCATCGTCACCAAAACTCGAGTCCTCGGCAGTAGCAACCTTGATACCATTTTCATTGGCGCGTGAACGCCAGCTGGCAGCAGCATCTGTCAAGCTCTTGTTCGCCAGCTGAAAGGTGATCTCATTTTCGAGAGAATGGACGACAGGGAACTGCTTGAAGCTTGCTGCAGAATCCGGTGTGTTGAGTGCTGAGCTCGAATTTGTTGAGAAGGAACGGAGACTAAGAGGTGTATAAGGTGTTGAAGCTGTGCTGGCAGGGGTGACCGGTGACCGATAGAGGGTCTTTTGAGGGCGAATTATGCGCTGTGGAGTGACTGGAAGCCCGAATGCACGCTCAACTCTATTGAGACGGGCTGCAGCAGGAGAGGTTGGTGCAGACGCGGGAACTAGAGGGACGGAGACAGAGTGCTTATGCATGACGACTGTCGGTACCTACGACACTCGCAGTGAGCAAAGAAAAGGTCATGACAAGGGGTACAAGGAGGGCTGAAATTTACCTTGAACTGACTGGATATTGAACAGTGACAGAGGATGGCGATATGAAGGAGATAGAAAGCAAGGCAAAGACTCAAGGTGGCTCTGAAGAAAGAAGAAAATAATCTACGGATCGATGAAGGCACGGATCTTCTCGACGTTGTTTTCTTGAGGATGTCGGGGACGGCGTGGACGGCCTGGGACAGCCAACCAAAATAACACCAAGGAAACGTGAAACGCAACAAGCTTTGGGATAGAAAGTCAGTCGTGGGAAGGTTTCTTAAAGAGCGCGTCGCGTAACAGTCACGTGAAAGCAAAGCACTAGTAGTACTACTCGTAGTACACCTACATACAACCCATTGCAAACCAGTCAATGGCTTTGCCAGTCGAGCACACATCCGTTGATAACATGACAACGGGAAAGCAGCCCTCCCTGCTAAATCGGACGCTCGACCCTCTGTTCAACGGCCTTGTTCTCGGTGTGTTTCATCTCGCACTTTCCTTGCCGCTTTGGAAACGGCCACGTCTTGTGCCAATTCAAGATAGACAAAAAGAGCATATGAGCGCGACGTCTCCTTTGATTCTCAGCGCCAGCTGTCATTTTATCAGTAAATACTTCACACACCTTGTCAATACTATTGAGAGCTGGTATCTTCCGATCTTTTCCCCATCACGACCATTGGAACATTCGAGTGAGGGGAAGCTGATACTGTAAGTGTATACGAACACTCCAGGTTCTTGTCTTTACCGTGTAGGTTGACGATCTCATAAAGCTTCGCATGGTGATCAGCGGAGGCCCACAGGTCGGTGTGCCAAGTTGATCATGCCGTAGAACATGTGCACAGTTTCCGATTACATTGCCCTGAAACCTGAATGAAGAACAAGGGCTTGATCTGTTATGGAAGTGGGACCCAGACCGATGACGAGGAGGCGGATCATCGGATGAGAGAATAAGGCTGTGGGGAGTTCGAGAAGGTACTAGATTCCTTCTACTAACCATCCCGTACATGCCTGTGCGGCTGCGATCGGGTGTCAGGATGTCGAAACATCAGGCCGTCCTTGCCTGCTTTGCTTTTTAGGAAAATAATAACAATGATTGGTTGTCTCCAATGGTATGTTTCTGCCGCAAACGGTGGATTGATTTTGATTTTGGTCTCGATTAGACTGGACCGGTCAGGATACTCGGGTCGGTTAGTAGTTAACCGCCTACTACCTGATCGGTGACTGGGGCGAGCATTCATTATGATTATGATTCATCAAGTTTGTCTAAGGGCGTTACTCACCTGGGAAGTTCCGATGGGTCGGCAAGCCGGACTGACGCGGATCCGATTCCCTCAGATGGGACAACCCGTGTGGTCTATCGCGAAACAGAGAAGTGAGATAAGTATCTATAACCGGGGAAATTTTACATGCTGTGGTACTATTATTGTTGTTGTCCTTGTGGTCTGGCAGTTGCCCCCTAAGCTTATGTAATAGCAGAGACTGCTGCCGAGCCCATGCAAGTAGGCTTAGGTGACATGCCCACAGACAATGATCCCTTTAGCTTCCCGCGTCATGACCATCCAATTAGACTTTTTTCCAACTTCAACTTCCCCAGAGCAACGACGAGCGCAAGCACCGTGACAACGACCACACCAGACATGAAACCTGAGACAAAACTTGTACGATCTTGGGGCGTAAATGCTTGTAAATAACCAACCCCCTTTCTGTAACGCTTCATTGGTCGGGTGTCTTTGTCAAAACGACCATGAGGGATCATGCTACGAATGGCATCTGGAGCTGTGACTAGGCCAGGTAGACCATCCAGAGAACGTATGTTTTTCAGGAGCCAGTATCCACGGAGGTCACTAGGTGGAGCGGTGCCTTTACCTCTAGAGTCGTTGACGTCGGGTTCGGATTGCACTTGGCCGTTCGAGGCGGCAAGTAATCGAGAACCGGTTTCCAACTTGTCAAAATGGCTGAGGAGCTGTGTACGATGTCTCACAAAGTCGTACAGCGGGACGGCGTAGCCGCAGGACTACGTAATTGCGAGTGCAAGTCGGGGTATGGACATGAAAATAACAATAAGAAACTTTGTAATATTTGGGCCAGAGCGGACCAGTACGTACCGTGCAAACTTGGTAAACATCGATGACAATGGCGGCGCGTGAGCCTGGCCTCCGGGTTTCTGCGGGAATCAGTGCGCTGTATTCGGGCGTGCCATATTCGTGTGCAGTACCTGCACAATGCTCAGCATGATCTGGAGCATAGCCGGGGTGACAAGGAACCAACCTGTACCCCAGAGCCTCAAAATCCTTGGGGGCCCTTCGAAGGCGGAAAACATGATTGTAATCCGGCCATTTTCACGAAGATGCGAGATAGTTTCTACGCCTATACGCACAGTCAGCTACCACTGCGTAATCACTTCAAGCATTATACCATCGTACCGCTCCCGGACAAATCCTCATACCAGACCTGCTTCGAATTGACCACATGGAAGCAGTCCGCTGTCCCTTTGGGAGAGACATTGACATGTCCATGGGTGCTGAGAGGAGCCGATGCAACCCAAAACATGTGCTGTTTCTGGATCCACTCCAGGAGCCATTCAGGTATTTCGTCGTAGTGCTTGGCCATGGTGAAACTTGGATCGATGGTAAGCTTTAGGCGTCAAGCTGAGGAGGACTACCATGCCCATTTATGAGGGGCTTGGGAACCTTGGGAACGCCCGGATCTGTTGTTCGACCCCCATGACCATGGGGTCTTGTGAAGGACTCGACGCTCGGGCTCGCTCCCGGCCGAGCCAATTTGTCAGCCTCGGCCATCGGCCGACCAGTCATCGGCTTACCGACTGACTCAATTGGCCGCCGAACGCACTGGCACTTGGACCGAACTTCGAAGAACTGGATGAAGACAGTACGTCGAATTCACCGGCACCCTGGGTCACAGTACGAGTGACGAAGTTTTCTTCTTCTGGTAGAGGTGCTCGGTGACAATGCTCCGAGTCAAAACTTGAAACTTATCATCGAGACTCGAGAGCAACCTTTCTGGTAGAACACTGGCAGATGGTGTATGACTAGTGCACAACTGTACAGCTCGCGTCCAACGTGCGACCACTGTAACTGTGGGTTCCATCATGATCGAACTCAGTAGTTTTCTCAGCTGTCAATTTGACGAACTTATGGTTGTAAAACCGGTTGAAAGCGCAGAGAGCGCAGAGGAGAAGGCAATCGATTGGGGAACGGGCTCAGGATGGTGAGTGATATAGTATCTCCTCGTCCGGGCCGGAATGTATCTCATAGCTATCATGCGCTACTCAGGCTTCAGGGATGTAGGAACATACACAATAACTGGCTGTCAGACCATACATTCAGACCGATATCCACGTTCGTTCGACTCGATTATTGTAAGGCAATTGAGCACTTTTTACATTAATGACCGCATACCGGCTCGTTGACTTGTTGTTGCCTACAGTCCTCGTCGTAACCGTAACACGCCTTGCTAACGTCTCATAACGTGCATGTTCCTAGTTTCTGACTCTTTTGTAAGTGAATACCTCTCGCTAACAAGCAGCGGGCACTCGATTCGGGCAAGTTGTGTCCAGAATCACCGCCCTAGTCACAGCATATATGCTTGGAACGAGGCAATAAAAATTATCAGCCGCTAGTTTCTCCCTGAAACCTTTCCGTCTTTTTGCCGCTTCTAAAGCCAAAACATGATAGTACCTGGGCTCACTTCCTACGTCCGAGCTTAGTGGCACAGAGAGTAAGCTTTTCACGACCTCGAGATCCGTTCATTTCCGCCTCGCAGATACCCACAGCCAACGAAGAGAGTTCAGCCGCATGACGACCGGTAAGCTGTGTTTTATCCTCTTCTCGAGCCGAGGAGGTCGTTGTACACCCTGCAAAGGGTCAACATTCACCCTGGACATCGTACGATCGGAACCAAGTCGTTTTTACGTCGGCTCTTCTTTTTGGTCTTGGACCGCGGAATCTCCCCTCGTCACAATCGCACAGATTGTGCTCACTGGAATATGTGACGGCATGCTCTTATCTGCCAGTGTACCGGCGAGTCGAGATATTTGGCTATTTTGCTGTAGTTCGAATAGGAGGGTCACAGCATGCCACTCTGCCTGAGTCAACCCGGGCTGTACGCTCGAAGCTGACTCTTTTCATTTAGTTGCGGTGGCTTTGTGAGCCTTGTTCCGTCATCATCGACAATTTCTCAAGATCATCACGCGGCCAGGTTCAAGTCCACAGAAGATACGCAATTCGTACGGGCCTAGACGGTGTGCACAGCAAGGTCAGCGAACCGGTCTCGTCGGCTCGACCCATCTTGGCGTCTTCAGACGGATAGATTACACTACATCATTGACGCATCGACGTTTGGGTACATATTCAGTTCGGAATGTGCGAGGGGTCTAGCCCCATCTTGAAACTACCTCTATAATTTATTATTGCACGTTGATCTATTGGTACGCGTCCTTGGGAAACAATCTCATACTAATCTCCAGGGATCTTGAATGTATATCTTTTCCGTCGAACAGGTCCCTTACTCAGGTCACCCAAGGAGCCGGGGACCCTGTAACCGCTCCGTTTTCGCTATTACGCGGTGATTAGAGAACGGAACTCTATTTGCATGGTCAGTGGAACGTACGTGGTTAGCGTGCCCGGATCTATCTTCAAACAGGCAAGCTTTTGTTGCTACCAGGACCCAGTTGACTGAACAAACAGTCAACGACAGAAGATGAAGCTACGCGTACCTTGTCTTGGCGTAGTTGATAGGCTATTGCCGTTGTTAGTTGCAGCCGCATTCGTGCAGTTCGTTACTGCTATCGGGAAATCGATGTGTTCCGAAGTTCTGGCCTAGATGCAACGCCTGTGTGTTCACAATCACATGGAACAAGAGCTGACTGATCGTCATGGATCACTCTAGATATCAAAACAGCTGTCGGACCAGAAAATGGAACCTACCCACTGGGTGCATGAAAATTTCCCTCCGGATGTTCGGCAATAATAGGATGTCAGTGTGGACCGGATCCTTGCGTCGGCGCCAGGCAGAATGCGGCGCCCGTGCGAAGTCCGGTTGACCAACACCTTCCAGGACTTAATTTTAGATCCGTGAGTTTTTCTTTTCATTTATGCTGAGTCATGGTGTTCTTGTCACCCACCTTGCAGATCAATACGTATGCGTTGACGGCCAATGCCAGTGCCCACTTCCGAGTTGGATTGGTCAGTGCATGGGATGTAGAGTGGTCTGGTTACTATGCCCGGTGTTTCACGTGTACCAGACTGAGTCGTGCACGCACGTCTCGAACATGATTGTGACATCCAAGTTGCGATCAAGAGCTTTAGCCGTGCCATCGATATGTTCAAAGGTCCAATTCGAGAGCTCGGCAAACACGTGGCGTGACAGTCCACGGTTGTGTATGTGAACTTGATGCCATCGTGCTAAGCGCCGGCACGTACTCAAGCTGACAAGGAATGTCAGCAGATTTAAGTTTCTGTGGAAAGTGCAAAGTCACAGACGGTAGTCAAGAAGGCTGATGGGAAGTGTGACAGCGTGAGGTTGACTTAGGGGGAAATGCCATGCAAAGTCAAAACAAGTGCCACCGAGCGGTGCTCTCCGAGTCCACACCCTTTCCACACCTCCTCCTCGTCCATATCACCCAACGTCTGCCTCGTTTAAACACCTCCAACGCCCGACGAGTCTGGCATCTGGGGGGCCCATTCTCTCTGCCTGCGTGCATATTCTGGTTCTCACCAGCCCAGGAGCGAGGTTATGGCAGCTGCACGAAGCACTGATCGTCAAATGGACATTGTACGTGTACACCCAATCCCACCCTCGGCAGACTGATCGACCTTGTATATTTCGTTAGCCTGCCACCTCCCGCGACACCCTCTTTTCACCGGACGATTCGGCAATTGCGTCGCATCACACCTCGACGTCTACCCATGCGACAACTTCACCCACGACACCCTACAGGGGTCGCCCGACAGCTCGCTATCCAGACTCGCTCAGTAGGGTCCCGCTCCACCGTCGTGGCACCTCCAAGACATACGAGCGTCTCGAGGATCTGCTCCGCGAAGCTGGCTACAAAGAGACACGCGTGTTCACGCCTGAAAGAGACCGCAACGCGAGGTCGGCCACCGAAAAGGACGGTGGAGTGGGGAATACCGTGCGCGGGAGCGTAGGGGCCGTCGTCGACTTCATTGCTGGCCTTGTGAGTCGAGGGTCGAGCTTGTCGCGCGAGACGCCGCCTTTGGAGGAAGATCCCGCGCAATCTGCCTCACATCCGTGGTCGCCTCCGCCCTCGCCACTGGCTCATGCGATCCACATCAAGAACAACAGGGCCAAACGTGTTCCTTCGAGGGCTTCTCTCTCTCGAAAAACATCTTCGGAGAGCATACGCCGCCGCTCCTATGTTGACCTCGCTGCCGACGCCTCGGAACGCACGCATACGTACCAAGTTGTGCAACTCCATCAGTCTTCTCAGGAACTGCCTCATCATCCACGTTCATATATCAAGGCGCATCATCACCATCGCCATCTTAATGATTACTCATCCAAATTATCAACTACAAAGCCAAATCCGCCTAATGCTCGTGCTTATCTTCGTCATATGGTATCAGCACCAAACATCCAGCCACTCGCTAAGCGCCCGTCATTATCGGAAGCTTTCCCGAGGTCACACGTACACGGTCGCGAACACGCTACCCGTCCCACGTTCATCCTCAACGATGAAGATAGTATCGCGGAATCAGACTACGAACCACATCCCCGCGTTCCTATAAATAATGAACACGAGGTACACCCACCGCTCCCACGAAATTGGATCGAATCAGTCGCCAAAGCCCTATTAAGTGGGGTCGGCGGCCCGGCAGCCGTGACTTCGGACGCAGCATCTACGCGGACAGCGAAGACGGTATCAACACGAAAGAGCTCTACACTATCCGACAAGTCGAACCAAGGAGAAAGAGGAAGACCATTGACACGAGGCGCGAAACCGCCGTTGCTTTGTGTGCAGGTGCAGGAAGTAAAGGCAAGGACAAGCCAGGGTCAGGTGGCCTGTACGAGGGTCATGTGTCGTTCCACGCCTACCTCGCGGGCAAGTTCGCGAGCGCGGAACGCCCGTGAAAATCGCACGCACGCTGGGAAAGGCGGCAAGGGAAGGGAGACGGGGAAATCAGGGAATCGCCCAAGAGGGAAGGATCGGGATGCTCATGTCGTGCCATCCCTCGCTCGAACGAAGGTAGAGAATGACGACTGGATGGCACCGCGTAAGCGTTATACAAGCGGATGGGGAATAGAGAGTAGTGCACAGGCACATGAAGCATGGTCGGACGACAGCGACCACGACGATGACGACGATGACGAAGAGGAAGAAGAAGGGGAACTCGGCTTGGATCGGTTGCTCGTCCCTGCTCGACGACAGCACTCTATTCGAAGTCTACGAAAGCACCTTCACCGACCACCCTCTCAGGTGTTAGGTGGCCGCGGCGCGCCAGCTACTAGATCACATAGGAGTGGTAGGGCGAGTCCATTCGCAGGAACTCCAGCCGGCCGACGAGATTGGGGTGATGCATCATGGAGCACGAATCGTAGCCGCGAATGGCTAGCCAGTCGAGGCGAAGAAGGCGAAGACGGGTACAGCCACGTCTTCTCTGGTCCGGACGTAGGGTCAGGCAGGTCTGGCACCAAATGGAGAGGTGGACTCCCCGGTCTCCCGCAATGGACGACGCCTTCTGGGGGTCCATGAATTGACGACATTCTCATCACTCTTTCTTAATAAATGTTTGCTCACATTTTCGCTCGAATGTACGTTTGAAATGCATAATGTTTGATTTTCGACTATGGCGCTCTTTTACTGGTTTTTTTTTCCCGTTATCTCTCCAACAATCGTAGCAATGTGTTTAATCGTGATATAGATATAATGGATCATTGGGCTGCATGTTTATGTTGATCATTGAGACAAACTTTGCGAATCAAGTGACTCGACCTCCAGATAACGGAAATCAAAGGATCTGAATACATGGATAACAAGATCGATACAAACTAAAAACCTGACCTTGCAAGAACATTCAAACGAAATAGATGTGCGGCATATGTACGATGATATTCATCGTTCTGAACTCCTCGCTGACTTCCGGATGATCCTCTGCAAGCTGTTTCCCTTCCGCATCAGGTATGAAAACCTGTTCTTCCAAAGGAATGACACGATCAGCCCATTCCGGAGGACTCTCGTACAGCTTGGGACGCGCCCGGAGTGCTGCAAAGTCGATGATGATCGCGGGTGCATCACGAGGAAGCCCCAGCTCGATACGACGATTGAACGACGCACACATGAGCCGGGTCAGCACGGCGAGCACGGCATACCGCGTCGGATCGGGGTCGGCAGGGTCGGGGAGGGCAGAGACAGACCAGTCTGGATGAGTACAGCAGAAATATTCGAGCTCGTTGCGGAACGCGGTGGTCCACCCGAGGACGAAGAATTCGTAGATGCGATAGAAGGAAGCCGAGGGTGAGTCGGACGGTGGTCGATTGCCGAGCAAACGGGAGAGAATGGATGGTGTCGAGGCGCGTGAGATGCGCCAGTCGTATGGACGTTGAATGGGATAACGGGCGCGGGCCTTGCTTGGATTTTCCAGGAGCTCTGACACAGACGGTGGAAGAGGCTCTGTGGATGTCATGTCTGTAAGAAAGTAAGATGAGAATGTCTTGATTGGTTTGTAAGTAAAGACTTCCATGTCTGGTCTTGACAGTCTCCTACACCGTCGACCACCAACCGCTTGGGACAACTTCAAGTCCAACCCGTTGCTCTTTCTCGCTCAGCGAGTCTATGCTTGGAGCCAGTCTACTGTTCCTACCACCCCAACCTGGGGGATACAGGTCGTTTGCATATCCGATACGCACAGCTCTCACCACTCTCAACCAACACTTCCCGCTGGAGACATCCTCATTCACTCTGGGGACCTTACACACTCTGGCAGTCCAAATGAACTACACGATGCCCTCGACTGGCTGAGCTCTCATCCACACCCCGTCAAAATCTTTATCGCTGGCAACCACGACGCCTCGCTTGCCGACTTGGACACAAGACAACACATTCTTTCTACGTACCCATCCCTCATATACCTCGAGAACTCGTCCACAGAGGTGACCGTCCGTGGGCGCACAGTGCGTATCTACGGGAGTCCCTACACCCCCCGACACGGCGCATGGCAATTCCAGTACCCTCGCGTGTCTCCACGCGCTTATTCGCACGACACAGTCGGTCAACGCGCCACAGAGATATGGTCTTTGATTCCTCCTCTGACAGACATTGTGGTCACGCATGGTCCGCCGTTCTCTCATCTCGATCTCGGCCGAACGGGGTGCTACGCGCTGTTGGCCGCCATATGGCGCGTTCGACCGAGATTGCATGTGTTTGGGCATATACATGCTGCGAGAGGTATCGAGTGCCTTGGCTGGAACGAGGCTCAAGCACTGTACGAAGACATATGTGCTGGAAAAACAGGGTGGGGCGGCTTAGCGACGTTGGCTTGGCGGGTTGCTGGTGAAAAACTGAGAGAGCGATTTGAGGGGAGCAATAGTGGGCGAACAATCCTGGTGAATGCGGCAGCAGTCGGTGGCATACGAGATGACGAATGCAAGGGCTCCATTAGGGTGGAGGTATAATTTCAACTCGGACCATTTACTGTTCCACTTGCTGTGGATTACAGAGCAGTATTGCATCATCGGACCCACAAACAGATACTTGCGTGTTGGGCGCAAGACGAATTGACGGACACGGGGGGAATTGTTTCAAGTGTTCCGACCGTCCCCATATCAGAGATCAGGTATAATCGGAGTTCCTCGGTATTGGCCAGGCTCTCATTGACTGCAGTGCAAGTTGACGAGAGGCTCTGTCTTGCGGTGAGTCTATCTCGGACATCAGCTGGCTGGGTCTCAACATCATCATCATTGCTCGCTAGATTGTTACCAGGATCTATTTTACTACTTACAAGCTTACACGGAACACCGTCCTTTGATGCAGACTTCTATTTCTGTAACGGCTACAGTCTAGATACCCGTCCTGACGACTATAAGTGCCAAAGGATCTGTGACAGTAATCCATCTCTCTTGTTCATCCGCATCGCAAGTCGCTGATACATCACACATCTTTCTGCCATTATGGGCAACAAATCCTCTCGTCCTGCGGACGACTTTGCCGAACTCATCCATAAGAGCAGACCTCTCCCTGGACAGCCTGAACAGACATACTCAAAGGCGAGGATTGAAGAAGGGCTCAAGGTCGTCGCCGGACACTTGGCTTCCAAGGGGCTCAATATCTCCATCGTCACTGTCGGAGGTGCCGTTAACACTGTGCTGCTCAAATCCCGTGCCTCCACAGGCGACGTCGATTTCTTTTACTGCACCAAGGACTCGAGTGCAGGGGGCAATAACGTCGTGCATGAGGTCGTGGAAGCTGGAAAGCTGGCTGAAACGGAGCTCGGGCTGGGTCACCAGTGGTTGAATAACCACACGGCCGTATTTATAGAGGTGCAGCGATCGTCGTGCAAAATCATCCACCGTCACTGAATTTTTTCGCTGTCGTACACAGGAAACGACGCTCAATAGTTTGTACGAACAAGCCATCAAGCAAAACGACAAAGTGTTCTCCGCCAAGGGGTTGACGGTGTATGCCGCCCCTTGGAACTATGCACTCATGACCAAGCTGGATCGCGCTGCGAAACCTGGAGCAAAGTCGTATGACATGGCTGATGCTGTGGACTACTTGGGACGTTTAATCCAATCAAGGGGGAATGCTGTGAAAAAGTCGGAGCTGGGGGAATGGGCAAAGCAATACAAGCTTGGTGCTCCACCGGAAACGTTGATCGATAGGTTGGCCCGGGAGTACAAGGAGAAGAACAAAAAGGATGGTATCGTTGCCGGCTGAGTTAAGCCTCTGGTCAAGTTTAAGTTTGCTTCTTCGAAAATGTAAATGTACTATGTATACTATGTGGATCATGTGGCGCAGCACAACTCTGTTATGCACCACGCACTTAAGATACAGGAAATATTTTGCAACATCCTCTTTTACTGCTACCAGCCATACCTGAACGGTCGGGAGCGCAAGCAAGCATTGGTAATACCGACTCTCATTGCTCTGACCAGAACATGTCGCACATTCAAAGAACCCACACTGGATCTACTCTGGAGAAACTTGGGCGACTCATCACCGTTAGCGCGGTGTCTCCCGGAAGCATCTCATCGACTTTCCACTGACACAGGAAACGTGGTGAGACGGCCCCTAGTATTCGTTGCGGTTTATCTAACAAATCTTTTTCATTTTCCTTTCGCCATCTTGTGGAGTATTAGTATTCGTTCAACAGGCCACTTACGCTGATCGAGTGGGATATCTTTCGAAGCTACACACATCGTATCCATGCCATAATGGACTTCGATAGTGGGCTTGACTGGGAATCTGTCGCAACCTTCTTAGACCCCCCTGCCACTGGGCCGCTCTTCCCAAATCTCCGCAGACTACTGCGCTGTTCATATACAAAACAAACCATGGTTTTGTTGCGCTTCCCTCTCCCATCCCTTGTTTTCTTCAGCGTTATATTCGAGGACCCACACCTCCTCGAGTCGTTTCCCAACTTCTCTCCAAATGTCAGGTGGCTCCACATTCGTGTGCGTCAGCAGGAAGACACGTTCGTTGTAATTGAACCCAGCTATATCACCCGCTGGCAAGGTCTCCGCTATGTGATTTGTCGCCAAGTCGCCTTGAACAGGGACACTCTTATGCATCTATCTCGCCTTCCTGCATTGGCCCGGCTTGACTTCGCACTGAACGCTCCACTCCCACCCTCCGACACGCCCCTCCTCTTCTCCAGGATGCATGAAATGAGATTGCACTCTCGTTTTCTGGAACCAATTTCATGTTGGCTCTCCCAGTCCCGACTGCCTGCTGTCGTGTGTTTTTCCGCCTTCGTCGATAGCTTCTCTTCCAGGCAGGATCTTGCCTCTTTTTTCGCTGGTGTTCCGATGTGCAATGCTGGCCATACCATCGAGACGCTGACATTGTGTCAGTCGTACTCTTCTCCAGATAGCATTCATACCCCCGAGGGTCTCCACCTTTGCTTCGACAAGTTGCGGCCATGGGTGGGGTTCAACAATCTCCGTCGCATTGAACTCAATATCGACAGCACCGTGGACCTGACGGACACCGAAATGCTAACGTTGGCGTCGGCATGGCCCCATCTGACCCATCTTCTCATAAACGCGGATTGGGGCTGGAAATCGCGTGGTGGAATCACCCCGGGCGCACTCGTCCGAATTTTCGAAACATGTCGGGCTCTCGAACAAATCGCTATCGCCGTCGACACCCAAGGGTATACTCGAGTGCCTCCGTTGCAGACGCCGGAAAACCTCGGATTGACGTTGCCTCCCGGGTGTTTGATCAACGTCGTCGACTCTATCATTCAAGTAGAGTCTGTACCGGCGGTCGTCACTTTCTTTTCAGGTCTTGGGGCTTGCTGCGAATCACATTTTTGCCTCCAAGCTTGGGACGGTGCGCAGGTGATTTGGTCCCCACGCTATGAGGAGCAGGTGAGTCGGTGGAATGAGGTAGAGCGTCAGATCGATGACGCACTTGGTCGGCGTTCCGAGCCTGATGCAGATGATTGGGACATCCAAGTCGTATCAGACCAAGGTATGCCAGTGATCAACACCAGGTTATGTACCCTTGATAATGACTTGAGTCAGATTAGGTGTACATACTTTTTTGAGTCGAATTACGCTGAGATATTTATCCCATCACGTCGCAATGACGAATGGCGTTGCTTTTTTTATTTTCGCCTTCCAGACATCGTCAGCCAAGCACCTCTCGACAAAGCAGTTACATTGTCCTTCCCAATAAGTGGTGGGAGTTACTCTCACGCTCGAGGCGGTGGTGGGGAGGAGCCTGTTTTACTCGGGAGTGCCCGAGGGCGGCTTCGCTGCCAGCATGGAGCAGAATCCTTGCGTCGTCCTGAGAGCAATATGTACAACACAGATATATTATGCCCGTATAAAATGAAAACGCGATGAGGACTCGGAGCCTCGATACGGCGGGATGAGTAAATCTAATCTGATACAAAGTATGATCATGCTTGACTCCTTCAAGCCTTGACCCAAGGGTGCGGGAGGGCCTAGGCGAAAGTTCCGATGGTATCACTATACACGTAAGTCGATGCTGCAAAGGAGATGATAAGGTGTCGAACATCTAGTTACCAGCAAAGGCATCACTGACCAGAAATCATTGCTGATCGGCACGTAGACGTTTTTGCGGTGGTTCTAGATCTCCTTCAAGGATTCCAGCCGTCTCTAACCCTCGCTTGTATGATACTGATGGCCCATGGTCGTCTTGTGGATCACACTCCATGTGCCAAGGTGACGGAGTGGTACGGTCATCCGGGTCGCGTGATATCTGCCTGTTATGGGCGGCATGGCTGTGATCAGACGCGTCTGACACTGATTCTTCAAAGTCTTCCCTTGATAGTGACTGTCCTTGAAGAATCTTGCCCATGTGCGTATGCGCGACCGGTCGTCCTCTGCTTCGAATGGCAAGAAGCGCCATCACGGAAGGTAACGGCGACCCGGAAAACGTGATTGCCATATCTTCGAAACTACCAGGGATGTTGAACAAATTCCGCCGTACTGTCGGATCCTCGACGTCGAGGAATCGACATAACCCTGTATAGGATTCGTAGTCTCTGAGATAGAGTTGCCCAGCAAACACGTTCAACTGATTGATCAAATCCCAGGGTGGGGTCCAATCGGACGGCAGAGGAGGGATGGGATAAAGTCTAAGATCATCGGATGGTTTCATGCGTTCGGATGTGCGGGGTCCATAGACATGGAGGTGAACATTTTCGCTCGCTCTGATGACTGGCATGAAGTAGTTGGCCTCAAATGGGCTCAGCAGAACGAGAACTGGGTTGGGTTCCTTGTTACTCGTCAGAATCCACTGTACGGGTCGGAGATATTGGTCCATGGTGCCTCGGGTGGAGTCAGGCTTGATAGTCTCGCGGAAATCCAACGTAGCCAAGACACGCGGGCTCCAGACGTCCGCATCACAAGTAGCCGCTGAACTCTTTCCCAGCATTGCAAAGACTGGTTGAAGAGAGCTGCCTGGATGCAATTGAGGGATGATACCGGTCTTCACGAACTTCTCAACATCTGGATGAATAAAATGCTGCAACGCTTCAGCCTTGGGAGGCAGCTCCACCTCGCGTTCCCGCTCCCGCTCGCGGTGGACCTCCCGTTCTTGTTCTTCGTCTATCTGTGCTTTTGGAAGTGATAGTTGAACACCGAGATGTTTGCATCGTTGGAGGATCTCTGGGTCTAACGCAGACAAGGTGCTCGACGGATGCGTAGTTTCGCAGGGTGCGTACAGATTACCCAGTGATTTAAGCTCTGGCTGGAGCCATGCATCCGTCAACTTCTTCCGTGTGAGCTTTCCCTCGACGAATTGGGACCAGGCATTATATCTCGATTTATGGCTCATGCCTTGTTGTGCCCAGTAAGGAGCTCGTTGCTGAATATCACTCCAGGTCTCGCGTATTGCCCAGCACAAGATGTCCACGGTAGTGACTTGGCTGTCTGGGGCCGTCTTGCCGACTACCGCACGAATATTGTGGTCAACCTCGGGCGGTGCAAAAAACATAACCGAGTGACCATGACCCAGCTTCCGCATCCGCATGCAACCTGGGAGCCGCAAGCCGTGAGATCTAACGATTGAATCATGTGGCCAAAACGAACCTTGAACCAGTGCATCTTTTGTCACCTTGGGACCCAGGGTAACAGCTGCTCGTGACCCGATTGGCAGTTTGATGTCAGTCCCCCTTGTATGTGCATGATCCAGGTAGACGACACAGCGGTCTAACTGTTGGGAAAGCGATGACGATAGCACGGGTAAAGATTTTCCATTTCGTGTAAGCACCACCAACTCATCATTCTCGTTGAAATGGATAGCTCCAGCTGTATCAGGGGAGATCTTGAGCCACGTCCTAGCCACCTCCCTATTGGAAAGGTCAAGTATCTGCGAGCCAACATCCAGAAAAACACGAATTTCAGGCTGTTGCTCAGCTACCATTTGGAGGAGCGTGTGGGTAGATCGTGGTTTGTCGCTGTCACGAATCACCATATAAGTGTTATTTTCGGACTGAAGAAGATATCCGAGAACCCTGGCGTTAGTTCCCTTCTGATGGTCAAGGTCGCGCTGAGCGATAGACATGGGCAGCAGCCACTGGCCGTCGCTCGTACCTGAAAACCCTAATTCTCATTTCAATGATCAGATTGAACTACCGGGGATGGAGTACTGGTTGACGCACCCGTTATAAGCTTCTCCCGCTCCTCTGCCAAATCCCAACTAGATCCGGAGATTTTGCAAGGAAATTCTTTCGCCTCCTTCGGGAACACCACTCGGGAAAGGTAGAAGTCGATGGCTGCTTGATTGGTAGAGAAAAGCGGGAAGATGACCTTGTCCCATTGCTCTGATGATCTGAGGTTGATACCATCGAGTTTCAGAAGCGAGTCCGGCACTGACTCGCAATCTTGTATCCAAAGTGTGTATTCCGTGGCGGGGTTATCCTGGTCTAGTAGAATTTCGAAAGAAGCTCTTAGCTGTTCCTCGCTGAGACCGGCGTAGTAATACGATAGGCACGTGAGAATGATGGTGAGATCTGGATGCCCGAACTGAGTGTCAGGTGCTGGCATGTCTTTGGCTCGATATGGGACGGCAAGCATTGAGCGGCGGGGATGTCCTAAGTGGTATCCCAAGTCCGGGCCATAGTCAACGCGCCATCTCCGCTCCGTAAGAGCAAACAGGAGGATGTTGGAGGTAAAGAGACCACGGAGTAGTAGTAGTCCAGTCCAAAGATGACTCTGGCCAGAACATTTAGCGTACTCCTCCACCATTTTTGCCGTAGCCGGAACCTGGAGGACATTTGCGTCAGATATGAAGCTCCGGATTGCATCGCATAAGGCTGGGGATACGTCTTGAAAGTTGAAATTGGGAAGCTTTCCAGACATCACGTCTTCTACAACTGATGATATCAGATGTCGACCAACTTTTTGGGCTTGCCGCCCGATCCGAACGTGTGGAAACGATCCGGGTGAGTTGTTTTCACACTCTACGGAGTCTGGAGCATATCGTGAGAGGGAATGTACGTGCTTCTTCACAAGCCTGAGGATGCGCTGAGTAATCGTCCACCGGTCAGGATACCCGTTAATATGTCGCTGTGGGCCCATCGTGTAGACCAATTGGAACCGTGCATGTAGGATTTCGTCGCTTTCATCCAAGATATCTCGAGCATGACTATAAAGCCACTTCTGAAGCTTCAGCCACTCGGAAGCACTTCCCGAAGCACCATGAGGATCCCCGTGGTTAGCCTGAGCATTGTGCTTTACGCTTGAGCGGCTTGGCGATCGCTTCAGCAATCGGAACATGCTGTTCACATGACTATCTCCCTGGCATTATGGTGCATTAATCAGTGAAACCAATGACTGTCAACTCGAATGCCAAATTATTCATACGCACCGAGCTGAGCGACAAAGCTGCCATGACGTGCTTGAAAGTCGACTTCTCGTCCTGTATTAACAGGTCGGTTGTAAAATTGTCTTCACGTATCTGCTCCTCAATGCCCATCAGCTTGAGCGAGACAACATGCTCGGGCTGGGCAAGTAAAATTCCACGCTCGACCATGCAGCGAGTCATGAGCTTATGAAGATCATCGATTTGAAGGCTGATCACTCTGCCTTTGCCGTCGTACTCGGGAGCGCGAGAGAAGGGCAGGTAGTATATTGGTCTGTTGGCGAGCCCGCCGAGGCGAGCGACCAGTAGGTCGAACATCTGCATTGTCAGCGCTTTTGGGACAATGACACGGACAAGCTGTTTTCCATCAGCGAGAGCTGCAGCAGCAACAGGGATGATCACGGAGGACTTTCCGTCTCCCATGTTGACCTGCATCACGGTGTTTTTGCCCGATCGTGGGGACATGATTTGCAGGGCAGTTTCCGCTTGAGCACGCCGAATGAGAAAATTTCCTTGGATCTGGCAAACAGGAAGAATGGTGTTATTACTAGCGACAAGCACTGAGCAGTAGAAACGCACCTGGATTAACAGCCAATCCGAATACTCCTCAGGTTTCCATCCATCACACCCCTCAGTCTCCAACTCCTTTGAGAACTCTTCTTCAAGACCGTCCAGTGCAAATCTAAGCAATCTCCGCGCACGCTGTAGGTCCAGAAAGACTAGCGCCAGCCGTATCAAGCATTTCTTCCAGTGTGGAGCGACTTCGATCGGTGAGGTGGATGCGAGATATCGCAAGAGGACATTGGCACTAACTGCCGGCCACTGATCACTTTTTTTGAGTGCTTGTTCGTGTGGACCGCTTGGTGGACCCAAACTCTCCTTCAGAATGCACAGAAAGTACAGGTAATTTTCCCTGCACTGCAGATAGTGTTCCTTAAGCTCCTCGATGACATTCTCTCCCTCCACCCCGTAAGTCATTCTCGGAGACTCAGCACAAACATGTTGCGCACTGGCGCCGAGGTGAGCAAGGTATTCCTCTTGGAATGTGGAATTCGTCCATGAAGAGCAGGACTTGAACAGCGGATCCAATTCGGGGATATCGCCTGCTGATTTCCGACTTGTGAGACTGATGTGACGCAAAATTACACGGGCTGGTGGTTCCGGTGCTCGTCTGTTGCAAATCAAGTAATCAAGTGTCACTGTCTTCGTAGATGGAGGTAGAGACATTGATTCTGTGCGTAGGAGAGTGAACACCCCGGGCCCTGGTTCTGTAGGGCTGCCCATGGTCAGATGATTGCTTTTACCGTAGTTGTGGTCTTCACGACTTGAAAGGCTTGGTCCAATATCATTCAAAGGAATGTGCTTCTCTCGTCCACCGACTTCTTCAAACCAAAATGAGTCCCGATCCCAGTAATGTCTATTTCGGATTTCCTTGATAGCAGCACTGACTTGAGGATGCTGGGCTAAAGTCTGACTCGGAAGTAAGAGGTCCAACTTGATTCGGAATTCCTTATCCCGGAGTTGCATGATTGACCGACATGCCCCCGACCATAAAATATGAAGTGCAGCCTGAGCTCCCATTTTGCCTGTCAGTGGATCAGGTTGATGGTGGTTGGTCATGACATGCAAAGAAGCAAGAAATAGGATGCTCTCCAGGCTGCCATTCTCTATCAAGCAACCCAATTCTGTATCCACATTGTAGGCCTGATACAGTGGTTCATCATCGAATTCAGTGCGAAAATCCCGTTGAAATCGGTTACAGATGTCAATCTGAACCTGATTGCCACCATGTAATGTGGGATGACCATTGGGTATAAGGACACGTCTGTGGATAAGTGCTTCTGGGACTTGAAGAGTTCCTGCAACACGGGTTTTTGGCCGAAGAACGAGGAGGTTCTCCAAACTGAACAATGTCTCAATGCATTGATTCTCGTCATAAACCATGTCCTTGAAGTCACAGGACTCAAGTTCTCCCCCTTCATTGACAAAGAAGGATAGGTGATAATTCGGCAAAGCAATGGAAAGCCATGCTGATGGGACCAGGGAAGTTGTAATCAAGAGATTTTTGGATAGGCTTTGCAACTTTTTCCCGTGGAGTTCCTGGACTGGATCACTTTCTGCAACATTATTGAGGCGCTCGAAGCACTTGAAACCCATTTCCCAGGTTGGGCTTCGGACGTCCACGAGGGTTTCACAACCTTTGTGTACACGATATTGCCCAAACGCACAGTCAATTCTCCAGTGCTTGGGAGATTCTTCCCAGAGTTGTTTGATAGGACGTATTTCAATGATCTTTGTTGACAGATTCAACCAATGGACATGATCATCAATGAGTGCTGGTGGAAGGTCTTCTTGGAGTGTTCTCGAAGGTATGAGTTCGCATATCTCGTTTGGTTGACTGCCTTGTACCCGAACCACCAGGCTGTCATCATCTCGTAGTGAAAAGTGCACCTGTAGTAGATATTTGAATCATTGTAGTCATGTCACCAAGGGTACTAGCATTGGACATTTACCTTATGTTCAAAGGTCGTGAAATCCATTCCTGGGAGATTAGATGACACGACAAGGAAGCCTTGCTGCAAATGATGGTCATGAATGATTGGTGATATCAAAAAAATCGCAGTAATATACATACATCGCGAAAGATTTCCTGGCATTGTGGTGACTCCCAGGCTGCACGCAACGATCCATCCAATGACCGACCACCCACACGAAGTGCTCCATCGAGCAGGTTGATATGTACTGCTTGCGAGGGTTGATCCATGGTCACATTGGTTTGGCACGTAAGCCAACAAGTATTTGGGTACTGCAACTGCTCCCATCTCTGGATACCTGACGAATGGCTAGCGAAAATCCTGCTAACTGCAAGGTCAACACCATAGTCTGATGGATCATCAAGAATTGCGTCCCTCAGGGTCTGTTCGAGAATAAAGGAGAGACGACTATCTCGTTGACGGAGTCGGCTTAGATAGGTGCCATAGAACGCTAAGGAGGTGAAACTGAATGAATGTCGAGGATGCTGGCACTCAGGGAACTAGACATACATAGTTGAGGACCAACTGCGCGCATAAAGAAGGCGCAAGAAAGAAAGGCATCGACATCCTCTGCGGAATGAAAGAGCTTGTGGAAGGTAGCAGGGTGAACGTCAAACGTGCTCCGACAAGCAGCAGTCACATCCAGCAAGAGTTTCCTGCGTTCTTGGTTCATAGGCGCCTTTGACAGGTCGTATGACAGTTCCTGCACCCAAGTGAAAGTCCTCCTACGTACACCACGAAGAAGTACAATGGCTCGCTCTGTGATGTCTTCGCTGGGGCTCAACATAACTTGAAGTACGCGAGTGAGCAACAAAGAGATGGAGTTCATCAACACCCCATCAATTGAACTGGCTCCAACATCCATGAAAAGGCTCTCCAGCTCATCTAGAAGGGCAGTGCAAAAGGACGAGTCCTGAGTTTCTTCATGCCACATCCATGTCCCTGTATTTAGATCAAGTGGTCCAACTTGGAAGGTAGCGTGAGCGATGAGAAGATGAACTTCACGACGACGGAGGTTGAGAGTTCTACACCGCAGCCCCTGTAGGATGTTGAGCCATTGGAGTGAGCCACCACTGCGCAGCTGTGCAAACGTAACAAATTCATCGACGGAGATATCGGGAGGGCAATTTGCTTGAGTGGCCAAAACGCTATTGGACGTGTGAGAGGTAAAATCCGTGTATTTATCCAGTTCATTAGGTTGCGAAAGGTGCTCGACTTGTCTGTGTTTGAGGTTGGACGAAAGCTCCCAACGTCTGCAGGACCCCCCTGCTTGCCGTGTCTGAATCGAGAGCTTCTCGTAATAAGCGGCTCGATAGGGATGTTGAACAACATAACGTAGCGTCGGGCTACCAGAACCCTCTGGATAATAATAGGCGAGGTGAATTTGAACACGCAGAGGTAGGCTTTGGCACTTAGCAGCAAAGTAAGGCTGCAATGCAGGAACATTTGCAAGAAGATGGTGTCCTTCCTCTGCATCCAGCGAGCAACGATCAACAGTGAGAAGGTAGCAGCCATTCAGGATGCAAGGCGCAGCAGAACGCCAGATACGGACGCACGCTGGACATTGCAGTTCGAATACGATGACTTTGGCATGTACTAGCGAGTCGGGAAGTGGTGATTGAGAAACTCCTGCATTCTCAGCCAGTTGTTGCGGAGGTATGTGCTGTTGGTGTTCTCCGTACCCATCACAGGTGTGTGCAAGATTGTGGTCCCAGCGCTGCGAACCAACACGTCCTGCAATCTTTGTCATCGTCTCTCCTTCGATGTGGGCTTTAAGCTGCTGAAGATGTAGGGATTGGTCGTAATAACGGACTGGGAAACTGTCTTCTGTGAATTCGTCCGAAAGCACCGACCATCCCGGCTGCGATCGAGAGTGACGTGCAGACAGGTACTGGTACACACGAGAAAGACGGTGGAGATTTGTTGCCCTGCGTAAGAGTAAATTTTCCAAGAAAGCAATGGAAATGCCAGGGGGATAGTCGGCGAGCATGGGAATCTCCTTCACAACTAGCTTGTCTAAGACGACGTAAAGCTCGATCACCGTCAATAGCCTGATGGATATATCTTCTGGATCGAGTCCGTTCGGATCCTCATATGCCTTCGTCATGTATTTATCCATCAACATTCCAAGCTGAGCGCACGCATCGTCGACATTCGTGACGCAGGCAAACCAATCATCAATGCCCTGCTCAACCGATCGCTCGAAGTCATAGAGAGTGGCATCGGGATCGGGATCATATGCCTCGTCGAAAAAAGCCCCATTCAAAGACAGGAAGTCCTCAATAGTTCCGCGGCGACGTTGGCTGGGATGGAAGGGTGTAGGAATGGATTCGTGGCCAACATTATCAAGAACGTTTTGGATGTATTCACGACTGTTCAAGAGCGAGGCTTGGGTATCTCTCGTGAGTTCATCCTGGGAAGGATTCCGAAACGGGGATGGGCGGACGCGCAACTGCTTCCACCTATCAGCAAGGATATCTCGAAGACGATCGCATGTTTCTAGTGCCATGCCGGAAAGCCAGTCAGGGGTCGAGGAGTTAAGCTTCTTCAGACGTCGGGGAATTTGGGACAACATCAAGTGAAGCAAATTGCTAGAAAGAACTGTATTCCGTGCATCGTTCGCAAGGGTGCACATGAAGAACAATATGAATCGCTTGTAGGAAGCATATTCAGGAGAACCACTGGTAGACATTTGCATTGTGACCCTGATGAAAAGCCAAAGAGCGGAGCGACGCCAAACATCCTTCACTTTGACCCTGATCCCCCATGATAGTCGACCAACATGGTCGCGAATGCGTTTGAGCAATGCCGTACGTTTGGTACCACGAGTAATATCGGCAGCACAACCAATTCTCTGCAAGATACTATTAAGCAATATGTCGATGTATTGTGGATGAGTAGGAAGAGGGAGGAGAAGATCCGAGCTGGCAATAACGGGGCGAGAGAAAAATTTGGCTAATTCGAGTTGAAAATCTTGGTCTTCAAGCACTTCGTTCTGGATCTCGACGGCAGACCTAGGATACGAGCGTGACAGTGGTCCTTTCGCTTTCTCTACGGCATTGCTGCTTGGAGACACTTCAAAAGCTTCGCACAGCACAGAATCTTCCCGCTTCGTGATGATGATTGCCGCATTTTGACATCGGATGAAGAATGCGAGGGTATCTAGGAATTGTCAACACGATCTACAGGAAATAATCTGTGAACGTACCTCCCGCTTGTATTCCCCGCAGTTGGGAGATGACATGGTCACCGTCTATGTCCTCAGACTGGACAGAGGCTTGTAGGTTGCCTAACATTTTTGTGATGTGATGCCACTGATCTTGTTCAGAGGTTCCATGGACGTGGGTGCCATAAGCATGGGCAGCAGCACATACTGCACGCGCTAGGGAATGATTGTTCCCTGGGGTATAGTCGTCGGCGTCGGGAGGCTCGACAGGAAGGAAGACATGGGTAACAGTATATTCCAATGATCCAGGAGTATGAGTGAATGTCGTTTGCAGGTTGGGATTGTCGGCCATGGATGTGTTGGTGGACATGGTGGTATTTGTGCGAGTGAGTCACACAGCTCAAGCGCTCACAACCCACTCATTTCCTTTCTTGGAATCAGATACTCGCCTCTCAGCGTGACTACTATCGAGGTATTAGTAGACGTTGTAAACGCGGGTTACTCAAACAGAGCTATGCGCTCGACTAGGGCCTTTCCAGCATCTCAAAATCCACACTAGCAGTGGGTCCAAGGAGACGGAATTCCGGGGAGGTTTCAATGAGGGAAATCCCCTCCACGATGGTCACCCCGGGCCGGTGTGACGGCGGTGTCCGTTAGGTTGGCTACTAGTAGTAAATCACTGGGATACGAGACGACATCTTTCATGGAACAAGCTCAAAGGTGATTGGCGTTCAAATCTGACTGGGACCATTCGATTTTTTAAACATGTAATTTATCATCACTGCCATGGACACCGTTTATATTGACGAGTGCGGTGTTGGTAGCTCTGCTGGTATTAGTTGCCCTTGCTGGGTTTGGGGTTAGACATCGTAATTCTATTTTTGAATTTGTTGCTACCTTTTTAGATGACACAGACTGCACGAAGCAATATAGAATGGGAACAATGAAAACAGGCCCTTACTGTTGTCAACAGGAGCGAAATACACCTAATTTAGCTGCGCAAATAATATTCGCGCAAGGCACAGAGGGGGAATACACAAAAGACATACGAGCAAAACGGCCATCACGCCTTCACCTCATTGGTCCAATACCCAAACAGCCATCGTCTCTTCCGCGTTCCCGCCCTACGCATCGCGTTGGATTGTGACGGTAGTTCCCTCCGTGTTGACAGAGGTTATAAGTTTTTTGTCGTGCTTAAAACGCATTCTATCCGCCCCCTCCGGCTCGTAGAAGACCCCTGAGGGACCGTAGGACTTGGCATCCGTAATGGACACCGTGTCAAAGGTAAAGGACTCGGAATTGTAAGGCGCAATACCCCACATTACATCCCGTTCGCGGAGCGGCGACCCAGTAAAATTCAAGTCATGGATATTGAACTCGCTAGTGTTGAGATTTTCGAACATGACAGTACCGGATGTGGTAGAAAGCGCAGTGATACCGGCTCTAATGACGTCTTTATGCGTGATGGTAAGATTGGAGGTGGCAAATCCGTCTGTTCCCCACTGGTACCACACTGTACACGAAAAGGGTAAGTGAGGTATATTGCAATGGTTGAATGTCACTCTACCTGCGTGATTGGTCTCACCATAATCAACTTCGGTGATCATTTCAGCAAGGAGCAAGGAACCATTGCCTGTGACGACATCAATACCGACCCACTCGGCGTAGCCGTGTTGACCCGCCGGTAGAGCGAGGGCGTTGAACGTAGCAGTGGCAAAGGTGAAATGTCCCTGCCGGAACAAAGGCAGGATGAGATCAAGATCCAGAAGAAACTCACATCACTCACTTCCCAGAAAGCACCAGAATACATGGTACTGGTATAGGTTTCATTGGAGGTGCCGTTGGTAGATTCAAGCGTGACACCACTACGGAGCCGGGGCTGGTCCTTCTCGCGGAGAGGGCTGGAGAGAACCGCAGAAACGAACAAGAACATGGATATCAAGGCAGAATTGAAGTACATGGCGACGAGGCTCTGAAAGACGTTCGACAGATGGGGCCCGGAGAGGTTGTCATCAAAAGCACTGTACGACCTCGCATCTTCATATGTTCTGCAGACCGCTGTTGTGTTTCATGTCTACATGACACCGTGTGACCTTGCATTTTTATGCGTTCTGCAGACCACCGAGATCTTGAGACGTTTCGTGTCGACATGCCTGTGGCATCATGTGGCAGTGAGCGTAGCCCTTTTTCAGTACGGAAAGAGTCGTGTTGCTCAGCGGTTGTGATAGCCTCGTGAAGGTGAGATCCCATCTAAGTGCTTTCTTCGTATGATCTACTTTGGTATCGAAGCCCAGACAATTCTAGCCAGGCCTGTAACCTGACCTGCGCTAGAAATTATGTTGCGGACTCCGGTAACTGCGAAGGAGGACAAACTGACTGACTCTGAGTGGAAATACGGCTTAGGAAGGGAGAACGATAATCAGTAAACTGACCCATTCACTTAGCCGAGAGCCCAGAGGCGCGAGCCTGTACAGCACTGTCTGGCCCATAGCTACCACTTAGCCGAGATCCCAGACGTTGGGCTGCACAGCACCATCCGGGATCTGTCCCAGTTTGTTACCATATATGTCTCTTGCCAGTGGTTCCGAACGGGAGCTCAAGACCAATCACGGTCAAGAGCAGTGATATCCTGTCTCTTCCATCGTAAGAACCCTGACATAGTCTCATGCAAGGCGGTCATCGATATTCCCGTTGAGTTATCACGTTCTGATGAAGTACTCGTGTGCAGATGGGTCTTCTTGTTCAAAGTACTCCATCTGACGGCAGCATCCTCCTCCAGGAACGGAGCTCCTTGAAAAGCTCATCCCCGACTCATAGCCAAGTTTCGAGGACGAGTTTGTCTTTCCGAGCAACTAGAGATAGTGTCAGCCCAGGTAGCGGCTGTCTGCCTTCTTATGCGACAGCGGCACACTCTCACATGAAGATAGGTACGATCTGGATCCCATAGATCGCCGCCCGCAATAAGCAGTGGGGACACATTAGATCGATTCAAGTCCAAACCTTGGAAGTTAGAGCGCGGCTATCCAACGTTCAACTCCAAGCTCTTGATCAGTATGGATTATTGGGTCTTATACCCTCTTAGATATGTGCAACCTGCATCATCACGAACGCGTAAACTCTCGTGCACACTCTGCCCTCCAATTACTAGGTGTGAGCTCCCTCACCCTCCGCTGAAACACGCTGAGAGTACAGAATTCCGGCGATCCTGGAAGGTGATCCCCTTCTTTGGCGCACATGGGTAGGATCATATTCCTGTTCTTGTACCGCATTCGAACATCTAGACGCGACATGACTGTCAATGACAACAGATCGACCCAAGTGGAAAACGAACAATATCCCACGTTTGAGTGGGCACTCCACAGCCCACTCAACAAAGATTGCAGCCTTGATCCTCCCTGTCGTCGCTTAAAGAGCTCAAAAGTCACAGACGACGTGAACGGTGGCCACCTTTTAGTATGTGTTGGACTTTAACACTCAAATAAGGGGGAATGGCCATACCTTTCGTCAAATGCATCAAATGTACTGCACAGCGCAGCCAACGTGGAGTCATGGGTACTAAAAACAAGGATTTTTAATGGATCCTTGTCCCCGTGCTCGATCTTGGTCTGCATTCTGGTCGACATATCTGCAAGGAGTCGGCCCATACCCAGGCGGCGACCCTGCTCGGTCTTGACTGTTACGACCCGTGAGATCCATACTTGTCGAAATGAGTGTTGTACTTACAAACTGTTTTGGTGCCAATAGTCAGTGCGAAATTAGCAAGATAGAACGGGGGGACGTACTTGTAAACCATTCGTCTGTTACCGCTGATTCCTAAAAATCAACCATGAACATTGTTTAGCAGACTACTGGACTTGAAAACTTAGGACATACGATCAAGTCAATCACTTCGGGATCCCGAAATTCATCAGGGACCTTGATTCCATGCGCTGCGGCTGAACGAACCTGGATTGGTGGCTGTATATTGAGAGACAAACTTGCAAGTCCGTTTGGGCACTCACAGTATCCAAAATCCCCGAAGCACGTGGTGACCCATCTACCCGGATCGGCTTTCCATTAAGATATTTCGACAATCTGCCGTCCAGAGTCTGGAGTCGAGAGTTCCATCTGGCAGCAGCAGCTACAGCGCAGAACATCAGTACCCTCCCCATGTAGGACGAATAGCATACCTTCAGCAAAGCGCAGCTCCAATAAACCAAGCAGGGGGCAAGATAGGATATTACTAACAATATTCTCGTCTACCTTATTTCTGTAGAGGTGTTATCACCTCTATTCCATTCCTTCCCAAAACATACCTAACCAAGATCGAGGGTATCACATCAGTCGCGCAGTGTGTCTGAGGGTATAATCCATGAACAATATGTTCGAGGGACTCGATCGTTCGTGAAACGTTTGTCGACCTAGATGACATGCACGACCCAATTCAGAAAGCGAACAAACAAGACGGAAAGTCGAATCACCGAAAATAAACCTGACCCTCGTTCTGAAGTGTCCTAGGAAGAAACCCGAGTCTATGCGGGTCAACTAAACCCCGCATGACAGCCGAAACGGTTTCCACTTACTTGTCCACATAGAGCCTTCGCAACGCGACACCGAAATTGTACGTGGACTGAAGATCGTTGAGCAATGGTTCGAGTGTACCAAGGAACGCGTAGATGCTACCTCCTTCCCGACGTCCGTCAGGTCACCCAAAAGACTGCATAATGAAATGGTGTCAGAATCACAGCATCAGGTTTTGGCATGGATTATTCGCGCACCACAAATTCGCAACAGTCCTCCCATCCCGCATCTCTGTTCCTCTTTTGAACCACATCCCGTCGGGATGTGGTTCGCCGACTGTCGTCGTTGAATTCACCGCCTCGCTGAACCGTCTCGTCATAGAACACATCTGCCAGTGTTCGGGAATGGACGCAGGTGGATCCGCCATACGAGTCCTCACCGGGGTCCGCTCGCCTTGAAAAACGCCAAGTAGGTGGAAGGAAGCAGCAAATAGACTCGCGACACACCATGCCTCACGTATATGTGGACCTGCTCGAGGTCGAGTTCTGGGAGAGTTTGTGGGTATCCTTCGACATCTAATGGCTCCCCTGCCAACTTGCGTGTAATCCATGACGCGTGGGCAACCTGGCTTAAACTGCGGGAACGGTGCTCACCAAGCTCGCACCCGCGCGATCGCCAGCTCTTCCTGCTCCCATAGTGTCGCAATAGTCAACGTATACCTAGCAACCGTTTCCAAGAACCCAACGTTAGTATCAAGTTCCAAGTTGAAGCGTTGACAACAAAGTCGTTCGCCCAGCCGGTGGGCAGTGACGCATGGCGGGAAAAGGCACGTCGCGTTCACACCATCCTGGGAATCATCTTCCCCGCCAAGTGCACAATTCTTCATTTGCTGCTCCAATCATACAATACATACATTTCCTTAGCCAAACAAGCGTTACACAAGGTATAAGGATATAGCGGAAATCACCCCGACTGTGCCCAGGGGCTGCCTAGGGCTTGATGGCAATCTTGAGCGCCCCTCGACTGTGCATCTTGTTCAGCGCTTCCTGGTATTCCTCCAACTTGTAAATATCCGTGACCATTCCCTTCACCTTGACTTTCCCGCTGTCAAGGTAAGCCACAGCACGAGGGAAGCAAAACGTCTGTGAGAAAGATCCGATAATCTATGGCGGTGAAAGGTGAGTAGAAATGTTGTCAAGTGCAATCAATACAACCTACATTGATCTCGTCACCAAAAATCTTGGATGGTGGCCAGTGCACAAGGGCCTTGTTCTCGTAGACACCGTATATCATCAAAGTTCCTCCTCTGCGCACATAGTTGATGGATTCATTCGCAAGCTTCTCCACTCCTGTAGCCTCCACGACGATGTCGAACCCGTACGGATTGTCAGCTTTGAGCTTCGCCCACTGCGGGTCTGGGTTCTGGCGGTCGAGTTCGATGTACTCGTCACCAGCCTCGAGCTGCTTGGCAATGTCCATCTTGATTCCCTTATTGGCCGCAATAACGACGCGAGCGGCGCCATTGAGCTTCAAAAGTTGGGCCAGTATAAGGCCCGTAGGACCAGCACCAAGGAGGAGAACCTCGACACCGACTGGCGGGTTGAGCTTATCGAGGCCATGGATAGCGCAGGCGGCAGGCTCCAAAAGCGTGGCCTCTTCATCACTGAGGTTCTTTATCTTGTAGAGCTTCTTTTGCTGACTAAGCCGTGTGTTAGCATGCCATGATCAATGCCGCGATACGTGTAAGCCTACTATACAATGTATTCGGCAAATCCACCGTCCAATGTGACGCCCCGCGCATTAAAGTCCTCGCACAAGAGGGACTGCCCGCGTCGACAATAGAAGCAATTTTCACACTCCACCAGACCAGACAAGTCAGTACCGCTGTCTTCATTCTCTGAGTGTGAAAATGACATACGGTAATGCCTACGTCAGCGACGCATCGGTCTCCAATCTGAAAGCCCTTGACATTTTCACCCATCTCCACGACCGTGCCAATGGCTTCATGGCCAGGGATCAGCTATAATAGCATAAGATAAGAGATTGATTTAACGCCACTGATCCGAACAGGAAGCTTTACCGGGAATTTGGAAATAAACTCGCCGTCGTGGATGTGTGCATCTGTACCGCATACACCTAAACAGGTCAGCGGTCTTATCGGTCAGCGCTGACCAGCGGCCGAGTAGGTTCCCGACTGACCACAACAGGTCACTGTAGAACAGGGTTAACACGGCGGTTTTACCCATGTGAACGACTCATCACCTTTGAGAAGGACGTCATCATCGCCGACCTTGGGTATCGGGACTTCCCTTATCTCGAAGTGTTGTGGCTAGATAACGATCAGGTGAGACGTGCGAGACATCGGATGTTCAGTGGGGTGACCTTGGTGTACCACAATGCTCTCATAGTACCTTGGGGCATGTTGGGGAGTGGAGGAAGTCAAGAGGGAGAGTGGATGGGTGCCTTCGCGACGCGCCCGCCTCCGTTTTATACTCGTTTCTTTTCAAACATGTCTGTTTTGGAATACTACGTGACGTCACTCACCCCGAATTCCTTTTCGGGAAGGTGGCAGTATCACGTGGTAGTCTTTGATCATGATAAGAGCATCACCAAATTATTACCCCTACTTGGCTAAAGATATCGTGTTCGGGAGATCAAACCAGACATTATTTTCGACCGCAAAGTCGGGTGATCAATGACTCATCGCCCATAGGAACCCACGGCCATTTCACGGAAATCACCGGGATAGTGTCATGATTCAGATCATAGAAAGTATGCAGCATAACCGTCGAATGCGCAAGTCAGTAAAACAGTAAGTACCTACCAAAGGATCAGGGACCCGCGCTAACATCATATCGACACCTAGAGCTAATCGTATCCTCCACATGACTAGTCACCCACAAATTCCCGATCACTGGGCCAACCAACCTATCACGAAGAGCCCGGCTTCCCGAATCATGGAGGGGGTACATTCGTGCCCAGCGTTCTCCTCTAGCACCACCTTTTTCACACCATCGCCGACTTCTAACCCTTCAACAAACTCCTGACTTGCACTCCAAGGAACCAGTTTGTCCTTGGCGCCTGACAACACAAGTATCCTCTTACCCAAGAAAGGATTCGTGGCGTCGTTTTCCCGGAATGCAAAACTGGCGGGATCATATGAGTCTACGTAGGCTTTCAGGTGGAGCGGGTAGTGGGGAGCTTCCAAGGGGACTCCGAAAAATCGAGCACGCTGGGATATGAGTTTGGTATAATCCGGGCATCCAATAATAGGAATACCGAGCTGAATCCGAGGATCTGGTTGGTGTAAGGGGGTAGCTTCGGTGTAAAAGATCACGTTCGGGAGACGTACCACGGGTGAGTGCGATCCAGACCGAATGGCCTCCGAGACTGATGCCTGCAACCCCCCACTCGACGATGTTCCGCTCGACTTGAGGGTATATATATGCAGGAATATGATCGATCAGGAACGTGAGGTCGTGTGCAGTACCGGCTGACCAATCGCAAATCAGCATGGAGAATGTGAATAGAGAAATCTGATCCATGTATACATACTCTGTATGGTGTACATGTCCACGCTAAGATGAATCAGGCTTGTCAGTAGGGAAATTCGTAGATCGGCGAAGCGACTGACGCATGTTGAGGGTTGTTCCTTGCAGGGTCCTTGTGCCATCCTTCGTTGCGTAGGGGATCTACAAGCCGTCTTCCATGGTTGCGATGATCCTGATCTCTTCCAAATCAGTGACGCCTGGCCAGTGGCAGGTTCGTCGTGGGGTACTTACATACGCGATGATGATCAGGTCCCTTTTCCTGTTGACACCTGGTGCATAGCTGGCTTCGAGGATCTTTCTTGCAACGGGTACGACGCTTTCTGTGGAAAACGTACGACCGTGTAGCAGGAACAGGGCATGGACGGGCAAACTAGAGTCGGAGCCATCGTGGTGACTGTGGACGTCGACGGGTATGCCGCCAACGAATATTTTGTTGACGATGACGGACTCAGACATGATGAGGGTGCTGATGAACCCGCAAATTCACACCGGTTGGAAACACTTCGCCCCAGATGGAACAACATGTGGTCGTGGGGGTACGCTCAGGTCAACACGTGGTCTTGTGTCTAGTTTGAAGATGCTCAGCGCTCGTCCATCCACCACGAGGAGATGACTCACCTTTTTTTTGGATGCCCACCCGTATTTGTTCAGAAGGCAGACTTGAGGTTATGCACTGTAATGGCGTAAAATAAGGTTTCTTACGCTGCTGTCCCGAGTCCTTTCCTATCCTTTCTTACGCAAGACGCGGTGTCACTGGGACTCGTCTTGTGTTTCCTGCAGGCGACGAGCCCTAACCAACATTTGGAAGTTGGCTAGGGTGGGTATGCAACTTTCTGATAATCGTGTAGGAGAATCCGTTGAACCCGGAGAGAAAAAGGTGGCTGCTGTTACCAGTGGTCCTATCTCCTCCGATCCAGTGCTGTGTGGGTCCCATCATAGTCATAACCGATTGCTGTTGGCCTAATGCTCAGGTCTCTCGTACACTCCGTAAGTCATCAAAAGTTTTAAAACCCACGCTGCCAAAAGCGCTGAATATTCAAAGCTAGTACTGAGTCTGGGTTACAGTAGGCTGCAACTTGAAATCTGCCTATCAGCGATGGTGTGCTTCCGAATGGGTCGACGCGGCCTTCCTTCTCTGTTCCCGGACAAATTGCCACTGGCTGTTGTGAGTGTCTGGACTTACTTCCTTGCTGTGGCGGATAACCATACTTAGCTGTGTGGTACGCCTCGCTGTTTCAGCGATGCCGGGATCTGCGCCCACAAAAGAAGTAAAGTTTACCTCACATTGTTACCCAGTGGGTTTGTGCTTTCCAACTCGCTCCTGGATAGTGCTTCCGGGATTCACCCTTAACTACCAAAGTCGCGATGCACAGCAGTACTCGAGGCTTCGTTAATCCGCCCAGAGGCTCACCTGGAACACCTGGAACCTCATATCCGCGGCGTGCGCCGTACGATTCTCACAGGATGCACACAATGACGATTTGCTTGTATCCCTCGTGCTGTAGTGCGGTCACAGCAGGGGAACCCTGGTTTGGCCGTGTCCACAGCACCCGCGGGATGCATAAAGCCTGAATCTCCTTCCATCCTTCCATCTTCCTCATCCCATCAGCACCTATGAACTTCAATTTCCCTGGCAGAAACCGACATGCGAGGCAGTCAGCTACTACTATAACTTCAGCCTCCTCTTCAGCGGGGGGGACAACGCCCTCCCCAGATGATACATGGGAGACCCTCGATCTCTCGTCGACTGAATATGCACGCAGACGCAGGGAAATGATGCAACTCATCAACGACTTGAGATCATTGGGGCAAGTCACATAAGAACTGTAACGCTCTCCATGATGTTGACTCCGTTTCTCCAGCGCAGAGACATTGATCGACCTTCCTTCTATTGTCGTTATCGGTGGCCAGTCCGGTAAGTATTGTCATCGTGTGAGTTGACGTTATCTTGCTCTTGACTCATTGTAATTTGGCTAGCCGGTAAAAGCTCTCTGGTGGAAGCAGTTAGCGGCGTAAGTCGCAATAGGTGTTTATCATACTAGTGGTCCCTGACAGTTCATACTAGGTAAATGTCCCTCGAGATAGCGGAACTTGTACACGGTGTGTCCAAGCCTTTTCATGTGTCGTTGTCCTCACATTGCGTACAGGTGCCCAATGGAATGCACCATGTCTAGTAACACGACCACTTGGTTTTGCAAGATCAAACTTCGCTTTGATTACGATTCATCAGGACATTCCTCTCAACAGCCGAAGGAGATATCATTCGGACCCACCATCACCGACAAGAACGAAGTGGATATCTGGCTCCGTCGCGCACAAGCAGCTATTCTAAATCCAAATGACTCTCCAGAAAGCTTCCATAGAAAAAGTATCCAAGATTTGAGGAAACTCACGGCGACTAATTCACTCAAATTTTCGCGAAACGTTGTCTCTATTTTCATAGAGGATCCTAGCGCCACCGACTTGTCTTTTGTCGATTTACCTGGTTAGTACTGTATTAACACGCACATCACATCTGTACTAACTGTACTATGTATAGGATTGATACAAAACGAGGACGAAGAGGTAGTTGAACTGGTGCAACAACTCACCGAAGGTTACATTAGTCGACCAAATACGATAATCTTAACCACCATTCCGATGAGTGGTAACTCGTAAAACCTTCGTCATCCTGCAGTCTTTCTGATTCCTTGCTATCTGCTTAGACGACATGCAGAACCAACTATCAGTCAAAATGGCGAAAACGGCCGATCCCGAAGGGGAGCGCACTATAGGTTCGTTCATAGCTGATGACTAACATTGGTCTCTGACGAGAGTCTCATAGGAATTCTCACGAAACCGGATACACTTGGAGAAGGTGCCGTCAATGCCAAACAGTCCTGGCTCGATGCCATCGAGGGACGTCAGCACGCACTGAAGCTCGGGTATTATTGTGTTCGCCTCCCGGATGATGCCCAACGGGCACAGCGTCTTTCAAGGGCAGCGCTCCAGCGTATTGCAGCAGAGTGGTTCGACATGACTCCGCCGTGGAGCGGGGTCGCTGATCGTGGGCGCTTCGGGATCCCGGCATTTGTAACGGACATTAGCGTCTTACTTGTCCACCATATCAACAAAGTGTACGTTGCGTCAATACTCTCATGCTACTTTGAGCTCACCGAGCCATTGCGTAGCATACCACAACTCAAACAGGATGTCGAGCGATTGCTTGGATCCTGCTTGGAGGAGATCGGCGCTTTACCCCCGCCCGTAGAAGTTGACCCGCAAATCGAGGTTCTCCGGAGGGTCAACGCCTTCTGCTGTGCTTTCAAAGATGTCGTCTCGGGTGCCAGTTCGGACAAGAGCCTTGCGCAGCGCAATCGAGCACTTTACACTATCTTCGCTCGGGAAATTCGAGGAACGTCTCCGGATTTCCGCCCCTTTGAAGAACCCAAACAATACATGCGAATTGATGGGCTCGATTCCGAAGAATGTGTCGAGGCTAGGGATGATAAAGTACAGGTTATGGGAGTTTATGAAGTTCGCAAGACCATCGCTGAGTCCGTCCCATGTCCACCACTTGCTGGTTGCACACTCTTACACACAGCTCAGGTCGATCGCCTGGGAGCTTCCCGGCAATATTCCGTATGAGGCCAAGACTCGTCTTATTAACCAGTTCACGGACCTTTGGTTTGCGCCCGCGGAGAAGTGTGTAGCATCCATAAACGACGTACTCGATGATGTCATCCAGCAACTCACCAAGACGCATTTCGGCCAATTCAAGGTCCTCCAGAACACAATCTCGTATGTCATTGATACCACCGTCAAGAAAATTCGATGTAAATTGTCTTGTTTGCAGGGATCTCATACGCCCTGACATTGAAGAATACAAGAGTAAGGCGTTCCAGATGGTCAAGGAAACTCTGCATCTTGAGATTACTCCGATTTACTCCCAAAACGTGAAAGATTATCAGGTCCTTCGTGGAAGGTGGTTGAACGAGTATCGTAGAGCTCACAATCGACCTGGAGACTACGTCTACGAGCTTCTCCAAGCCAGCCCGATTAGTGGTGCTTACTCTTACTCACCGGTACTATCGCCACCACCGGACGCGCCAGTTTACAGAGCGATGGACGTCGATCAAAAATCACCAGAAATTCAAGCCCTAAGGTATCTGGCTCAGGCGGGCTATCAGGATCTTAAGTTGGTCGACCTGGCTCGTCTGTATCCCCCAGACGAATTTGAAGATGAGTTGGTAGTCATGGCAGACGTGCGCGCATACTTTACCCTCGCATACAAGGTACGAGATATTTACAGAACTGGCCTTACAAGAGACTGAATGTCAGTCCTACAGCGCATCATTGATCACGTTCCTCTCAAGATTCACCAATCGCTGCATCTGGCTCTGGCAGCGAAGTTGTCGGTCAGCCTGCTCCAGTGCTTGATCGACTCGACTTCGACGGGCAACTTTGCGGATCGTATGAGAGAGTTGGTGAGCGAGGATCCAGCTATCGAGGCGAAGCGAGTCCAGCTAGAAACAAGGCGTACACGACTCCAGGAGATGAGGAGAAAACTCGTCAACTTTGCTGCTGGGGTGTAGATCGTGAATCTGGTTCTGCCTTTCTTGTCCATGTGCATTCGAGGGGTTTCTGTCCAATACATGCCATGTCCGTTCGAGCTTCTTGCCTCATAGACGGATTGGTCACTGGTCTACCTTCAAGTTATGTAATAGTAAAATCGGCGCGTCGGTCATTCTGTCCTTCATCCAGCGCGATCATGGCGCTCTCCAGAGTATCAGCGAGGCTGCAAAACCTCCCATCGATGTCTTTGCCGACCGACTACCCGAGACCAATCGGGACCAACAAGCTCATTGAAGCTGCCCACACCGCCGATCTTCCAGAACCGACATCCCTCGCCTTGTTGAAACTCGCTCTGCAAACCCACGACGGTGACACAGAAGATGATGATGCGCAGACTACAGACAGCAGCCCTTCCGCGTTCCACCTCCTCCTTGCCGCATTTACTGTCTTATTACATCGCTACACCGGTGACACCGACATCGTGATCGGTTCTTCATCTGCCGCGGCCAGTGCGCCGCTCATACTGCGATTGGCTGTCGATCCGTCAGATACTTTCTGGACCATCGTCCGCCGCGTCCAATCTGTCGAAAAGGAGGCAGAAGCTGATGTCCTCCCCTACGAAACCATCGTCCAAGCCCTACGCAAGGACAAAGAAGATACAGTAGAAAGCTCACGCCCGCTCTTTCGTGTTCGTTTCTTTGACGAGACTGACGAACCCCGCGAAAATTTCATCCACTCCACTAGTCTAACATCCGACCTGACCATTTTCGTCACACGACCGCCTGCGACGACTCGTTCATCCCTTGCTCCCCGCATCGCACTCCGCATCCTCTACAATTCTCTGCTCTTCAGTCCAGTCCGAATTTCGTTCATCGTCGATCAACTCTCCGTATTGCTGCGAAACATTTCTGCAAATCCCACCGCCTTCGTGGGATCAGTACCTCTCTTGACTAATGGTCAAAAAGCCCATCTGCCCAACCCAACTGCAGACCTCCACTGGTGTGATTGGAAAGGAGCGATTACGGATGTTTTCTCGCGCAATGCAATCCGCTGGCCCGACCGGCCGTGCGTTATCCAGAGCATCTCCACCACAACTCCTGATGACATACAAGATCCATGCACCTATACGTATGGCGATATTAGGAGGGCATCAAATATCTTAGCACATCACCTTCTTCAAGGAGGTATTAAACGGGAAGAAGTCGTCATGATCTACGCGTATCGGAGTGTGGAGCTCGTCGTTGCGGTTATGGCGGTCCTCAAAGCTGGCGCGACATTTTCTGTCATTGGTGTGTTGTTATTCGGACGTTGAGCACGCGATTCATACGTTGCCCGTCAGATCCTGCGTATCCTCCGTCCCGGCAGCAGATATACTTGCAGGTCGCTCAGCCTCGCGGGCTCGTTGTTCTAGCTGGCGCTGGGAGGATCGGGCCAAGTGTTCGAAAGTTTCTCTCAAACAACCTCAAGATCCGCGTCGAAGTACCTGCACTCGAGTTCTCATCAACCGGCGGTATTCTTGGGGGTGTCATTAATGGTACCGACGTACTCAAATCTCGTTGCCATCTTGCAGAAACAGATCCAAACGTCATCCTCGGACCTGACAGCATTGGTACTTTGTCCTTCACGAGTGGTAGCACGGGGATTCCGAAAAGTGTCAAGGGACGCCACTACAGTTTGACCCATTTCTTTCCTTGGATGGGCGAGAAATTCATGCTGGGTGAATCCTCCAAGTTCACGATGCTCAGTGGCATTGCCCATGACCCTATCCAGCGAGATAGTGAGTATTAAATGCTTCGCAGTAGCTCGTCTCATCTCTCGCTCAGTCTTCACACCTCTGTTCTTCGGCGCCGAGCTCTACGTTCCTACTGCAGAAGATATCGGGACGCCCGGCCAGCTCGCCGAGTGGATGGACGCTAACAAGGTCACTGTTACTCACCTCACCCCTGCAATGGGTCAACTTCTTTCCGCCCAAGCTACGCATCAGATTCCCTCTCTCCGCAGCGCCTTTTTTGTCGGAGACGTTCTCACGAAACGCGACTGTCTTCGGCTCCAGTCCCTTGCTGCCAATGTCCAAATTATTAACATGTACGGCACTACTGAAACCCAACGTGCAGTCTCCTATTTCACTATACCGCCCGTGTCTGTAGACCCCACGTTCCTTGCTACCCAAAAAGATACCATGCCTGCCGGCGAAGGCATGGTCGACGTTCAACTCCTTGTTGTCAATCGATCCGACAAGTCCGTACCTTGCGGCGTCGGCGAAGTTGGAGAGATATATGTGCGCTCTGGTGGCTTGGCAGAGGGGTATCTCGACCCTGAGGCGTCCGCCGAAAAGTTCGTATCAAACTGGTTTGCCCCGTCTCCATCGCCGTGGAAAGACACAATACTCCATCCACGTCAGGGTCTCGCCGGGCCGGAGTCACGGTACTGGAAAGGTATCCGGGATCGGATGTATAGGTCTGGCGACCTCGGGCGTTATCTACCCGACGGTCGTGTTGAATGCACGGGACGCGCAGATGATCAAGTCAAGATACGTGGTTTCCGAATCGAGCTAGGCGAAATCGATACCTTGATGAGCCAGCACCCGCTTGTTCGCGAGAACGTGACGCTCGTGCGGAGAGACAAGGACGAAGAAAAGATACTTGTCAGCTACTTCGTACCGCTAGAAAGCGCGCAGCTGAATGGTTTCACGAGCGAGCTTAGCGATGGCGAAGAAGCCGGCGGGAGCATACCAAAATATAGACGACTCGTCAAAGACATTAGAGAGCATCTTAAGAAAAAATTGCCGAGTTATAGTATCCCCACATGTACGTTGATACTCACTGGTGTTGATCACTTGACTAACCCCTTGTACTCCACCAGTATTCGTTCCCCTTCACCGCATGCCCCTTAACCCCAATGGCAAAATAGACAAACCTGCCCTTCCTTTCCCCGATACAGCTCACGCACACGTCGTTTACGCCGAAAACAAAGCTGCCTCCAAGGGCGACAAAACAAGGGCCATCAGTCCCACAGAAGAAAAACTGTGTTCAATATGGGCAGAGGTGCTGCCTAACCCACCAGAGGCAATACCATTAGACGAAAGCTTCTTCGACCTTGGAGGACACTCGATCCTAGCAACCCGTCTCATCTTCGAGATACGAAAGGTATTTGTAGTGGAGGCGCCGCTAGGCCTTATCTTTGCGCAACCGACCATCGGTGGTTTGGCGGCTGCTATCGATATTTTACGTGATCCAGACTTTGGCATCGCCGCTCCAGACTCAAATTCTACTCTGCCTACCGCAGTGCACACGACGGATGGTATGCAGAAAAAACTCACGCCTGTCGTTGTCGAGTATGGTCAAGATTTCGAGCATCTCGTTCCTCGGCTGCGCGATTCGTATTCTCCACTGCCTCCCGAATTTGACACGCGTGCCTTGACGGTGTTCCTTACTGGGGCTACCGGGTATCTCGGTGCATTCGTCCTTCGTGATCTCCTCCAACGTCAACAGAGGGTACAAAAAGTCATCTGCCTCGTTCGTTCCCCTTCCGCCGAAAATGGACTGGGACGACTGAAGCAAGGGTCGACCGACCGTGGTGTTTGGGATGACGAATGGGTAGCATCCGGAAGACTTGAGGTAGTCATTGGGGATCTAGGACAAGATCATTTCGGCATGAACGAAAGTACCTGGGCTCGAGTTGCAGCTGAAGCTGATGTAGTGCTGCACAACGGCGCACTGGTTTGTCCCCCAAGGTTCTCGTTGGATGCTGGGACTCAAAAGAATTAATGCACAGGTGCACTGGGTTTATCCGTACGAGAAGCTGCGGTCACCCAACGTGATGGGGACCCTAATGGCTGTTGAACTGGCATCAACGGCAAAGCCGAAGCTTTTTGTTTTCGTTTCGTCAACATCGGCTATCGATACTGAGCACTATGTCCGACTCTCTGATTCCTTGACACATATGCATGCGAAGCACCGGGGTGTTCCTGAAGATGATGACCTCGAGGGCGCGAGGATCGGTCTCAAGACTGGTTATGGGCAGAGTAAATGGGTCTCGGAGAAGCTGCTATTCGAGGCTGGGAAGCGAGGGCTTAAGGGACATATTATACGCCCGGGATATGTCGTCGGAGATTCAAAAACAGCAGGTGCGCGTATTCGGGTGATGTGACTAACCCCGGCTAATGGGCGCGGCTTGCAGTGACCAATACGGACGATTTCATATGGCGGATGGTCAAAGGATGTGTCCAACTGGGGCTCGTCCCTGATATCAATAACACGGTAAATATGGTGCCTGTCGACCATGTTGCTCGATGTACAGCCCTCGCTGCGGTTGCGCCACTACCTGACGCTATGCAGATGGTGTTGCACATTGCAGCCAACCCACTTCGGACGTTCAACGACCTGCTCTCGTCGCTCGCAGAGTATGGGTTCTCGACGCGACAGTGCGAGTATCTGGTTTGGAGACGGGAACTGGAGAGACACGTTATGGAAGTGCAGGACAACGCACTGTTCCCATTACTTCACTTTGTTCTGGACGACCTCCCGACGAGCACGAAGGCCCCTGAACTAGATGACACCAATACAGCCACGTTACTAGCGCAGAGCCGCAATCCGACGACGACATCCACAGTGTCTGATGGATTGATGGGCCTGTATCTAGCATGGCTAGTCGGCGCTGCATTCCTACCAGAGCCCAAGTCTCCTGGTTCTCGGAAAGGCCTGCCTGCGCTCGAGAATGGTGTAGCGATCAAGGCAGCGGGGCGGAGTGGGGTTTAGGAACCAGTATAGAAAACCGAAGACGAGTTGTAATTTTAGGAAATGGCTAGATTACCAAATTAGCAACAACGTGGACAACGTAAAAAACGGGGGCGTTGGGTTGGCAGTTCCGTCGGAGATTCAGATGCCGTCTGAGTTTGGAAATTATTCACACCGCTTTCGAACTTGCCGCGATCGGGCGGTGAGCCGATCTGTGGTGCTACAGCGCCTCAGGATCAAGAAGCCAGCTTCGTTTCATGTACATAGAGGTACATCACGGAATAAATGGCATTGCTTCGTTTGCTCTCCTGCCGCGTACGTGCTTGCCTATTTATTGATCACCTAACGGCATCAAACTGGCGCGCACGACGTTCTTATAAATTAGCTCATTCTCTTTAGTTTCCCGGACCCCAACTTTTTTTTCGTAGTGTCTTCAAATGAGCGTTGGGGCAGAGACTGAAAAGTACCTACGAATTGCCTCGATCTCAATCGCTGCTTATGAGTGCGTATCAGCCACGGCTTCTTTGTAGCTCTCCGTCGCTGATCTACACACAGTTACCTGATCACACTACCCGCCGAAGTGCGGTTCTATCGAAGTCAACCTACTATCCTCCGCCCTAGGTATCTCATCTCGTCAGCTACTCCTCTTTGATGATTCATCATCTGTTCCGTGTAGTCTGGGTTGCGTTCTTTTCATCCTCATTCGGTGAGCCTCTCTTACTCCGCGCTTGCTCGTTCCTCCTGTCTGATTGGGTGATAGCTATGTCAGTATCATAGTCATGGTTGTCAGTAATTATGGTGTCCTCGCCACGTCGTTCACGGTGGACTCGTGTAACAACTACTATCTCGTCGCACCTTTTTTCAAAGGTCCGTCTCGTCTCCAACCTACCTCACCCCTTGATTACACTAACATGTTTTCAGTCATCCAAACGATGATTTCACAAGTCATCCTCGGTGTCAGGTAACAATATTTTTACTTTCTTTAACATAAGATACTAAATTGTCGTGCAAAAGAACATTCAACATCGCTCGGAGAGACCGAAATGCTGGAGTCGCCCTCGCTGTCGCATTCGCCATCACGACAGCAGTTCGTCGCTTCTATGATTTTACTGCGCCATGCTGAATATCTGTGCAGCTCGATTGGTTCACCAATATGTACCGCCGTGTTCGTGAGTGTTTCTGACCCTGTTACTAAGTGAGGGTTGCTGAAAATAACTTGCCAGCGGTCGTGGCCGATGTAAGTTCAGCTGACATATCACTGAGGCACGATTTGATCATTTGCGCCGGTGAATACAGGGCAGGTGAGTTCATCTTATGTGACGACTGAATAGCCATCGAACGTTGAACGGCCGTATCAGCTGCACACCTGGAAACGATGGACCTTACCGAACCGCGTGGATATACTATATCATATCAATATTATGGGATACGGGAACATTATCAGTCTCTACAATTTACCTCGTGCGGTACAATGCTATTAATGGGAGGTCAGTCTTGGTTACTCATCCTTGTCTGAAGTACGCTTAATCGCCCTCTTCCTCGACTGCAGACTGTCGCGCTTGATCAGAACGTAAGAGTTCTAGCGCGATGACACACGGCGCAGGATTAATGTCCCTTTAGCATGATTTATGATGGGCTCGGATACTTCCTGGTTTTGACAGGTTGGTTCATTCATTTGATTGCCTTGTCCTGTTCTCAAGTCACCCCAAAGGTGCCAATGTATTCAATCTGATCCTATACCGGGCAAGTGATCAAGCTGTGCAGGTGAGCGCGCCACTACTTCCGATCAAATAGCACAACAAACATATATCGTAACACCCGGGTATCAGTCTGCAGGGTAAGCTCAATATGGTTTAATTATCGCCACCGTTGACATGGCCTTGGAAGGGCGTCTCTTGGCTATGCGGTCACCTGGATAATGAGTCAACGGATCTTGCTTCATTTAAGAGGTATGCTGTTTGCTTCCATTTCTAACACATTGTATAGATTAAATTTCGCATTGTTCTTTGCCCAGAACTTTCTGAACCCGCGGATGCACGGTTTGAAAACATCATCCTTACTCGGCCGGCTCAACATGGGCGTTCTGTCATCAGCGCATTACGTTCACAAGGTGAAATGAAGACTGCGATTGATATGGAATATGGGCCGACTCCGCCTCGCGATATGGAGTTGGATGTTCGGGTGGTGGTGGAACAATCAGTGAGCGTAGACTATGATCAATCATCCAAGAGACGATTGGTATGAACACGAGGGGATAGAGATGGTGCTGATCATCATTTCGGACACCAAAATATAATATATACCGCCAAAGACGCACTCCCTAACTTCAAATGTTGTGTCTCTGAGTTCAGGATAAATGTAATTTTAAATTGGTGTCAGTGTCATCGCGGGACTCGATGGCACAGCCTTGAAATTCTTGACGTTCACTAGAACTTAGTGTCAGCTTGTCATACAATTACGACGAATACATGCCCCTAGCCCCCAGTCCAGAAGATGCGTTCACCGTCCAAACTCAGCAGCGGACGCAACGCGGCAAGTCTCCTTCGATAGGGGAGCTGTCGATTATCCAAAGAAGCTCGACCACAGTTGAAGTCCGCGGGCACGACACTGCCTTTCCCAGTTTTCTTGGTACTTCCGAGTATTTTTATGACCCCCGAGCAGGCGCGTGTTGTCTCAATTATCCCGCGGTGATTATGTACCTGACAATAGAACAGTGTAAGTGGTATCCAGGACATGTGTTCATCCTCCCATTGAACGATGATACACGACCACTCAGATACGAGAATCCATTGATTACCGCGACGTCTCGCTCGCTCATCTCCGACATCCACACTCTCACTCGTCGCTGTTGTGCCATCGATGTGCCTAGGCCGTTATCACTTGTTCACACCCTCCTGAGAGCTCGTCCCCCAAATGAAGTCTTCGACGATCCTTGGTTTAAGGCAGTCCGCATCTGGGCCGAAGTAGATGACATCTGTGAAACAGAGAGTTTTGGTGCGTGTTTTTCATCTACAAGGTAACCAAGGTCACGGTTGCTTCACACTCCACACTCTAGATGGTCACAAGAAGAGTTTCGTTGAGTACACACTCAACATCCTCCTCTTCCCCGACCTTCATACCACATACAGAATACCCAAAATATTGGTCTTGCGCCGCCCACCACCCTCTCCTGCTGATTCTCAGCTGTCACTCTCCGTTCCGTCTTCTCCGTCTCTTCCTATACCTGGAACGCTTTGTTCTATGCCGTCGCCGCTCCATTTCCAACTCCCCGTCATGACACGACTCTGTTTTAATGAACAGGGCCAGATCACCTATCATCGAGACATTTGGGACTTTCGTGACGTGGTACGACTTATCCCCGGAGCGCGAGTGGTACTCTGGTTAGTGGCACGAGCTGGCGCATGGGGACTGAGTTGGATCGGCCAAAAAGTGTGCTCAAATATGGACGCGGACGCGCAACACGAGGATTGCATGAACGAAGATAATGCCTTGCTCACGTCGCCTACTGACTCGAACGTTTAGATTCGTCAGGGCCTGTCTGTGATCGTTGGAGTTACTGAGGGTCTCTGGTCTCTGGCGGACGCTTCATCATGATGCCTCCTCGGGAGGTTGCCAAGTTGTATGTATGTGATGAACTTCTACGAGTTTCTCTACGGGTCGCGGGTAGCAGTCGCGGGTCACTGTTTACATGCAGGAAGACCAGTGCCAACTTGTGCCCATTTCCGCATATTGTTCCAGCAGTATCCACGCACAAATGGAGATGGATAGATAATGCTCCACCTGCCAGTGTTTATGTAGATCTGGAATCTGGATGTCTGAAACATGCAAGGTGACGGTTGCACGTCAACTTTCCCCACAGTCACTCCACAATCGGAGCTATACGCCTCTCTTTTCCCGTTTTGTTCTTCGTCTGTCGTCTGTACCGCTCTTTGCCGCGGTTCAGGCCTACAGAACGTCAACCGGCGTCGCTCTCGATTACCCATTGTATGTTCCGCACCTTACACCCTAGATAATTCTGGAGAGTGACTGACCCGGGAGCTTCTTCCGCTGGCGCCCTCTCTATCCACGTTAGGATGATCTTCCTACAGCTACAATCCCACACAATTGTCCCCCCTGAAACGTTCCTCTGCACCCCAAACGGGCAGCTGGGCTTACGAGGTGCTGACTCGCCATGCGTGCTGCCACCCTCACACGCTAAAAACGATGGTTCCTGTGCACAAGACCGCGATGCAGCACGTCAAACAAGGTAGCGGATCTTTCCTTCTCACTCGAGATAACGACAATTTTATTGCTGTACTAGGTGCCATTGTTCGCTGGTGTGGCCGGCGTGGAAACTCTTCCGAACATTTGGTTCCACGCTTGGTTTCATGTGGGATGATGCTTTACAGCTCCGGATCCCTGTCCGATCGATCGTGTCAAACGGAAAGAACAGCTGTTTCCTTATGAGTACCTTCTCGACGCCTTGCTCTACCGTTCCGGGGTTTTGTTCAATCTGCGATCTTGTGATAATAATCCAAATATCAACCATGTTCATCCAAGCAACACGATGAACGACATGCAAGAATTAGAAATTCCTACGACTTATCGGTCGTGTGAGTGATTAATCGGTTTTAATAAGTCCCCCCCTGGTCAAGTGTCTCCTGAAGATCCTGGCAACTCCCGTAGTACCCATGCAACCGTTGCATATCAACGGCCAGAAAGTATTCTACCGAGGCCCTGGAGCGGCGCTTGTTGTCGGCGCTCGTTTTCTTTTGACAAACACTTTGGACTGAGCATCAGCACATTCCCGCTCGCTAACACTCTTGCGGCCGTCCCCGAGCCGAGCAGGGGTGAGTGACAACCTTGGCTCCTCAGCACACTGATCTACAACCTCCACCATGTATAGCTCCCTATGGTACCAAAAGATGCCTATACGAGTATGGCAAGATGGCCGAGCGGTCCAAGGCGTGTGACTCAAGCGTATAAGCTTGCCTGCGTATGCGGGTTTCTCATCTCCGTATGGAGGCGGGAGTTCGAATCTCCCTCTTGTCATATCTTTTTTTTTTCTGTTCCTATCGTCGTGCGGTATGATATTCTCCCACTTTTTGAGTTGCGTTAGTCTGTTGATGGTGTTTAGTTCCTTGGCATATGGCCTGAAACATATCTAGCTTGACGATGGGAAGTACTGAGAGTCGACTGAAAGGTGTCGAATCCACACATTTACAAAGCATAATAACAGGGAGCCAGTCAAACTCAATGGAAGGAAGATGGTATGTCATTTTTCGAAAACGTTGGTGCACAAAAATTATCTAGCTGCTCGTCGACCCCCCTCCGAACCTAATTCGTGCCCTTGGGCCCCTGTCGAAGGGATGACCCACGTACTCTGCTTCGGCACTTCCCTCGATGCTATTGATAGACAATCGGTTTGATCCAACCGTGCCTATCGGCAGTACACACCGACCTCGATTGCGGTGGCTTGGCAGTCCGCGCTCAACGCTCGGCGCCGAGTGGATAATAATAATATGTACATACGACGACGAACGGAACTTTCCAAGACGCGAAATTTACTTGACACAAACGCTTCACTGGTCAGCATCAACGAGAACTCTCGCACAACGTAATCCAGCCGTGGCGCTCACAAGACACCTTCCTCGACGGCACGAAGCGTCTCCTCGGAGAGGCATGCTTCAATCTGGTCCATGCTTTGGATTTTGATCCACGCGAATTATCGTGCCCGTAGCCGACCAGCTCCTGTGGGTCTTCTACTTCGTTGTAGACTCTGGCACCAAAGGGATGGGTACTCCGACCAAACTGGATTGTTCCCGGCTGAGATGATGTGGCATCGCTGGGAAGCTGATGCATGAGAATCTAGAAACGAACCAGGACAAGTTTAATGCGGCCAGGCATGATAAGGGGTTGTTTAATAGAAGACCGTGAGCTAATAACATTCTCCTCGGGTATTCCGTCAGATATCCGATACTCGCTCGTCATCATTCCATGATTTCTTATTTTACATCGCCCGAAAAAAAAAATAAGATGGGAGAAAACTGGGGTGTAGCGTCACTTGTCCACTCGAAAAGCGTGGCATTCAAATAAGTAGAAACCTATTTAAATTCAGTCGCTCCATATATGTCTCACCGCTCACCGGCACCATTCCCGACCTGACCTGTTCCGTTCGACTTCTTCGACCAAAAACCAAATCCCACACCGCCTGATGGAGGTTGCTCCTCGCCTCTCTTATCAGACTTGAGATACTCCTCGGCAGTTTTACATATCCCTTCAAGAGTCGTGTATGGTCCATGGTAACCGAGACCTCCCTTGGCCGGAGGAAGGCGAGCTCTAGAATCATCAAAAATAAGGTGGATCGACATGAGTGTGAATATGGTTGGTTGTAAGTTGATCAGGTCCTTGGAGACAGCTGGTATCACTCTAGAAACGGCGCGTGCAATCGACGAATGCGAAGTCGACAACAGTGATTTAGTCACATGGAATACTTCGATGAGATGCGAAACTCCAAGCAGGAGAGTGGGTGATAAGACGGGGAATACGGTCTCTTGGTCTAGCGTGTTGAGTGCTGTATAGAGATCACCCAAAGTAACCGGAGGGCCTGCATCTGTGACCATGAAAGCTTGACCACCAATATCGGGGTTGGAGGATCCTCGTTCTAGTTCTACGAGCCGCTGCTCGTAGCACAGATGCGCGAGAGCACAATTCTCCACATAGATGAATGACTGGAGAATGTTTGGTATCCACGTTGGGTTGTGTTTCCGCTTGAGATAAGCCTCGCAGGTCATGTCCCCTCCAGGACCAAACACGGCATTACCAGGACGGATGGAGCCAGTCCTGAGTGTATGCGACTTGCTAGTGGGAGACTTATCCGCGGCGCGGACTGCCTTCTCCGATAAAACCTTGGAAATTGCATAGTTGGAGTATGGTAGATTCGGCAGGTTGTCACCATCCTTGTACAGTTGGATGAACAACGCCGGTCGCTTCTCCCAGGGCCACAACCAGAAGCGATTACGACGCACGGAGATGGACGCTGATGAGGTATAGATGAGGGTATGGGCACCAATATCCTTGGAGGCATTGATGACGTTGACCGTGCCGTTGTAGTTCACCTTGGTTGAGAGATGGAGTAACGCAGCATGACGCTCATAGAAGCGTATGTTTGCAGCAACATGAAACACCGTGACCTCCAGTTCTCCTTCTGCATCCGGCCAAGGTGCCTTGAAGGCCTCAGAAACCGCAACCGCGTCGGAAACATCAACTTTGAAAAAGGCGACTTGCTGAGCAGCCCCGGTTCGCAACTCTGGACGGGTGGGGGGGCGAATGTCTAGAATCCTGATCTTTTTTGGGTCTTCCCCGCGCTCCAACAGCTGGAGGACAATCCAACCCCCTAGAAAACCCGCCTGAAGGGAAATCAGTCCACCTAGCCACAGAGACGGTGGCAAGGGAACATACACCACCGACAACGATATACCGTCGACCGGTCTTTGGAGGAAGGAAATTCTTCATGATGACCGGATTTTTCGACAAGGCCTCGGCGGTGCCACGCACCCTCTCAGGCGTGAGACGTGCTGGCGAGAATACGAGTTCCGCCTCTGGAGGAAGCTGCTTCAGTTTCCTGTCGTTGAGATAGCCATACAGAAAGACCAGAGAAACAAAGACGAAGAAGCTGAGGAACAAGCTTAGCATCCTCCCAGCGCTGATGGAGAGGGCGACTCAAAGGTGTGGTTCCGACGGGTTAAACCGTCACAGCCGCATGCGTTACATGTCGACATGCCGTCGTTTGTCGGGTTTCCCATTTGTTTCCCATGCAATAGAAAGTCGTGCCTCGGAAGCTGCCGGGGAACCCACTATCGGGCACTAGAAATTATCCCGGGTGCGTGCTACTGTAGTACTTGGTAGTGCTATAGCGTTAGTAGGAAATCTTTCGTCCATGAGTTCACGTAGCAAGGATAGACGCGTGGAATTCGACAGTACGTTTAGGCAAGGCCAAGGAAGCAATATAGCTGGTGCATGAAGTGCACTGATCAGGTAGCCCTCAGACGGGCAGTCCTGATGCGCAAAGTCCATGTGACGTGCTAGTTCAATCCCAGGACGGGCCAAGTGTTTGTTGACATCGCTTCCGAACGTGCCAGTACGACAAGCTGACTACAAGTACTAAGTAGTGCCTCGCGAGGGCTTACCGTTTCCGGGTTTGCCTCAACCGGTTCGACACTATATTGACCTGCCTGTGCTAGAGCAACAAGTTCCAGTCAGATGCCAACGTCTGTAGTCTCAGCCATCCGAGGACAAAAAATACGAGAGCATAACCAGCCCACGACAAACCCGACCGCACGGTACAGTATCCACGAAACCCTGACTGTTGTTCCTCAAGAAGTCGTAGAGGAGCGAGTGTCGCGAGCTGGGCGAGGACTGGTGGACTCGAACCATTTCATGATGGTGGATATAGCACCACATGCATAGTACAAGGGCCACAACGCTCGGCGCATGACGCTACTCCTCGCTGGGTAGAAGGCACTGTCCTTTTGGAGTGCGATTGCCACCCACGAGGTAGCCAAAGTGAGGCCGACCGCAGCCGCGACATAGTCAGCAATGGTATCCGGAGGATTAGAATTAGGGTCCGCTATCCCCTGGACGTTCATACTGAACACATTCTACCGAAGAGGTGAGTTTTGCACAGAAGGTGATGTCGACCACCTACAGCTAGATATGTTGCTGGAAGGAAGACTATTGAGAAGTAGGCTATCTGGCATACGAGTGTAAATTGACTACAGGACAAACAACAAAGTCAGCACACCTGCTTGATAGCGGTGGAATCTTTTACAGTCACTTCCGCCAACCTCTGCATAGTTTTGCTGTCAGATATGTTCACAGTCGCGAAAGTCTATTGAAGACACGTCAACAGCATACAGGAGTGGAAGAAACGTGTATCCGAACCAATTGGATAGCATTTTGTAGCCTGTCGAACAACATCTCCCTTTGTCGGGTCAATCTCTTAATCTCAGATATCAGATTATCCGCCTCAATGCGCAATAGTTGTGCAGAGTCTTCACGTTCCGCTTCGGAAATTGAGGGAGCATTCATCCCTGGGCTGGGCATTCCTTTCACGAACTCGACCGACCGGAGGAATTCTTGAAGGAGCTGCTGATAGTACAGGAGATGTGCTTGCAGTTTATGCAACTCTCGTGGGAGTTTGATGTCATTAAACTGAAGGATCTTGTACTCCTGACAACAATGATGAGCAAATGCGAGACTGAAGAAGTGATGCGGCATACAAGAGTATTGATGTAATGAAACAGTGTCTCAAATGCCTCGTCCCATGCGTAAAGTGCATACCAGAGAATTGCAAGAAAGAGGAAAGTCGGGTCTTTGGATCTCTCGTAAATTTTTGACCAGTAGACACTATCGCCCGTCCTATGCGCGAGAGATTGTAGACGCTTCGCAGACGTCCCTTGCAAGCTCGGGTGATAGGAAATAATCGTACTTGTTGTTGTCTTGCGAACCATATGGAGTGATAGTAAATCCTGAATCAGAAGTTTGTTCTCTGCGTACAAGTCGGAATTAATATCCGTTCGGCCCAAACATCATATAGCCATACCCACCTGGGAGAGAAAGCGGTGCTTGGGTATCGATTATTTGTTCCCCCTCTAAAGGTGGTACGAGTTATTCGAGAACAGGGAAGGAAATGTGAAGGTCTACCTGTATACGGTAACGGCACCTCGACTACCGTACGGGACTGTGATTCGATCGAAGGAACCCTTAACGGTTTGGTCCTCGTAGTAATCGGGCGTTGATCCTTTTTCAAGACACGTACGAAGGGAAGGACGACAGTGATATCTAGAAGGATGATCAAGATAACATAACATGGAGGCGCATCAACTCACGGTCCTCCAGCGGTTTTGCGTCTTCCCGATACCTCGATGGGGTCCAGTTTACGGATGACGCGAAAAAGAAAGGTTCGACAATGTATCTGGCTGGAGTGAGATTGCCGTCGTACAGTGGGGTGTAAACAATCACACACTTTGTTCCTAGCATTTGAAGGACGGGTAGCGTCATGTCCTCGACAAAAAGTGCTTGTACTCGGACATTTTGGGGTGGCTGTCAGAACCGCATCAGCCTCTCAGTATGCAACATGCACGGCACTCACGGGAACCCCCAGATGATTCCAGTACGCCCGTAGGTCTGTAGCATCGTCTCTACCAACTGTGCGTGTTTCTACACGCGTGTCAAAACGCCCATTGTCGAATACCTTGAACTTGTATATGGTGGACAGCTCGCTATCGCCGCATTTTGTCAACATCTGACTCCTGTTCACCTGCTCATGCGTCCAATTTCCGAACAGGCTTTGGGGATATCGGCCCCACTCGGAGTCTTCAGGCGGTATTGGTGAAACAGGCTGAACTTCGCTGGCATCCACACCCAAGTCCATCCATGGCCACGGCGCTGACGGTGCTGCATGGCGGTATCTGCTCACAAAGCAGAAACATCGGTGCTGAGCATGGTGACCACGTCGTTGGTGTGGAAATGAGCGCTTACCTGGGTGTTGGGACCTTGGGAAAATCGTACACGTTCCTTCGGAAGCGTCGTCTATACAGGTCTCCCCTGGTAAGGGGACCAACGGGTTGCACGCCAGTCGTGCTCATCGATGGGGTTGTGGGACAGATGAAAGAGCGCTGAACGCGCGCTCATGGACAGTGCCTTTAGTCCGGGCGCCCGCATCAGCAAATAAAATAAAATCTTGCAAGGCCGTTCAAGGCCTTGCAAGGGTATGCCGGCTCTTGCAAGGCTCTTGCAGCTTCCTAGGGCTTGCAAGGAAATTCTCCCGTCCCAATGTGGCCTTGCAAGGCTATGCCAGCCCGAAGATCCTTGTGAGACCTTGCCAGCTGCGAGAGCCTTGCATTGTCTTACTAGCTCACTCTAGCTCGTTCGATGTACTGCAAGCCCCAGCAGGGCATCATAGAATTCGATCTCATGTACAAATACACACTGTAGACATAATAATACAAAGCATACGAGTCCGACGACCGAGTTGACCGTCCGAGATGTGTGCGAGCTCTCGTACGACGGCCAGGTTGAAGAGCGAGACTACTAACGAGGGGTTAGTAACGTAGAAAAACAAGTGGTGATGACTCACGAGATCAGAAACCGTTTGCACGATTCTTGCGAGGGGGGTTCCGTTTCGTTCGCACTGTCGAAGCCTTTTTAGCCTTCTTCTGGGGTGGTGGGGCAATAGGATCATTGGTATTCTCGTCGGCAGCGCTGCTTTGGCCACGCTTCGTGGGAACGGTAAGCTGGCTCGTCTTGTCCCCATCGTCGTCTGTAAGTTCAGAAAGTGGGGAGTGAGCAGCATCCGATTCACGGTCAACTGTATCGTCAACATAGTTGATGTGATCATGCCCGACGTTGTAATCGATTCCGTTGGCATCTCCATAGACGAGAGTACCGTTGCCGTCTTGTTCTTCTGGGTCACCCCAGTCTCGGAGGGTGGTCTTCTCACCGGCACCTCGAACCGCCGAGTTTCCCTTGGTTGCCCTCGGTTGAGGACGAGAGTCGGCACCATGACGTCCCGCGCTGAGTCGCATAGCTTTGGGCGTGGGCGAGTTAAGCAGCGCATATATGGACGTTACATACCGCTTGTATGATTTTCTGGAGTCGCAGAGGTGTGATGGTGTCGAGCTCACCACGTAAGCTTGGAACAAGTTTAAGAATCCCGTTATAGAATGTGAGGTGTCGCTCGTATGCCTCTGGGGTGCTGATATATGTTGTTGCGAAAATGTCAGTTGCGTACAGTTTTTCATCAACGTTCCCACGCTTGTCCTGCTTGATGGCATTCGCTGGAACTGCAAATGGATCTAAGAGGGCGACCGCCTTCTTTCCAGCAATCCGATAGATCTCCATCCCATCGCCTCCATCATTAGTGGACCTAGAAGATTTAACATGGTGCAGATTAAGTGGATGTTACGTTGTTACTACTACCTTTTTGATTTTTTAGCACTATCTGCATTGACAAGAACATCGAGGAGGTCATCAGTCTTCTGCTTTTTGTTTTCGAGTTGTGTTTCGCTGGTGGACACAGGCTCAGAACCCTCACATGACATGATGGAGAAAGGAAGAGAGGAAAGGGGGGATCTGTCACGATTTTCGGCTAGATAACGCCACTCGCTGTCAATAAGGCCAAACATCACATGACTCACCGCCCGCTCCTTTGAGGCTCTTATCAGACGCTGCTCACAGGCTACACTGGCTCCTCATCATGGATCGCATTCCCTGTCCATATTGTCGTGTCCTGCTCCGCCCACGAGGTCTCTCGCTTCATGTCAATAAATGGTGCAAAGCCGGTGTTGCAAACATGGCTGATGCACTCGAGAGACGCGCCGCCGAGAACGTGTTCAAGAGGACATTGAGACACAAGGAGAGCCACACCGTGTGGAAAAACTGACTAGGGAGAGCTCGAACACCGCCATGTAAAAGCTTCTATGCACGAACAAACAAGATCAAGTTTACCCATGGCATTACAAGGCAACAATACCGGGAGCGTTTACTCCGTAGGTTACAAGACATCGAACATCACCGTGGCCATGACAGTTCCAAGGGTGAAGAGGACGACATGCCTTTTTTGCATTTCGTTGATCAAGATCCGCTCCCGCGCTGCTCCCCCAATACCCATTATCAATCATCTGCCTCTCAACAATATTACTGGGACATCACTGCATGGTGCGGGAGGAATCGGGACGACCCTGCAGTAAAAAAACAGACCGGAGTTGTGGGGTTTTCATAATATCTACAGGATTTCCTGCCCAAGCTAAAAAATCACCTCCTATCATGTTTGATGGGCGATGAGTATGATGGAGATGAGACGGAGTTCACACCGCATCAACGGAACATGATTAGCTTCGTTCAAAACCGAATTTACCGTCACAAGGTCCTTCGGGTCAATTATACAACATACGATTTACGCCGAGCTCAGGACGCTCTCAACCCACGCACACACGCCGACATCATGGTTCTGGCACACGAGGACGAAAGCGAATCCCCGCATCCATACTGGTATGCCCGAATTTTCCATGTGAATGTTCGCTATCAGACAAGGGTTAGGCGGGTGGATGTCCTTTGGGTACGATGGCTGGCACGGAGCATGGATACAACATCTATTTGGGCCACAAGACGTCTTCCGCGGGTTGGGTTCTATGACAGCGGTGATCCATCTGCATTTGGCTTCCTCGATCCCGAGTTGATCATTCGAGGTGTTCACCTCATCCCTGCATTCACGTACAGACAGACTTCAGGACTCTTGCCACATTCAATTGCTCGTCAGCCATCAGAAAACGACAAGGATTGGGAGTGGTACTACGTCAATATGTAAGTACAGGAAAATTTTGGTCCAAATTATTGCTCATAAAACTACGTAGTTTCGTTGATCGAGATATGTTCATGCGGTACCGTGGTGGTGCCGTGGGGCACAAGACAACATGGGAGGAAACCAAGTGCCTCCTCGATGATCGTGACGAGTTGGATAAGATTCCGTTTGAGCTGGAATGCGAGCGAGACTGGTATGCAAGACCAAGCAGCGACGTGGAGATGGATAGTGGAGACGATAGCGGAAACACAATGGAAGAGGTTGAAGAAGAGCACAGCGATGGCGGACGAAGTGACCCCGAGGAGCGTGAAGGTGACAAAAGTGATGGCGAGAGCGACGACAGTAACCCGACGGATGATGTGGGAATTGATTTGGGGATATCTGCTTCGCTAGCGGATGATGAGCTCCTGGACGAAATGGAAGAATTCGGGTATACGGGATTAGATCAGGTTGTAGAGGAGGATGAGGAGCCGGATTACCTCGGAGAAGACAGTCTTGGTGCAGAGGATGGCGAAAATGCGGATTGGGATGACTTGGAGCCTCTAGCATATTTGTAAGTAGAGTCGGAAACGTGATATCTCATACAAGTTGACCTTGCATGGACCGGCCGGGCCTTACAAGACGGGGCCGACGGGGTGTGGAGGTCGTGGGGACCTCGCATGGACTGGCAAGGCCTTGTAAGACGGGGCCGACGGTCGTGGGAATCTTGCAAGCCCTAGCAAGATTTTATTTATTTTGCTGATGCGGCGCCGGCGCTCCTCCCCGGAGAGAACACAGGACTCTTTTTAGAGGGAACTCTTCACGGCGTTCCTGAAGGGCCATGGCGGGATGACTTTAAGCTGAATGGGGCTCCCCCGGTCTGTGGCAATCGCCGTGTCTTACATCTCCAGAGAGCTGTGTTTTACGGAACTTGACCCGACCGTGCCAGTGTGGCACCTTGCTTACAATTCCGATTTTCAATGAATCAGTGCTCGGAGCCTCGGAATTTTGCAGTGGTGAATATACTGATGCGATTCGGAAACCAGCCAACTAGCAAAGGACACTACAACGTATATATATAGGGCCCATGGATGTCAATCTCACAATCCGAAATAAGACTCTAAGATGTGATCTAAATCATATGATACGCTCCGTGAGCTTCCTTTACCACGACGTTTAGTGACAACACACTCACACATCAATCCCTGGTAGACTCGGGTCGTTTGTTAATAGCCGTTTTTATCTGCTCGAACGTATAGAACAAGGGCCAAAAAGCTCGCTTCCAAATGCTGCAGTTGCGTGGGTGGAAAGTGCTTTCTGTCTGGAGGGCTATCGCCACCCACGAGGTGAGGACAGTGAGCCCGACAGTGATCTCGACATAGCGGGCGAGGGACGCTACAGTAGGCGGGTTGATCTCGCGGACGTTCATACTGAATACGTTCTGTCAAAGTGAAAGTCAGCCAAGTAAAAGTTAGCCACGGTGACCACCTACTGCTAGGAAACTCGCCGGGAGGAAGATCATTGCGAGATAGGAAATCTGACGTATCTGAGTATGTTTCACACAGGACGGAGAAAAATCACACATGCCTGCTTCATGGCAGCAGAGTCGATCATTGTTGTCACCGCCAAGCTCTGCATGGCTTTGCTATCCGCAATGTTTACACTTGCAAATGCCTGAATAACGGGTATGAGGAATGCGGTTAACAGAAGAAAGGATATTAAATGCGAACCAAATGGATGACGTTTTGAAGTCGGTCGGACAACATTACTCTCTGTCCAGTCAGTCGCTCGATTTCAGACGTAAGACTGTCGGCTTCTTTGTGCAAGAGATTTGTGGAGTCTTCACGTTTATCTGGGTCGGTCTCGAGAACGCTCATCGCTGGATTGGGTGTGTTCCTGACGAACTCGACAGATACCTGAAAGTCCCGAAGGAGTTGTTGATAGTACAGAAGATGTGCTTGCAACTTGTGCAGCTCTCGTGTGAGCTTGATGTCGTTATCCTTAAGGACGTCGGATTCCTGCAAGGCCGTCACAGGGGGGAAAAGCCCAGGAAATGAGATCGCTTACTAGGTCATTGATATAGCGATATAGCACCTCGAATGCCTCATCCCATGCATAGAGGGCATACCAGAGACTCGCGAGGAAGTGAAAGGTCGGGTCCTTGGATCTTTTGAAAATATTTGACCAATAAACGCTGTCCCCTGTTCTTTGCACGAGACACTGGAGGCGCTTGGCAGAAGTTCTTTGCAACTCTGAGCTGGGATGATAAGAAATGATTGTGCTAGTCGTCGAGGTGCGGTGCATGTGAATAGAGAGCAAGTCTTGGAGGAGTATTTTATTATCTTCGGATACAGTATTGGGATCAGACGTGTAACGTGCACAGAAATTAATACCCACCAGGAAGAAGGAGCGGTGCTTGAGTGTCAATGATCTGTTTCTCATCTAGAGATACGACATGAAATACTGCGAAAAGGGCTTGATAGACACGTACCCTTGTAAGGGCGTACTTCCTCTTCCACCGTTTCAAAAAGACTTAAAGGGAAGCTTCTGACTGGTCTTGTTCGCGTAATTGGCTTTTGGTTTTTCATCATACGGATAAATGGGAGAACGACGGTGATGTCTAGGAAACATGAGTGGGATACAGATGGGGTATCGTATACGTATTTACTTACGGTCCTCATCAGGCTTAGGGTCTTCTTGGTACCTCGACGGAATCCAATTCACCGAGGACGCAAAGAAGAAAGGTTCAACATTGTACCTGGCCGTATTGAGAACACTGCTACCCATATCATGATATCGATAACTCACTTGGTGCCCAATATTTGGAGTACTGGCACCGTCATGTTCTCGACGAACAGCGCCCGTACCCGAATATCCGAGGAAGGCTGCCAGAGTTGGCATCTCAGTTCGCTTCAAGACACGAAACATAGGCATTACTCACAGGGTCCTGCAGAAGATTCCAATACGCCCGCGGATGTTCGACGGTGACGGTACGATCCTCGCTTTTGTCAAACGTTCCGTCTTTGAGTACGTCCACGCTGTGCACGCTGCACGATTCGTTGTAGGTGGAATTCAGCTTGAGTATACCACACCGGTCGACCTGATCGCGCGTCCAGTTTCCAAACAGGCTTTGAGGATAATGATTCCATTCTGGGTCTTGGCCTAATTCGCCGGGCGGAAGAGGAAGGACTTGGCTGTCGTCAGCATCGAAATCCATCCATGGCCACGGTGCTGAGGGAGCGGCATGTCGGTATCTGCGCGAGCGGCAGTGAAACGATGATCTCTAGAGTCGTCCAGACGCGGCGCTACTTACACTGGCGCTGGGACTTTGGGAAGTTCGGATATGTCTTTCTGTAGATCATCTCTGTATGGCGCCTCACTGGGGGGTAGGAGTTCAACGTCGATGACCGTTTCGTTCATCTCTGAGGGGAATTCAACCTGCGTCGCGAAGTCGTTTGTTAAAAAAAAGACCGACTTATACCCACACCAGCGCTCGCTTCAGTCCCATGCCGTGTTAAATTAGAACAACACGCCTTGCTGTTTGATGTGATTGGTCAATTGAAGATTGCCATGAGGTTGCCGCAAGTTACAAGTGGCAAGACTGCCAAGGTCACAACTCATGCGTCCCATATCACTCAATGGTCAGTATAATGTCTACAATCGCGTGGACACACTTCATTCATTGCTAGGAACCCCTCCATGAACCTGCAACATCACCGTTGGGAACACACTGTCCTACCGTCTCTTAAAGACCCCTACTAGATGCCTAGAACCAGCCTCATGGCTGTACAGCAACCTTCAAGGCCTCCCTACTGTTCATCTTGTCCAGCGCTTGTTGATACTCACTGATTCTATATACATGAGTCACCTGCAGTCCATTAGCTGACGAATCCGCGTGTGCTACGGCTCTCACCATGCCCTTGACGTTGATCTTCCCGCTGTCCAGATAGGCGACCGCTCGAGGAAAACAATGCATTTGCGCAAATGACCCAATGATCTAGCGACGTGGTGAATAACATTTGCGAAATATACAGAAGCCCTCTCACCTTGATTTCGTCGCCAAATATCTTGGACGGCGGCCAGTGTACACGCGCATCGTTAGAGTAAACGCCATAGACTACAAGTGTTCCACCTCGGCGGACGTAATTGATGGAATCGTTGGCCACTTTCTCGTTGCCAGTTGCCTCCACAACAACGTCAAATCCGTAGGGGTTATCCGCACGGACTTTTTCCCATTGCGCAGCGGGATCGTTCCTATCCAGTTCAATGTACTCGTCGGCTGCTCCCAGCTGCTTGGCAATTTGTGTCTTGATGCCTTTGTTTGCAGCTATCACCACTCTAGAAGCACCATTCAGTTTCAGCAACTGTGCAAGAATCAATCCCGTTGGTCCTGCTCCGATAACCAGTGCATCGATGCCGACAGGAGGATTCAATTTATCCATGCCATGAATAGCACACGCCGCGGGCTCGATCAAGGTGGCTTCCTCGTCCGTCAGATTGTGTATCTTGTACACTTTCTTGGCTTCACTGAGGCCAACGTTGCGGTCGTGTGAACATCAATGCGAACGTACACCAAACGACTCACAAGACAACATATTCAGCGAAGCCACCCGCTATCGTGATTCCTCGGCCATTGTAGTTCTCGCAGAGAAGGGACTGTCCACGCCGGCAGTAAAAGCATTCTTCGCACTACAAGTTGAGATCTGTATTTTAAGCAACTGGATATGGCGTATCAAACCAGGGGAAATGACATACAGTGATACTAGGATCAGCAACACAGCGTTCACCCTCGCTGAATCCTACCACATTCTTGCCAACAGCCGCAATCGTGCCGATAACTTCGTGACCAGGTATCAGCTGTAAATGCGAGCTCTGAATCAGTCTGGATCCTTCTATTAGTATAGAGCGTACAGGGAATTTTGCAATAAATTCTCCCTCGTGCACATGACTATCAGTTCCACAGATACCTATTGGAGATTATGATTAGTAAGGGTGAGATGGTATCCATGGCCAGCATAGACATACCGCAACTTGTCACTAGCGAGCACGATTAACCTCCCAATTCACCGCACTTGCCCGCGACTTGAATTCTAGTCAACTCACCTTTGAGCAGAACTTGGTTGTCGGAGATCGTTGGAATTGGCACGGAACGAATCTCAAACTGGCGTGGCTATATACATCATGAGGAACTTGGTGAGAAAACGCATACTGCAGACACGGTGTTTGCATACCGCTAGATAGTACACCGCATTCATCATCATGGATGGAGATTGCTAAACCTAAGTAGGACTTAGCTGGCTGAACAAGAAGGCTAACAGGAGGATAGATGGGTGAATAATATGAGGAACCCACGATAGCCTGGGATACCTTCAACTGTCAGGTTTAATTTTTTCCCGGGCATGGCGGCGTAGAACCGCAAGTTGTTCACCAACTCGAAGTGAACAATCATTATGCGACAGTGATAGTTCATCAAACCTTTCCAGAACTGTTCTCGCGCAAAAGGCGGTACTACCGGTGCCCATACTAGTTGACGTTGAAGCCTGATATATTGTCTCACGGTCACCAGTGTGACCAGGTAGTAGATATATTTGGATGCACGCCAAAACATTATACATACCATATGTTCGCGGATTCCCCTACACCCCGCGCGTCCGCTACTAGATGTTATCGTCCCATCATGACATTATCCTTGAAAACGTTGATAAGCCTACGGGAAAATTGGGCAATTGACCCTCCATACTTTTACTCAAACTCACCAACGAACCATTTTTCACCACAATAAATCTTGTTCTTCATGGGACTGCCTTCCTGACTGACAACCATATACGAAGACATCCGGACCCACAAGAATGTGCCATACCATGTCTGCAGGGTGTTGAAACGGTATTGGCCGTCCTACGGATGCGACTACCGAGTCCCTCGGGGACATTTTCCAGCAAGGCCAAGGAGTGTAGCGACAAAATCTTGTCAATCAGCAAGAAGATGCAGGTAAGAATTGGCAATGTGGCGTCACTCCATGAGACTCCGATGACATGCGAGTGTACGGACCGCACCACTATCTGGGTTATGTTCATAACCATTAACAACGAATAGTCAATTGACTCGCCTGTGACCTACTTGCATCTGGAGAGAAACACACAAAGATTCAGCGCAGGTACAATACTGGCAGCCGTCACCGTGTCCTGCGGACATTGTAAATATGTGCCCCGAACTGGCCTTCTACGATATCCGTCGTTCAATGCATGCCTACTGCAGTGAAATGGTAGATCCAACGTCACTGGACCTGGACAAACTGGCTATCGTGCTCGTCACCGAGCGATCTAAGGAACACTGGTGAGCTGAGTCTATCGAAGAGAGGACGAGTGAGTCATCTATGACAGAGAAAGGACAATAAATTAGCGACGCGATGATGTCACTTACTTGCAAGCCTTATGTGGTGCCACTTGACATGAGCAATATCTCGGCCATTGTAGTCCTCGCAGAATTCTACATTACGATCTGCGTTCCTCACCATCAGCCCGATTACTTCGTTACCGGCATTAGCTGTAGGTATACTCAGACTGCGACATGTCACTGGCATGCACGATGAGCGATCCCTGGCCAACTGACCTTGAGCAAAAACTTGGTTATCGGGGATCGTTGGCATTGGCACGGAACAAATCTCAGACTGACATAGCCATGTACACTATGGAAAACCTCGGTGAGCAAACGTATGCTGCAGACAACGGGTGTTTACATACCACTTGCGACATTGCATTCATCGGGGGGTTGTTAGAACAGGGACACTTTAAATTTGCTGGCTGAACAATGACGAGTGAGTGAGAAGATAAACTTTCGCTGCCATGTTGCAAATTGTTTTCTGGACATGCCTGGCCGAACCGGTTGTTAGTTTTGTGAACCTTCAAAGCTTCATCCGTCGAAGGGCGGCCCGCCCACATTTGAAGCTTGAGGGCCGGCTTGAGTTACCTTGGTCACTTTAAAAATGACCGGCATCATTAGGGCCCCATACTGAAGCTCAAGATAACTTTGACATCTGATTGCCCTAGTTCAATGCATGCGTCTCCGATTCTGTCGAATGGGTTCGCTAAAGTCATTTGACTGATGGGCGCCGGCGAATTAGGCTCATCCTGGGTCCAGGCTTGAACTTTGGCGCACGTATCCGAGGTAGAAGCTAACACGACGTCCGAAGAGATAGGATAACTCAAAACCAGGCCCGTTCGTCGACTCATCTTCTCTAGTTTGGGGGCGAGATGAACCCTGGAAATTGCGTCTTGGATACAAAGTTAGTCCGCCCTTCAGTTGATTCACTTTGCCTCTCTGATTGATTACAGAGTGCCATATCCCGGTCAGCACGGCGAGATAGAATTTTGAATAGGTCGCTCGCAGCGCCTGGAAAATATAAAATCCGTCCAATATTGTATACTCACCGGGTCTCACAGACCCCATTACAAGTTCGTTGCAAGCTATCGATGATCTGTATAACGAGGGTCATTTGTAGGCATATTCTCTCGCGTCACTGTGTGCTTAATTTGATTCAGGTCCACAGCGAGCAGCTCGGTCTAAGCAAGTGTGTATAGTTCCTGGCAGGTGAGCTGACCCTTGGGACCGAAGAACGTCAATGGGTAAATATCTAACACAGGTTGCTGAAATCGTGGGGATTGCAGACCATCATGGTTGGGTAAAACCCACCGTGTATGAGGACAAGTACAATGCTATTGAACGGACCGTCGAGGTCGAGTGTGTGCGCTGGTTGCAACCAAGACGAACAGAGCGTATCTGACATGTGATACCATAGGAAACTGACTGTAGCGTTGTATCTAATTTGTCCTCCGAGTCATCATGATCGACATTAACTTGGGTACGCCGGCTGCAGCACCACAGCGTCCTTCATCAAGACGATGCTGTCATTATTGCCGCCACATCTGTGAAACACATGGAAATGAACGTGAAAGAGTGGTATGTTTCAGAGGTCGGGCTTCAAGTTATCGCTGATTCCTTTTTTAGCGACGAAGGTCCCCTGTCAGAGGGTGTTGTTGAATTGTTTGAGCACGGCTCTGCCGGGTGAAAATATTTGCTGCCCACTATGCCTCGTAATTCAATGTATACTCACAACGCGTACCCAGTGCATTCAAGTTCTTGATATATCGGGCATCACGGCTAAGGACGACACAGTGGCTATCAAGCTCCAACGACGTTTATATACCCTAGCGACCATTCGAGACGCTGAGGTGTTTCAGCTGCTCCTCGTCTAATCGATAATCAGATGAAGCTTCCAAGATTTAAAGCCACGTATTACAAGAGGAAATTTACGCCAGCTTTTATGGTAAGCGCTAGTTGCCTTGTTCTGTCAGTGAGAACATTACGATCGGGTTGTCTCAGGCTCACCGTGACAAGCGTGCGTGTGTATTGACATCGAGGCTGCTTATGCTCTTGAAAATGCCCGTGCAGACCGAGATTGCACACACCGGGTTGGCAGAATGCAAGGAACGTTGCATTCTATGTTTAGAGCCTCACAGCCAATCGCTATCTTGGACTGATAGTGGCCCGCAGTCGGTGTATTGAGCGGCTCCGGGCCCTGAGTGGTACCTATCATCATTGTCTCGGTGGCTAAGCATCAACCGGACAAAAATCCGTTGAGAACGTTGGTGTCTCACAGCAAGCAGTGCATTTGCACTGGCGCAACCCAATCGGCAACTCGCCACAAACCTGAGCGGGCGTCTGAAGAACGTTCACTCTCAGTGGCCGGTGGTCCGGCCGCATCGTTCAGAGGAACAGGATGTACTACTAGTACTAATGGTGATGATTCGAGACATCAATATAGTGAGATTTGGCGAGATAAGATCTACATTAAGGATATGAGACAGCGGTACGTAGCACGCGGACCGGATGCAGCTCTTGTTGTGTTGCCTGGATCCGAGGATTGGGTGCCATCCAAAAATGGCAGGCAGTGGTGTCCGGGGTCACCGACTACGGTTAGCCGATTCGTGCAATACAAAATAAAAGTGGAACGAGTGTCGAATATTGCTTGACCTGTCCTTTGAACTTTGCCCCCGTCCTTTTCTCGACGACGGTTCGCCTCGTTCTTCTTGACGACGAGCTCGTCTTTACTCCGCCTCTACGCGCTTCCTTGGGCTCCAACACAGGTAGAGTCTCCGTGCTTGCTGGGCTGACATTCATGTCCTCATATCCCACACCACTCCCACTAGACTTCCCTGGCCATGCGCGCCCCTCTTCTGCACCTCACGGGTCGCGCTGTCTACAATCCAATCGAGACCATAGTCACCTTCTTCGTCATCGGCACCCTCGCCTATTTCCGCATCCTCTATGCCATCAAACACTCCTCCTTCTTTGCCCCCGTCTTGCCTTCCACGCTCAGCACAGCGCATACTTTGCTGCGCGACGGTCAGTGGGTTGTCGTCGATGACGATTGGTACTTGAAAAGGGCACTCGACCTGCAAACGCAAAAGCTGGAAATTCAGCAGCTTGTTTTTTCCACCGCAAAGACTGTGGATCCCGTAAGCAATTGCCATCTGTCACGTTATAGCGATGTTCATCAGTATGCTTGGACAGGTCATCGCTAGGTCGTTGGATTGGACACACCTTGCACCATCAATCAGCAACCTGACGCATCATATTTCCGATGTCTTCGTCACAGCCTCGGGTCAATCGTACTCCGCCGTGTGCTTCCATCCATCAGCTGGAGGTCGTTGCTTCACCGAGGTTTCAACTCAAGCCTCGGGCTCTCAGACCGTTACCTTGTCATTCGTACCTGGTGCCCATGAAGAATTCGTCGGCGCCCTCAAGGCGAAAGACTTTTATCCTGCAGATTCGTTTGGTGTTCAGTATCGGATACAGAGCCTCTCAGATGAGACTATCGGCGGAATGAAGAGTGGCAAGTGGATTGCCTATGCCGCCAGTACCCTCGTCAGTCGATTCTGGGAGCTTGCAAAGGTTAGTCGATCTCTCCTCGAACAAGCCATGTGCTAAAGCACTTGCTTGACCCTAGCAAGCGGATTCTCTTGACATTTTGCTTGTCCTTGCTGGGTATATTCTGATGCATGCGTCCTTCATTCGCTTGTTCCTGGCATCGCGAGCCTTGGGATCCAACTTCTGGCTTACTACAGCCATTGTTTCTTCGTCGATCCTCTCTTTTATACTCGCCCTCCCGATATCACACTACTTGGAGATTCCCCTTGATCCGATCAGCTTGACAGAGGCGCTCCCGTTCCTCGTCTGCATCGTTGGTTTTGATAAGCAACTCCGTCTCGCAAAGACTATCTTCAATCACCCCCATCTCACCACTCCTGTCAAGGAAGGTCGCTGGAGGGGCCAGATGAAGCCAGCCGGGGAGGTCGTCTTCGAGGCGATGGGGACGGTTGGCAATCTCATCCTTCGCGACTATGGACTGGAAATCGCAGCTCTCCTTTTGGGTGCCAGGAGTAAAGTGGGTGGTCTCATGGAGTTTTGTGCACTCGCGGCGCTGTTATTAGTACTCGATTGCCTCGTGTTTGGCACCTTCTACGCCGCTGTGTTGACGATTATGGTCGAGGTTAGTTGTTTGCACTTGTTTGTTGGCTTGCCTTGGCCTTGGGGTTAGGGTTTGTTACTCACCCACGATTGCACAGGTTCGCAGAATTCGGACTGCACGGGTGTTGACTCGGTCTCGCAGTGCTAACAATCTTACCGCCGAAGGTACCGTTAGCGCACTCGCTCGACCATCTCGGTCCGTGGAAGGAGAAAATCTCCGCCACAAGTTTTCGGATACCGTACTTGGCATCAAGGGTTCGATGCTGAGGGACAAGAACAGCCCCCCAACAGATGTGAAAGAAGAAGATCCGGTTGCTCGGCTCAAACTACTTTTGGTGCGTCCACCGCATCGCCAATTGTTTTGTAACAGCCTCTTATAAGTCGTCTCAGCTCGTTTCTTTCCTCACATTACACATCCTCAACTTCACGACCACTTTCGCACCAGTCGCCCCCTTCGAATCGAGAGGCTCCCTTCGCACCTTGGGCGATTACCAGCTCGAACCTCGCAAAGTCGATATAACCTCTCCTGCCATCGCCATCGTACTCGATACCATAGCGGCATTCCATACGTCAAACAATCTCACAACTTCTTTGGTCGACGTGCTCGTCAAAGTCGCGCCACCTCTATACATTGGTGTCATCCCTCCTGGTCCAGCACGTCCCCGCGCACTCTTTCGGTCCAGCGATATCATCGACAATTTCATGTCTGGCTGGACCAACCTTGTCGGTGACCCTATCATCTCGAAATGGATCGTCTTCGTCCTCGCCGCTAGTGTCGTTTTGAATGGTTATCTTCTCAAAGGCATCGCGGAGGGTGCTATCAGAGGTCTGCAACCACCAAGTGTCAGGTTCAGGTCTGTCGGTGCTGTCAAGAGGGATAGAGATGTGGACGAAGAGATAGAGACACCGCAAGCGAGGTCTACTGCCGTACGCCGCAAGCCTTCGTTCATGGTTGGCCCGCCCAAGCCCAAACCGGGCGACTCCGGAGCCACCAATTCACCCGAATCTGTTCCATCACCTCTGCTCGAACCCAAACATCTCATCGCACCCACGCCTATCCCCGCCAGCGAGGAAGTTAGCGGTGTCCCTGCTTTCCTCTTGGACATGAAGCTTCGAAGCCAACCTACTGCAATCGTCGCCAAGGAGCCACGCGTCGATCTTCCTACGCGTTCACTGGAAGAGTGCATTGAGATTTTCGAGCATGGACCTCGTCCAGTACAAGTATCGCTATCAACCCTGAACGATGAAGAAATCATTCTCCTCGCACAGAATGGGAAAATTGCACCCTATGCTTTGGAGAAGGTTCTAGGTGACTTAGAGCGAGCTGTGTTGATTCGGAGAGCTTTGATTTGTGAGTGATCTACATGCGCATCTCTTCATCTATTAATTTCATTAGCTCGGGCAACTGCAACGAAAACCTTGGAGCATTCTGATATCCCTATGGCGAACTACGATTATTCTCGTGTGTTCGGCGCATGCTGTGAGAACGTCGTTGGATACATACCCATTCCGCTCGGCATTGCAGGGCCTCTTACGATCGACGGGGAACAAGTACACATTCCAATGGCTACTGCGGAAGGGACTCTCGTCGCGTCCACGTCACGTGGCTGTAAGGCACTCAACTCAGGAGGAGGTGTCACGACGGTTCTTACACATGATGCGATGACGCGTGGTCCTGCTATCGATTTCCCATCAATCGTGATGGCAGCTGCGGCCAAAGCATGGGTAGACTCCGACGAAGGCTACGAAATTATTCGGGCCGCCTTCGAGTCGACTTCACGATTTGCAAAGCTGCAGAGGCTCAAGACAGCTATGGCTGGTCGGACGCTGTTCGTTCGTTTTGCCACCAAGACCGGTGATGCCATGGGTATGAACATGATCTCAAAGGGTACGGAAAAGGCACTTGAGGTGATGCAGCAACACTTCCCCGAGATGATCACCCTTGCCCTCTCCGGCAACTATTGTACGGACAAAAAGCCCGCCGCGATCAACTGGATTGAAGGTCGTGGGAAGAGCGTGGTCGCTGAAGCTATCGTTCCCGGGAAGGTAGTCAAGAGTGTTTTGAAGACGACGGTGGAAGCATTGTGCAACCTGAACATCAAGAAGAATCTCGTCGGTAGTGCCATGGCTGGTTCAGTTGGTGGTTTCAATGCCCACGCGGCGAACATCCTCACCGCGATCTTCCTCGCGACTGGTCAAGACCCTGCGCAAAACGTCGAGAGTTCAAATTGCATAACTCTGATGGAACCGTACGTGACCATCGTGGACGTGTGTTGCAACGCTCACGTCTAAACAGAATCAATGACAACGAGGACCTCTTGTTGACTGTTTCCATGCCCTGCATTGAAGTTGGCACCGTCGGCGGTGGTACTGTGCTTGCTCCCCAAGGCGCAGTGTTGGAGATGCTTGGTATCAAAGGCGCCCACCCAACGATGCCAGGTATGAACGCCCAACGTCTAGCTCGTATTATCGCTGCGTCGGTCATGGCTGCGGAGTTGTCCCTTCTTAGTGCACTTGCAGCGGGCCACCTCGTCCGCGCACATCTCGTACATAACCGCTCCCAGGCAAACACGCCAAATTCATCCCGCCCCGTCACACCCAGTATTACATCCCGCCCGATGCCATGGGAGCAACCTCCGAGCAACCCCCCCATGCAGATACTCTTGCATTCCTCATCCACGTCATCTTTACCACCATACTCGGAATCCAAGCCATAGTTGGAACCATACTCGATGAGTAACGTCATGTTATTATATTTATTACGGCCATCTGTTACCTTATCTACCACTTTTTTCGTGCACACGAAAACAGTTACGCAGTTATTTGGTTGGATGCAAGCGCGATTAAAAGGGGGTGCGCTTTGCGGGGTGGCTCCAGCCTCCAGCAACAAATGTGGAATAGGATAGATTTGTTCATTGTACAAGTACTTGAACTGCAATAATATTGCGGATAGTGTTCTCGGGCGATTGCGGGGCATGTTCGTGGTCTACTCGCTTACCATGCACACGACAATCGAGGTAAGCGCCGACGAGCTCGCGTTCGCCAATGACCCTACGACTCAGCGTTCACGGTCGGGCTAGGCTGATCAGCGCTCGCGCTGCTGGTTTCGTTCCTAGACTACCTCCGACACATCGATCGCTCACCCTTTCATCCGTCCAAGGACCCAAGGACCCTCCACTCGAACGCCGAACGCTCTCGGGTTACCTTCGAGATGAGGTCCTCGCCAAACACGCCGAGAGACCCGCTCTCGTCTGCAGGCAGGAAAAGCCAAGGGCCCACGGTGGCCCACCCTCGCGAAACATGGGCGTCCGCACGCACCTCGCCTGGGACTTTGACGAGTTTGACAGACACATTCACGCGCTCGCGCGGGGCCTCGTATCATTGGGCGTCCGCAAGGGCGATCGAGTCGCGATCGTGATGGGTAACAACAGGTGCTTCGTCGACGTTTCCTTTCTGGTTGGCAGGGATCTGATGTGATGCCATGGACTCGGGTAGTGCGTACGCATTGTTACAATGGGCGTGCGCGAGCGTGGGTGCGATCCTGGTGACACTCAACCCCGCGTATCGTATCAACGAGCTCGTGAGTGGTCCCAAATTTTCTGGACCTGCGGGAGAGGACGGTGCACTCTTGCTAGGTAAATACCCTCAACGTTGCAGGCGTATCTCATCTCTTTGCGGTCCCGCGTCTCCGGAGCTCGCGGTACATACGCATGTTGTCCGAAGCGTTTCCGGACTTGAGCGGCGCTCGCCCGGGAGAGATTCGGTGCGAAGCGTTGCCTGCACTCCGACATCTTGTTGTCGTGGACAACATGGCAGATCCGAGCGCATTCGAGAAGGAGATTGGGGATATCAGGTGTGTCACGGATTGGCGGGAGACGCTCATGTGGAGGGAGGACGGTGGGGAGGCGCGGCGCGTGCGCGCGTATGCCAACGAGCTGCAATCGGATGATGTCATCAACTTGCAGTTTACGAGGTGTGTTTTCAAGTGGGTGTCTTGGATGGATGTCAGTGACCCTTGGTGCATGCAGTGGGACGACGGGTGCGCCCAAGGCTGCTTCTGTACGTGCTTTCTCCGAGGTGTTCCGTTCACGTTTCCGAGTTGAAACGGGTGCTAGTTGACTCATCTCAATATTTTGAATAATGGAATCGGAAACGGTCGGTGTATGCGGTTCACGCCGGACGATGTGCTCTGTAAGTGTGGTCACGAACAAATACATGACGATGACGTAGCGTGCGGTACATGTAGGCAACGTTCCGCCTCTATTCCACTGTTTTGATGAGTACCCTTTTTGCGCTAGTGTGTCATGTATCTGACTTAAGCGTTCGACACGTCTTGTATTAGGAAATTTGGCTGCGTGGTCTCATGGTGCCTGTGTAGTTTATCCCTCGGAATCGTTTGATCCGAAAGCCATTGTCGATGCAGTCGAGCAGGAACGATGCACTGCATTGCATGGCGTACCCACTCATTTCCTAGGCGTGTTGGCGGAAGTGCAACGACGACAGGATGCGGGGGAGAAACTTGATTTCAGCCGACTCAGGTAGGTCGACTACAAATCCTCCAAGGGAAAAGGGAACAGAAAAACTAAGCCAGACCGTTGAAAACAGAACTGGCATTGCTGCTGGATCCCCTATACCCATCGATTTGATGCGCCAGCTAATCGATAAGCTGAATTTGGTGGATCTGACCGTGGCGTATGGCATGAGTACGCTGTGAAGCTTGGCCCCCTGACATCTTTTACTGACTCTTGACGGATATATCGTAGCGGAGACGAGGTGGGATCGATTCCCGTGAATACTTGAAGTGTTTCATTGACCTTGTTATGCAGCCCAGTTTCCTTTCAGTCCACACCGGCGGATCCGATTCTCAAGCGGGTGGAAACAGTGGGGAAAGTGCAACCTCATGTGAGGGCAAAGATAATAAACCGGGAAGGAGAGATCGTTCCTGTGGGAACGCCTGGGGAAGTATGTGTTACTGGCTATCTACTCCAGAAAGGGTATGTTTCGTGGGTTTCTAGATTTCGTGTTTGGGCTGAGTTGGGTAGGTATTGGAGGGATGAAGAACAGACGAAGAAGGTCATGCGGCCGGATCCCGAGGATGAATCCGTTGTGTGGATGCATACGGGTGACGAAGGTATCATCGACGAGGAAGGATATTTGAGGAGTACGTCTGACTCAAATGCGGTTGTGCGATGCTGATCCGAGTTTTTTTGCAGTTGTTGGTCGAATCAAGGTCTGTTTCTGATTTTCTCGCGGTACAGAATGAATGACATTGTACTAGGACATCATTATTCGTGGCGGAGAGGTGTGGTCCCATTCAATCATATTACTTGCGGCTTTATGATCCGAGATTTGATCAGAATTTGTTTCCCGTTCAAATAGAGAACGTTCTAACGGCACACCCGTCTATAAGAGAAGCGGCGGCAGTGGCCGTTCCAGACTCAAAGTATGGCGAGGTCGTCGGTGCATGGGTGCTGCTCGAGCCAGGCAAGACGATGTCCGAGGATGATGTTCGACAAGTTGTCCGGGACAAGATGAACCCACAGGTATGTGTTTTTCACTTCTAGTACTCACATACTTACACGATCACGGTGTAGAATGTGCCAGAGTGGGTGTGGTTCGTCGGGGATGGCATGGACCTGCCAAAGACGGCGAGCGGCAAGGTGATGAAGCACGTGCTGCGCCGGTGGAGCGCCGAGAGGATACCGAGATGAGCGTGGGAGAATGTAAAGTGGTCAGATTATGCCAAACATTATTTCCATAAATAAATAAAATCGTCCTCCATGTCGACCATGTCCGTCTCGAGGCGCGTCCGCATTTTTGCTCTCGAAGACCTCGACGCACACAAGTCGTCACAGAGTTGCTGGGTTTCGTTCAAGGGAAAGGTCTACGATGTCACCGCTTTTGTTTCTGACCATCCCGGAGGCGAAGACCTCATTCTCAATAACGCCGGCACGGACGTTGAAAACATTATGAAGGACAAGGACTCTCATGACCATTCACAGTCGGCGTATGAGATGTTGGAAGAGTACGTGATCGGTCGTCTGGGCACCGAACCAACAACCGTCAGCGACGGTATGTCTTTGCACCTTTTCTTGGCAATTCCGTCACACTTTGGATATAGCTTGGGAAGCAACGGACGACTTTCACCCAGAGGACACGGATTCGGCAGAGGACTTTGCAAAAACACAGTTCCTTAACCTTCGGGAGCCCTTGCTTTGGCAAATGTGGAACGCCAACTTTACGTGCGTCCGTCATGGCAGTATGTTGTCTAGTTCTAACGTGCTTTCCAGCAAGTCGTATTACCTGAAGCAGGTCCATCAACCAAGGCATTTGAAAGAGTCGGCACGCTTGTTTGGCCCCACCGTGCTCGAGGTGAGCTTACGTCGAATGCTACGCCGTCCTACTGACCGTACAAGTAGATGTTCACGCGCACGTCCTGGTACGTGGTACCCCTGTTCTGGCTACCTATCGCGATCAACCTCTTCTTGCGTTCGCTGGTACAATTCACCATGCCCATACCAACTTTCCGAGAGGCACCCCTATTCCCCCTTTCCGTCTTGTCCCTCATGCCAGCAGATGCATTTGTGAAAACCTTGCTTTGCTTCTTCGTGGGCAACTTCATCTGGACGGTATTGGAGTATGGGCTTCATCGTTTCCTCTTCCACATTGATGACCTCTTGCCTGATCATCCCGTTTTCTTGACTCTGCACTTCTTGCTTCATGGTATTCATCACTATATGCCAATGGACCGGTGAGTTGAGCCATTATTTTACACGTGCTTTACTCATTATTTCAGTTTGAGGCTTGTCATGCCACCGATCCTGTTCACCGTTTTGGAGACACCATTCACACGGCTTGCATACATACTATTCCCTACTGCTGTGGCAAATGGTATCATCTCAGGCGCATTTACATTTTGTGGGTAATTTGCTTGTTTGACACTGCTGTGCCCTTATTGTTTGTAGACGTCCTGTATGATTGCATGCACTATGCGTGAGTATGCTCCCTTCTTTCTTGGCTCGCATGTTCATCCCGTGCAGGTTACACCACACTAGACTTCCTGCGTACATGCGGGAGATGAAGAAGTACCATTTGGCTCATCACTACAAGAATTTTGAACTCGGGTTCGGAGTTACCAGTGCGTCTCGTTCGTTGTTGTGTCCAGTCACTTTCTGATGCCCTGGGATACAGGCAAGATTTGGGACTATGTCTTCAACACCATGCTCCCAGTGTAAGCGTCACGTCAGGACCCTTGGAGGTAGTATCTTTTTACGGATGGTTGCTTCATTTGTCGATTAGATTACAGAGTATCCTACTTGATTAGAATGGTATACCTAATACATCTATGGACCAATAGAGTGATACTAGGGCACAGCCACGATATACAAAGTGTCTGTCGACGTCGGCGCGGGATGCCAGCGAGCAAGATCAACATCGGCGTCTCGGACGAGGCATCCTTGCTCAAGGCCTACAAACTATCCACACTCAATCCAACGTGAGCCCTTCAAAGTCCTATAGAAAACCCGGTTGACAGACACCATCACCAGCAAGTGGGAAGAAGTAGATTATGACTTGGAGGACCCACTTTTCGTTACCTCGGTTGGTGGGGATGGTGACGGCGACCCATTGGGTCTAGGTACTACCGCCGAGTACGCCAATTGCTTCATTGTTCCTTGACGTCTAATTCACCACAATCGCCATCTCAGTCTTAGAAGCATGGACGCTGAGACGAGTAGGCACCGCAGGTCGTCGTGTCTTCAAGAGTTGGATCTAATAAGCGCACAGAGACTACTATAATGTTAAGCTCAAAGTCGTTCGACCCAAAAGCTTTCCTAGCCGCAGTTCACCCCAACGCGACGTACCAAGACTTGGCGACCGGCATATACCATCTCCAGGCGTCCATCGACGCGCGGTCAGAACAGGTCCGGGTGCTCGTCGAAGACAATTTTGATCGTTTCGTCGCGGTGAAAGCATCCACGGACGGTATGCTCTACGCTTGTATTCTCGTATTTTCTACCCGTCGCTCACGGTACACGACTCGAAGCTCTGTACGCCGAAATGCGGGAAGGACTCTTGTCAGACGCTAGCGACTATGCGTCGAAGCCGCTCACGGATCACTTGAAGCGTATGCAAACATGCCATGTGTCCGTCGTCCGAGCTCTCTCGCTGAGCGTCTGTCTGTATAGATTCTACTGTCAAGGCTAACCAGGTGTTCCTTCCCGTGTTGGAGAATTCTGCCAAGGCTCAGAGACTGCGCACTACACTTTCCGTGTTTGAACGCTCCAAGTTCTTTTTCAGTCTACCAGGATCTCTCGCCGAGTCCATCGAAGCGGTCAGTTGGAGGATGGCTTCATGGATGTGAGGTTGTCGTGACCCCGTTTTCTCTCTTTTTACAGGGCAAGTATGAAGCTGCGTTACGCACGTACAACAAGGGCAAATTTCTTCGCGATTCTCGGCAAGGCCGAACGGGGTCAGGCGAGTCCTCGACCAGCGGAAAACCGGGCGGTCCCGCGTCCGAACAAAAACGGATATTGGATAAAGTATGGTCCAATGTTGAAAAGGTCATGGGTGAAATGAGATCTCTCCTCTTGTCAAAACTACAAGAACCGAGTCGGAGTGTCGAGGAGCAGGAGAAGACGATCGAGTATGCTGCACATTGTTTCATACCTTTTTTGCTGCTGATCATTCCGGAAGGATTCTGTTAGAGTTGAATACGTCGGATGACCCGATATGGACTTATTTCGATAGCCAACATACTCATGTCATGAAGCAGATCAATACATCTTATCGAACTAGTGTCGAAGCCACCGACAGTGGGTACATTCGTCGACGATAGGACGTTACTGAAATTCCTGTAGATGCATTAGGCAAGGTCCCTCCGGAACTAAGTGACCCTGAGGGCTTCAATGCCTCACTCAAGTCTCAACTGCAACTATGCCTTGCTTCCCTTGAGACGAAACAACCCGAATCGGTGATCGGTGGGTTCCAGCATCGATCACAGTCTGGCTACTACTTACCAGATTTACAGCCCAGGGTGGAGGTCATGAGATTTGGGAAGCCATCTTCGAAATGACCAAGAATATGTCTGAGACACTGCTATCTTCGCTTCCTAATTTCTGGAAGATTGCTAGAAGCTTTATAGAGGGCAAGTTCAAAAGAGTAGGTTTAACGCTCAATCATGAGTTGATATACTGACACCGACAATTTCAGCCGTCTGGCTCACGACGGAGCGCCCAACAATGTAGTCAAATGGCGCTCGACATTGTGAAGCTCTATGTTTCACTTTTGTCCGAGTTCTTCAGTCTGTCTGACACAGTTGTGATGCAAAGAAATAGTGGCGACTCCCCACCTAAATTGCTCCCGAGACACTCAAATGCGTTGACTACGGCTCACTTTTTGACCAAGATCCTCATTGAGATCCAAGATTGCGCAAATGAGGTCGCCGCAATGGACATCGTCCCTGAGGCTTCCTCAAATCTTAGGAGTTTAGTGGAAAATGTTCGATGGAAGTTCGGGGATATCCTGATCCGAGTCTGGCTTCGAGGTTGTCACCTCAAGCTTTCTTCATAAACGCTGCTAACAACGAACGCCAACAGATGCTGCTCTATTCCACCTCCTCGAAACTTGGACACCTTCTACACCGGATCCGTCTGTGACACAGTTTATGTCTTTGCTTGACATATTCCAGAGACACATGACCACACATGCATTAAAATTTGCTGGAGGGATTGAATTGTCATCGACGTCTTCTTCATTCCGGACCATACAGCAGAACCAAATTTCGCCCGCGTTTACGATGAAGATCATGAAAGCATTCCTGGATGCGGTTTATGCCTTTCTAGATGGTTTGGTCCATCTCACTTCATCCGAATGGTCTGTGACGGCGGAGACTTCTGGTCCAAGTCAACAATTACCATCAAAGCCGTACGATTTGAATGATGTAGTGAGTACTATGCATGAGCACGGATTCAGTTGGCTTATGGTGGAGTAGGACACCAGGCTCCTTCTCATGTTGTCCAACTTTGTGTACCTCTCGGGAACTCTGATTCCCAACTTGATCTCCCATCTCGAAGGTGCGTTTGGTGTGTCCAAAGAAGATGATCGTAGCGTGCGTTTGTCATCGCCGTGTTGTCAAAATTGATGATGGACCATCTCTTGCAGACGCTTGTCAAGGTGGTACAAACACTGGACAAGAAATTGTTTGATTCGTATGTGAAGCCCAAGTCTAGCATGGTGACTAAGATACTACGGGAAGGCATTCTGGATCGCGAGATGGATTGGTACGAGACCCCCCGGCCAACCGGTAAGCACGACCTTTGGACCTGGATGCTCGGGGGTTCTGAACCGCGAACAGAAATTCGGCCTTACATGCTCCGAGCGTCAATGACAATTGTGGAGATCCATGCGCAAGTCAGCCGCGTTGCGGAAGGACTCCTCGATCGTGTCCTGTACGCGGTCGTCGAGGATGCCGCAGACGAGGCCTTGCGCTGTTTCCAGCAAGTCAAGCGTTTCGGTATGGGTGGCATGTTACGTGTACGTTGCTTTTTCGGGGAATCCGTCAGAGGCTTATCAGTTATCACTTCCGATAGGCGACGCTTGAAATTGAGTTCATGCATCAAACGCTAGCCCGTTATGTTTCGCCCACGGCGACGAAGACGCTTTCGGGACTGTACAACAAGGTAGCCATGGCGTATGCCCCACGCCCTGGGGACGAGAACCTACAGGGGCATCTTGACAGTGTCAAGAAGATTTTGGCTGAGAGTCGGCGTGCGACAAGCATCGAATTCATGTGTTTCAGGCTGCCCAAGGAAAAGGGGAGTTCTAAAGCAACGAGTGGAAAGCCAAAGACAAAAGCAGATGGCACGCCGCGTTCCGCTGGTCACAGACGGCCGGCTGTATGAGGGATGGTTTTTTTGTGCTTGTGCCTTCTTGATATCGTGCATATTTCTTCGTACAGTCGACTCCCTTGTAACCCATACCTGTTGGTATGGGCCAAAAAGTATGGGTTTTGGCGGGTCATGGGTTACAAGGAATTACATAATTAGGCACAGAAGATGTAATGGCCCCTGTTGGCTCATACCTCGAGGGAAATAATTACTAGTACTGTCTCCTGCCTGCCCAAAGTTGTCTAGTGTCAGTGTTCATCAACCGAACAAAGCTTGCAACGTTGAAGGAATCTGCAGTGCCTCGCTACATGTCTGAGCAACGATACAGGTATTAATGCTGGACCAATTTTCCGTGTACTCAACTAATTTTGGTTCGTTCTCGACATCCTCCTCATGCCTTTTTATACTAATTATGTAATGGATATACCTAATATGGAACATTTAGGGTTAGGGTTATGGGTTTTCAACGATCCAAACTACTATGGATTATGGGTCATGGGATTTAGGTATGAAATCACTGCAAACCAATTCGGGAAGTCCAAAAATGTATGGGTTAGTGCGGGTCATGGGTTACGAGGGTTATGGGTTACAAGGGAGTCGACTGTAATAAGTATTCTTCTGCAGTTAGATTCTAGACGCCCTGTTTCGCCTCCACTTATAGTGAATCAGTGTCTAGGCATAACAAATAAAAACACTCCTAATTCGCGCTACGACAAGCCACTTTATGTCACTCAGTGACGTGAATCGTTCATGTCCCGTGCTTGAAATCGGACTTCTACGAAAATGGTGAAATTTCGCGAGTTACTGGACCCTGGTATCAGGTTCGACAGATCAATGGCAGCGCATCACGGAAGGAGTACACCCACTTGGTAAAGTGTTGTCGTACATACTGTACTGAATTAAGCGGTCTCACAGTTCGGATCTGGCTGTAAACAGCACAGGGTCCCTTCATAAAGTTGGGGCTAACTATCACGATCCGGTCGCTATCCTCTCTTCATGCCCTATCTGTCGTCAACTGCTCTCAATAACCTCAGACTCCATACCTACAAAGCCGTGGACAAGTATGATTAGGCTGGTCCGCACCGACCACTCACCTGACGACTCCAGGACAGGTCCCTTGTGTCACGATATATACTGGGTCCTTATTGGGATTGGTTCATTACTCTTTGGCCGTTGACTGTCGCGCCAAATACGGTGCGCTCTCGAATCGATCCCTACGCATCGGCGGAACTGATCTCCGGCGTAGATAACTCTTCTTGGACTCGCCATTGTAGTGTTCAATGTCCTCACCTTGTTGATTTACGATCCGCTGTATCATACCGACAAGGATGGCCCAGATGGCCTTCCGCAGTGGATATATTTCACGTGCGTCCTCTTATCTTGTTGTTGTATTCTGATCTGTTCAGCTGAAGACGTAGATGGGCCCTTGGTCTCTTCATGTACCAGATTTTTGATGTGGTGGATGGGTGAGTGGTGGTTCTCTCTCTGCTGAAAGTGCTTTCTGACATGTCTGAATTTGGAGTAAACAAGCTCGCCGGACTGGCATGGCTAGTTCGCTTGGTGAATTGTTTGATCATGGTATACATCAACGTTCGCACAGTTAATCCCGTCTGAGTAGGATGCGATGCACTCTGCACCACGGTGATGCATTTTCCCCTTTAAATTTGCGGCTCAAGTGTTCATGCCTTTGACAGTTGGAAGTTATTTTGGCTTGCAAAGCTCTTAATCTAGGTCGTTCGTGGTGGACTGTCACTGCGCAGATTACTACCCTCGCCAGCTTTTACTTGAGTACATGGGAAGAGTACCATACTGGGATCACGTACTTCGGACTATTTTCTAGACCTATTGAAGGTATTCTTGTGATCATATTCATCTACATCGTTTTCGGAACCTTTGGTGAGTCCTCTGCTTATTCGATGTATCACGGGACTTATGACCATGTAGGACCTTCGTTTTGGGATCAACGCTTCGTCACCTTTGCTCGGTTGGATCATATACCATGTGTCATTGACATTATCCCGGACATCGCCCTCAATGAGGCCTTCATCATCCTTTCCGTTTTCGTTCTGGCTCTCAATATCCTGTCTAGGTATTGTATTGTTTGCCTTTCCATGCACGTATAGACAGCAGCTGATATGTTTACGAGGCAACGCGTGCCACGGGCAGGTTTCGCCAGAAACCGTTGGTTTTGCTTCTCCCTTTTGCGGTATCGATGGTACTTCAAATCCTATGGTTGCTTCACCCATCATCCCGCCATTCCAACATCGTACTGTCGTCTCTTTTCCTTCCGGTCATATGTGTTTGGGGTTTGCAGTTTGCGCACTACATCGCAAAGGCGATACTAAGCCACGTGACAAACATTCGATGTGGGTATGGACTGCGATCGGTGCTCTCGATGCCCACCTGCCCGTCCTATTTCACCGGTATGCTGTTGTCAGCATGGTGTTGCCTATCCCTGAGAACGCTCTTTTAGACCACCCGTCATCCAAACGACACCGAAACGCACGGCACTCTTTGTCTATGTGACACTCGCAATCTCGTTCCTTGCGTACGCTCGCTTTTGTACCGTCGTTATCAAGGAAATCACAGAGCACCTTGGCATTGCGTGTTTCACGGTGCGTAACAAGGATAACCCTTCCAACGGATCTTCCAAACGCGCGTGAAACGATGCGTGGAGGGATGGTTTCACGTCGTTAGATTACCATTTCACAGACCATTGCATGAATTTGCGTCGCAATCTGGTATCAAAGTCCGCCTGCTTGAGGGGTTGTTTGCACGTTCACTTGTGAGGCGCCGTATAAGCACATGATGATCAGTTGTGGAACGCCACTGTTGCAATGCGGCTCGTCGTGTCACCCCTTGTGCTGTCAGCTTGGAATTGAGTCCGCCACTTAGATTCCGCGTCATTTGGACTGTCACTGCAAATGTCAAAAGCGACTGGCCTTTGCTGCTTCAACACTTGGCGACCAACTGACCGAGGTTTGATTCAGTTCTGGGTTACATGCCACACGCCGTCCAGAACGTTCGTGGCAGGATTGATGCCAAGCATGTCCTTTCTATGACCGTGGGTGCTGAGCGCTGATTCTTATCGATTTGTCACATTATTCATCCCAGCCAGCTCGTTGAAGCGCAGTTCGTCGGCAATTTGTGTGAACCGAGCGCAGGGGCGGCTTCGCTCGTTAGCGCTTTAGCGCCAATAATAGGTCAACACATGTCGCTCAGCCAAGCGACTCTCACTGCTTCTTTCCCTTCCCTTTAACAATGTCCACAGCAACTGGCATTCAGATACATTTACCTCGCGATAGTGCGCGTCGGTTCCAGCGGGACGTGTCGGATTGGCAGACGGAGGACAAGGTACCAGCGCCCAAGTGAATTTAAATAAATGCTTTTTGTGGCCTCTACAGAGGATACTGATTGCCTGGACAGATACCGCCATGCAGCCCCCTCAGCCCCATGGCCATGGATGGATTTCAACCAAGACGACGCTACTGTTAACCGACGGACTGATTGGCATGAATGGCGCGACTACCCTCAGAGCAATTTCGGAAATTGGACCCCAGACCAGGTGCAGCGATGCCGCATGCTGACGATCTGCAAAGGTCAATATATGTGTCAAATACACAGAGTGGACGTCCTTGCGAATGGAACTTTCGAGAAGCCTGAACAAGAGACGCGTACTAGGCAGGTACCTTCGGACGATGCTGCGGCAATCGAGTTTTGGAAAGAGCTCACGACCTCAGTGAGCACCCCGTTTTACGCCATGCCGCTGCCACAACTCCAAGGTGTTTGATAGGACAATTCACACCTCCGCGTTCAAGTGCTTTTCGTTGAAAATATGACTGAGAACGTGTTGCGGCTGCTGGGTGCAAAGTGTGTAGCATGTCACGAGCGCTTATTTTATTCCTCATGGCAACCAGATACGACATCGAGCCCTTTTTCTTTGCCTCTTCTGCAAACTGGATTCCATCGCGATATCAAGAAAACCTACATGATGGGGAAGACGATCGTGCGTGATCTGCTTGACACCATGTCTGTGGCTCACACAATATAGACATCACCGTAGTTCTCCCGTTCATACGCACAATCAACAATCAGCAGGAGAGGGACAGTCCCACGCCGTTAAATGAGATACGGTACCCACAAGAAAAAGGGCCAGCACCCCTCACAGGTATGCCTGGCATTTGATTTTAGGGACGATAATGACTTGGCCAGATAAGAAGCAGACGATCGACACACAAGCCCCTCTCGTTCTGTCCGGTATGTATAGCCATCGCAATATATTCCACCTGCGCCGACTGACGATTGCCCAGACAAAAAGGTCCTACTACAAGACTTACTCGCGATACACATGGTTCGCAGCGTAAAGGAAAACATCATCATATCATACCACCACCATTCGAATCTTCAAAAGACGACAGCTAAACGCCTCCAATCTCTTGTGCAAAGAACTGGTGATAGTGTATATTGGCAGAAGATCTATGGCAGGTCAAGGGACCCGACGTTCGTTTTTCTTGCTATCCTCTGGTACGCACTGTATGCATGGGATGAGGCGCTCGAGGTACTTTACGAACATCTGAGCGAGCAACTCGTGAGACAGCATTCCCTCGACGTTTATTTGTATTCAAATGATTCTTACAGGAATCTACCAACGCCACAACGCACATCACTCACACGCGGGAATTGCACAAATTGCAAGCACACCTTTTGTACTATCAACAGCTTCTTCGCGACTTCCAAAAATCGGTTGAGTTCGTGCGAAACACGCCCAACCCCGTCATGGATAATGACGCCAATCGAGAGAGTTCCAAGAAACTGTTACAGCAGGAGTCAGACACATTACTGGCTGAGATTGAGCGACTGGAGAAACAGAGGCTGGTACAATCGGATCGGCTAAGGAATGCAATGGCACTGGTTCGTCTCTCGCGATACTCTCCTCTATCTACCTCGCTAATTGAATGTGCCCAGGCGTTCTCAACCGTCAACATTGAAGACAGTAGAAGCATGCAAGACCTGACCAAGGCAACTATGCGGGACTCTGCTGCAATGAAACAGGTGAACATGAACGTTCAGGATCATCTCAGCTTTGCGATGCTTATGGATGTCGTCAGATCTCATACCTGACTATGATATTCCTGCCTGCCAGTTATCTTTCCGTGAGTCGTTCGTATCACCGGCCTCCGTCTGCGACTAATGGTGATATTCATTAGAGCGTGTTCGGGATGAACGTCAAGGAGATTAATCCTGGCACCCTGGAGAGCTTGGCCACGTATATCGGGAGCACGATTATCCTGACGGCGATCACTGCGTGGGTCGTAGTCGCTTTACAAGAACACAGTTCCTTCCACCCTGGCAAACAGAATCTAGTAAGACGCGCCGCATGGCCGGTATTTTACTTCTATGGTATGATAGTCAAGATGATGAAGGCCGTCATGGCCTGGTGGACGCGGCGGCGTGTGACTGACTGATGGGCAGACGTTGCGCAGATATACCGTGTCACTGGGTGATATAGTTTTTTTTTTGGCTATACTGCTTGCATTGGTATTTACACGATTATGGACCGAGGCTATCTAGGGGTTGGATATGTAGAGTCGATTCAGTTTTTCCTGGTTAGACTTGAAGCTACATACTGTCGGTGGATAGGTTCTTGAATATGATATGTTTTCAAGACGTGGACGATGCTTCCACCAACCAACGTAGACATGGGCTCTCCAAGTTCGCCGTCTCTCGATCAGACTTGAAGCCCGACGAATGTCCCGTGGTACGACTCGTTTAGTGGCACGAAGACTTGTCGTTTCATATCCGCGTTCCATCATTACCATGACCACACTTTCTCACGAAGGTCGACGAGAACTACAACCACATCACTGCGATGAAACTCGGGATGGGTGAAGGATACATGGATACGCGTTACTCGGCGGACCAACTTCAAGGGACCGCCGTGTGTTAGGACTAGCCGACGCGGTGTCAGTGCATGGGTAGGCTTTTCGTTGCCGGTGATCCGACTAAACGCCTAGTACTAGTGCTGCCACGAGGTGATGAGGTTAATTAAAAGCAACCATATGATCCCTCCGTCTCAGCGGACCGTCTCAGGTGGACCCATGCAACTTGAATAGGCGGCCGAATATCGCCAACGGTTACGCCCTGTTCCTCTTCTTCATCACGTCCCGTTCTTCTTTCCGTAGTAGCAGAAAATTCATACACGCAACACGCTTCGAATCGTCACTAGTACTGGGCATGTCTGCACTTCCGCTCGACCCATACGCCTCGAACGCACCCTCGAGTGCGTTTGAAAATTTCAAACTATCCGACGAGGAACGTCGTGATGCGAACAAGGTATACACGTCCACACCGCTGCGATTCTTGCATCGCGTCACGGCCCTCATGGCCCACTACGGCGTCGAAACGCATGGGTACGTGACCGCGTCCAGATCCTTTGATCGACGCGATGGAATACCTACATCCAACATGGGGGTACTGAACATGCCGTCATCGCAGCATCGCGCCCATCCCAGTGGAAGAGCGAACCGAAACGCGGTGGTATCAAATGTTTTTCGTCTGGTTCTCGGTCAATATGAACATTCTTGCGTACGTCGTTGACCAGCCAAAACCGAGAACAGGATCTAATCTGATCTTGCACGTGGCAGGTTCAGCACAGGCACTACCGGGCCTGCGTTTTTTTCGTTGGGCGTGCGTGATGCAATCGTGACCGCCGTTGTCGTCGACCTTGTGTAAGAGTCGCCTTGTCTTGCGTCTGTGATTACTATTCATACGAGAGCACGTTAGGTCTTGCCTGCCCCCGGCGTTCTTGTGAGTCATTTACTGAGGTCTCGTGTGTCGGTGCAGGTTCTGAATATGTGTGTAGCGCCGTGTTTGGACCAAAGCTGGGGACGCGTGCGATGGTGCAGTCACGCTTCTCGTGGGGGTGAGTGACCATGGCTTGGGCTGCACGCGTAGTGTCCAACGACGTGTTTCAAGATATTATGGATCCATCATACCGAGCGTTCTCAACGTCATCACGATGCAAGGATTTCTGGTTCTGAACTGCATTATCGGTGGGCAGACCTTGGCGAGCGTCAGCTCGCATCTAAATGATACACTGGGTATTGTGATCATCAGTGTAATTTCCCTTGTTGTGCGTAGCGTTTGATCGTATCTGTTCGTCCGTTACACTGAGTGCTTCGTAGGTGACCTTCATGGGTTATCGATTCATTCATTGGTGAGGATTTCAATGTTAGCATGATGAAGACTGAAGCTTGACCACAGGTTTGAGAGCGTTGCATGGATACCGAATGTCGTTGCTTTCATTGCCATGCTAGCTCTCGGGTACCCACAGCTGCGCGCTAACCAAGACGTGGTGGTCCCCACTCCCACTACAGGTTCAATCCTGTCGTTTGCGTCAACTGTTGCTTCGAGTATGATCAGCTGGTGTACAATGACGCCCGACTACGGTGTATACCATAGTCCTGCTGCATCGTCGTAGGCCACTTCTCGTTTTGCCTCGGCGATCGCAGAGATTGATATGGGCATACAGAATGCGCATTTTCGTGTACACATACCTCGGTTTTGTGGTCTCGAGTGCAAGTTTCAGCGTCATCCAGATGTTCACGAAACTCACTTTGATGACAGATTTCCGGCCACGCGCTCGGAATAGCCTTTGCAGCTGCGGCTCCCAATGTCCCTGTGTGGAAGGCTGCGTTTCAAGATAGCACTTCTGTTGGAGGCTTGATGTACGGCGTCTTGAGCCCCCTGGGTGGTTTTGGCAAGTTCCTCACAGTGCTTGTCGCACTGAGTGTAACGAGCGCGTGTGCGCCGACCATGTATACGTTCAGCACGAGCCTCATGTCTGTTGCCCACTGGCTCTGCCTCGTACCGCGTTGGGTGTATATCCTTGTCTCCGAAGCCATGTACGCCGATACTTTCTTCGGAAAGGCTACCGGATAACTTGACTTGGCGCCACAGCTTGATCCCCCTCGCCATCATCGGAGCCCAAAGGTTTTACGCAACGTTCGTTGATATACTCAGTAAGCACACCATCTCGGATCATCGTGTCCAGCATCTCAATTCTTGACCAATGGCAGGTGTCATCGGATATTGGAGCACGGCTTTTGCGGGCATCGTGATTACTGATCATGTCTTCTTCCGGGGCGCGTCGTTTAGCGAAACTGCCTACCCGATCACGACATGGGACGCGCCGGGGCTGCTTCCACGGGGTATTCCTGCGGTATTGGCGTTTTTGTGCGCATTCGGTGCGTTGGTGCCATTCATGTCGCAAGCGTGGTACGTGGGTCCTGTGGCGAAGGATGGGTCTGGGGATTGTGGTATCTATGTTGGGTTCGTTGTTGCAGTGTTGGCCTATGCGGTATTCAGGTGGTTGGAAAGGTGGTGGGATACAAGGAGGAGGGTAAAGGTGGATGGGCTAAAGGCATAAGATAGGAGGTAGCTGACTGAAAAAAAGAAACGACTTCCCACGATGCTCAAATACCTTGTTTTTATCTTAACCACCATCATGGGAACTGACAGCCTTTGGTGCCCTCTTTTCGGGGATCTTGCCCGCCTACAATGGTGGGCGTCTGGGATGATGATTTGCCTGTTCAACAGAGGTTTGACACCTTCAAGCGATCTATGCCCAACGGCCTCAAGTTTACCCGCTTTTGCCTAACCGAACCAACGACGCCTCTGGTTCCCAACAAGTATAATTCTTCACGACTAGGTTCCATATATGCGCTGCTGAGTGGATCACATCGACGTGCACAGGTTGGTCCAGACATTTGATTCGGCGGGTTGTTGAAACGGATGATTCCACGTGCTACAGATGTCATCATGGCTGTCGTTACCTGGGGGACGATGTTTCTCTTTCCCAGTTTCAGAAACGCGCGCCGTTGGAGGCAATCAAAGTGGTGCGTACTTGGTCTTGTTGAGCCATAGCGAGCACTGTTCGCAGTGGATGAACCGTGAGTGCTGTGCTGGGACTTTGTTGCTGCCGCTGTACATGGCGCCAAGGGCGTCAGTCGACGGTTTGTGGAGAGTTGGCGTCGAGTGGATACGTTGTCGTTCAAGTTACTCGTAGCAATCGAGCATTGTAGGCGAGCGAGCGACAAACACGGGATGACACGATATCTGGGTTTGCCTGAATTGGCTCGACTTTGAGTGTGTCGCGCCGAGGGATGGCTGACGGGACGGACGTCGGGGAACAGCCGATGGACGACACGACTCAAATTCGACATGTTGGTGTTCGGCTAGCCGGGGTAGAAGGCGTAGTAGTGCTTGCAACGGCTGACACAGGGGCAAGGATTTGTTTCGAACGGACGGGACGTCATCGCTGTGCGAGTGGCTGGCACGTGGTGGAAGCTCCGAAGCCTATCGTCCCGGGCCACTTGTGTGGGGAAAGTTTAGCGGTGGGTGTATGATTGACTTGTGCGTCCGCGCCGATGACATTGCGTTTTAGATGGTGCAGCTGCCACGGATTCCTGCCCCCCTTCTCGCTATCGGGACTGAGTTGGCGAAACTGTTCGCGATTTTACCCCGGAAACGCACGCGATGTACGTGATATGTGGATATCATGGATGTGTAGGTCAAGTGCCACGGGTAACCAGGTACTACTTTGATGTTCAGCGGGTGCGACGCATCCGTCGTTCAGTGACGTCTTTGATATTGCCGGCCACGTCAAAAAGTGGATCGGTCTGGTAGCCGATTGATGCTACGTGTCGGTTCTCGGAGGATGAGGAGGCAATGACGCGTCAAAGGAGCGTGGTATCGGGGTCGGAATTTTGGTGAAAGGCGGGGAGGCGTATGATATTGCCGTAGAACTATTAGGGTTGAAGTTACATGGAGTCTAGCGTGCTGGGATGGTAGTATTACAAATGCGTAAGACTAGAGTGGCCATGAGTAAATAGACTGCGATCTGGAACTGAAGCAAAGTATGACCCTTGACGAATACATATTTGGGTCACCTTTGTCTTGATGGCACAGTACGCCTGCCAATCCTGTTGAACATGGTGCTGGCACTTAACATCCGCCCCAGATGTGCCATGAGATCCTTTGCGAGAAAGACGGTGCCGTTGTCTGGCTCGTAGCGAATTGCATGCTCGTCGAGGGGTTCGAGCACCCTCAACTCGAGAGGAGGAACGCGGGCCGAATAGGAATAGCGAAACATGGACACGAATTCGTGTCGAAAAACATGAATGTCGAGCAAGGTTGTGCCCGAGGGATCGACGGACGACTGTCCGACCACTAACAGACGCGTATTAGCACTTGTTGCCACGAACAACAAGGGCGAGGGCACTGACGTTGTACGAGACAAACATCGCGTTGCAACTTGGCAAACGCGAAGGTGGGGTCCTGACTGGCGTCCCACGGTTTGGACAGGACTGCGGGTGGAGGTGCAAACGAGACGGAAGGGGTAGACATGACGAGTCACATCGAGTGCGAATAGAGAGGGGGGTATTTATAAGGATTTGAGGGGGTACTTGACATGCTCCGAACACGTGCGGATATCAATTGCTGTCTATCAAGAAATCTCCCGCGCTCCGATCAGCGCTCCACATGGCTGGATGTGGCAGATTCAGTCCATATAATCACCCACCCCTTGTCAGGTCGACATTTCTTGCCATCGTACCAGCCGCAAGGTTGGACGGGATACATGCGTCAACAACGCAGTACGGCCATATGTCGCACAGGAATCGAGAGGGTCACATCCACCTTGATCACCGGACTTTGTGGACGGCCGTTGGGCTGTGTACCCTGCACCGTAAGTATGCCCGATCGCGAGGAGCACGGTACTCAAAGAGTGTCTCGTTTCAATGCTTACGGATGATCTCGTTCACATCTTTTTCGACCCTGTGTTCTTCTTTTTGTGTGACTCACTTCTCGGTCGAGGGTTCAAGTTCGGGTGAAAGATACAACGGCTCATGGCATTGAACCGGAGTTGCTTATCGCTATCTATATCGGTGCATGTGCGGCGACGGCGACAAGTCAGCACCACCACGATGATCTTCTAGGTCAGCTGATGGTCTAGGCATGGATGCTGCGCAGACAACACAAACACGGCGACGTCACGGCGACTAACAAGAGTCCGCTCTTGCACAGTCCTGAGTGGGAGTCTTCCCGTGATCGCAGTCAATTAGTCGGAGAAATTTGAAGCCAAGTTTCAAAAAGAGTTTCAATAGTAACTCGGCTCCGTCCCAAGTTTTTATATGATACCGAGGTGACTCGTGAAGGTGAGGTCCCGACCGATTTGATCGCTGTTCGGACACGGGATGTACAAAGGCTGACCCTGGCCATCAAAAGCCTTTGTGTGCCAGACAACCTTTTGATTCAGAGGTATTCGTAAGGCCCCCAGGCAATGGACTGTCTCGAGCGCGATCTAGATCACCGTATAACACTTTGTACAGCAGCGTCAGTTACTCGGCGGATGTAGATCGTCATGATGCTCCGCCCGGCGCCACTGGCATGGCGGCGCAACGTTCAACCTCTCGTGTGGGGAACCGATCACCGATCACCATACTGGCACTGGCGAGTGGATCTCGCCTGCCAAACGGGTATGCAATTGGCTCTTGGCCTCTCACATGCTTGTGCATCGCTGGTGGGGTGCTAGTGGCCCAAGGAGAGGGCCCTCTACGGATCCTTTTATCGTAAGCCCGAGCCATGGCTGCCAGTGCTAGCGCTCAATAGCGGCACGATTTACAGCAATTGACGTTTTGTCGTATAGTTGAACGTTTGTACACACGAACTACAGATTATATATAGACCACGCACAGCACTACGATCCCCGACTCCTCCGGCGCTTCTTCCTTGTGCATCCTCTGCCTTCTCTCGACTTTCTCTCGACTTTCTTTCCACCCGTACACCGAGTTGGAAACCGAGAAGAACACTAAAATCGAAGAGATGGACATGATGATAAACGTGATCGCCGCTAGCGTAGTTTGGTGCAGGCGACCACGATCCAAGGAGCCATGTGGGATGCATACCCCCTACGTGAACCAATATGAACGGACTCAACCTTGGGACTAGCATCACGCTGGGCAGCACGCGTGGCCGTGCAAGCAGCAATACCGAGGTTTCTGAAAAGCTGGATGATGAGCGTTAGAAAAGGACTGGATCGTCCTTGATATGATTCAAAATACAGACTTGCAATACATAGGATTCAACGAGCCGTGTTCAAATCACTCACCACACACGAGTGCATGGTCTACAGCTTGTATACAAACCACGCACTGCGATCTCCAAGGCCCTCGGGCTCTTCTTCCCTGGTCATCCTCAGCCTTCTTTCCGCTTTCAGCCGGTTTTCTCGCGCTAGGTACACCAAGTTGGCGGTTGAGAAGACTACCATCAAACTAGACATGACGATAAACGTGATCGTCGCCGACGTGTAGTGAGGGGGCGGGGACAGAGATCCGAGAAGCCAGGTAGCAAGAATACCACCCAGCTCGATGTTGATGGCGAAGATGGCCACGGCGGTGGCACGCCGAGCGTGCGGCGTGCTGTTATTCGCTACCCACGTCATCAGTGTGGGTAACGTACTAAGCGTGCCGGAGACAGAGAAGAAAAGGGAAATGTAGCGGACGTGGTTCGATGTGCTGGCTGTGTGTGCACACCTATAAGTTGATCTTTCTAGTAGATGCTTTCAACTTACCGTAAAACATAGTGAAGCCGATCACTTCCAGAAGAGACAAAAATATCACAATGTATCCACGACACTGGTAGCGATCCGACACGAGGGCTGTAGAGATGGCCACTTATCCCGTCGTAGATATGAATGAGTGGCAGAGTGTTTGGTTCATGAATACGTACCAACAAACGTGACAGCAAATGGTGGCACACTCATGAGTTGAGCTCGGTTACCTGCATACCCAAGACCAACAACGATCGACGGTTCGAAGCTACCGTCACGACCTCAGCAAGAGAAAGAGAGACTGACAGATCAAGCTCACTAAACAAGGCCGATCAGCAGCGTGCCTGATGGGACCATTGTCAGCCAACTTGGGTCAAATGGGGCATGTGCGGATGTTACCATTGAAGAAGGACATGACAGCTAGGCACCACACATGAGGCGACTTGGCTGCTCTGATGATTTCTTTCCAACTGAATCTGTCATTTTCGTCGTCCTCTGAAACGGAACCGTCGTATTTCAGAGCAGAAACGACGTATGCACGTTCCTTCTCCGTCAAGAAACGCGTTGTCTTTGGCGAACAAGGAATGAGGAAGTATGAAATCGCGCCAAAGATAATGGTAAAAATGCCTTCCTACCAGGCCGATCAGCATCAATTCGTGACGCAGTTGGTGCATAACTTTACTAGAATGAATATCCAGGTCCACCCAGGCTTACCGCCTACTTTAAGCTGATCGATAGCAGCGGCCAACAATCCAGAGAAAGCGCTCGCCAGTGCTGTCGTGGCGTTGAAAACCGCAATTCTAGTGAAAATGTCAGATAATATACTGGAACACCGAGTTCGTGCACACCGTATTTGCAGCCATTTCCGAGGATAGAAAAAAGAAAGATACAGAATAATTCCAGGGGGGAGACCACCTGGACTAATGATGAATGCTAAGAACGATCGTGTAGATTGATCAAACCTTCGACCAATCCCAGGAATATTCGACATGCCAGTAAACCAGAATAGTTATGAACGAACCCTTCATCCTACATGAGCAAATATCCAATATCGGGATAGTAATAATTTCTTACCTTGCGCGGCGCAAACCAGGCCCCACGATATGGCCATCGCAGGAATCATGAGATTAGGTCCTACATACTGCAACGCGAAAAGATGTAAGTGTCCAATCACATCAGTAGTGTTTTCACTTACCTTGAAGAGCAAGGTTGCTGGAAATTGGGAGACAACGTAAAGACTTGTGGGTGGTGAGCTGGTACCAACAATTTCAAATATTCGCGCACGTTACAGTTAAAGCTACGGTGAACTATGCCCCAATCAGTCGGGAAATCGTATTACACAAAGCGGTTGACGTGCCTGATAATCCGAAATGCCTAGTGATGTCTGTAAGCCAGCCACGCGTGCATTTGCAATGTTGGTCCTATCCTATTCAATATCTAAACCTCGTGCATACCGAGAATGAAACCAGACTCGAATACATACCACAGCAGAAAGCAAAAAGAAGGCTGTACATAGTGGGAGAATCCATATATCGAGCTTTCTCCAGACAGTGCCGTCTAGCGCAGTGGGCTTGTCTTGTAATAATACTTTCTCCTTGAGTTCGCTGAGGTCATTTACATCATGCGAAGTGGGACACATGCGGGAGACACCAGGTTCGATCATTGTGCACTTGGAGGGAACAAAAGAGCCCGATTTGACGGTGTGAGGGTTTCGGGACTACACGAAGAACCTCAATCTGAGCAGGTCTGCAAAGGTGGTCTACGCAATGCACGTTAGATCGCAATAGAGGCAAGTGGGCAAGTCCAAAATGGAGAATCTCACGGACAGAGAAAGAATCAGGTGAGTCGAGAGTGATAAGAGGTGGGGCGGCGAGTTTTTCCGCGATTAAATCGGTAAGAGAGTGGGCAATAAAACTGTCCCATTTGACTGGGGGCTGGGCGGACTTAAATACGCGAGGGAGGTTAATAAACGGAAGTAATAAAGGAAAGATGGGACAAACATCGTCCGTAACGTGAAGAGTGATTGAGATCGACAAGACGAGTCTGTCTTTGGTTGTGAGGTGTGCCCTACGTATGTTTGCTGCACGCAACGGCATCAGCCTGGTCGTCGGTGAGTGGTTGTCTGGAAATCCTTGCAGTGTTTACACAAGAACCATTTTGAACGGGATCACTTGCGTTATATCTACATGCCTCAAGCAGGAGGTATGGTGGCCGTTGTTGGTAAGTTTCACGTCAGCTGGCTGGTCTTGGTAAGTGTTTCGCATAATTTACCAGAGGCGTCGGAGTTCGACTGGTATTATTAGATCGGTAGCGGCGCACTTGCACCAAGTCCCCGACTCCTGGGTTCGTACAAGCAGCGCACAAAGCACTAATCCCGGCCCCCAGCTCCTGAGACATTTAGCTTGAGATGTAACCCACCCACCTCCTCCCCCTGTTCGTTCGATGTGCACACGAGTCGTTTTGCAGAGAGCGGAACGATTGAGTCGGGGAATATTCGCACGACCCCGTGCTTTTTTCCACTCGGGGATGGTGGAATTAGCCGTAGTTGCGGAGTGTATGCGCAAGACACAAAGGTATTTTCTCCGTTTCTTATTATGTAACAGGGTTTTTTTTTTTTTCGGACAGCATTGGGCCTGAGAAGGTGAAAAGCTCACTTCAGCTGGGCCTCCGTGATCTATTGTCCTCGCTCCGAGAATCGTGGGAGAGCATGGACGTCGTGCAGCAGCTTGCATAGAATTGATGAGCCTACCAGCCGGCGCCCCATGTTGGACATGGGTATCAACTGATCGCCTAAAGGAGTTGTGCCGCAGAACTGTCAGTGTCACATTGAGACACCAGCCTGTCTTCGATACGCGAAACATGGCCCTCAATTAGTCTTGTACCCTGGGCGCCTTGGAGCCGTTCACCCTGTTCCGCCGTGGTCTAGGACGGCCTGCCACGATAAAAGATGATTGACATCAATCTGATCGTCAAGTACGCCTGTAGAATTGCAAAATGAAATCGTGAGGGCCGAACCAAAGGACTTGATCCCTGGTTCCCCTTCCACAGTCAGGAAATGACGAAGGGCATCTGACACTTAGTCGCTAGTACAGAGGCCGGGCTGCGACTCAGAGACGGTGGTGGATCGAGTTGATGACTCAATCACCTCCGACTGTTTATGTTTTTCGCTACTACTAGCCTGGTAAGGATGTTGATTGTTTGTTCCTTATCTTTGCCTTATCTCGACTCTGATCTGAAGATCGATCTTTACAACGCGCAGCTCCCCGAACGCCCCAGGCTCGAAAAGTGCTGCGTTGCGTGAACGCATGTCGCAAAGCACGTCCTTATTCATATCGTGTTCAGCAGACAGTCTGGCATGTTCTTGCTTTAATAATGCCAAAGCCTTGTCTTTCCGAGTGCTCCGTTCGCGCTCTGAAACGACGTTTCAGTGCTTCCAGTGCACGTGTCCTTGTTCAGGTTGTTGAACAAGCGGTGAACATTCCATCGATTCCGAATACTTGAGGTGCGTTCTGGGGGGTTGTTTTCCTCGTCTTTGTGGCGCGCAGCATGGATACTTGCAAGCTGTTCTTCTTGGCAGTCCGACGCTTGGAAGTCTTCCAGCGGCTTTGGACGTCGCAGTCGTATGCAGCGTTATAGCGGTCCGCGTCGCTTACTAACGGTATAGAGCGCCATGGTCCAGTTCTGTTGCCCACCTCGCCTTGGTGTTGTCCGCCGTTAGCCACGATGGGCTTCCACAAGGATCCATGTTTCTCCATATTTGTACTACAGATTACGATCACGAGATTCCTCAAGTGCATCTGCACGCTTGTTGGCGTCTGCTGCTCGCGTGTATTCCGAGCTCACAGTACTTGTGAGTCTTGATCGACAATCATTGCCGTGTCCCGTACATGAAAGGAGTTATATGTACATAGCAACTTTATTATATGTGCGAAATTTAGTTCCACCTTGGTGAAGACTATTATTTGACAAGTGATATATATGTAAATTAGATGATACTAACACCAACGGGATCTTTGTTGAGCTGGTATGGGGTGGTCCAGTACCTTTCATAGCACCGTCTTACAGGTTGAATCAACCAACCAACAATATGCGAGCCCACAGTCTAAAGACTGTATATAAACCACGCACTGCGATCTCCGAGGCCATCTGGCTCTTCTTCCTTCCGCATCCTCTGCCTCCTCTCCGCTTTCAAATGGTTTTCTCGCCATAGGTATGCCAGGTTGATGGATGGGAAGATGACCATGCAGATAGCCATCACGATGAGCGCAATCGTCGCCGTCATGTAGTTAGGCCCGGGGGATATAGACCCGAGGAGCCAAGTGGAAAGAATACCACCTAGTTCGGCCATGATGAAAGCTACAGCCACGGCAGTGGCGCGTCGAGCATGCGGCGCGCTGTTGTTCGTTAACCATGCATTCTGTGCGGGCACCGTGCAGAATGCGCCAGTAACGGAGAAGAAAAGGGAAATGTAGCGGACGTGGTTTGACTTGCTCGCTGAGAGTGTGCATCTGTTAGATACGCAGCCTTTCTTATGGTTTCAACATACCGTAAAACATGCTGAAGCCGATCACCTGCAGAAGTGAACAGAGTATCACAACGTATCCACGACACTGGTAGTGGTCTGACACGAAGGCCGAGATGATGGACACTGAGATCGTTACAACGGCGTGAATAAAGTACAGAGGTGTTTAAATTCGAGAATACGTACAAACAAAGGCAACAGCAAATGGCGGCACACTCATGAGTTGAGCACGGTTGCCTGCGAATCCGAGACCAGCAACGATTGTCGGTTCGAAACTAGCATGATCGCTGTCAGCGCTATAAAGAGAGACCAATAGACCAAACTCACTAGGCCAGACCGATCACTAGTGCACCTATCAAACCATTGTCAGCGAAGGAAGGATCGAGAGCCTATCAGATATTACCACTAAGGAAAGACATGACAGCGAGTACCAATACATGCGGTGACTTGGCAGCTCTAGCGACCTCTGTCCAGCTGAAGTTGTCCTTGTCGTCGTCGTCCGAAACAGAACCGGCTTGTTTAAGGGTAGAAAGAACATACGCTCGTTCTTTCTCCGTCAAGAAACTCGCCGTTTGAGGTGAGCGAGGAAGAAGATAGAAAGAAATTACACCAACGAGAACGGTAAATATGCCCTCCTGTCAGGATCAATAAGCGCCATTCACGAAACAATCGGTGTACGACATGCCAGAATAAATATCCAGGCCCACCCAGGCTTGCCAGCCTTTCCGTTGAGCTGGTCGATAGCGGCGGCCAACAATCCGGAGAAAGCGCTCGCTAATGATGCTGAGGAAAACCAGACTGCAATCCTAGTAAAAATGTTAGATAACAAACCGAGATATTGATATCATGTATACCGTATTTGCAGCCGCTTCCGGGGGTAGAAAAAAGAAAGATAAAGGACAATGCAAGGTGGGAGGCCTCCTAAATTAATGGTGAATGGAGGGAACGATAATGTAGAATATTCAAACCTTCGACCAATCCAAGGAAGAATCGACATGCGAGTAACTCGGAATAGTTACTGATGAGGCCTTCACCACGAATGAGCAAGTGTCCAGCGTCGAGATGATAGTAATAATTTCCCACCTTGCGAGACGGTGATGATACCCCACAATATAACTATAGCAGGAAGCATATGATTGGGTCCCACATACTGCAGTCCCGAGTGATATGAGCAGTCGTATCATCAGTGATGGCATTATTTACCTTCAAGAGCAGCGTCGCTGGAAACTGGGAGGTGATATAAAGACTTGTGCATGGTAAGCTGGTGCCAACGATCACAAATAATATCCGCACGTTACAGTCAAAGCCACAGCAAACTATGAACCAATCAGCTGGAATCGAAGCATCCAGAGCAGTCGATGTACCTGATAATTCGACAGCCCAAGCGACGTCTGCAAGCCAGCCACACGTGCATTCCCGATGCTGGTTCTGTCCTACACATCATCTATACAAGCACATCGAACGTGAAACCGAACTCAAAACATACCACGGCAGCAAGCAGGAAAAAGATGGTGCATAATGGAAGCACTCGTCTATCAATCTTCCTCCAGACAATGCCTTCCAGTGTAGCATTATCCACTTGCGATATTTCTTCCTCCTTGAGCTTGCTGAAGTCGTTCATACTACCATGTAGAGTGGGACAGCAAGGGGATACACCAGATTCGGCCATTGTTCACTGGAAGGAAGACACCTGGATGGCACATGTCTTATATGTACTCACTATTCTATTACTTCAGGGACCACGATAACAACAAGGGGCTACTAAAGAAGTTTTGGTCAGTGGGTCTGCATTTAGACAGCTTATGTACGTTATGCAACATTCCACTTTCAACGGATCACTCACACGATAGCCCGAAGAGAGTACCCATCCATTTAGAGCTACGCTATTGGCCATGGGGGCCCTGGCAGAATGGCACAGAAGCATTCATGTATACTGCGATAAGCTGAGATAGAGGCTTGAGCAAGGAGGGAGGGACGCTGTATCTTGCGCCATTCTCAACGAGTTAACCTCTGAAACACTTTCCTATAAGCAATTCAGTTCGGAGCGATATGATGGTGATACGCGCACGAGGAACCTCTTAGAGGAGGCAGTGTATATGCATCCCAACTAACGTAAGGAACGCTAACCCCGCTCGTCGCCGGAGCACTCTTGTGCCTGTACTTATCAAGTGGACTAGCCAAGACCATGGATGGCCCTGGTACAGATTGCCACAGGACTGATCCGTTTCGACTTGAGCGGCATGCAACTTGTTCAGCTTTACTTTTTTCTTGTCAAAGAAAGATTCTATTAGCCACATTTCAAGCTTGGCCGTCGTCAAGTGTCGTAGTACGGATCAACCCTTGTTCAGGGTATCGGGAGAGCAAGTCACCCTGTGGTGTGATGAAGTGTTGCAGTAAGACGAGAGGTTGCCGTACACTTGCAATTGAATTCGGAGTTCATATCCGCGGAGATGCGGCCACGTCTACGTGTCACCAGTCTCAGTCTCGTCGCGGGTTTTGCTTCAACTCCGGATGCGACGGACATGAGAACCGCATTTTCGACTCGGATACATGACTCAGTTCCGAGCGTCGCAAGGCCAGCGAACTTGTCAAGCTCGAGCCCTGTCCACTTTGTCCGAGACGAATGTGAGTTGACTAATGGTCGACATGATGTCCTTTCTTCGTCGCAGCATCGTCGCTTTCCCCGATCCGCTACGTGCGTCGTGCGCGAAGTTATCTCTTGCTCACGTGTCCCAGACTCATCATGCGGTGCTGCCGAAATCCCTTGCCGCTGTCCAAAATTCAAATGGTAGGCAAATGAATGACTGGTAGAATACGAAACTGTTATCCTCATAAAACCAGTGTTCTACCTCTTCTCGCGAGACGGCGCGAAGCGAATGAGCACAGGGGACTCGCTTTCCCCCCTCTTGTCCACAGCTTATAACCACAGCCGCTGTGTCTGTGATTGCGCAAGAGTCACATGAGCGTAAGAATGCCGGAACATAAATCACTCGTGAGGCCTTGAGGTCTGCAGCAAGCCATAGTGTACATAGCGAGACCGCGCAGACCACTATTGGTTCGGGGAAATCCAGGGTGACAAGCAATGATGGCAACGAGACAAGCACCGCCTAGTAGTAAGACACAAAAACTTTTTTAACCCAACCGAACGGGGAAGAAGGACTGGACGACACATGAGCCCAAGCAGGGTCACGGCGTTCGAGTTACCGTTTCACATCTCTTACTGGAGCGTGGAGCCACGGGTATTTTCCACCGAAACCTTGATGGTACAAACATTTCAAAGAGAATACACACACGGCGTAGCACTACAATATGGTTAGATCCAAAACTGACGCCAGAACGAGAATGTTGCGTAACTCACACATTATACAGCCTACATAATGTCAGACCGACAGAGCGGGCAGCTTGATGAATGGCTCGTTTTGAACCACTGTTCATAGATCGCCCACGGTAAAGACCTCGGAGTAAAGGTAGAGAGTAAAATGAACTTGCCTTGTAAAGACAGCTGGCGTGGAATCGGTTCTTGCATGTCTTGCACGGTTTCTGAGGCAAGCTTGCGTCCATGACGCTAATGATACTAACAAACGCAAAAAGACTAAGCAACGGCGGCAAGCAAAGGAGGGAGACCAATGCATACGAATAGCATATCGCACACTCCACTTGACCAGAAAAGTGGAGAGTCACGTTCTTGGTGAACACTGTCAGGGCATCGACGATACGACCATTCTTTTGAGAACGAGTCAGGTGATGTTTATCGCTGCAATCGTCGGGCTCACCTGTTGCCACACGACTTGCTGTACGCCAAGTATCCAAGCCCTCCACTTGTCTTCCGAGACACCCACCATCTTGGTGTCCCGCACTTCGAGCCTGTGCAGCGGCCAGTCACTCGGCATCCGAATAGAAAGCTCGAGGGTCTGCTCATCGACCATGTACGACGCCGTCACTTCGCCAGAGGCAGGTAAAACTTTAACAGTCAGGTTCTCTGTCGACGAAAGTTCAGCGCCTTGTCGGACCTGCGCTAGTTCGGCCTTGATGATACCCGGGGAAAAGTATGATGATGTGTAGTCGACGACGCGAGTAAGAAGTTGCTTATCAGTACAGTCCGAAATCCAGGAACGGATGAGGGCAGGGACGGTAAGGAGAGCCCGGTGGTAAAGGTGGGCAGCTAGCAATTGCAAGCTCAGTGGACTCTCTGGTTCAAAAGCTGTCCACACGGATGAACGCTGATTCGAAACAAGAACAATTGGTACTTACTCTCCAGATGAAATTCGTCGACAGCCCAGACATCCAACTTGAATACCTGTTTTCCGCCACTGAACAAACCAAGTATGTCGAATACATTGGGGATGAAATGTTGACAAATAACATCAAGGCTCCGCATGTGGTTGAAATAACCAGAGCGAACTTTCATTGACTATGTCCAAGGTCAGTTTTGTCTTTCTTCAGCGACATCAAGAGCATATACGCACCGCATCGATAAACAAATCGAATGTGATCATCCATGCCAGCAGGTGTCCGGACACTTCCTTGTTGCGCGGAACTGGCTGTTCGTCCAAGTCAAGAGCCTCCCCTGAGCCAAGGCTCTGTTGTAATATGGCGAGAAGCTCAGGCGGTATCTCTGGTGTCACCGTGTCCTCTGTATCGACGCCAGCCTCGATTACATAGTGCTCTGTTCGCTTTCGAGCAGCGCTGTGGAGTAAGTGGTAGCCCATTCGCTGGACCTCCGGGGATTGGTCTCCCAGTAGGTGACACATCTGCAATATCTCGTAAGAAAGATTAACTGAAGGCTGTATATCCTTACACTTGGTAAAGTCTTCTCATCCATCATGTCGGAGGGCATGTCTTGAATGATGGATAAAGCCAACTGTCGACATAACATGCGAGGTTCAGAGTAGGGCATGGCGACTATATTTCATTAGCCACTGGATTACACAAATGCGAATCGATCTCTCACCCGTATTGACAGCAATCATGTCCCTGGTAAGTCCCAGCACTGTTGTCTCCCTCTCATCCCACTTTGCACGAAGAGGCTTGTTCGTGAGTGCTAGATCGTCAATTGCAATCGCTAGCCTCAGCGTCCTTCCAAGTGTCGTCAACGTTGCACTGTCTTCCAGAGAGCAGTTCTGCGAAATATCAATGGCGACCATCTGCACCTGGCGCATGCATGACCAACCTCCAAATTGTTCTCGATCATATCCCAGATGAAGTCCCAGTGTGACCCAGGAACATTTTGCAATATTGGAGCGAGATAAAAAAACACCAGTGTCATGGCACTTTCTACATCCTCATCGACACCGTCTTCGACATCTTCGTCGGCAGCAACCCAAGCCTGACATGCCTTCATAACGTTCACGGCGCGCTGTTGTGGGAGGAAGACAACGTCAGAGTCGGGGTCCGGTGCCGTGGCAGCCAACAACCGAAGGGCAATAAGACCTGTGGTGGATGCCGCCCCAGGGTGAACACCAATGAGTGAAGCAGCTAATTCATTACGATATCTGTCGAGTTTGGGAGGCTCCGGCGCATGTGTAGTAATGGAAGTCAATATAGTAATGGTGGTTTGGGGAGCTAAAAAATGATACATCAGATGACGATATGCAAACGGAGACAAAGGCCAACCTGTCTTTTCCAGCCTCTTTGCGAGGACTAACCACAAATCGGCATCGTCCTTTGTAGCATCACTGAACAAGTGCTGCAACACGATGCCGAGCACCGCCGTATCCCTCACACTGTCCGTGTCTTTGGCACGACGAGTCACTGAGATGACAAACGATGCTAGGCTCTCATCCTCGAGAGCGGCCACACCATCCTTGCTCATGAGCACATCCACTACTTTGGCGTGCATGCCATCCTCTACACGACCCAGGAGATAAGTGATCAGCGACTTGACCTTCTCCAAAATGTCTACGAGGTGGTCCCTCGTAACATCAAACATCGCAAGGCCATCCTCCACACGGAGGCATTCATTGGCGTAGAAGCCGAGCACGAGAATGTGGCGCAGTGCCCAGAGGTTTGACCGTGCGACAGTACGTGAAGCGGTGAGGTGTGCAAGTAGAGCGGAAACGGTCCGTGCGTACCTCCTAGATATCACACTTGGTGTAGGAATGTCCGAAGAGGTTGGAAGGGTGGGGTCGAGGAGCGCCAAGCTTGGAGAAGTAGTCGAAGATGGAAGGGAAGAGGAATCCAGCATCGTATCATATTCTTCGTGCGACGGGAGAATGTCGCTTAGAGGGTCAATACGAATGCCTGGAGGCGTAGGAGTGATGCAATGGATGATATATTCGGGTCTGGATGCGGAACTCGGGTCAGTGACAGGAAACTTGATACGCAAATAATGTACCCACCTCGTCTTCGCTGTTTCGTCGACGACGACGATACTCAATTTCTCTTTCACGAGGCTACCCGCGATATCCATCATCTCTCGTTGTCTATCGCCCTCTTGGGAAATCCAAAGCCTCCATAGCGCCTTTGCATCTTCTACCCACCTGTTGCTGGATGTCTCTCCCTGAGAGGGAACGACATAGCCAATCAGGAATACACTGGTATAAAGCTCTGCTCCACGGTCTCCAGTGAATGCATAACCAGAATCCGTTAATTTCCTCACGAGCTCTACGGTGCTCCCAACCTCCGCCAAATCTGGAACTCCATCCAACCCGGTTGTGGATTCAGACATGCCAGCGAACCTCAATCTTGCATTCACAAAGGTGGCAACGCTGTTCGAGAGCATGGAGGCGATGGTGGCCAAACAACCGAATGATATGAACGGCGCTAAACGTGTTTCAGAAACCGAACCAAAGACAGACGACTAAGCATCCACACCTGGAGCGCTCAATATTTTCCCTACTGCTACCTCTTCATTTCCCTGGCCAACCCCAGCTATTATATTACTCACCAAATGTTCTGTTAGATCGTCCATCGTTGGACTCGCTCCTCTAAGATGTATTGGGAGAGAGGCGCCAGCGAGCGAGGACAACAAAGGTAGTGCTACCTTCGTGGGAGACGATGCGACTGTCCCTAGAAGCTCCGTCCAGAACACCTGTGTCTGCGGCTGCCCATGCGACTGATCGGAGGATTTGGATCGATGTCCAAGGTACGCCAGCACTCCTGACGTCGACACTTGCACTAGCGATAAAGAGTGTGCGACGAATATAGCGTCGATGCGTGAAGCAAAAAATAGGTCATCAAAAATTGACGGTCCAAATGTATTCACGAGTTTCACGAGTGCTGTAAGGGGATCCTTTGCTGCGTTCGCGATCAGTACCTGGTCCGAAGAACGTAGGGCAGTTTCGAGAACCTCGGTAACCTTTCGCATATAAGCTTCTACCGCGCCACGTATCTTCTGACCTGCATGGGTGCCAAGCGCAAACGTAGAAGCGAAGTGGTAGAACAGAACGGGTGCGAGGTCAAGTGTACCATCAGTGGTATGGAGAGAATCGAGGATGTGTCGACAAAGCGCGTCGAACGATGCATCGAATAGATCTGGGAATGTAGTCTGATGGAAAGGCCAGAGTAGCACAGTACGCATCAACGCACCGTCACCAATTTTCCCAATTCTATCTGCTGTACGAACTATGACCGCAGCAACTTCAGTCCCCTCGACCCGCAGTCGCTTCGTAGCGAGTTCAGTCCATAAACGAGAGAATTGGGACGCAAGGAGATTCTTTGCATCACCCTTCACATCTGTGGCAACGTTCTCCGCGTGCACCCCTCGTCGAACGATAAGAACAAGGCATTCACTAAATGCCTTGAGCCACGACGAGGCTACTGTTCGTCTATCGAGGAGCCCTGCATCGAGCGGAGCCCAGAAAGAGGTAAGCAGCTGCGAAATAGGGTGAACATTGGATGCCTGTTGATTTTCCTCTTTGTCACCCGGCCAGAGGGATGAGACGAGCGGTAGGGTGATAGGAAGAATCTGCATGTATCCACGTTCAAGCTGAGTTCAAGATATACAGAGTGAACCGTACCGATTTAGGAATCCCAGCCAGCACGACCACTACTAATGGATAACCTTCGGGAGACCCAGAACATCCTAATTCGAGGAATTGTAAGAACTCCGTGTATGCTTCAGATAGAAGTTGCCCATTTGGATGCGACTCGGTGGGAACACCTGTGAAATCAACGACATCGCCGTTCCCCTCGAATTCAGAGTCTGTTTCGGATTCCGAGTCCGAGTCCGAGTCAGAGTCGTCACTCTCCGTGACTTTAACATTAGCATCAAGATCGTCGTAACCCTTTGAAGCATTTTCCATGTCGATTGTCCATGCCTGGCTATAATCTGTTACGTCATGAGTAGTACCCCATGATAACCTATTCACATTGAACACAAGTCGTACCTCTGAGGAAGATCATCATGGGAGCTCCTAAGGTTGCCCGCACACCAGTATCGGTTTCGATCCAGGCTGAACGTAGCACAGCCGTGCTCAAGATCCGAATGAGAGATGCCGGTAATTTGCCTGGTGCCAGAACACATTAGTCGGTGACGAGAACTGTATATATGCGATGTTGTGCTGAAGATCGCATCCATAACGGATGTACGCGACGAAAGTGAAATTCGAAATGTAGAGTCTCTACAAAGACGCGCACGAGGAGACAGAACAAACCTTTGAAAACTTTAATCAAAGTCGCCACAAGCGCCCAGGCAGCTTGCCTAACTTGAGGCTGGCCGTGACCAAACAAAGCAACGGAAAATGGACAGAATGGACTTGAACGCGACAAAATGACCGCGGGATGAAGAGTAGACCAGAATGGGAGAGATGATAGGAACGCCGTCAAGACGGCAAGGTCCGCCGCGGGGGCAGAATCGACTTCAGGCCAATTATCTGAATAAGCTGCGTCAATACTGGACCAAAGTATGCCTAGAAACGGACGGGGCACGGCGAGAAGAGGTGTCACGGACTACAGGACAGTGGAAGGTCCGACGTACCTAGAATCCACCTAATGACGCCCAAGGCGCCTACCCTTAGCCTTCCCGCTCGGTCCGAGTCATTCTCTTCGGCAACACTTTCGCCCGCCACCCGATCAGGCAACAGGGATGAAGTAGGCGAGGGTGTTTCAGAGGAAGGCGGAACGTATCGACCACTTTTCTTCTGTAGCGACTGTGGCATTGTACTCCCTTTCTTCCCTTTGGCTTGGACTGGATTCTTACCCTGGGACACACCTTTGTGACTCTGTTGAGGAGGCGAAACTGCGGAGGGAAGAACAGGTGCTGGGTTCAAAGCTCTGTGGAGGCCCTGAGGATCCAGGACAGTATCTCGAGCAAACCTGAAAAGGGAGATAAGAAGCTGAGGGCTAATAGTCATCTCTGGTTGGGATCGCGTGCGTTGGGTCTGAGGACCAGTACCATGGTCGTCTTGTTTATCTGCGGCTTGCCTGCGAGCCGTAGTGACGAAGTCCACCCAAGATCTCATGCCAACTACAGCAACGCCTCGATCAACGTCGTATGCAAGCATCGCCCATGTCCCCAAGACTGTGTCCAGCTCGCTCTGAGATGCAATTTCACTGGCCCACGCGAGGAGTGCTTCGCGTGCTTCATTGAGGCGAAGAATGGTGTTATGGAGAGAAGCAGCAAGATGGCGAAGACGCCGCTCCGGGTGTGTGAAGAGAACCGGGGAACGGTGGAGCTTGGAATGAGTCAGTCGCCCCGTAACCAGCTTATGATGTAGAGACACACCCAAACCGGCAACATCTTGACGATCATATCCGTCTTTCCGCTCTCTTCCTCATACCGATCGCGGCCACTGTCGCGCGCTGCATGATCTTTGATCGCGTCTTCGACCCACTTTGCAAGTTCCTCGATCGCTTTCCCCCGTGTAACTGCATCTTTCTTCCCCAATGCCCTAAGAATGACGACGAGCTCCGGCGGTAACAGATGAGCGAGACCAGTGGTATCGAGTGGATCAAGGACTGGTGGGGCGGGTTTGGTTGGTGGAATGTAGACTTTTTTGCGCTGTTCTCTGGCTTCTCTCTTGGAGAGCTTGTGGTTCTTTGCTCCCTTGGGCCTTGACTCTTTGGGAGGAGGTGAAGGTTGGGGTGCGGCGGAGCCCTGCGCAGCTCTACGTGCGTTCTTTTTGCGCGTTCCCGAAGTTGCAGACGATTTCTGGCCTTTGGCCATCGTGTGTGCGACGACCTGAGATTGTTATCGACGTATGATTACAGTAACGTAGAATCACATGAGAGGTCTCCGCTCAGCCAAACTTTGCTCTACACCGTCACATTAGCCGAAACATCCTCTGGCGTTGACTCGGAATCCTCGCCTATATGTTGATCCAGCACAGGTCCGCATCCAGAGTCTAAATGCAGTTCTTCGTGGTCGTATGATTTCCCATTGGATCATCTCAAACGGGCCCCTTCCTCCATTTTTTCCCAACCTCCGTTCTGATGAGCACCGCATGGTTAATTCTCAAGGTCCGACAGATCAGTCAGCCTCCGACGAATGTCCCAGCGGTATCCAACGCAAACCAGATGTGCGTATGCAGGTCATGTCTCCATGCCCTTGTACAACAACGTGCGTCACATGTCTGGGAAGGTCCATTCAGATTAGTTCTCGTGCAGACATGTACCTCTGGGCAGCCCTCTCACAAATGGCGCGGGCTCTGCGTGGGATCTGGCCTCGCTCTAATCTTATTCCTTCAGTAACTTTCTTGGCCAGGGCAACCATTTTTGTTGCTGGTTAACGCCGGAGCGCTGGGACCGTGTGCCACCACCACTTCGGCATTCTGGTTACAGCCGCCTTTTTGCGTCCGGGTTACTCTCCGCTTTAACTGACTGCATTTCCACAAGATGAATCATTCACCTTTTTGCAGCGATTGTAATTCAGAAAGGAAACTTGATGGGCAGAATAATATCAACTTCCTTTGGTGGTGATGACTCCAAGTAATGCGTAGCCTCCATCAAACGCCAGATTTAGCCCATCACCTTGATCAACGCCATGAGGCGGCGATGCTGTCCGCCGCCTTATAATTCAAGTGGTTGACTTGGCTCTCGCACAAAATCCTTCTTCACCCTCATGAGTGAATTCAACACACTAATCCTTGAAGGAACCCGGCTGTCGCAGGGGATACAGCTCGGATGTACAACACTCTTACTTTATGACCATGTGACTAACTTAGCTGGAGAGGTGAGTCATGGTGTTGGCTCCTCTTAGTACTCACTCTACATGAACACGCAGGTGGAGCATTTCTGGACTGGCCCATGGACATTCTCCAGAATCATGTATCTCTGCGTAGGTTGTGGCCGGTATATGCAACATCCTGTCTGCTGATATATATTACTAGGTACGATACTTGGGTTTCACACAAGCAGTGTAAGCAAGCTTCACAAGCGGGTGCTGCTTTACTGACAACAAACTGTTTCTTCAGAGTTTCCATCTTGGGTAAGACAAAATAACTGGCCAATAATAGAGGATATGCTGACCGCAATGGGCTAGGCAATAATGGTCTTCTGGTTAGTAGCAACCCCTATATATATCCTCATGCTGACCATGTCCTTCTGCTTAGCCGTAAGTGTCAGCATGCACGAAGTCTGTCTCGATTTATTGATTGGACGCTCAGCTCCCTTCCGTATACTCTCTTGACCTATAGCATTGCAATGGCTTCTATACCCCTCTGCCAAAGTGCGTTCACTCCTTTTTTTCGGTAGCTGGCTCTGATTTTCAACGGAAAATTATCACTGGCAGTCACTATCACGATACGCGTGTATTGCATGTTCGCACGCAGTCTGGTTGTTAAGAGCATTGCTATTGGTGCCTACATAGCTTCTACCCTGGTTTCTGCGGTACTTGCAGGCATGCTGTGGCCTGATGTACAAAAATGGATATATCAGCCAGGCATAGACCGCACGTCCACGCTGGCGTGGGTTTTCGTCCCGTCAATGTTGTTCCACAGCTTGTTGTTTGCACTCAAAGTATATCGGTTGGTGATGGTTCCCAGATCCTTGCAAACAGATTCCCTCCTTTGGCGGTTTTTGAAGGAGTGAGTAAACTTGGTCATAATCACTTTGCTAGCATTCAGACTTCATCAAGGGGAATGGTCATGTACGCGTGTGCAATAGGTAAGGCATCGCTCCCTGGATATGGTCTGTCGAGTAATGCCCCGGGGTTTTAGGATCGCTTCTGTTCATCGTGATTGGACTCACGAAGACTGATACTTCCGAGCTTCCAGTAAGTCACTACCTGCTCAGGTTGTCGAATACCAAAGTAACCACTCTTGACCGAAAAGGTGTACGAAGTCGCGTTTAGCGGGGGGTACGTTCGAGTCGCCACGAACACGTCAATGTTGACTCAATGTATTTCCATTTAGCATCGTTTTTGTCACGTTCACAATTGTTTCGGTGTGCCATGCAATGCTTAGTATCAAATCATTGGCCGCAACCTTGCATGTTGACCCTGGGTGGCTGCTTAGCCATGCAGAGCTGAGCCGTGTTCACTGGCGCCGTGGCTCGACGGATGGTGAGATTGTGGTAGAGGCCTTTGATCTCCCTGTCATGTCTCCTGGCACTGGCAAGGATGTCGACTCCACGCTATCGATGGACAAGGTGGCTGCGAGTGGGTCGGGCGCAAATTCGGTGTTGTTGGATTGACTTGTAAGCTCGTAGTTTATACTATTTTTGCTTCATGGAAGTCATCGGTGTATTTACATTCGTTCAGTACTACTTACCATCGTTTGGTCGCTTTAGCCATCCGGGTGATTAAGGACTGGCACATGAAGTCGGCGTCCCAATGAACAATTGATCCACGAAGCGCTTGCTTATTGGATCCAGCGCCACCAGGGTTACCCGGAGTCTATCTCCTATTGAGGCATTGCAATGCGTCTAACAACATCGCATTAATGGGGTAGTGGTAACCTGGGTCGTTGCCATCGACCCGCCGGGGGTTCGATTCCCCCTTAATGCATATTTTTTGTTACTTTACGTAACCAACTCTCCCTCAAGCGCACTAGCATGTCCGCGGTAACGACCAGGCCAGTTTTCAGAGTTGTGCGGCGCGCTGTTTGCTCTACCACTACGACGAGCAGCCTCACCGTGCTCCGTTTTCGTGAGTTTCTCCACGCTATCTATGGCCCTCTGACCCGAAATCGTCCAAGCCAGTGACCGTCACATCCCAGCACGTCGACACCTAAATGCCGCTGCGTCCTCGTCTGCTTCGGTGCTTCTTCCCAACACGAAGCAGACGGATCCTGGAGACCTCAGCAGGTTCAATGTAGACACTGTCAAGGAAGACAACGCCGCAACCAACGACGCCCAAGACGGGAATATAAATACATGCGACATTTCCCCATCGTTTAAATGTTTAAAGGACCGGATCAATCATCATACGCTCAAGGCCCTTACGGTCCATCCTTTCCAACTTGAGGCAATGACTCCGGTGCAGGAGCGTGTTACAGCTCTCTTGCCCGACATTGCTCGTCCTTGGGACCCAGAAGGAATTATACCTCCGAACATCTCAGGGCTGCTCCCACCCAACTCGCAACCACCTGTAGTCGACTGGAATGCACCTCGCGACATCCTCGTTCGAGCCAAGACAGGGACTGGAAAGACCTTTGCGTATATCATCCCAGCCATCGAATCGCGGCTCAATCATGTCGAGCATCATGCGAAACTCGCCGTCGTCAACGCCGGATCCGAAAGTTCTCCTGTCATTTCAGGCAGGGCCAGACACGCATACAGACGTCGTTCTGCAGGCCCACTTGTTCTCGCACCTACAAGGGAGTTGGCCATACAGATTGCATGCGATGCGCAGGAACTTACTACACACCAAAGAGACTTTGTAGTGCAGTTGCTGGTCGGCGGTTCTGGTGGGGCCCGGCAGATGAAGGGCTGGATGGAGTCGTCGAGCGACCTTGTGGTTGCGACTCCTGGACGACTCAGGGATCTCCTGACCAACGAACCAGAATTTCGACAGAGGTTTAAAAATTGCCCTATGGCAAGTTTTAAAATTTTGAGTTTGCGCGCTTCACCGCTCACAAGCAACTAGTTGATTCTTGATGAGGCAGACACGCTGCTTTCCATGGGATTCCGTGATGATGTTGATGCAATTGTTTCCTTCCTCCCTCGGTCTCCTGTTCGACAAACCTTCCTCTTCAGCGCGACCATGCCGCGTGCTGTTCGCCAACTTGCATCATGGATTCTGTCCCCAAACCACACATTCATCGACGTCACCACATCAGAGCCATCATTACATCGACAGGAGGAACATGTGGTCCCCACAAATCCCGCGGTGCCTTACAATGACGAACTTGCGACGCACGATCACATTGAACAATTCTACACGCTGTGTTCGACGGCTTCTGACCAACTTCCGATCCTGCTGAAACTGTTGGCGCACGATCAGCTCATACGCGGCCCGAGCTCAAAAGTGATTGTGTTCTGTCCCACTGTTCAAACGGCGGAATTATTCTCGATACTGTTGCGTTCATTAGCGGAAGACGCACTACCTGACGACGCAACCGAGATCTTGACGATGCATTCGAACATGAAGCAGGCTGACAGAGATCGAACTTGTGTTTCGTTTCACAAGGCTGGAAGGGCCCAAGATAGAAGGCCGACCGTACTGGTCAGCTCAGATGTCAGCGCAAGAGGCGTGGACTATCCTGGGGTAACGAGAGTCATTCAAATCGGTATCCCAAGCAAGGAGACTATGTACGTTCACCGAATAGGGAGAATGGCCCGAGGCATCAATTCCTTTAGACTTGGAAAGGGGAAGGAGAATGAGAATAACAGATTCCTCGCGCGCGCGGACCTGTTGTTATTGCCTTGGGAAGCGGGGTACATGAGGTGGCAATTGACTAGCCTCCCCATAAAACCACTTTCGGTCTCCGTGCTCGACAGCCAACTTACCTCTCTTTCGCCGAAGCCGTCCACGCTGACCACCGAATTCTTGAAGTCCGCTTCCTTGGAGATTCAGCGCCGTATAGGTCCTGCTGACGTTTGGCGTACGGCTGCCTCTCTGCTAGGATATTACCTCCCCCTCACACCCCCACTGCGATTGAAACCGAATGAGGTTCTAGCAGGGGTGTCTTCCTGGGCTTCTGAATGTTTCAATGTCTCGATACCCCCTATCAGAAGGTTTCCGAGAAAGTTTACGGATGCGTACGAGCTGAGCTCCCAGTCGAAGACGAAAGGTCTATTCGTCGATGGCCTTATGGTCGCTGGCCCTTCTTCCCTTGGGAAAGCCAAGTCCCAAAACCGTTCGGTGTGGGAGGGTGCAGATACACGGAGGAAGACACCGAAGAGGTGGTATTAACTTGTAGAGTAGCGTTGTCTATAGTTGTTTATCCTTGTTGACATAGCTCTTCTACGCGTACTATTGTTCAAGTCCAACTTTCTGTGCTCTATCATTCGGACGCGCGAAGGCACACCGGAATCAGGCCTAATTCTCCGAGGCACCCCCGCACACTTGTCGTGATGATCCAGACTGGCCTCATACAGAACGCGCACGATGATCTCATGACAGACCTCTCGTATGACTACTATGGACTTCGTCTCGCCACCTGCGGCCTCGATCAACGGTAAGCCTTGATCAAAACGCGTGTCAGCCACTCCCAATCGCTCTCAGAATCAAAGTTTGGCAGCTAGATGAAGCTGAGGGGACGTGGAGCGTAGAGGACGAATGGAAGGTTATATCACTTTTCCATGAACATTGAGGACGATGTGCTTACTTTTTTTGTGTAGGCTCATGATGCTGCCGTTTCGAAACTGAGCTGGGCACACCCAGAATTTGGTACAATCCTTGCCTCAGCGTCATTCGATCGCACCGTCAAAATTTGGGAACAGGCCTCGTTTGCAGCTGGCGGAGATGTCCAATCCAACGGATCCGTGCATACGCAAACAACGGTCGCTGGCAGCAGCTCATTGTCAAGATGGGTAGAAAGATCGGTCTTGTTGGACGCACGTGGCACAGTGAGGGCAGTGGAATTCGCACCACACCATTTTGGACTGAAGCTGGTATGTATGAACGTGAATTCGACGCTATTTTCCCACCTCAATCTTGTTTAGGCGACCGTCTCATCTGACAATCACCTACGGATATATGAATGCCTAGAACAATCGTCGTTGGCTACTTGGCAGCTATGTGAGGAGGTGGATGTGATGACGCTCCCATCAATATCTTCTCCTTCCTCAGTCTCTGTCGCGTTTGCAACGCCCACTCAAACCAATGCAACACTCGAGGGTGCATCCGCGTCTTTGGTTGCTCAGGCACTACAGCAATCCCAAGTCCCACTGCAACAGAGACCTGGGTTGGGCAACCGAGAAGCCGATGGTGGATGGTGTATATCATGGTGTAAAGAGCGATATTGGGGTGAAGTCCTTGCAGCTGGCTGTGGCATCTCGGGAACCGTCAAAGTGCGTCACTGGTTTTTCACGATTCTGCCAAATCCTGAACTCGTTATTGAATTGTAGATAATACAAGTATCGCCCTCTCGTCGGCCAACAGCACTGCTAACGCTCGATCCGGCTCCACCTGGGGTTCAAAAACCATCGGACAACACTTCGGGGGCAGGACCGTCTGGTGAGGGGGAAGCACCAACACCGTATGCGATTACTTGTGTTGCGTGGGCGCCATCCTGTGGGCGATCATATCATCTGCTCGCGACGGGAGGAAGAGACGGCCATGTGAGAATTTGGAGAGTGAGACCAGCCGAAGAAAACGACGACCCTGAGGGGGAAGGAGAACCGAGATGGACAGGCACGATCGTAGCTGACTTTGATCACCACAAGTTTGTCTGCCTCGTTCCTTTTAGTGCCGTGTGGTGCTGATTACCCCTTGCAGGTCAGCGGTGGGTCGGGTCGAGTGGAATATTACAGGGTATGATCGCTGCAGCAAGGTTTACCTTGTCGAGTTACTGATGCGCACTACAGTACTGTTCTCTCGTCCGCTGGGAATGACGGTCGTGTTCGGCTCTGGAAAGCCACGATCGGGAGCGTCTGGAGACCTGCGGGTAGCATCGGGGTTGAGCAGTCTGAAGATGCAGTCGATGCAGATGCAGTCATGGATAACGCTGTTGGCGAATAGTACTGTTGGCTTTACGCTAGACTGTCCTAGAGAAAACCACTCACTGGCAACCAGGTTAGATGGAAAAGACCAAAGTTCACCTGACTGGATTCGGAGCACCGCCGGTCCGGTCATAGCGACTCATCCCTACAACTGAGTCCGAGCTACCATGATCTCACCTCTGCCACAGTGTGAATAAGTATAACCTGGCCATTCCACGGTAGCACCAGACGCAGTGATGGCGGAATCTGGGTCATTCGCTTCCAGTCGTCCTCTAGTAGCGAGGCTAACCTCAGTTCTCTCTCATCTCAGCAGTCCACGCTACAAGGTCGTCGTATGCCGCAACCTTGGCCCCGATGTAATGCCACTATTGGAGAGTAGGCATGAACTAGAAGTACCTTCGCGCACTTTGGGGCGTATTTGGTCTAACGAAATAGCTAGTTGGTCGTCTGGCCGGAAGACCGTGCGTGCGATAGGAAATGGCTCTTGGAGAATATCCCCGGTGCAACTGGGGTTATCGTCATGTTGTCAGACAAAGTACGTCCTCCAACTTAGCATGCATTCTCGCGCTACATTATGATCTTCGACTTTGTTCTCAGGTCGACTCGGAACTCTTAGACAAGGGTCGGTCAAGACAAACACATTGGGGAAATTTGAGTCTGATTTGAATATTCGTGGTGTATAGCTGGTCCTTCTCTCCGAACCGTGTCGACGATGTCTGTTGGTTATGGTGAGACCATCCCTTTGTCATGTCGTGATTCTTCACATCCTATATACTCCTGCTCTGGGATGGCTGCACAGAACATATCGACCTTAAGGCTGCCTCAAAAAGGGGACTCAACATCGGTTATACTCCCGACGTTCTAACTGATGCAGGCAAGTTGGACCTATGATGGTATAGGATCACACCCTTAAACCCATCTTGCGCCAGTTGCTGATCTATCCGTGATGTTGGCATTGATGGCGGGAAGAAATGGAGGAATAGGGTACTCCCTGGTGCAGAATGGAGGGGTATGTGGCATCGAATAACTACGCATTCGATCCAGACTAACAGGTGTCTTCTGCAGTGGCCAAGCTTCTCGTGGGCCCCGTTCGGCCTATGTGGACCTCAGCTGAGCACGACAGTACTTTCTCCGACGCGCAAAGTTGGTTTCATCGGATTCGGTCGGATATCTCAAGCAACCTTGTCACGACTCGTGCCATTCGGTATCACACATTGCCTTTATGCATCGAATCCCTCTTCCCCACCGAACCTCCAGCGTGACGCAGCACTGCAAAGCAAGTACAACTTGAAGGCAGTCTTGAAAGTGGACCTGGACGAACTAGCTCGCGAAAGTGATGTTTTGATTGTTCTCGCGCCGGGTGGCCCAAGCACCTATCACGTTGTCAACGAAGACTTTTTGAGGAAAATGAAGAAGACCAGTGTTCTTGTGAACACGAGTAGAGGAACGTTGGTGGACTCTGACGCTCTCGCAAAGGCACTCAGAGAGGGCTGGATCTGGGGCGCAGGGCTTGATGTTGTGGAGGGCGAGCCGAATGTTCCGAAGGATCACCCGCTTGTCAAGGAACCAAAGTAAGCCACAGTACTTGATGATCTCCTTCTTATGGTTTGTTCATTCTCCAAAACGTTGCAGGTGTGTCATCGTTCCGCACATCGCAAGTGCGACGCTGGAGACGCGGAAGCATATGGCGACATACGCTGCCCAAAATTTGATCGCAGCCATCTTGGGCGGCGATATGCCAGCTCAAGTTGATCTCTCTGCTTTTTCGCGTTAATTCCAAAGACATATTCCATCAGAGGGTTACGGTGGTAATGACTGGTACCAAATAGCGTAAAGACGGGGAGGAATGGGTATCAGAATCTACGCCGGGTTCGGGCGCCCGAGCTGACTAAGCATGTGATTCGTTTCACTTTTTAAAAACACCTTCGGTTGAAATTTTGAACTTGGTCTCGTTACCCTTTATCCTTCCTGCGATAATGACCAAGTTCATCCTCGTTTCTGGAGGTGTCATCAGTGGGATCGGCAAAGGCGTTATTGGTGCGATGCAGCGTCTTCCGTACCACAGACCAATATTCATGTCATCCGACATGTAGCCTCTTCGACCGGCCTGCTCCTGAAAACGGTTGGCCTCAGGGTTACAGCAATCAAGATAGATCCCTATATGAACATAGATGCTGGTACTATGCGACCCACCGAGCACGGTGAGATCGTGACGAATGACGTTTTTGGTCCGATTCCTGAGTAATCCTCATTAGGTGAGGTCTATGTTTTGAACGACGGCGGTGAGGTAGATTTGGATCTGGGAAACTACGAACGCTATCTGGATGTCACACTATCGAGAGATAACAACATAACGACTGGTAAGATCTATCAAGAAGTGATCGAGAGGGAGGTTTGTTTGCGCCTCAAATGGCTCATTTTGCCGTGTTGATCTGTCGCACAGAGAAGAGGCGAATATCTTGGAAAAACGGTTCAGGTGGGATCATGATTGCCATCAGCACATGTGGTCTGACGGGCTGCTCGGTAGATCGTACCCCATGTCACGAATGCTATCCAAGACTGGATAGACCGTGTTTCAAAAATCCCTGTCGACAACTCTGGCGAAGAGCCAGATCTTTGTATCGTGGAGGTGCGCGCGACCCCTTTTCTCAAGTGAAGATACCTCAAGTGCCCTCAGCTCGGTGGGACTGTCGGCGACATCGAATCTGCGCCTTTCATTGAAGCCATGCGGCAGTTCCAGTTTCGAGTCGGGCATGATAACTTTGCTCTTATACATGTCTCACTGGTGCCGGATATGCATGGCGAGCAAAAGACCAAGCCTACACAGACCACCGTCCATGCTCTGCGAGGGCTTGGATTACTTCCTGATCTAGTGAGTCGTATTTTCGGTGGGGATTTTTAATGTATTCAGCAGGGCTTGAATATTACAGATTGCCTGTCGATTGCTAGGACCCAAGCCGGTGGAAAAAGCGACCAAGGAGAAAATCTCCATGTTTTGTCATGTGGCATCTGAGCAAGTAGTTGGTGTGCATGATGTGACCTCCGTGTATCACGTCCCGCTGCTGCTCCAGTCCCAGGGAATCGTTGACTATCTTCGCAAGCGGTTGAACCTCCCGGCGCTCAAAATTTCGGAGGAAATGGTTTCCAGAGGTCTATCTCTTGAGGCCAGATGGAAAAGTATGATAAAACAGTATGTCTTGACGTCTCTTATGTGTCGGATACCATCCCTTCCACTTATCACCATCCCAGTCAAGAACGCCTCTTTGACCAGGTCAAGATTGTCCTGGTCGGGAAATATACTGATCTCAAGGACTCGTACATGTCCGTCATAAAAGCTCTCGAGCATTCTGCATTCCGCGTCAGACGAGAACTCATCCTTCAGGCCCGTTCAGCTTTTCGAAATAAGTCCTCATATACTAATACAAAACGTAGTGGGTGGAGTCTTCGGATCTCGAACCTCACACACAGGTGTCAGATCCTGCTAGATACCACGACGCATGGCGCAGTGTCGTTGGTGCCGGGTATGTCCTATTACTTTTCTGAGAGGCTAGGCTGAGATCGTTGGTCAAGGGGTATCCTCGTCCCTGGAGGTTTTGGACAGCGTGGCACAGAGGGCATGATCCTCGCGATTAAATGGGCGCGTGAACAGAAAGTACCATTCTTGGGTATCTGTCTTGGGTTCCAGATGGCCGTACTGGAGTGGGCGAGGAGTGTGCTCGGCGTGCACGGTGAGCCAACCCCTCGCAATGGTACCCTGAGTTTATGGCTTCTGTTGACTTGAGAATGCAGACGCGGCGTCGGCCGAGTTCCAACCTGATGCTGCTCATCCTTTTATCGTCTTCATGCCTGAAGTATCGCGTACGCACATGGGAGGAACGATGCGTCTTGGTCTACGCCCGACGGTTTTCCAACCCTCTGCTAATATTACCGATCCAGAGACGTCTCCCTCTGAATCACCGTCCACTCCCATTGCAAACGGTACAGGCGAAGGTAACCCAGCCACCAACGGCATCCATTCTTCGACCTCGACGTGGTCCAACACACGCAAACTCTATGGCAACGTAGACAAGGCTTGGGAACGACACCGTCACCGTTATGAAGTAAATCCGGCGGAAGTCGCCCGTCTCGAGGCGTCTGGACTCACCTTTGTGGGAAAGGACGAGCGTGGTGAACGAATGCAGATTTTCGAACTCAGGGACCACCCGTACTTTGTGGGAGTCCAACCCCACCCCGAATTTTGTTCTCGACCGTTGAATCCGTCACCGCCGTTCCTTGGCTTCGTTGCTGCTGCGTGTGGTGCGTCTGTGCTCGAGGAGCAAGTGGAAGAACAGTCGAGGTCCTTCAAGCCACCGCATCCAGAAGGTGTCATGGTCGGCGAAGAAATATTGAGGGCGCGGACGAGGGAGCGACCCATTAGCAATGGCGTCACACCCATGCGGGCGTCGCCTGAATTGGCTTAGACGAAGAGGGCAAAATCCGTCCCAGTACGACGACATATACTTAGAGGGGCAGTAAGCCCGTTTTAACTGTATATAAGAAGATGCATCCCATCGCGTCTGGGGCGGTTCGGAATAGAAGCCAATCTGCTTTAGCGATGATGCTATGTCATGTGATCATGTAGCCCCTAATCTATACGTCATGTCATACAATGGTTGTCCCGGAAGTACACCATCATGTCCTCCGTTCATGTCTTGCTTCAAGTCATACTGCTCGTTTTGCTCCCTATCATATCCCCACCCCTCATTCACTGGGGATGTGATAGATCTCTGATCTTGTGCCCCCTAGTGACAATTGCCCTTTCATTTACTTCCTTTGTCATTGGTTTGGTATACTTGGCACAGTTTGTTGACAAGCGACTCTCCCTCTTTGGATACCTTGCTGCTAGTCTGGCACATGCTCTAATAGTGCTGACATTTGCAAAAGAGTGTGCATCCTGGTTCATTGATGAAGGTAATTGTTAAATCAAGGCAACCACTGGCACCCTACCTGATATCCTTTTTCTCCATGTCTGCAGCAGACAATGGGTTCAAATGCTTCTTTGTTGCATCCATGACCTTTACCAGTATTGTGGCATATGATATCTCAGTGAAATCTGCAGTTGGTGAGGGTGCACGAAACACCAAGTATGATCATGATTGGTTGGTCATCAGCAAATCACAAATTACCTGTGCAGTGCTGTATAGTGCTGTGCAGCATTGTACAGCCCCTACAGTGTCACAGAAGGTCCCCCTCTGTGCAGAAATACAAAAGTGTTTTAAAATGCTTATATTTGCTATAGAACAAAGATTGTTTGTGCCTGTCACCTCCCTGTGGCCTCTGTACCACTCTGTACCAATACTATACTGACTGTACCCACTGTAGCACTGTGCCAAAATCAGGTTTTTGCTGATGGTGTTGAGTTTGGTGGGGATAATGCTCAAACAGATTGGACAAGGTCAGTGTGATGATGTTCATGGGTGTGATCAATCTGACTGATATGCATGTGGCAGCTCTCACTGCTCATTTCATGTCGGATGCAAAAGATGATGATGATGACATGTCAGGCACAGAAAATGCTGTTTAGCAGTCATGATGCCAACGGTCGATTTGCTTTGGCTGGATCCCTGAGAGCAGAGCAAGCCGGCTAAGAATGACCCATTCCGATTCAATAGTGATCTTATGTCGAAACGAGTGCTGGAGTTGGTTGTAGACGCCGTGACGCGGCATGTTGGAATTTCAGCTTGAATGCACGGATGTTGTCTCGGTCCTGATCAGTAATAAGTCCATTCCCTGCCGCCATCATTATTTTAAGGCAGGAACAGACACGGATAAGACGTACTGATGGAATAAAGCTCTTGGTTGTGCTCCGGCCCCAGCAGAGCCTTCAGCTGAGTTTCTATCTCTGAAATCAACTGGGAAAGATGATCCGACACAGCGCCTGCTTCTTCGGCCTCATCAAACCGCAGGCAGTTCCAATCGTCGTCATCATTGTCCACCTCAGACTCATCCACCGACCATGTCTCTTACTCATCATCTGAGTTGGCTTCGTGATCGTCGACTTGACCAGGGTCTGGGCTTGAGCTGTGCTCGCTGGTGGATGGCAATAATTCTGTAGCATCGGGATTGCATAGTGACGATCTCGAGCTCGCCTTGACAGTAGCTTGTAGCAGCTCGGACTGCAGCGGCAAACTTTGTAATTCTCTCTGACCTGTGTGGGCCATCGAGTTGGGCACGACATGTGTCCCTGCTGAGTTTTATTAGCTTCTGGTAGTAGGCCCGTCGTCGCCTGTGTTGCATGATCATGTGTTCTGATCATACAACACGGGCGACGACGGGAGTGGGACTGGTCCCGAATCCGATGCTGTGCAAGCGGCATAAGTAGAGACACATGTAAATCATTTCTTTTATTCGTTTTGTAGTTCACTTTAAACAATTGTCAAATTTATCACGAAAATGTTCGCCAGTCATACAACGGAGGAAATAAGCATGTTCGTCATTGGTGACAGCGCCGTCGACACAGTCAGAGTGTCGTTCCACCCAGTGCCGTTGTAATAGGGCGTCTCACTGAGGATATAGTTGGTCGCAAAGGAGCCTGCAGCCCAACCGATGTAGCCGAGGATGGCTGTAACGTGGCACGCTTAGCACTCATAGACAAGTCATTGTGCGATTGGAAGACTGACCATCAGAGTTGGCAGCCTGGTAGGCGACCTGTTGGGAGAGATAGCCGACACACGAATCAACATCACCTCCACCTGTTTCAGTATTCAATGCCTGCCGGCCGTTCTCGCGAAGCCACGTAGAGAGGGGATACCAAGAACTCATGATGTTGTTCGTGACACATTCCGCGTGGGTTCCACTAGTCTTACAGTGAACCGGCGACCAGCAAACAGATCCAGAGGGGTTACTTACGAGTTGTCGTAGTCGAGGTATTTGTGAACGTCCATGACGAGGTTGATGATGGAGCCATCAGGGTTTCTCACCATGTTGAGAGCCGCAGCAGAACCGCTCGAGATGAAAGTCTCGGCAGACGTGTAGTTATTTCCGGGAAGAAGGATTATCTGCGAGTTGGCACCTGTGGATCGAATCGCAGTCACTGCGGCCTGAACGGATCCAGCCCAGGTTACAATGTCCTGCGTATGTATACCCGTCAAGTTTCATCAGGAACCTTCACCTGAAACAGACTCACGGGGATATCGTGCGGCTCGTTCATACTAGAACTTGTCAGCCGACCGTAATAATTTATCAGGGTTCAAACAACTCACACTCCAAAAATGACTCGGTCCTCGTACTTCCAGTAGTCAGCGATGTTGTACCAGAGCTCAGCAAAGACCCCATTGCTAGGGCCACCCTGACCGATAATCTGGGAGCGACCATAATTCAGTCAAAGAGCGGACATCACCGGAACAAAATCCTACCTCGCCATCATACCGCGCGTAATTGTGGATGTCGATCTCACAATATGCGCCGGTACTCAAACACGCATTAACGAGCATGTTGTAGTTGTAAAACTGGGTCTGGTTGAGTACACCAGTCATCTGGCCGTACGTGAGGTACTGCCAGCCGACTGGAAGACGGAAGACGTTGTAACCATCGTTCTCGACAAAATGCTGCATCTGACCAAGTCCATCCGCACCTGCGCGCATGCGTGAACAAAAGGCCAAGATACGCCACACAAAAAGACGTCTTACACCCTAGTTGTGTAAGAGGAGGGCAAGCCTGGGTGACGTTACAAGTACCATCTGTGCCGCATCCGAAATCTGCAGGGCTCATTAGACGACAGTCTAGTCGTATGCAAGACGTAACATACCAAACCCCGCAATGTTGACGCCAGCGAACCTTAGTGGCACAAAAGTCTGCGCGGTGGCGGTAGCGACTATACTAGCGAGAGCCAGAAATGACTTGGAGGTCATTTTGTGAGCGGGACGGACGGAACACCAGGGAGGGCTTTATGTAGTTCGTCAAAGTGACAAAAATAACACCTAGAAGTACTAACCGGACGGCTTCGTCGGTCCCATCCACGCTACTCACAGGTGTCACCGGAGCATCCGGAGTGCGCTGGGTTGTCACCACAACACCGTTCATAGTACATCGTCCACCAGGACTAGCATTTTCATGGCAAAAAGAGAACTGGGGAAAGAGCGAACAAACCCTTAGAGATGGGGGAAGACGCGATCACGTGAGATACGCGCCGTGAAAGGGAATACCTCGCATCTTCCTCGGAAGATCTCGAAGCGTACGCTTCCCAAGCCACAAGGCAAAGGGCTATTAGTACATCGAGAGAATTCCTGGAAATTCCAGTCGTACGAAACCGAGTGACTCCATGTTCTCGCTGTATCGGGCCGTGTCGCTCCACACGGACTGTTTCCCAGTGAGTGGGTCATCCGCATGATATATCTATCCTGTTATTGGCCAGATGATTGTTTGCGTTACAACCTGGCAAATGACTTACAGGATGATGGTTCCCATTTCCTTTAGTGACGTGTAAGTATAGAGGTGCCTGCAAACATACCTCGTCACAGATATCAAGTTTAGACGCTCATTCATCAAAGATTCAAAAGGCTGCAGAGGCCACAGCGCCGCGTGATTTAATTGAGCTCAAGGCTCGGAACAACGCAACCCAGTAACAACCAACTAGGAAACGATGAGTAGTAGCCCGCTGGCGAGAAAAAAAATGGAGCGCATGCTGACTAGCTACTTCACCACACAACACGACTCGGACGTCCGACATACCTCACTTGGGAGTCGGAAAAGTCGGCACACAATACAAGATTGTCTGTTTGAACATCCGTCATGCAAAGCGCAAGAGACCCTCAAACAGAGTTCAGAGAATCAGCACTGCAGTCTGCAGTGATGATCAACGAGAGCCAAGTCATTGGTTGGTCGGCGTTCCAAATTCGGACGCCGAAGGGAATCCATATCGCCATCGTCGACTGTCCGCCATTACTGCCTGCGATAACCTACACGAACACAACCTCAGTTGGTACCAAGCCCAATGACGTTGGATCTACCATTGTCACTGCAACTTTACGCTGATTTACCAGGTAGGCGTGCATTCTGCCCAGAAACATCATTCTCGACATACCCTCGTGTTGTTAAGGTCACGAAGATTGCGCTTGGCAAGTCGCCTGGAACCCAGCCAAACCCTTGCTGGCTTCCTGTTCGACTGATAAATCAGTGCGCTTGTATAGTTATCGCAAGGACCCATACGACCCATCCAAGCTATCCTTTTCGTATCTCACGACGATCCAGACAGGGCACAAGAAAACAGTCCGATCCGTTGCATGGGCACCTTCGGGGAAATCGCTTGCGACAGCGTCCTTTGACGCCAACAGCGCCATATGGGAACAAACAGAGCTTCCAGAGGATGGCGAAGATCCATCCGATTCCGAGGAATGGGAATGCGTCGGGTTGTTGGAGGGACACGAAAACGAATGCAAGAGCGTCGCGTTCTCGGGAACGGGAACGTTGATTGCAACCTGTAGCAGAGACAAGTCGGTGTGGGTCTGGGAAGGTGAGCTCCGAGTTCAATCGTTGATTTACTCCTCTTGACTTATCACGCTGCCCCAGTCAAGCCGGATGCGGAGTACGAGTGCATCAACGTCATGATGGATCACAGTCAGGACGTCAAATGCGTCTCGTGGCATCCTACAGAAGAGGTTGTTTTTGCTCTCGCAAAAGGGTCACTTCGAGACTAATTTCAGCCTCGAGGATAGATTCTCGCATCGGCGTCTTACGATGATACGATCAAACTTTACATTGACGACCCAGACGAAGACTGGTTTTGCTTTGCGACGTTATCCGGTCATGCAGGAACTGTGTGGTCTCTTGCATGGGCGCCACGGGGCGACTACCTTGCCTCTTCTTCTGACGACCTCACGATCCGAATCTGGAGACGGACTGCTAAACACGCATGGGAGTTTGCTCATCAGCTCAAGGGTCATACGAGAAGCATATATTCGATAAGCTGGGGAACCGGGAAAGGGGACAACCCTGGATGGATTGCGAGCACGGGTAGTGATGGTAAAATAAATGTTTGGGAAATATCGGTGAGTCGAACGATTCGATCCGAATGCCAATCGCCTTTGGGCTCATTCCATGAAAGGAGTCTCCCCAGCGAGATGCTGCGCGCGCTACGCTGTCGTCGAGACTAGTCGCGTCTGTTTCATCTGCCCATGGCGTTTACGAGGTAAACTCAGTGCAATGGTGCCCTCGCTCTGGGCTCGAGGATATCCTTGCTACCACTGCGGATGATGGTTCTGTTAGAATATGGAAATTGTCATCAACTGCACTAGTGTCCTAAACAAAAGTGTGATAGAGATTGCAGACAGCAGATGGCACTGATCAGTAAATCCTCCCTGATCCAGCGCCTCCTGAAATCATGATTGGTCAAGATGCTAAAACGGATTGGACCTGGTGTGATCAGTACGAGTAAACAATACGGTTATCACTGGCAGTTGACTCGTTTCGTCTCCGAGTCATCTTCACGCTCTCTTTTTATCGCGATGCCGATCCTTGGTCTAAAGCCGTCCTCTGAACCGACAAAACCTGCCCATTTCGACATAGAAAAGGTCATCCGGCCCAATATACTTGCGCTGCATCCGTATCGTTGTGCTCGGGACGACTACCAAGAGGGGATCCTGCTTGATGCCAATGAAAATGCCCTCGGACACTCTCTAGAACCGTCTTGCCAGATACCCCCCGAGTTGCGGGACACGTTGAATGCAAGATTGAACCGATACCCGGATCCGTCTCATGACGAGATCAAAACGCGCATCGCGACGCTACGAGGGCTTCCGAACGAGAAGCACGTTTTCCTTGGGGTCGGTTCGGACGAAGTGATCGACTTGATCATGCGCGTGTGTGTCGCTCCTGCACATGAAAAGATCTTGATCACCCCTCCGACATATGGCATGTACATGGTTTGTGCTCAGGTCAATGATGTCGGCGTTGTTCGGTGTCCTCTCAACTTGAGCGGGAACGAAGGGGAAGGGGGTGAAAGGGGGAGGTTTAGTCTCCCCGTCGACTCGGTCGGTCTATTTTCCTAATCCAACGCGACTACGATGTTGAGAAACGGAACAGATAAAGCAAGTCGTGTCTAAGGACCCTTTGATCAAACTCATCTTTCTTTGCTCTCCCGGGAACCCAACTGGGACTACGATCACTCTCGAGGCTATGCGTTCGCTATTGGAATACGAGCCTTTCAAGGGGATCGTGGTCGTCGACGAGGCGTACATTGATTTCGCTGGGCAGGAGGCGTCCGCTGTATCGCTGGTGAAAGATTATGCGAACCTCTGCGTGATGCAAACGCTAAGTAAAGGCTTTGGGCTGGCCGCCATCCGGTACGCACGTACCTCCGACGGCCGTGTGACGGGGTAGACTGACTCGTTATGTGCCATGTGTTAGACTAGGCATTGCCTTGGCACAGCCCCCGCTCATCCGAGTGCTGAGCAACGCCAAAGCGCCATACAATATTTCTGCGCCGACTGCGCACCTGGCACTGGCTGCGCTCGAGCCGGCTGCGATCCAAGGCATGCGCGACAAGATTAGAACGCTGCTCGCGTCCCGTGACAAGCTGAAGGCATCGCTCGAGAGTCTCGCTGACTTGGGCGTGGGCAAGAGTATTGGCGGGAACGATGCGAATTTCCTGCTGATTCCAATCCTGGATCCAAAGACGGGCGCGCCGGATAATAGCCGGTCGGCCAGGGTGTACAAGACGCTGGCAGAGGAGAAGGCTGCGGACGAGCGCTGGGTTGTGGTACGGTACCGAGGAGGTGAAGCTGGGTGTGAGGGATGTCTGCGGATCACAGTCGGGTCAGAGGAGGAGAACGCGATGCTGTTCAAGCGATTGGCGCGCGTGTTGGCCGGTTGAAAAGTCGACCCCCCTTTTTGGGGTCGTATAATGTAACATACAACAGCGGAGGCGACATAAATTGACCACTGGCTCGAGCCAGATAACCCATGGCGAAATCAAAGGCGCCCTCGCCTCAAGAACAATACAGAGCCAGGAGGGCGCGCGAAGAACGAGAAAAGTCGGCGTTGCTGCCCCCAGGTCTCTTCAACCATGGGAATACGTGCTTTATGAACTCGGTCTTGCAGGCTGTGAGTGTCTTGCATCGTCTTGGTTCGGATGCTCACCGTCGTCTAGCTGATCGCTACACGCTACTTGCAACTCGTCGTGCACTTTCAGCCAGTCCCTTTGCCTCTTCCCATCAAGTCTCGCCGCTCCCCCGTCCTCACAAACGCCCATGGCCTCAGCCCCGAGCACGATCAGCCCCGGATTGACGCTCTTCCGGTCGGTGACCAGCTCATCGCCATACTACGGACTGCATGGGACATCCAGAACAACCACAAACGGGAAAACATCAGTCCCAGGTCCGTGGCATCTGTGCGCCATCCACGCTCGCTTTGTTGATTGTCTTGTAGGGACCTCTTGGCCGCAGTCGGAAAAAAGTACGACCAGTATCTCGATTTCCGGCAGCAAGACGCCCACGAGTTTCTATGCCAGCTCCTCGACGCCATCCGTATGGAGGAGATGGATGTGAGTCTCTGCCATCGGCCGCCACTTTGTCCTTGCTTATATCGGTCTCATAGGTCATCAAGCAACGATCGCCACCACCCAAGAAAAAGTGCAAGCGGTCGCAGGCATCCCGACCTCACGATCCCACCACCCCCCAACCCGCCCCCCGAGCCGATGACGAATTGTCATCCTTTGTCGACATGCTTTTTGGCGGAAAGCTTGCCAGCATCCTCGTTTGCCAAGCCTGCAAGCACGTCTCTCACACCTACGAAGACTTCACTGATCTCTGCCTGAGTATGAAGCCGGAAGACTATGTCCGCGAACGGAAGCGTGACAAGCTGAAGCAGTTTGCAAAGAAGATCGGGACTGCCCTCTATGTGGGGACACCCCACCCGCGCGCGTCCTCTGTCCCTGCGACACCCATCCGTGATTCTACTCTAGAACCCAGTAATACCCAACGGAGACGGAGCATCGATCTCGCCGACGTCGGCGATATTGTCGTCGCTAGCAAGCAGGACGCCGGTGTATCCCAAGACGACACTGCAGTGCAAGTACTGCCTTCCCCAGCACAGGGATCACCTTCTGCTCCGGGTACACCCACAGATACCCCACACCCCGTTCCTGTCATAGAACTTCCCGTGCCTGAGCCACATCAGGAGTCGTCGGGTGATTACATCACCCTCAACATGCCCGAAAAGGTAAACGGAAAAGAACGAAAGGACAAGGACGAGAGCTGGACAAAGATTAGCAAGCGAATCAGCGTCTCTGTTGGTCTTACCAAGCGACAGAAAAGCGAGCGAAAAGACAAGAAAGGAACCTCATCTGCGACACCATCGAAGCCCGCAGAGGAAGAGAGTCCTCTGCATCACGCTAGCTCGGTTTCGATCACTCCTGACACAGTCAACGGGCTTGCTTCACCCTTCGCCCAACATGAGAAAGAGTCGACGTCGCTCGGACTTGTCAACGAGAAACTCCAGGCCCAGCTCACGAACGTGAAGCGACATATGTCGACCCAGCGTTCTGGGAACTCCCCATCGGGGTCCTCGGCCCCCCGTTTCCCGTTGATCTCACGCCCTGCGAGTCCTGGAATCCACTCAAAGGTCTCAAAACGCCATCGGCTGCCCAAACCTACTGCAGAAGAAGCGGCATATCTACGAGATATTCTCGCTGATATCAACCCTCCTAACGTTCCAAAGCCTTTTTCAATCTTCAAGCAGTCCAAAGAGCCGGGCTCGACATCCGCGTTTAACTCGCAAAACATCTTTTTGAGGGTCAACCAAATTAACAGAATCGAGGAATGCCTTCGATTGTTCACCTCTGTCGAGGTTCTTGATGGCGAGAATACAGTCCGTTGTCACCGATGTTGGAAGATAGCCAATGGATTCTATCAGCCTCGAGCAAAGGAATCGGCGCAGGACCCAGACTCGTGTACTGAGAGCGAGGACGAGGCTGTCGACGCAAAAACGAACAGCGACCGTGTAGCCCCAAATCCAATACCCGCCAACCCCACCATTTCCGTTCCCTCCTCTTCTGACCCAGCATCCCCGTTGCGTTCTACCACTTCTCTCCAATATACCCAGATATCTCATGATACCCTATCGGCACTAACCCAACCTCCCACGCGCACTTCATCGACACCTAAACACGTTCCTCCTGCACTTCAACTCAACGATGGCTACCCCATCGAACTTGTATCGCCTATCAGTGGATCACTAACCCCAGGAGTATTAGCCGTTCCATCCGTATCAACGACTACTCCCGAGTCCCCCATGTCCGTTCAGACAGCGAAGCCTGCGCCCGCTAGCACCTTGACGCAGACCTCCGATACCATTGAACACTCGTCAAGAATATCACTTAGTGCTCCTCCTGACCAACATCGACAACATGTATCCAGAAGCGGGGACAGCAATACCGAGAGCGAGATTTCCGAAGCCGAGAGCGAAACGCTGCTGTCGGTCTATTCGGACATGTCGTCAGCAGCATCCTCCAACGCATCTCCGAGCGCCTCGCAGGACCACCTACAACAGCCCTCGCCGATGCAAGATACGCGCTCCAAGGACAAGCGACACCCATCCGGCGTGCCGCGCTCCCGACAATACCTATTGCGACCCGCCTACAAGCGGTATCTCATCGCCACGCCGCCACCCATCCTTATCGTTCATCTCAAACGCTTCCAACAACTATCCAAGGCACCTGTCGTCTCGTTCTCCACCGGGTTCAAGAAACTTGACGAGTATATCTCGTTTCCCGAGTACCTCGACTTGGCGCCGTATCTGGCGCCGAGACAGGAGGACTACTTTGACTCTAAAGTGGCGGTAACGCGTGGCCGTGCGCGGAGACAGGCGCCGTGCATGTATAGATTATATGCGGTTGTTGTGCACATTGGCAACATGGTACGTGTGTCGTTCGTGTATGCGCCGTCCACTCCAAGGATGGCTCACCGTGCTCTTCAACGTCATAGCTAGGTGGGCACTATGTCGCTTACACGGCGCTTCCACCGTCGCCTCCTCCCGATACCGACGGGCTACGCCCCCCCGAGAGCGAGAAACCGCGCTCGGCCGCTGGGACAGCCCCGAGGGACTGGGCGTTCATCAGCGATACGATCGTCCGTATGTCATCGTTGGAGGAAGTGCTCAAGAGCAAAGCGTACATTTGCATGTATGAGCGTATCTAACTTATTGGTTTCACTTTTTTTCGTAGCGACGGCGGTTCACCCTAGAGTTATTGTGCCTCATTTTGTGCTTATCTATCTGGTGGTTGTAAGAGGACGGACATGATTTCACTTTTTAATGGTGCTTGGTTATATGTAGAGTACTCGAGGGTATCATAGTCGCGATGTGCTTTTCATCTACTTTAGTTGCTCAAGGGAGTGCAAAGCAGACGGTGCACCACGGACGATAATAACATACGATTATTTTTCATCATGATGGTTACTTTTTGACATAGAGGTCAACCGGTCTATGGAACCCTGCGAGTCACACTCATCAGCACGCGAAACAGGTAACCAAACTGAAACACGCACCTCCTTCTCCAGCCGTTCCCAAATGTTTTGGTGGTCCAAACCCAAGTTTCTCCAGGAGTGCCGGGAACTCGTGCGGGCGCAACCGGAGGTGTCGTGCGTTTTCTCTCAGCCGAGGATCCATGCGGCGTGCCTTGCCATACGTCTCCCAAGCCTGCGGTTCGACGATCAATGCGCCGCCCTGTTTCAACACGCGATGGGCGCGCTGGAACAACGTGATCAGTCCTTGATCGCCGTGATGGAGATGAACCCATTTCGTGATGGAAAACCTGGGTGACGTATCCGTCAGCGTGAATGGGGGTGGTGATGCACGAGGACGTACGCGAGCACGACGTCATAGATGGGTTCGTCGCGGGTAGTGGCCTCGGTGACCCAATCGGTCGTTTGAAACGTGACGTTGTGGGGAAAGATCGCTCGGTGGTCGTCGTCGGATGGTGCGGGGATGGGAAGCGGGCCGTGGCTGTGGGGGCAGGAGACGGGAAAGTAGTCGGCGACGAAGTCGTGCTCGGCGTTGGCATCGAGATGGACGCGTTTGGGGGGCGGGGATCCGTCGACGGGGTGTGGTGGTGGGGATTGGAGGCTCCAGAGGGTGCGTCGACGTTTCCAGGCTGCGCGAACGAGGGTGTCGTCAATGTCGACGCCGACGACGCGGTGTGCGCCCCAGGCGTGTGCTGGGTGGGGGTTGGATCAGCGGGTCTGAGCAAAGGGGAATGTTTGGTACCGATTTCGCATGTGACCCAGCCTTCGTTGCAGCCGACGTCGAGGACGGTCTTTCCGACGAAAAAAGTGGGTGGTAAGAGGGCGATACGGGGATCTCGAAGGGAGGGTCGTTTGGTGTAGTACCTGGACGAGGATGAGACGAGCTAGCCAAGATTCAAAAAGACATTCGTGTTACCCGTGGTAGTTGCCAAAGATTGGATTGGGCATTGTTTGAAGCAAGCAGTGTCGTCTCTTATCCCACATCCATCACCATGCCCGGTCCACGCGCGAAACGAAACAACGCTGCAAAGAAGAACAAGTCGAGGACCGTCAACGTCGCCGTCTTTGTGCCCACAGAGTCTCTGAGAGGCCCACCGCTGCCGCAGTCACTCCAGCACCGTGCGCTGAACAGCCTCGACGAGCTGTCTGCAGATGACTGGGACGAGATAGTCAGGGTGATGTGCGATCACCTCAAGATCCCCGGCATGTCTCGTGCACTTCCCTTGGCCGTGGTGCTGATCCCCGTACACCAGACCTCACAAAGAGGAGCGGACTCAAGAAGGTTTACAACAGTTTCGACGATATTTACAAACGCATCGATGACCTCTTTTCTGCACACCCGGGAAACCAGATTATCAGGGGTGGGGTCGTCGCTATCTACGCCAAGATGTCTGCAGATTCCATCCTCAGGAATCTTCTCTTTCAGAAAAGTGTGTCGCTCGTCATCGTCGCTATCGGGTGCGTAATTGACCACTTTGATAAGGTCTTTTGGCAAAGATCCTTCCTCTCGTCGAAAAGGACAACTCCCGCCATATCGCTCTCAGGGCGTTGACTACCGTTACTCATCATGGTGGGACTGATATACGCAAGGAGATCACTCTACACGCTCCCACCATTGTCAAGGTGCTCCAAGACAACCCGGATGACTTACACGCTGCGGAATTCGCCATCTCCACCCTGGCACACGCTGTCACTGCGTCCATCGACGAACCACAACGTCCCGCAGCGAAATACGTCAAGGCACTCCAGCTCCCCACTCTCTTGCCCATCGTCTTGAACTTTGTCGCAAAGCCCGGTGCCAGTTTGCAATTATTGCACCACGCCCTCGAGTTCTGCGGTCATCTCACCCAGCATTGCACCCAAGAATGCTTGGCGTATCCAGCCGTCATCGATTTCCTGATCGCGTCCATCCGCAGCCCGGATCTCCATTCTCGCTTCTATGCGCTCGGCGCAGTCATTCGATTGCACAAGTCCTCTTTGGACCCAGAATTCCTGTTTAATGACCCCAGCATCCTCATGACCGCGGTGCAACGTGGCCTGCCGAACCACCTTGCCGAGCTTATCGTCAACTATGGCCCCCAACACTGCGAATCGACCATGACACTGCGATCCGTCGCAGAGTACCAGAGAGCGATGCTCCAGTGTGTCCACGACCGCGATCTCTATAAACTGGGGCTCACCCTCGCCGAACTCATTCCTCGCAACGAGTTCTCCATCAACGAGGGTGGGTTCCAAGCCGTCAATCAGACCACGGGCAAACCCGAATTCATCAGCCCCGGTCTTCCATTCACGATGTGGGCCGATGCGCTGCCCGTCTGTGCCAAGGAAATCCGTCAGAGGCGCAGGTCCAGCGAAGAAGACCTTGCTGACATGCTGGACCTCAAGTACTTTGTCATACGCTCACGCATCCCCGAGGCCATCGCCCTCGCAAAGAAATCTATCGAGCGCAACCCCAAGTTCCCCTACTTTTACTACATCATGACGCTCGGTCCGGACCTAGAGGAAGGACTTCGCTATGCGAAAAAGGGTCTCAAGGTCAAGAACGCCACGCCGTTTGTTCGCTACGTGCTCATGTCACGTGCGATCGAGATTGCGGGCAACCTCGCCATCTGCCGTATCCAAGAGTCGACAATCGGGGATCGGAAGTGGGAAGAGGGTTTGTCGCTCTTGAGCAGTGCCTTGGACGATGCGCAAATTTATCTTGCGCAAGCACCGCCAGACACGCGACACAGAAAGAGCGTGCTGTACTGGTTCCTCGCCCTCACCCTCGCTGACAAGGGTCCAGAGCTGTCCGAGGATCTGAGAGAGCTCGATGTAAGCACCTGCCCCTAGCGTTTTTTTTTTTGGCAGACGACCCGTTCTCACCCCCCCATCCCAGAAATACGTGGACCAACTCAAGATCGCCGACGAGTTTTACGCCATATTCGGCGTCGACCCTCCCATGTCACAACTCCGCCAGGCCCAAATGACCATCTTTGAGCGCTACCAATCCGCCGCCAAACAATGGGGACACATCGCCGCGTGCTTCGACAGCACGAGCATCGACCACGAGCACGTCGTTCAGCGCGACAAGCCCGAAGACCAGCTCGCAGCGTGGCTGCACGATTTCCGACACCGGAATGGGGACGATATTGATGATGATTTACCGGAAAAGTCGTCCCACCCCAAGTGGTCGACGAACCCGGCCGAGTTGCACAAGTGTTCGTGGTGCGGGAACCCGAGCGCGGTGCTGCGCAGGTGTGGGGGGTGTGAGAAGGCGAGGTAGGGTGCTCGACGTTTGTGGCTCGTCGAGAAACTGATCGTTTGTTTAGGTACTGTGATGCGAGCTGCCAAAAGTCGGCGTGGTCTGAACACAAGACTGAGTGCAACCCTCGCAAGGCCTCAGGCTCGTCTGTATGAAATGTGAGAATGGATAAGGGAAGAGTTGGATGACAGGATTTGTCCACTCTGCATTGTTTTCTTGTATTACCAATGTGTCGATGTACCCTGTGCTCTCAATCGCTCAAGTATGCTAACAACGTTCCATGTCGATGTATGATACTCAATGTCTACATCGTCCCATGCCACCTCCCTACGTCTTTCGCCGTTTGTTCGATTTACTTGCTTCGAATGCTTCTTCTCGTCTGTCTTGGACTCTTTGCAAAAAGTCCACCTTTTCGAGATATCCGCCACCACGCCTGTTGGTGTCTAGTTGATCCTTGACGTCGCCCGACTGAGAAGCGACGTGGGCGCGCCAATCCATCGTGGATTTGTCGAGCGTCGTGATCTTTTTGGCTTGCGATACCTTAGGTATCGAAGGGAGCGTCGTCCGTGGCTTTCGAGGGCCGGGTCGTTTTGCACCCGGTGTCGACGTGGCTGTCGTCGTCGTCGGTGGTGGCGGCACAGGACTAGGATCAACCGCGGACGGCGGCAGTGGCGGCGCGGGATCCTCACTCCCACTCTCATCCTCCCCTTTACCCTCCCCATTGACTTTTTCCTTGACCACATCTACATCTACCCCATCTGACGTGGAACGTGGGTGTGATGACCATCGTGGCCACTTTTTCGCATCGTCCGAATCCTCGGGCACTTCGACGACCTCCCTAGAACGAAAGAACAAGGCAAAAGCAAAAAACCAGAAGCGCGCATGCGCACGGCGTAAACGCAACGAGTGCACAGTGCGGTGGGGTACGGTGTGAGTCCATTGTCGTGCAGTACGACGAAAGAAAGAAGGGGGGAAAGGGGATACAGGGAATCGACGTACGTGACATGTTTGCCCGCAAACAAGTACGTCTTTTCGATCTTGACTCGTTTCTCTGCGTGCGGTCGAGACTCGGGCTGGGATTGGGATAGTGTCGACGCCGATGTCGATGTACCGTTGGTATTGGAGGGTGGCGTAGACAGGGACGCCTGGAAGCTGGCCCAGAGCGCGTTGCGTTGTCTAGGAAGAGATTTGGGGTATCGTCAGAACACGAGAACGTATAGCGATTCGATGTGGAAAAACACTACTTTTTCTGCTCGGCAACGTCAAGCGCAGGGGCGGTCTCGGGCGCGGGCTCTACTTGTTCTTGATCATCAGAGCTGTCCGAGTCGTGGTCTGTAAACGGAGTTCAGTGTGGTGATACACAAAGAGCGAGAGGTGAAGTACCGTCTACGGGCGGGACATAGTCGAGATCATCATCGGAATCAGAGTTGGTGGTGGGAGGCATGAGGATTGTTTGTCCTTGTTGAATTTAGAGGCTCTTGCATAACATACGCACACAACGCTTCGTTAATCGCAAATCAAATCCAATGTTGAACGCACATCACCCCAACACGCTCTGCAACTCGTCAAGATGACCCAATTTAGTTGGCATCGAGCAGGGTCCTTTCCTGCTAGACGTCCCGAGCAGAATGATATGGGCGCAACGCAAATAAGTATATCACGTCTGACTCCGATCTGTCAGCTGAGGACGGGGTGAAGGCTCGAATACGCCAAGACAATCCAATTTGATACAAAGTATTACAGAAATCAACTCCTTCAAGCCCTAATTCAAAAAAGGGCCAGAGTGAAAGTCCAGCCTTCACTAGTAAGCAAATCAATGTATACACGTAAATCAGGGCTGCAAAGGAGATGATGAATTGCCTGTTGAACATCTAGTTACCAGCAAACGCATCACTGACCAGAAATCATCGCTGATCGGCACGTAGACGTTTGGGCGGTGGTTCTAGATCTCCTTCGGAGATTCCAGCCGTCTCTAACCCTCGCTTGTATGATACTGATGGCCCATGGTCGTCTTGTGCATCACACTCCATGTGAGTGATACGATCATCCGGGTCGCGTGATATCTGCCCTTCATGGGCGGGATGGCTGTCATCAGACACGTCCGACGCTGACCCTTCAAAGTCTTTCCTTGATAGTGACTGTCCTTGAAGAATCTTGCCCATGTGCGTATGCGCGAACGGTCGACCTCTGCTCCGAATGGCAAGAAGTGCCATCACGGAAGGTAACGGTGACCCGGAGAACATGATTGCCATCTCTTCGAAGCCACCAGGGATGTTGAACAGATTTCGCGGTACTGTCGTGTCCTCGATGTCGAGGAAACGACATAATCTCCTATATGATTCGTAGTCTCTGAGATAGAGCTGCCCGGCAAACACGTTCAACTGGTCGATCAAATCCCAGGGTGGGGTCCAATCGGATGGCAGGGGAGGGATGGAATAAAGTCTGAGACCATCGGATGGTTTCATGCGTTCCGATGTGCGGGGTCCATAAACATGGAGGTGGACATTTTCGCTCGCTCTGATGACTGGCATGAAGTAGTTTGCTTCAAATGGGCTCAGCAGAACGAGTACTGGGTTGCGTTCCCTTTTACTCGTCAGAATCCACTGTACGGGTCGGAGATATTGGTCAATGGTGCCTCGGGTGGAGTCAGGCTTGATAGTTTCGCGGAAATCCACCGTTGCCAAGACACGTGGACTCCAGACGTCCGCATCACAAGTAGCCGCTGAACTCTTTCCCAGCATTGCAAAGACTGGTTGAAAGGAGCTGCCTGAATGGAATGGAGGGACGATACCGGTCTTTACGAACTTCTCAACATCCGGATGAACAAGATGCTGCAACGCTTCTGCCTTTGGAGGCAGCTCCACCTCGCGTTCCCGCTCCCGCTCGCGGTGGACCTCCCGTTCTTGTTCTTCGTCTATCCGTGCTTTTGGAAGTGATAGTTGAACGCCGAGATGTTTGCATCGTTGGAGGATCTCTGGGTCTAACGCAGACAAGGTGTTCGACGAATGCGTAGTTTCGCAGGGTGCATACAGATTACCCAGTGATTTAAGCTCTGGCTGGAGCCATGCATCCGTCAGCTTCTTTCGTGTGAGCCTTCCCTTGGCGAATTGGGACCAGGCATTGTATCTCGATTTATGGCTCATGCCTTGTTGTGCCCAGTAAGGAGCTCGCTGCTGAATATCACTCCAGGTCTCGCGTATTGCCCAGCACAAGATGTCCACGGTAGTGACTTGGGTGTCTGGGGCCGTCTTGCCGACTACCGCACGGACATTGTGATCAACCTCGGGCGGTGCCAAAAATATCACCGAGTGACCGTGACCCAGCTTCCGCATTCGCATGCAACCTGAAAACCACAAATCATGAGATCCGGCGATTCAATGACGCAATAACGGCGCCAAAACGAACCCTGCACCAGAGCATCCTTTGTCACCTTAGGACCCAGTGTAACAGCCGCTCGCGACCCGATAGGGAGTTTGATGTCAGTCCCCCTTGTATGTGCATGGTCCAGATAGATGACACAGCGGTCTAACTGTTGGGAAAGCGATGATGATAGCGCGGGTAGAGTTTTTCCATTTCGTGTAAGCACCGTCAGTTCATCATTCTCGTTGAAATGGATCGCTCCAGTTGCATCAGGGGAGATCTTGAGCCATGCCTCAGCCACCTCCCAGTTGGAAAGGTCAAGTATCTGCGAGCCAACATCCAGCAAAACACGAATTTCAGGCCGTTGCTCAGCTACCATTTGGAGGAGCGTATGGGTAGACCGTGGTTTCTCGCTGTCACCAATCACCATATAAGAACTGTTTTCGGACTGAAGAAGATACCCGAGAACCCTGGCGTTGGTTCCCTTCTGATGGTCGAGGTCGCGCTGAGCGATAGACATAGGCAGCAGCCATTGGCCGTCGTTAGTTCCTGAAAATCCTAATCTTCACTTCAGCCAGATAGAACTACCGGATATGAAGTACCAGTTGACGCACCCGTTATAAGCCTCTCCCGCTCCTCTGCCAAATCCCAGCTAGATCCGGAGATTTTCCAGGGAAATTCTTTTGCCTCCTTCGGGAACACCACTCGCGAAAGATAGAAATCGATGGCTGCTTGATTGGTAGAGAAAAGCGGGAAAATGACCTTGTCCCATTGCTCTGATGACCTGAGGTTGATATCGCTGGGTTTTAGAAGCGAATCCGGCACTGACTCGCAATCTTGTATCCAGAGTGCGTATTCCGTGGTGGGGTTATCCTGGTCTAGTAGAGTTTCGAAAGAAGCTCTTAGCTGTTCCTCGCTGAGACCGGTGTAGTAATACGATAGGCACGTGAGAATGATGGTGAGATCTGGATGCCCGAACTGAGGTGCTGGCATGTCCTTAGCTCGATATGGAACAGCAAGCATTGTGCGGGAGCGCCTTAAGTGTACCCAAGGTGACGGGTTGAAGTCTGGGCCATAGTCAACACGCCATCTCAATTTCGTAAGAGCAAAGAGGAGAATGTCGGAGGTAAAAAGACCGCGGAGTAGTAGTAGTCCGCTCCAAAGATGACTCTGGTCAGAACATTTAGCGTACTCCTCTACCTTCTTTGCCGTAGCCGGAACCTGGAGGACATTCTCGTCAGATATGAAGCTCCGAATCGCATCGCGTAAGGCTGGGGATACGTCTTGAAAGTTGAAATTGGGAAGCTTTCCGGACATTACGTCTTCTACAATGGATGATATCAGGCGTTGACCAACTCCAGGGGCTTGCCGCACGATCCGAACGTGCGGAAACGATCCGGAAGAGTTGTTTTCACACTCTACGGAGTCTGGAGCATGTCGCGAGAGGGAATGTACGTGCTTCTTCACAAGCCTGAGGATGCGCTGAGTGATCGTCCACCGGTCAGGATACCCGTCAACATGTTGCTGTGGGCCCATCGTGTAGACCAATTGGAACCGTGCATGCAGGATATCGTCGCTTTCGTCCAAGATATCTCGAGCATGACTGTAAAGCCACTTCTGAAGCTCCAGCCACTCGGAAGCACTCCTTGAAGCAGCATGAGCGTCCCCGTTGTTAGCCCAAGCAGAGTGTTTTATGCTTGAGCGGCTTGGCGATCGCTTCAGCAATCGAAACATGCTGTTTACATGACCACCTCCCTGGCATTATGGCGAGTTAGTCAGTGAAATCAATAATTGTCAATGCTCAATTATTCATACGCACTGAGCTGGGCGACAAAGCTGCCGTGACGTGCTTGAAAGTCGACCCCTCATCCTGTGTTAATAGGTCGGTTGTAAATTTGCCTTCACGTATCTGCTCCTCAATGCCCATCAGCTTGAGCGAGACAACATGCTCGGGCCGGGCAAGTAAGACTCCACGCTCAGCCATGCAGCGAGACATAAGCTTATGAAGATCATCAATTTGAAGGCTAATCACCCTGCCTTGCTGGTCGTACTCGGGAGCGCGAGAGAAGGGAAGATAGTATATTGGTCTGTTAGTGAGCCCGCCGAGGCGAGCGACCAGTAGGTCGAACATCTGCGTTGTCAATGCTTTTGGGACAATGACACGGACGAGCTGTTTGCCATCAGCAAGAGCAGCCGCAGCAATGGGGATGATCACGGAGGACTTTCCATCCCCCATGTTAACCTGCATCACGGTGTTTTTGCCCGATCGTGGGGACATGATTTGCATGGCAGTTTTTGCTTGTGCACGCCGAATGAGAAAATTTCCTTGGATCTGACAAACACAAAGAACGGTGTTAGTACCGGCGACAAGCACTGAATAGTAGAAACGAACCTGGATTAACAGCCAATCCGGATACTCTTCAGCCTTCCATCCATCGCACCCCTCATTCTCCAACTCCTTTGAAAACTCTTCTTCAAGGCCATCCAGTGCGAATCTAAGCAATCTCCGTGCACGCTGTAGGTCCAGAAGGACTAGCGCCAGCCGTATCAAGCATTTCTTCCAGTGTGGAGGGATTTCAATCGGTGAGGTCGATGCGAGATATCGCAATAGGACATCTGCACTAACTGGTGGCCACTGATAACTTTCTTTGAGCGCCTGTTCATGTGGATCGTTTGTTGGACCCAAACCCTCCTTCAGAATGCCCAGAAAGCACAGGTAAATTTCCCTGCACCGCAGATAGTGCTCCTTAAGCTCCTCAACACTATTCTCTCCACCCACTCCGTAAGTCTTTTGAGACTCAACGTCAACATGTTGTGCACTGGCACCGAGGTGAGCAAGGTATTCCTGTTGGAATGCGGAATCTGTCCGTAAAGAGCAGGACTTGAATAGCGGATCCAATTCGGGGATATCGCCTGCTGATGTCCGACTTGTGAGACTGACGCGACGCAAAGTGGTGCGGGTTGGTGGTTCCGGTGCTCGTCTGTTGCAAATCAAGTAATCAAGTGTCACTTTCTTCGTAGATGGACGTGGAGACACTGCCAGTGATTCTGTGCATAGGAGAGTGGATATCCCTGGTCCTGCGGGGCCGCTCATGGAAAAATGATTGCTTTCACCGTAGTCGTAGTCTTCACAAAGGCTTGGTCCAAAAAGAATGTGCTTCTCTTGTCCACCGACTTCTTCAAACCAAAACTTCGAGTCCCAATCCCAGTAATGTCTATTTCGGATTTCCTTGATAGCAGCACTGACTTGAGGATATTGGGCTAAAGCCCACCTCGGAAATAAGGATTGCAAACTGATCCCAGTGGGTCCATTAACTCGGAGTTTCATGATTGACCGACATGCCCCCGACCGTAAAATATGAAGTGCAGCCTGGACTCCTGTTTTACCTGTCAGTGGATCAGGCTGATGGTAGTTGGTCACGGCATGCAAAGAAGCAAGAAATAGGATGCTAATCAGGCTGCCATTCCCTATTAAGCAACCCAATTCTGTGTCCACATTGTAGGCAAGATATGGTGGCCCACCATGGAATTCAGCATAGGCATAGATCTGAACCTGATTACCACCATGGATTATGGGATAACCATTTGGTATCAGGACACATCTATGGATAAGTGCTTCTGGGACTTGAAGAGTTCCTGCAAGGGTTTTTGGCCGAAGAACAAGGAGGTTCTCCAAACTGAGCAATGTCTCAATGCATTGATTCTCATCATAAACCATGTCCTTGAAATCGCAGGACTCGAGTTCTCCCCCTGCATTGACAAAGAAGGATAGGTGATACCTCGGCAAAGTGATGCCAAGGGAAAGCCATGAGATTGATGCTGATGGGACTCGGGAAGTTGTAATCAAGAGATCTTTGAATAGGCTTTCCGACCCCCCTAAGTTGACTTTGTTGAGACACCCGAAGCACTTCAAACCCATTTCCCAGGTTGGGCTTCGGACATCCACGAGGGTTTCACAACCTTTGTGTACACGATATTGCCCAAATGCACAGTCAATCCTCCAGTGCTCGGGAGATTCTTCCCAAAGTTGCTTGGTAGGACGTATTTCAATGATCTTTGTTGACAGATTCAACCAATGAACATGATCATCAATGAGTGCTGGCGGAAGGTCTTCTTGGAGTTTTTTCGAAGGGATGAGTTCGAATATCTCGTTTGGTTGACTGCCTTGTGTCCGAACCACCAGGCTGTCATCTCGTAGTGAAAAGTGCACCTGTAGTAGATAATTGTAGTCACGTCACCAAGGGCACTAGCATTGGACATTTACCTTATGTTCAAGGGTCGTGAAATCCATTCCTGGGAGATTAGATGACACGACAATGAAGCCTTGCTGTAAACGATGGTCAGGAATGTTTGGTGATATCAAAAAATCACACTAATATGCATACATCACGAAAGATTTCCTGGTAAAGTCCTGGTGACTTCCAGACCGGACCCTGCAACGATCCATCCAACTGGAATGACCGACCACCCACATGAAGTGCTCCATCGAGCAGGTTGATCTGTACTGCTTGCGAGGGTTGGTCCATGGTCACATTGGTTTGGCACGTAAACCAACAAGTATTTGGGTACTGCTCCCATCTCTGGATACCTGATGAATGACTAGCGAAAATCCTGCCAACTGCAAGGTCAACACCATAGTCTGATGGATCATCAAGAATTGTGTCCCTCAAGATCTGTTCGAGAATAAAGGAGAGACGACTATCTCGTTGACGGAGTCGGCTTAGATAGGTGTCGATGAACGCTGAGGAGGTGAAACTGAATGAGTGTCGAGGGTGCTGGCACTCAGGGAACTAGACATACATAAGTCAGGATCAACTGCGCGCATAAAGAAGGCGCAAGAAAGAAAGGCATCGACATCCTCTGCGGAATGAAAGAGCTTGTGGAAGGTGGCAGGGTGAGCGTCAAACGTGCTACGACAAGCAGCAGCCACGTCCAGCAAGAGTTTCCCGCGTTCTCGGTTCATAGGCGCCTTCGACAGGTCGTATGACAGCTCCTGCACCCAAATGAAAGTTTTCCTACGTACACCACGAAGAAGTGTGATGGCTCGCTCTGTGGTGTCTTCGCTGGGGCTCGACATAAGTACGCGGGTGAGCAACAAAGAAATGGAGTTCATCAACATCCCGTCAATTGAACCGGCCCCAACATCCATGAAAAGGCTCTCCAGCTCATCCAGAAGGGCAGTGCAAAAGGACGAGTCCTGGGTTTCTTGATGCCAGATCCATGTCCCTGTATTTAGATCAAGTGGTCCAACTTGAAAGGCGGCGTGAGCGATGAGAAAATGAACTTCACGACGACGGAGGTTGAGAGTTCTACAGCGCAGCCCCTGTAGAACGTTGACCCACTGTAGTGAGCCACCACTACGCAAATGTGCAAACATAATAAATTCATCGGCGGAGAGATCAGGAGGGCAGTCTGCTTGAGTAGCCAAGATGTCGTTGGACGTGTGAGAGGTAGAATCTGTGTATTCATCACGACCCAGTTTACCGGGCCACGGAAAGCCTACAACGTATCTGTGTTTGAGGTTGGACGAAAGCTCCCAATGTCTGCAGGACCTCCCTGCTTGCCGTGTCTGAATCGAGAGCGTCCCGTAAGAAGCGAATTGGACTCGATAGGGATGTTGAACAACATAACGTAGCATCGGGCTACCAGAACCCTCTGGATAATAATAGGCGAGGTGAATTTGGACGCGCAGAGGTGGGCTTTGGCACTCGGTGGCAAAGTAAGGCTGCAATGCAGGAACGTTCGCAACTAGATAGTGTCCTTCTTCTGTGTCAAGAGGCTCGGGAAAATCAACAGTGAGAAGGTGATAGCCATTCAGAATGCAAGGCGCAGCAGAACGCCAGATACGGACGCACACTGGACATTGCAATTCGAATGTGATGACTTTGGCGTGTACTAGCGAGCCGGGAAGTGGTGATTGAGAAACGCCTGCATTCTCAGCCAGTTGTTGCGGAGGTATATGCTGTTGGTGTTCTCCGTATCCATCGTAGGTGTGTGTAAGATTATTGTCCCGACGCTGCGAGCCAACACGCCCTGCAATCTTTTTCATCGTCTCTCCTTCGATGCGCGCTTTAAGCTGTCGAAGATGTGGGGATTGATCATAATAACGGGCTGGGAAACTGTCTTCTGTAAATTCGTCCGAAAGCACCGACCATCCCGGTCGCGATCGAGAGTGGCGTGCAGACAGGTACTGGTATGCGCAGGAAAGACGATGGAGACTTGTTGCCCTACGTAAGAGCAAGTTTTCCAAGACAGCAGTCGAAATCCCAGGGGGATAGTCGGCGAGCATGGGAATCTCCTTCACAACTAGCTTGTCTAAGACGATGAAAAGCTCGATCGCCGTCAATAGCCTGATGGATGTATCCTCTGGATCCAGTCCGAACTGCCCTATATATGCCTTCGTCAAGTATTTATCCATCAAGATTCCAAGCTGTGCGCATGCCTCGTCGATATTCGTGACGCAGGCAAACCATTCATCAATGCCCTGCTCTACCGATCGCTCGAAGTCATAGAGAGTGGAATCAGGATCGGCATCATATGCCTCGTCGAAAAAGGACCCATTCGAAGACAAGAAGTCCTCAATGGTTCCGCAGCGACGGTGGCTGGGATGGAAGGGTGTACCAACGGATTCGTGGCCAACATTATCAAGAAGATTTTGGATGTATTCACGACTGTTCAAGAGCGAGGCTTGGGTATCTCTTGTGAGTTCATCCTGGGAAGGATTCCGAAAAGGGGATGGGCGGACGCTTAACTCCTTTCGCCTGCCAGCAATGATTTCTCGAAGGCGATCGCATGTTTTCAGTGCCACGTCGGAGAGCCAGTCAGGGACAGAGGAGTTAAGCTTGCTCAGACGTCGGAGAATTCGAGACAACATCAAGTGAAGCAAATCGCTGGAAAGGCTTGTATTCCGTGCATCGCTCGCAAGGGTGCACATGAAGAACAATATGGATCGCTTGTAGGAAGGATATCCAGGAGAACAATTGGTGGTCATTTGTATTGTGACCCTGATGAGAAGCCAAAGAGCGGAGCGACGCCAAACACCCTCATCAGGCTTGATCATCCTTATCCGGCCAACATGGTCACGGATGCGTTTATGCAATGTCCCACGTTCGGTTACACGAGCGATATTGACAGCGCGACCAACGCTTTGCAAGACGCTATCAAGCAATATGTTGATGTATCGTGTATGGGCGGGGGGAAGGAGAGGAACATCCGACTCGACGATATTGGTGCGAGAGAGAAAGTTGGCAAATTCAAGTTGGAAGTCCCGGTCGTTAAGCACTTCGCTCGGGATCTCAGCGGCAGACCCAGGATACGAGAGTGACAGAGGTCCTTCCGCTCTCTCTACAGCATCGCTGCTTGGGGACACCTCAAAAGCCTCGCACAGTACAGAATCCTCCCGCCTTGCGAGGATAATTGCAGCATTTTGGCGTCGGATTAAAAATGCGAGGACATCTAGGGATTGTCAACACGGACATATAGGAAACAGGAAACCTGTGAACGTACCTCCCGCTTGCATTCCCCGCAGTTGGCAGATGACATGGTCACTGTCTATGTCTTCAGGCTGGACAGAGGCTTGTAGGTTGTCTAACATCTTTGCGATGCGATGCCACTGATCTTGTTCAGAGGTTCCATGGACGTGGGTGCCATAAGCATGGGCAGCAGCGCATACTGCACGCGCTAGGAAATGATTGTTCGCTGGGGTATAGTCGTCGGCGTCGGGAGGCTGGACAGGAAAGAAGACATGGGTAACAGTATATTCCAATGATCCAGGAGTATGAGCAAATATTGTTTGCAGGTTGGGGCTATCGGTCATGGATGTGTCAGTAGACAGGGTGGTATCTGCGCAAGAACAGTGTGAGAGATTGTGAGTCACTGGCTTACAGCATTCGTTTCCTCTCGCATGGAGGATCTCGACGGTGCTCGTCTCTCATGACTATCGAGGTACTAGAGGCATTAGACGTTGCAAACGCGGGTTGTTCAAACAGCCTATTCAGCTATGCGTATCGAGCTCGACTTCAAAGCCTTGGGCCTTTCCGGCATGTCGAAACCCACAGTGGTGCAGTTGTGTCCAAGGAGACAGAATTCCAAAGAGCTGGCGGGTTTCAAGAACACTACCTGGCTCGCTCCGTGAGGGATATCCCCCCATGATGGTTGCCCCAGTGTTCGCGGGGGTGCGCCGCTCTTTGTTTATGACACTAGCACACTAGTAAACGCCGTGCATGCAGTACCCCTGCTCTTTCCATGGAACAAGCTCAAAGGCGATTGACCAGGACCATTCGATTCACGGATATTCATGTAATTTATTGTCACCGCCTGTGCTTACAATCCGTCCAAGGTTGCTGCCTGAATATACGGGTTTGCATGGGATCCATCCAATGTTCGACGCACTGTCCCGGTCCCATCATGGACACCGTTTGTAACAGACATGCTGACGAGTACGGTGTTGGTAGCACTGCTGGTGGTTGCTCTCGTCGAGTTCCGGGTAGACATCGTAGTTTTATTTGTTGCTTTGCCATGCACCTTGTTCGTGGCTTGCGAAAGGTCTCGTATTCGTTCAACTCCAAGAACTATTTTGTGCTTGCACAAAATAGATGACAGAACGAAAACGTACTCAGCCCTGGTGGCCATTATGGCGACATACGAGGTCAACAGCTTTGGTCTAGGGCTGGTGACCCCGCACGCGTGAATACCTGACCTCCCAGAATGCAAAACAGTCACCCGTACAGCTGCAGGTTCGATGACACCCCAACGTATTCTCTTTTCTCGTCGCATACTAAGTACTCTTGCAGACAGACTGCGCGAAGCAATAGACTACATGGTTAGGGAGGGAATGTAAACAACGGAATTGAATCAAGACTGAAGAGAAGGAATGAACCGGAGAAAACTTCACCCTGAACGAGAGCAACGAGCGGCGTCACGAGAATTGGACAGGTTGAATGAACGACAGAGCGGGGCTCACTGGCACGATGCCCGATGTCTCCACTTCTAGTGCACGGAGGTAAAGGAACGATGCAATGAATGAACAAAGGGGAAGCAGCGGTCGAGGAGAACAGAACTAGTGGAACAAACTCACTGCTCGAGCGTGATTGTTGCAATTGTGAACAGTATGGAAATAATGAAAACGGACGAGAAATAAAGGGGACGGAAGGAACAAAGCGAGTCGAGAAGATGGAATACTCATCGTGTGGCGTTGAATGGCAAGCTCAAGCGCCAACACATAACCTTGCATTTGGCCCAATGGCACAATACAAGAAGGTCGTCGACCGTCTGGTGGGAATCACGTTGAAGGTTTCTTGCGAAAGAACGACTTTGCCCAACTTGATGTCGGCTGCGCCTCGTCGTCGTCGAGGTCCAAGCTACCCCGTTCTTCAAGATTGTCCTCGCAGAAAGACCCGCTTGAACGCGTGTAATGGAAAGGTTAACAAACTTAACATGGCGCCGGAATTGCGTGTTCTTGTGGTGGAATTTCTAAGTAAGACCTGGAAGGCCTTTTGTCCTGGTGGAGTCACCGCACTTACCTCGAGATCGATATCATTGAGTAGGAAGCTAGTACTTGTCGGCTGTGACGAATTCAAGTGGCTGCCAGTGGGTGGTCTAGATCCTTCAAGTTGACAGGACAATTAAACACCACACAACGGGGCCTACCCACCTTAAGCGTCGCGTTGGGAATGTCAGCAGAATCTTCCGATGAAAGGGTCTCAAGGTCAAGAACTACGTGCTCATGTCACGTGCGATTGAGATTGCCATCGGATCGGAAGTGGGAAGAGGGTTTGTCGCTCTTGAGCAGTGCCTTGGACGATGCGCAAATTTATCTTGCGCAAGCACCGCCAGACACGCGACATAGCAAGAGCGTGCTGTACTGGTTCATCGCCCTCACCCTCGCCGACAAGGGTCCAGAACTGTCCGAGGATCTGAGAGAGCTCGATGTAAGTACCTGCCCCTAGCTTTTTTTTTTTGGCAGACGACCCGGTCTCACTCTCCATCCCAGAAATACGTGGACCAACTCAGGATCGCCGACGAGTTTTACGCCATATTCGGCGTCGACCCTCCCATGTCACAACTCCGCCAGGCCCAAATGACTATTTTTGAGCGCTACCAATCCGCCGCCAAACAATGGGGACACATCGCCGCGCGCTTCGACAGCACGAGCATCGATCACGAGCACGTCGTTCAGCGCGACAAGCCCGAAGACCAGCTCGCAGCGTGGCTGCACGATTTCCGACACCGGAATGGGGACGATATTGATGATGATTTACCGGAAAAGTCGTCCCACCCCAAGTGGTCGACGAACCCGGCCGAGTTGCACAAGTGTTCGTGGTGCGGGAACCCGAGCGCGGTGCTGCGCAGGTGTGGGGGGTGTGAGAAGGCGAGGTAGGGTGCTCGACGTTTGTGGCTCGTCGAGAAACTGATCGTTTGTTTAGGTACTGTGATGCGAGCTGCCAAAAGTCGGCGTGGTCTGAACACAAGACTGAGTGCAACCCTCGCAAGGCCTCAGGCTCGTCTGTATGAAATGTGAGAATGGATAAGGGAAGAGTTGGATGACAGGATTTGTCCACTCTGCATTGTTTTCTTGTATTACCAATGTGTCGATGTACCCTGTGCTCTCAATCGCTCAAGTATGCTAACAACGTTCCATGTCGATGTATGATACTCAATGTCTACATCGTCCCATGCCACCTCCCTACGTCTTTCGCCGTTTGTTCGATTTACTTGCTTCGAATGCTTCTTCTCGTCTGTCTTGGACTCTTTGCAAAAAGTCCACCTTTTCGAGATATCCGCCACCACGCCTGTTGGTGTCTAGTTGATCCTTGACGTCGCCCGACTGAGAAGCGACGTGGGCGCGCCAATCCATCGTGGATTTGTCGAGCGTCGTGATCTTTTTGGCTTGCGATACCTTAGGTATCGAAGGGAGCGTCGTCCGTGGCTTTCGAGGGCCGGGTCGTTTTGCACCCGGTGTCGACGTGGCTGTCGTCGTCGTCGGTGGTGGCGGCACAGGACTAGGATCAACCGCGGACGGCGGCAGTGGCGGCGCGGGATCCTCACTCCCACTCTCATCCTCCCCTTTACCCTCCCCATTGACTTTTTCCTTGACCACATCTACATCTACCCCATCTGACGTGGAACGTGGGTGTGATGACCATCGTGGCCACTTTTTCGCATCGTCCGAATCCTCGGGCACTTCGACGACCTCCCTAGAACGAAAGAACAAGGCAAAAGCAAAAAACCAGAAGCGCGCATGCGCACGGCGTAAACGCAACGAGTGCACAGTGCGGTGGGGTACGGTGTGAGTCCATTGTCGTGCAGTACGACGAAAGAAAGAAGGGGGGAAAGGGGATACAGGGAATCGACGTACGTGACATGTTTGCCCGCAAACAAGTACGTCTTTTCGATCTTGACTCGTTTCTCTGCGTGCGGTCGAGACTCGGGCTGGGATTGGGATAGTGTCGACGCCGATGTCGATGTACCGTTGGTATTGGAAGGTGGCGTAGACAGGGACGCCTGGAAGCTGGCCCAGAGCGCGTTGCGTTGTCTAGGAAGAGATTTGGGGTATCGTCAGAACACGAGAACGTATAGCGATTCGATGTGGAAAAACACTACTTTTTCTGCTCGGCAACGTCAAGCGCAGGGGCGGTCTCGGGCGCGGGCTCTACTTGTTCTTGATCATCAGAGCTGTCCGAGTCGTGGTCTGTAAACGGAGTTCAGTGTGGTGATACACAAAGAGCGAGAGGTGGAGTACCGTCTACGGGCGGGACATAGTCGAGATCGTCATCGGAATCAGAGTTGGTGGTGGGAGGCATGAGCATTGTTTGTCCTTGTTGAATTTAGAGGCTCTTGCATAACATACGCACACAACGCTTCGTTAATCGCAAATCAAATCCAATGTTGAACGGGCATCACCCCAACACGCTCTGCAACTTGTCAAGATGGCCCAATTTAGTTGGCATCGAGCAGGGTCCTTTCCTGCTAGCCGTCCCGAGCAGAATGATATGGGCGCAACGCAACAAGCATATCATGTCTGACGATCTGTCAACTGAAGACGCGGTGAAGGCTCGGATACGCCGAGAGCATCTAATCACTGTTTATACATCATGGTTGTATTGTAGGTGTTCAACCTACTACATACAAATATCAATATAGTTCGGCTCCTTCAAGCCCTATTTCAAAAAAGGGCCAGAGTGAAAGTCTAGGCTTCAATATCGCAGAGATCCAATTTACTAGTACAGGATTCAATGTTGTTGGCTCTCTCAAGCCTTAATTTAAGAGGTGCGGGATACATGGATCGGTCCTTCGACCGACAATGGTATCACCAACAAAATCAATATAAACATGCAAATCAAGGCTAGGAAGAGATGATGAGTTCCCCGTTGACCTTTAGTTACCACTGGCAGCAAATGCATCACTGACCGGAAATCATTATTGATCCACACGTAGACATTCTTGCGGTGGCTTTAGATCTCCTTCGGACGATATTCCATCCGTCTCTAACCCTCGATTGTGCGATTGAAGTAATACTGAAGACCCACGTTCGTCGTGCGCATCAGAACCCACTGTGTCCGACGGTAGCGGGCTTATAGTAGTTATACGGACATCCGAGTCGCATGGCGTCTGCCCATCGTAGTCAGTATGGCTGTCATCAGATCCGAGTCGCATGGCGTCTGCCCATCGTAGTCAGTATGGCTGTCATCAGACGCGTCCGACATTGACTCTTCAAAGTCTTTCCTTGATAGTGACTGTCCTTGAAGAATCTTGCCCATGTGCGTATGTGTGAACGGTCGACCTCTGCTCCGAAAGGCAAGAAGCGCCATCACGGAAGGTAACGGCGACCCGGAGAACATGATTGCCATCTCTTCGAAACCACCAGGGATGTTGAACAGATTCCGCCGTACTGTCGTATCCTCGACATCGAGGAAACGACATAATCTCTTATATGATTCGTAGTCTCTCAGATAGAGCTGCCCAGCGAACACGTTCAACTGGTCGATCAAATCCCAGGGTGGGATCCAATCGGATGGCAGAGGGGGGATGGAATAAAGTCTGAGATCATCGGATGGCTTCATGCGTTCGGATGTGCGGGGTCCATAGACATGGAGGTGGACATTTTCGCTCGCTCTGATGACTGGCATGAAGTAGTTTGCTTCAAATGGGCTCAGCAGAACGAGTACTGGGTTGCGTTCCTTTTCACTCGTCAGAATCCACTGTACGGGTCGGAGATATTGGTCCATGGTGCCTCGGGTGGAGTCAGGCTTGATAGTTTCGCGGAAATCCAACGTCGCCAAGACACGTGGGCTCCAGACGTCCGCGTCACAAGTAGCCGCTGAACTCTTTCCCAGCATTGCAAAGACTGGTTGAAAAGAGCTGCCTGAATGCAATTGAGGGACGATACCGGTCATCACGAACTTCTCAACATCCGGATGAACAAAATGCTGCAACGCTTCTGCCTTGGGAGGCAGCTCCACCTCGCGTTCCCGCTCTCGCTCGCGGTGGACCTCCCGTTCTTGTTCTTCGTCTATCCGTGCTTTTGGAAGTGATAGAACACCGAGGTTTTTGCAACGTTGGAGGATCTCTGGGTCTAGCGCCGACAGGGTGCTCGACGGATGCGTAGTTTCGCAGGGTGCATATAGATCAGCCAGCGATTTGAGCTCCGGTTGGAGCCATGCATCCGTCAGCTTCTTTCGCGTGAGCCCTCCCTTGGCGAATTGGGACCAGGCATTATATCTCGATTCATGACTCATGCCTTGTTGTGCCCAGTAAGGAGCTCGTTGCTGGATATCACTCCAGGTCTCGCGTATCGCCCAGCACAAGATGTCCACGGTAGTGACCGGAGTGTCTGGATTTGTCTTGGCGACGACCGCACGGATATTGTGGTCAACCTCGGGCGGTGCAAAGAACATAACTGAGTGACCGTGACCCAGCTTCCGCATCCGCATGCAACCTGAAAACCACAAACCATGAGATCCGGCGATTCAATAACGACGCCAAAACGAACCCTGCACCAGAGCATCTTTTGTCACCTTGGGACCTAGCGTAACAGCCGCTCGTGACCCGACAGGGAGTTTAATGTCAGTCCCTCTTGTATGTGCATGATCCAGATAGACGACACAGCGGTCTAACTGTTGGGAAAGCGACGACGATAGCGCTGGTAGAGTTTTTCCATTTCGTGTAAGCACCATCAGTTCATCATTCTCGTTGAAATGGATAGCTCCAACTGTATCAGGGGAGATCTTGAGCCACGCCTTAGCGACCTCCCAATTGGAAAGATCGAGTATCTGCGAACCAACATCCAGCAAAACACGAATTTCAGGCTGTTGCTTAGCTACCATTTGGAGGAGCATATGAGTAGATCGTGGTTTGTCGCTGTCACGAATCACCATATAAGAGTTGTTTTCGGATTGAAGAAGATATCCGAGAACCCTGGCGTTAGTTCCCTTCTGATGGTCGAGGTCGCGCTGAGCAATAGACATGGGTAGCAGCCACTGGCCGTCGCTCGTACCTGAAAATCCTAGTTATTATTTCAATAATCAAATTGAACTACCGGGGATGAAGCACTGGTTGGCGCACCCGTTATAAGCTTCTCCCGCTCCTCTGCCAAATCCCAGCTAGATCCGGAGATTTTGTAAGGAAATTCTTTTGCCTCCTTCGGAAACACCACTCGCGACAGATAGAAATCGATGGTTGCTTGATTGGTAGAGAAAAGCGGGAAAATGACTTTGTCCCATTGCTCTGATGATCTGAGGTTGATATCATTGAGTTTCAGAAGCGAGTCCGGTACTGACTCGCAATCTTGTGTCCAAAGTGTGTATTCCGTGGTGGGGTTGTCCTGGTCTAGTAGAATTTCGAAAGAAGTTCTTAGCTGTTCCTCGTCGAGGCCGGCGTAGTAATACGATAGGCACGTGAGAATGATGGTGAGATCTGGATGCCCGAACTGAGTGTCACGCGCTGGCATATCTTTGGCTCGATATGGAATAGCAAGCATTGTACCGGGATCCTCTAAGTCCGGACCATAGTCAACGCGCCATCTCCGTCCCGTAAGAGCAAACAAGAGAATGTCGGAGGTAAGGAGACCACGGAGTAGTAGTAGTCCACTCCAAAGATGACTTTGGTCAGAACATTTAGCGTACTCCTCCACCTTCTTTGCCGTAGCTGGAACCTGGAGGACATCCGCGTCAGATATGAAGCTCCGAATCGCATCGCGTAGGGCTGGGGATACATCTTGAAAGTTGAGATTGGGAAGCTTTCCGGACATTACGTCTTCTACAATGAATGATATCAAGTGTTGACCGATTTCAGAGGCTTGCCGCACGATCCGAACGTGCGGAAATGATCCGGGTGAGTTGTTTTCATACTCTACGGAGTCTGGAGCATGTCGCGAGAGGGAATGTATGTGCTTCTTCACAAGCCTGAGGATGCGCTGAGTGATCGTCCACCGGTCAGGATACCCGTCAATATGTTGCTGTGGGCCCATCGTGTAGACCAATTGGAACCGTGCATGCAGGATTTCGTCACTTTCGTCCAAGATATCTCGAGCATGACTATAAAGCCATCTCTGAAGCTTCAGCCATTCGGAAGCACTTCCCGAAGCAGCATGAGCGTCTCCATTGTTAGCCCGAGCATTGTGCTTTACGCTTGAGCGGCTTGGCGATCGCTTCAGCAATCGAAACATGCTGTTTACATGAGTATCTCCCTGGCATTATGGCGAGTTAGTCAGCGAAACCAATAATTGTCAATATCAATTATTCGTACGCACTGAACTGGGCGACAATGCTGCCGTGATGTGCTTGAAAGTCAACGTCTGATCCTGTGTTAACAGGTCGGTTGTAAATTTGCCTTCACGTATCTGCTCTTCAATGCCCATCAGCTTGAGCGAGACAACATGCTCGGGCTGGGCAAGTAAGATTCCACGCTCAACCATGCAGCGAGTCATGAGCTTATGAAGATCATCAATTTGAAGGCTCATCACTTTGCCTTCGTAGTCGTACTCGGGAGTACGAGAGAAGGGCAGGTAGTATATTGGTCTGTTAGTGAGCCCGCCGAGCCGAGCGACCAGTAGGTCGAACATCTGCGTTGTTAACACTTTTGGGACAATGACACGGACGAGCTGGTTGCCATCAGCGAGAGCTGCAGCAGCAATAGGGATGATCACGGAGGACTTTCCATCCCCCATGTTGACCTGCATCACGGTGTTTTTGCCCGATCGTGGGGACATGATTCGCAGGGCAGTTTCCGCTTGAGCATGCCGAATGAGAAAATTTCCTTGGATCTGGCAAACAGAAAGAACAGTGTTAGTACTAGTGACAAGCACTAGACAGTAGAAACACACCTGGATTAATAGCCAATCGGGATACTCCTCAGGCTTCCATCCATCGCACCCCTCATTCTCTAACTCTTTTGACAACTCTTCTTCAAGACCGTCCAGTGCAAATCTAAGCAATCTCCGTGCACGCTGTAGGTCCAGAATGACTAACGCCAGCCGTATCAAGCATTTCTTCCAGTGTGGAGGGATTTCGATTGGTGAGGTGGATGCGAGATATCGTAAGAGGACATCGGCACTAACTGGTGGCCACTGATCATATTTTTTGGGTGCCTGTTCATGTTGATCCGAGTCGTTTGTTGGACCCAAACTCTCCTTCAGAATCTCCAGAAAACACAGGTAATTTTCTCTACACTGTAGATAGTGCTTCTTGAGCTCCTCAAAGACCTCTTCTCCCCCCACTCCGTAAGTCATTCGAGACTCTGCGCAGACATATTGTGCACTGGCACCGAGGTGAGCAAGGTATTCCTGATGGAATGTAGAATCTGTCCGTAAAGAGGAGAACAGTGGATCTAGTTTGGGCCAGATGTCGCCTGCTGATGGAGTCCGAGTTGTGAGACTGACATGATGCAAAATTATACGGGCCGGTAGTTCTGGTGCTCGTCTGTTGCAGATCAAGTAATCAAGTGTCATCTGCATAGATGGACACAGAGACAATTCACAAAGGCTTGGTCCAGTATAATTCGGAATCCGGCCGCAGGCATCATTGTGCTTCTCTTGTCCATTGACATTGACTTCTTCAAGCCCAAACGAGTCCCGCTTCCAGTAATATCTCCTTTGGATTGTCTGGATAGTAGCACTTGCCTGAGGGTACTGGGCCAAGGTCCAACTCAGAAGTACGAGCAAGTCGTCCTGATTGGAAATCATGATATCGGGTTTCATAATTGACTGACATGCCCCCGAACGTAAAAGATGAAGTGCAGCCTGAACTCCCGTTTTACCTGTCAGTGGATCTGGCCAATGGTAGTTAGTTGTGGCATGTAAAGAAGCAAGAAATAGTGTGCTCTTCAGGCCGCCATTCCCTATTAAGCAACCCAATTCTGTATCCACGTTGTAGGCATGATACAGTGGTTCATTCTCCTGTTCAGTACAGAAGTCCCGACGATCTTGGTGAACAATGTCAATCTGAACTTGATTACCACCATGTAGTGTGGGGCGACCATTTGGTATAAGGACGCATCTGTGGACAAGTGCTTCCGGGACTTGAAGAGTTCCTGCAAGGGCTTTTGGCCGAAGAACAAGGAGGTTCTCCAAACTGAACAATGTCTCAATGCATTGATTCTCGTCATAAACCATATCCTTGAAATTGTGGGACTCGAGTTCTCCCCCTGCGTTGACAAAGAAGGATAGGTGATAACTCGGCAAAGTGATGCCAAGGGAAAGCCATGAGATTGATGCTGATAGGACTCGGGAAGTTGTAATCAAGAGATCTTTGGATAGGCTTTGCAACTTTTCCCTGTCTACAGAATACAGGACTTTTTCACTTTCTTTGACATTGTTGAGACACTCGAAGCACTTCAAACCCATTTCCCAGGTTGGGCTTCGGACGTCCACGAGGGTTTCATAACCTTTGTGTATACGATATTGCCCAAACGCACAGTCAATTCTCCAGTGCTCGGGGAATTCTTCCCAGCGTCGATTGATAGGACGTATTTCAATGATCTTTGTTGACAGATTCAACCAATGGACATGACCATCAATGAGTGCTGGTGGAAGGTCTTCTTGGAGTTTTCTCGAAGGGATAAGTTCGAATATCTCGTTTGGTTGATTGCCTTGTACCCGAACAACCAGGCTGCCATCTCGTAGTGAAAAGTGCACCTGTAGTAAATATTTGAATTATTGTAGTCACAAGGGTACCATTGGACATTTACCTCATGTTCAAGGGTCGTGAAATCCATTCCTGGGAGATTAGATGACACGACAAGGAAACCTTGCTATAAATGATGGTCAGGAATGTTTGGTGATATCAAAAAATCACACTAATATGCATACATCATAAAAGATTTCCCGGTATTCTGGCAACTCCTGGGCTGCACGCAACAATCCACCCAATGACTGACCATCCACATGAAGTGCTCCATTGAGCAGATCAATATGTACTGTTTGCGAGGGTTGGTCCATGGTTACATTGGTTTGGCATACAAGCCAACAAGTATTTGGATATTGCAACTGCTCCCATCTCTGGATACCGGACGAATAACTGGCGAAAATCCTGCCAACTGCAAGGTCAACACCATAGTCTGATGGATCATCAAGAATTGCAACTCTTAAGATCTGTTCGAGAATAAAGGAGAGTCGACTATCACGTTGACAGAGTCGTCCGACATAGCTGTCAAAACCCGTGTCGAAGGCCCCGGGCACTGAGGAGTTGGGACTGAATGAGTATTGATGGTGCTGGCACTCAGTCAGAAACTAGACGTACGTCGAGGTAATTGGGGACCAATTGCGTGTATAAAGAAGGCGCAAGAAAGAAAGGCATCGACATCCTCTGTGGAACGAAAGACTCGGAGCTTGTGGAAGGTGGCAGGGTGAACGTCAAACGTGCTCCGACAAGCAGCAGTCACCTCCAGCAAGACTTTCCTGCGTTCTAGGTTCATAGGGTCCTTTGACAGGTCGTATGACAGCTCCTGCACCCAAGTGAAAGTTTTCCTACGTACACCACGAAGAAGTGCGATGGCTCGCACTGTGATGTCTTCGCTGGGGCTCGACATAAGTACGCGAGTGAGCAACAAAGAAATGGAGTTCATCAACACCCCATCAATTGAACCGGCCCCGACATCCATAAAAAAGCTCTCTAGCTCGTCTAGAAGGGCAGTACAAAAGGACGAGTCCTGGGTTTCTTGATGCCAGATCCATGTCCCTGTATTTAGGTCAAGTGGTCCAACTTGAAAGGCGGCGTGAGCGATGAGAAAATAAACTTCACGACGACGGAGGTTGAGGGTTCTACAGCGCAGCCCCTGTAGAATGTTGAACCATTGGAGTGAGCCACCACTGCGTAAGTGTGCAAACATAATAAATTCATTGGCGGAAAGATCGGGAGGACAGTCTGCTTGAGTAGCCAAGATGTCGTTGGACGTGTGAGAGGTAGAATCCGTGTATTTATCCAGTTCATTTGGTTGCGAAATGTGATCGACTTGTCTGTGTTTGAGGTTGGACGAAAGCTCCCAGTGTCTGCAGGACCTCCCTGCCGGCTGTGTCTCAATCGAGAGCTTCTTATAATAAGCGGCTCGATAGGGATGTTGGACAACATAACGTAGCGTCGGGCTACCAGAACCTTCTGAATAATAATAGGCAAGGTGAATTTGGACGCGCAGAGGTAGGCTTTGGCACTTGGTGGCAAAGTAAGGCTGCAATGCAGGAATGTTCGCAAGTAGATAGTGTCCTTCTGCATCAAGAGGCTTGGGAGAATCAACAGTGAGAAGGTGATAGCCATTCAGAATGCAAGGCGCAGCAGAACGCCAGATACGGACGCACGCTGGACATTGCAATTCGAAGGTGATGACTTTGGCATGTACTAGCGAGCCGGGAAGTGGTGATTGAGAAACCCCTGCATTCTCAGCCAGTTGTTGCGGAGGTATATGTTCTCCGTACCCATCGTAGGTGTGTGCAAAATTGTTGTCCCGACGCTGCGAGACACGTCCTGCAATCTTTTTCATCGTCTCTCCTTCGATGCGCACTTTAAGCTGCTGAAGATGTGGGGATTGATCATAATAACGGGCTGGGAAACTGTCTTCTGTGAATTCGTCCGAAAGCACCGACCATCCCGGCCGCGATCGAGAGTGACGTGCAGACAGGTACTGGTATGCGCAGGAAAGACGATGAAGACTTGTTGCGCTGCGTAAGAGCAAGTTTTCCAAGAAAGCGGTCGAAATCCCAGGGGGATAGTCGGAAAACATGGGAATCTCCTTCACAACTAGCTTGTCTAAGACGACATAAAGCTCGATCGCCGTCAATAGCCTGATGGATATATCTTCTGGATCAAGTCCGTTCGGACCTTCATATGCCTTCGTCATGTATTTATCCATCAAGATTCCAAGCTGAGCGCATGCATCGTCGACATTCGTGACGGAGGCAAACCAATCATCAATGCCCTGCTCAACCGATCGCTCGAAATCATAGAGAGTGGAATCAGGATCGGCATCATATGCCTCGTCGAAAAAGGACCCATTCGAAGACAAGAAGTCCTCAATAGTTCCGTGGCAACCATGACTGGGATGGAAGGGTGTACCAACGGATTCGTGGCCAACATTATCAAGAATATTTTGGATGTATTCACGACTATTCAAGAGCGAGGCTTGGGTATCTCTCGTGAGTTCATCCTGGGAAGGATTCCGAAACGGGGATGGGCGGACGCGCAACTGCTTCCACCTATCAGCAATGATTTCTCCAAGACGATCACATGTTTCCAGTGCCATGTCAGAGAGCCAGTCAGGGGTCGAGGAATTGAGCTTCTTCAGACGTCGGGGAATTCTGGACGACATCAAGTGAAGCAAATCGCTAGAAAGAATTGTACTCCGTGCATCGTTCGCAAGGGTGCACATAAAGAACAATATAAATCGCTTGTAGGAAGCATATCCAGGAGAATAATTGGTGGTCATTTGTATTGTGACCCTGATGAGAAGCCAAAGAGCGGAGCGACGCCAAACACCCCCATCAGGCTCGATCATCCACATCTGGCCAACATGGTCACGGATGCGTTTATGCAATGCCCCGCATTCGGTTACACGAGCGATATCGACAGCGCGACCAACGCTTTGCAAGACGTTACCAAGCAATATGTTGATGTATCGTGTATGAGCGGGGGGAAGGATATTGGTGCGAGAGAGAAACCTGGAAAATTCAAGTTGGAAGTCCCGGTCGTCAAGAACTTCGCTCGGGATCTCAGCGGCAGAGGCAGGATACGAGCGTGACAGAGGTCCTTTCGCTTTCTCTACAGCATCGTTGCTTGGGGACACCTCAAAAGCCTCGCACACCACAGAATCCTCCCGCTTCGTGAGGATAATTGCAGCATTTTGACGTCGGATTAAAAATGCGAGGACATCTAAGGATTGTCAACACGGACATATAGGAAACAGGAAACCTGTGAACGTACCTCCCGCTTGCATTCCCCGCAGTTGGGAGATGACATGGTCACTGTCTATGTCCTCAGACTGGACAGAGGCTTGTAGGTTGTCTAATGTCTTTATGATGCGATCCCAATGGTCCTGTTCAGAGGTTCCGAGGATGTGGGTGCGATAAGCATGGGCAGCAGCGCATACTGCACGTGCTAGGGAATGATTGTTCGCTGGGGTATAGTCGTCGGCGTCGGGAAGCTCGACAGGAAAGAAGACATGGGTAACAGCATATTCCAATGATCCAGGAGTATGAGCAAATGTTGTTTGCAGGTTGGGGCTATCGGCCATGGATGTGCCAGTGAACATGATGGTATCTGCGCAAGAACAGTGTGTGAGATTGTGAGTCACAGGATCACAGCAGCTCACAGCTCACTCATTTCCTTTCTTACCTTTCCGCCGTCATTCCCGCAGGATCTCGACCATGGAGGATCTCGATGGTACTCGCCTCTCGTGTATCGAGGTACTAGGGGCATTGGACATTGCAAACGCGGGTTGTTCAAACAGCCTATTCAACTATGCGCATTGAGCTCGACTTCAAAGGGGCCTTTCCGGCATCTCGAAATCCATAGTCGTGCGGTTGTGTCCAAGGAGATAGAATTCCGAACAGCTGGCAGGTTTCAAGAACGCTGCCTGGGTTACCCCATGCGTGCAGTAGCTCTTTTCATGAACAAGCTCAGCGCTCAAAGGTGATTGGCATTCAAATCGACCAGGACCATTCGATTCATGGATATTTAAATTTATCGTCACCGCCAGTGCTTGCAATCCATCCAAGGTTGCTACCTGTCCCGGTTCCCATCGTGGACACCGTTTGTAACAGACATGTTGACGAGTACGGTGTTGGTAGTACGCCTTCGTCGAGTTGGGTAGACATCGTAGTCCTATTTTGAGCAGTCACCCGCACAGCTGCATGTTCGACGACACGCTACTGGCTAGCAGACAGACTGTGCGAAGCAATAAATTACATGGTTAGGGAGAAAAATAGGTCGTCAACCGTCTGGTGTCAGGATCGCGTTGGAGGTTCATTTTTTTTGGCGAAAGAATGACTTTGCCCAACTTGATGTAGGCTGCGTCTCGCGATCGTCGAGGTCGTCGTCGAGGTCCAAGCCACTCCATTCTTCAAGATTGTCCTCGAAGAAAGATGCCCAGGAACCCCGCTTGAACGCGTTTAAGGGAAAGGTTAACATGGCGCCGAAATTGCGCGTTCTTGTGGAATTTTTAAGACCTGCCAGTGGTGGAGTCAGAGCACTCCGCTTGCCTCGAGATCGATATCGTTGAGTAGGGAGCTACTATAGTACTGTGGGCTGTGACCAATTCAAGTGGCTGGGTGGTCCAGATCCTAGGACAATTGAATACTACACGACGGGGCCCACCTGCTTCGCCTTGAGCCTCGCGTTGGCCATGCAGAGAATGTCAGCAGAACCTTCGATATCTTCCGATGGCCAACGCGAGAAGAGAGAATTTCCGACCTTTAGTGAGACCAATGAAGTACGTGGGTTGAAAGACATTGTCAAGGATGATGGATTGCAATACATTTGTAGATCAACAACACTCCATAGGTTTGATTTACCCTCTGACCCTCACGACTTTCCGCTTGCCTTTCTGCATCCCTCCAGATCCAGGTCCAGCTGGCCCCTGATCTTGCGCGTTCATACCCGCCTTGATGGTCTCAACCAACACGCCTGTAGCGAGCGCTGGGGAATATGGCGATACGCGGCTTGCTAACGGTGGTTCTGGCTGTGGAGGTGCAGGCAGACGACTCGCTTTTTGCGGCAACAAAGGGGGTACGTTACCACCACCCTTTGGCTTTGCTGGCTGTTTACCTTTGTTGGATGCTGGCGCTTTGGCTGTCGGCACTGCAGGGACGACAGGGGCTGATAGCATGGTATATGGGGGGCGGGGAATAGTGTCCGGTTTTATCCGTTGAATCTGGAATGAAATGATTTCCAACAATTGCCTCTCTGTCCGTCGGGTTGGCGTTGGTTCAGTAACGTGGAACGAAAGGAAAGGACGCACTGGTTTTGATAGCAGGGTTGACGAGCCGTCCATCCTTCTTCCATTGTACACGCACGCGACCGGGGTTCTCCCAGTCGCGCGGGTGGGACTTGTTTACCTCGTGTAGCGTGCCAAGCCCGAGACGGTTAGTTGCGTCGGCAATGTCCTTGCTGAGGGGCCACCAGACGCTCTTCTCGCGTGTGATTCTACGTTCGCCTCTGCCATAGGGTCGCTTTGCATCAATGTATATTGGATATATGCACGTCCATCTACTCGTGTCGTGAGCCAGGGTTAGCGCGGAAGGGGAGGCCATACTTCTTGTATGGGGTGATGTCCGTGATCGTATTTGATGGTGGTTTGGCAGATGAGCCCAGGGGAGGGGTTGGACGGGGCTGGGAGTAGGAGGGGGATGCATGGCCAGCCACTGTGTCGTCAGCCTCATCAGAGCTGTCCTCGTCGTCTGATACGCCGATCTCTTCGAGAAGCGCGCCGCGGGCGTCGGTGAGCAGAGAGTGGGAGGGGAGCGGGAGGTCGGTGTCGTCGTCAAACTCTTCAACGACGGCTGTGCGACGGGCCATGGTGGATGTCGATGTCGATGCTGGTGGTTTGCGTGGATATTCCCACGGTGCTTTGATACCGACAATGATCAAACTATGGCAAGTATCCACACCCATTCATCGCCTATAGCGACCTAACACCTTGCAGGCTGGTGGTCTTACAGGTCGTCGTGGTTATCGCCGAGTCCAACACCACCACACCACTGTCCATATGTGTTCCATTCGGTGAGTGCGAACCATGCCCACTCGATGCGGTCGGTTTTTCATGAATTCAGTCCCTTGTGCACGCCCTGACGCTTTGTTCAGTTGCACGAGCCATTCTGCCAGCCGTTCGGCAATCGGCGCCTCATGCATTGCTCCCCTAACCAAACAATAACGTCTACGGAGGCCCCACCACCGCGGCACTCATGGACCCTGTCGCAGCCGTCGATCCAAGGGGAGATCCCAGCATGGCAGTCCTGTGGGCGGATTGTCGCTCGAGAACGAGCCGACTTTTACGAGTTCCTCGCGTGCAATCTCCTGTTTGCAATCGTCGCGCTGAGTATTGCGCTAGTACGCTCGAGAACTGTAGAAGCGAGACAAGCACGCCGACTTGCTGCGCGGATAGGGCTCACCCGGGGCCCGATCATGGACGCACGGTGATGAGATGTAGATATGGTGAGTTGGGCATTGATTACACGATGTTGACGGAGATGGTACGAACGTGCAACACGAGACACTGGTCTAGATACGTGGCATTAAATTTAATTCAGGTGTGGTGGACGGTCATGCTGTTCCAGATCGAAAAGTTGAGGTGTTCGAGTCCATCCACCAGAAGATGATCATAGTGCGATGTCGCTGCCGGTGGCGAGCGGTGTGCAGCGGTGCGACGGTGATGAAGATATCAGCTTCTCATTCCCATTGTGATTGTTGAAACAATGCAGCCACGAACAAAAGGTGTTGTGCACGATGCTTTCCCTCGCTAAATTGAGGCGTACACAAGGCGGATCTAAGAATTGGACTTATTCCTAATTGGCCCGTAGCAACAAAGAAGAATGATTCCATAATTTCGTGTGGACCGGTGTGGAGCCGAGTTAAACAATGAAACGGTCCGAGACTACAAAAGGAGGTCGGGCGAGGTAAAATTTCTTCATTCTCCTCACGATCTTTCCTTTCCATCCCTTCTCTTTTTCAGTCATGCTCGTCGCACTCTCCCTTCTGTCCGCCCTGCCACTCGCACTGGCTGCGCCAACTTGCTCACTCAAGACCTCGTCATCTGCAGCTCCTCCCGCGCCATCCCCATCATCCGTCTCTACTCCGACCAACCCTTCCTCGGGCAACACTACCAATGGCAAGATCTCCATGGCTTGGTATGCCGACTGGCATGCAAACTACACCGTGTCCGACATCTCCTGGGCAGGCTACACACACATGGCCTTCTTTACGTAAGCGTCTGCCCTGTCGACATCGTCCCCTAGCCTCACGTTTACCCTTCTTTTACAGTGCACAACCCTCTTCTAGTGGTACGGTCGAGGTCCTTCTCAATGACCCCACCGTGGTGGACCAGTTCACCGCCGCTGCCAAGACCAACGTGAGTTTTCCCGGGTCTTTTTCAGTCGGTTGTAGTTTATCAGTCCTCGTCAGAACGTAAAACCCCTCTTGACCCTCGGTGGTTGGGACGGTAGTCTTTACTGGTCATCCTCGGTTGCCACCGCTCAGAACCGCACCACTTTTGCCAATTCTGTTGCTCAATATGCCCATGCTCACGGTTTCGATGGCCTTGACTTCGAGTAGGTCCATTCAGTCATGTCTCGTCATCTTACTCATCCCATACTAGCTGGGAGTATCCTGCAAAGTCGGGCGTCGGATGTAACACAATGAGTCCGCAGGACAGCGACAACTTCCTCTCTTTCATGCAGGAAATGCGCCAGGTTGCCCCCAATCTCACCCTTTCTGCCGCAACCAGCATCACGCCCTGGGTTGGTAGCAGTGGTACTCCGTTGACCGATGTCTCGAAGTATGCATCTTCCCTCGATTGGATCGGTGAGTGTTCTTATTCGAGCTCTTTACATCTACTTGAATCCGAATCCCAGAGGTTATGAACTACGATGTCTTCGGAGATTTCAGCTCTGTCACTGGCCCAAACTCTCCTCTCAATGATTCCTGTGCCGCCTCTACCGGTCAACAGGGCTCGGCTGTTTCCGCCATCGCTGCCTGGACCAAGGCTGGGTTCCCTGCAAACAAGATCGTTCTTGGTGTGGCAGCTTATGGACACAGTTACACAGTTCCCCAGTCTACCGCTGTCACGGGTAACTCGCTCAACATTTACACCGCGTTTGACAAGACCAACATCCCTATTGGTGACTCTTGGAGCCCACCTTCTACCGGCCCTGACGTCTGTGGTAACCCTCCTGTTGGCAACGGCAACACGGGAATTTATAACTTCTGGGCATTGATCGAGGAAGGCTTCATCAGCCAGAATGGCACTGTTGCTTCTGGCATGGTCGGCATGTTTGATGCGTGCAGTCAGACGGTACGTTCATGATCTATCATACGGTTGTCAATAACTCATCGATCCTTTCCGTTAGCCATTTGTTTACAACCCTTCCACTTCCGTCTTGGTCTCCTATGATGATCCCCAATCATTCAGTATGTCTCATATTCTCCATAGCAATCCTTAACATTAACACGTGGATCGCAGCTGCCAAGGGGCAATTTATCAAGCAATCTAACCTCGCGGGTTTCGCCATGTACGAGGCTGGTGGCGACTACAAGGGCATGCTTGTCCAAGCCATCAACAACGCGATGGCTTAATGAAAAACGACACCTTCCACGCTCCTATTCTCACCCTCGTTCGGCTTCACATCACACTGACGATGATCGACTCATCCTGCATGACTAACCTGTAACATCGCAAGCGGGTCGAACCCGCCTTGCCGCACACTCTCGCTACTCATCCGTCCAGGTGTCGGATGAACATAAATTATTGCATACACGCATGTTGTCACGGGCACGGTCACCTTTGAGAGGTACCATGACTCCCACTACACTGGATTTCTAATGTTGGCACCTTATTCGCTGGTTTGGGTTGGGTTGCATTGTATTCATTGTAAACGGAACTACAGCTGTATCTTATTGGAATAGATTGGCATTTTGGATCGTGCGCGCGTGACCGAGTCTTTTGAGGTGGTATGCTCGTCGAATTTGACAACCGGAACTTACCCACGTACGGGTTGAACGCGTCATGTGGCTGTCCGGCGCGCACGGATCAAGACATTCGGTACACACCACCCCGGAGTCTCCCCCAGGGCCGGGGATTTACCACCCGGCGTGTCACGCGTACAGTTACTGCCTAGTTCCGAACTTCCACTTCTTGTAGTCTGGGTCCTGGGAGTGGCAAACTCTGTCAACGGTTGAGCCTTATAATTGTGCCAACACATTCCGACGGCTCGACGGCTTGTCTCCTGCCTCTTTTAGACAGAGTATCAGACTACCACTTTTGGCCCAGACAAAGGAGGGCTAATTGTCGTCCCATGTAGAGCGCACCCGAAGAACTGTGTTCCGGCCGACGGCCGTCCGATCAGATATGGCCCGCCTTAGATTCTAGAAACGGAACGCGCCTCCGCCCCGGGGAGAGTCGGAAACTCTCGTTCGACATGACGCCCCGATTTGGGAACGAGTCCAGAACGCGTCGAGACGCATCCGCGCCCATTTCCACCAAAAAGTATTGTTGGTTCGTCAGCACTGGGACCCCCTGAATATCACCCTTTGTTTACGATACGAGCATCGGAGGGCCTGGCTGTGGGACGATTCCAAAGTCGTGCGATTCACAAAGTGGGATTCACAAACGCATGCTTTCGCGGCAGGTGTTGGGGGCTAGGGTTGGAATATTGGAAGGCTTCCCTGAAGCACCCTGCTACCTGATGAAAAATTTGGGCGGACCAGCGGTCGCGCCATCGCGAAGCCTGGGCCTGACTTCTCGATGGCAACCTGCTGTTTCATAAAGGCGATGACGGTGGCAAACGATCTCGCCGGGCGGTGTTGCGACCAGGCTGTGTGTTCGAGATGATCAGAGCACCACTGAGCTTCAAGATCGCTAAACACAGGCAAGTATAGGTATTCGATGCAAAAAATTATCTATCACATGCAGCTTTGGTCAACAAAATACAGGGGGATATAAATGGCAGCAAAGAAAGTCGTCGTTATCGATGGAATGCAATGTAGTAGACGACAGAGCATGGAATATGATGTGATGGTGGTAATTATACGCGATGAGAAAAGAAAACGATGACCAATGCAATGACAACTACGCTCCTCAAGCGTTTACCCAATGAATACTCCAAAAAATGCCACAACCACCCGAAATAATAATTCGGGTGAAAAAAAGAAAGAGAGGTGTACGCCGACACGCCTTTTGGACCCTTGGTCGTGTAGACCGGGATGGGTGAATGGACGGGCGACGGTCATCGTGATCCAGAGGCAGGTCCAATGCTGAGTTCATGCCCGACCTTGTGGACGAGCGTCGCCCCCAGTGGCCGCAAGACCTCTTCCCAGATCTTTCGTCTTCGTCGGCCTTCAAACACTCTAGCGGAACGTTCACCTGTCTCGCCCTCGGGGCCAAAAACAAAAATCTTGCCATGCGAAGCGTCCCAGGGGCGTTCCCCCCACGCGAATGTGATCCAACGCGACTGTATAGCGTCACGTACGCGTCCGTAAGACCACTCATCGACCACAGGACGAGGCCAGCCTCCACTGGGCCTGGGAAGATGACGACTGTAATCAAACTCAACCTCATCCATCATCTCAATATCGCCCAGAGTACGCGTGCGAGAAATGATGTCGGCAACATCACCGTTAGATGACTGGGGAGAGGACAATGATGGAAGCGGTTCATCAGCCTCGAACGACATAGGCGAAGCGGCTGGAGAAAGAGGCAGTGGGACATTGTCAAATAGGTAGATGAGGTCGGCTACATGATGGGGAACGCCACGAGCTGGGCCTTCTTGGTCGAAAACGTAACGCCACACTTGACGACCACTCTTCTTGGCTGCTTGGGCGACACACTCCGTGGGCCAAGCGATGCGAGCATCCTGAACGAGCTCGAGGACCCGGTCGGAAAGCTCATAGGTTGTATGGGGAGCGATGTCGTAGGCATTGAGAAGAGCAGTAGCCTTGTTCAGAGATTGGCAGATAGCGCGAAGCCGGCGGACGACACCAGATGCTGCCCAACCAGAGGCCTGGGTATTCCAAAGATCAGAATCACAAGCCGAGTCACCGATGATAAGCGGCTGCAGGCCAGAAATGGCAGGCGGTGGAGCAACACGACCTTGTGGGTGTGGACTTCTACTCTTGCTCTTACCCTTGCGAACCCCTAAACGGAGTGCTGCAATATTCTGGCGCATAGGTGCATCTGTGTCTTCAGTTTCCACGGGAGGAAACAGGGATTCCCGCCAACCAACACGGAAGAAGACACAGTCATCTACAGCGCGTAAGGGGCAGTGGATTTCTGCAAGTGCTTCTGCGCGAATATTGCGGAGTTGGTCAAGGGTGGAGACGCGAAGGGTGCATAGGGCTCGTGAAAGAAGCCAACCTGCGGTAGCGACATCGGGCACGTTATGCTCGATGATGGCGCTCTGTACGATGGCACGGACAAAAAGAGGATCAGACTTGTTGGGATTGGAATATAGATGGCCGATGATATCTGCTGCGCCTGTACCGGAGCCGAAAAGTGTAACATTTGAAGGGTCGCCACCAAAGCCAGCTATGTGCTGGTTCACCCACTCAAGGGCACGACGCTGATCACGTAGGCCTGGAAATTTGTGATGAGCAGGGGAAGGATAAAGTAAAATGGGACGAACCGTAGTTCCCAACGCCTTGGTCGCCTGCAGCACGATTATCTTCGGCAATTTTTGGGCTCGCGGCACAGCCAAAGAAGCCCAAGCGATAGCTGGACAATGTGGCTGTGAGCATGGATTAAGACGTAAATGGGAGGACGTACTTGATGGTGACAAGGATGATGGGTTTGCCTATGCGAATGCTCGTGGCGACGAGTGGACCGCCGTCATAGACCCAGCTGGAGCCACACCCGTGGTTTCCACCCCTGAAGAAATGAGTTGGAGGAAACACGTGGAAAGGAGAGCACCAACCCATGCACCCAAACCATGACAGGACATCGAGAAATCGAGCTCTGATGAGCGGGAGCAGTGATGTTCAGATTCAAACAATCAAACTCGTCTTGAGCAAGGACTTGTCTGGGGATATCAGTGTCTGGAAGACCAATCAGCTCCTCTTCGAGACTCTTTTGATTTGGTTGGGGGCAGATTGGGCTGAAGGGTGGAAGTGAGCGAGATAAGGCGGTAGGATAGAAGGGAGACACATACCCGAATTTGGTTGCGTCAACAACGGGAGGGTATGAAGAACAGAGGACAGACTGGCGGAAACGTGCAGGCACGATGGCGTATTTGATTCCACGGAATTGGTGGATAGGAACGTCAGGAGAGGATGCGATGGGTTCTACACCATGAAAAGAGGTGTTGAGGGAGGAGTGGTGGAGAACGACCTGAGAGCGATCGAGGATCATGGTGGTGTAGAGGAGAGGAGGAGACGGAGGAGACGAATGAAATACAAATGACGCTTGTTGTATACTTGTCCTGTGTTTGCTTCATGATCAATCCCATTTGGCTCGGTCTTAGGAGAAATCGAGGCCCTTTGCTTAAAAAGGAAACTGGGCGCAATGATAAGTCACGTGACCACGGGGCATACCGGGTCAGAAGAGAACTGCGACGAAAATGACGTATCCGGCAGAAGTCACAAGGGACGGCGAACTCGACGGTCACGGGTGAATGGGGATCCACTTACTAGCGACGGGGAGGCGAGGGAGATCAACCGATGACCTTCCGGTCGGCACACAGCGGAAAATTAGCCTTGCATGACGACCCATCGATGGTGATCCTTGACTCCATCAGTGGGATCATACATCACCAGGAGGCCATACCTTTGACGACACGGCTCGGCGCTCGGCGCTCAGCATGCGGAAACGAAGACCGCGTACCACAGGGTATCATAAACCGTCTCGATGCTACAGATCATGGGTCAAAAGATGAAGAGATAGTAGCGCCGTACAACAGCATTCTTATCGGCTCCACAGACATTCACCACGGATCGATAACGCCCGAAATGGTATCAGTGTCTCACGCTTTGAGGCACCATCTCAGTCCACGACGCAGGGTTCACCCAAGGTTCACCGTTAACATTGATGTCCCTGACACACTTGCAATTGTTCACAAGCACGATGGATCTTAATCCACTACCCTGTTTCCCAACCCAATTTGAGCTGAAGCCTTAATATTTAACCCCCCGCAGCGTCGTTCGTCCTCAGAGCCCTAGCCATGCCATTCCCGGGAGAGTCCTGGCCATTGGATTTGAAAGGTTCGTCATCGTGGCTTCATATTTGTCTATTTTGCAACTTTTATCCATGGCAGCGGTTGCGAGCGTCTTCCATACCCTCGCCATTGCCTCCAGCATTTTCAGGTTAGCGTATCGCTGGTACATTTCCCGCTTTGGTTGGGAGGATTCTTGGGCTGTTCTCGCCTTTCTTACCGATGTCGGCGCCCTCACATGCTTATGGTTGCAGCGATCAGTCCCCTGTGCGTCTCCCTCCTTAGCGTCATCACTAGTTGTCTGACTGGTAATCAGTGAACCCCTCCAAGACTGATATCATCCTGAATTGGATATCGATGACCTGTTTAACCTCTATTCCTTGGTGTGTTCCCTTCTGCGCCGCCGTTCCTTTACCTGAAATCGAATGTGCAACAGGGAGGCGCGCTTGAGCATGATAAGCGCAATAATTCGAATCACAAACCCTTCTGGATCCGTCCGACGTCGGTCTTATATAATTGCCATCTCCTTTGGTTCAATGTGGATCGGGATACTTGTACAGAAGATGCATGCCTGTGCTACGCGGTTGTGCAGGATGCCACACAACGTTCCGCTCTCTCAGTCAATCGGTACGTCCACTACTTCCTCCCCTGTGTGTATACCAATGAAGTTCTACAGCTGATGGGATTGCCGATGCCCTCCTTGTTATCATGCCTATTTTCTTCCTGAAAGATGTAAAGATTTCGCGGACCAAGCGCATCTTGCTCCTCTCGTCTTTTGCGTCCTCGATTTGTATCAGCATTATCTCAGCGGTACAGGCGGTCTTTCTTTTCCTCGCGAGGACTACCGGTGTAAGCCTATTGTTGATTCACATGAAGGTAAAGGAATTGAACGTGCAAGGTGGATCATCTCGCTCAGTCATTCCAAAAATTTTAGGCAGCTCTTTCAGTCGTCATCTGCAACCTCCTCATCGTCGTGGCATTTGCATACCGGGTTTACCACAAGATGGACATGGATCTTAATGGCAGCTTTAACAAAAATGACCCTACCCAATTCACAACCGTCATTCCCGGTCAAATGAGCCTCGGGAGTTGCTCGTGTTCGACATCCTTGCCAAGCTCCTGCACTCATTGTACCTCAAGTTCCGGAACGCAGACAAACGATGTGTCACCCATACCCACCAGGGTTGATCCGTGATCCACTTTGGAGAGACGAAGAGTTATCAGAGCAAGGTACCTTTCCTGTCAGATCACCACCTCTAATTATTGGCTCGTTATTCTGCCGAGCTAACTGAGTGGTACAGGACATTAATCGAGCTTTGGCTCGTTCCGGGATCGAATCCGTTGTAAGATCTGTGGCATCTCTGTGCCTGAACGTTCGCGAAGAAGCTTTGTAACATTATTGCTTGACCTGGCTAGGGGATAGTTTACTATGTTGATTCTAAGAAAACAAATCTGAGCCATCCCGTGGTCTTTAGGTTCGGCAGCGGTGGCCAAGGTGGGTGTTGTAAAGTTTAATAAAGCCAGAATGTTGTAAGTGCTCGTCTCCAAACTCTGTTCCAGGGAGGCTCATCGCTGGGTAAAGTTGGCTAGAAATAGGTCCCCGATGAGACTACATTGGCAATTCAGACGTCGAAAGTTACCTGCCCAACCTGAATTTCACCTTGGTGCCTGTCCACAACTATACTATTCCTATTAGGCCAGATGAAACCTCAGCTAACGACACTTTGGTTTGGTGATGGTGTCGTATCCAATCGGAGCCCAATAAGTCTTGGTGAGTTTCCAGCCATTTATCAGTCAGCAGTGACAAACTTCGTTATGCTCTGGCTTTTTCAATACGCTCCCACAGCTTATAAGCTATGTTCAGGATTGTGTCGTTGATATACAGCTCACATGTACATGGTGGGAAGATAAACGGTGTCTGGTTGTGCTCTTGGCTGATATCGTGTCTTGTCGCTACGTGGCTGAAGGCTCGGGCAACCCTTTCAAACTTTTTCACTGTCGACAATTGGATGTTTACATTTCCCACCGTGATATACCCTCGATTCGCATTCAACGGTGCGTCATCTCATCTCCGCCGAGTCATGACGTCACATCACATCACACTGAGCAGACAAAGTTTTTTGCTTTCCACGGCATAGGTACCCAATCCGCGGACATTTTAAAACCTATCACCTTCAGTGTCCGCATTATGTGGTTGGGTCTTGTTCAAATTCGCCCCAAAATTGATTACATTATCGAGGCGGTGCACAACCCGGACTATCAGTGAAGACGAGCCTTGCAAACATTTCACTGTGATGGTATAATGGGTTGTACTCCTGACCCGCTTCACAAAAGCTCCTACTTTTCCCGCGTTCTCAGCGGGCAGAGTCATCAATGATGATGCGCCCCACATGCCGCAGTGTTGCTGTTCCACGGTATAAAGGTGAGCATTGAGATTTGAGACTCAGGGGAATAAGGGATAGCCTCTCAATGATTGTCACCATGGTTCTACTTAGTCACAAGCAAGAACGAGTTCACTACGGTCAAAGTCCACAGAAGGTATCAACAAAAAACGACAGAGGCCTCACACTCCGAGTTCCATTATTCTTTCAGAATTCGGCCCTGGTCGACAGTACCATAACTGGAACATGCTCAACATGTATTGTGTGAAGGAAACAGGGGACTCTAAAAGTATTTGTATGTGTTTTCTCCTCACGATGCCCCTGGAGCGTAAACCTGTTTTTTAAGTTTGATGTGTTTGCATTCGATGCATTCAGAAGTGGTATATTATTTTCTGCATGGTGCCAAGGTGGGGCCATTCACGTCACGGGGCTTCGTACCACTGTGGGTTAAGCTTCACACAATTGCAGTTCTCATACCCACCCTGCAGCCATATGAGACTGGAGAACGAGGTCGCGTCGGCATTGCACCCTCTCTACAAATGTACAAAAGGTCATCTACACAAAACTTGATGTCGTCCGTCATTGCGACACAATGTTTCCTGATTGGAGCCGGACATTCGTTAGTGAGTTCGCTGTCTTTTCCTAAATGGCATTGAGGACGAACCCTGCTCTTCGTAGCTACCTCGGCGTCCTTTCGTAGCGTAGCAACCGTCTCGACTTTGTTCAGGCTGGTATCGATGGGACGACGCTTGCCCTGTGCTAGCATTCTAGCCTGACCGGTGGCTACGATGATTGAGCAGCCCATTTCGGATGGTCAGTGTGTCGTTGAATGCACCCATGACTAGCATCCCTAGTTTTTGTTTTTTTCAGTGGGTTGTTACGTTCATGATCAAGCAACGTTCCAGCCGTCAGGTGACCAAAAGGCTCACACGCGGAAGTTACGAATAACTATGTATGTCATTGTTACCTTCGATCAGTTGCGCTGCCCGTGATATATAGCTCCGACACTGATATGGTGCGTCTGTCTGTCGTGTCAATAATGTATGGAACATTTCACCATGACGGATCCCAGGGCAACAAGGATAAGTATCCTGACCTCTATAGCGTTTTGCATTCCAGAGGCATGTCGAGACTCGTCGTCATCAGTATTGTCGCATGACGAGGACGGTCCTGATAGTCCCAGACAATCGATAAGCACTAGACATTCGTTGCCGTTTTGCTGGCGTTCATCCTCGATGGTCTCAGTGGATCGTATCGCGGACACACTTTTGAGTGCACTCCCGACTTGGTGCTTACGCAGCCTGAAGCTGAGTCGAAAACAAAAATTCTGGTCACTTCTGCATTGTAGCATGCTCGATGACCGCGTGCAATCTGCTTGTGATTGTCACCATTGTCTACCACATCTTGCACAAGGGCAAGTCAGGTTTCGAGGACTCTACCTGAGACCAGAAATATGATTGAATTCATGACGGTCGATCGACTTGGCATAGAGAAGCCTCAGTCAAGAGACTAACAAAGGAATGCCATCGTCCACGCTAACGATCTACTTGGTCTTCTAGAGGTGGCGGCCGATTGAAGTCATCTGGATCCGTGGCTGCAGTGCCATCTTGGATACGTGGGGAGGAGCGTCAATGGGACGGATTTGTGCTGTCCTTGTACTACATATGGAGCTGGGGGCATAGTTTAAGCTTGTATCTTTTGTCAGCTACGCGCGTCTTGGTGAGCGCGCTGATGTAATTTATCATCGTACAGGGACAACCGACGACAGGTAATGGAATACCCTCAACGTTCGTGCACACGTTGAGTGGTTAGACACTTCCGGCACATTCCTGATTGCTCAGAGGGAGCAGGAAGTGGTGGGTGGGTGGATAATGCGAATAAAAGCGACTGGGAGGTGGACGTAGCACATATGTCCGCGTGAGAGAGAACCCTACAAGGGACGAGGTAGGGAGAGACGATGTGGGAAGAGAATGACAAAAGTGGATTGGTTCACTGGTTTTCAGGACAGGGCCAAATGCCCGACACCACACCGTTCATATTCCATTTCATATTCCGAAACATGAAGTTGCAGCCTTGACGGAACGGACTTCGCCACTAAAATTCTTAGGTCAGGTCAGGTTATGGGAGACCAATGGGAGGCAAACGCCACACCAAAATCTAGATGCTTTCATGCCCGTGACTGGATATTCAACCGATGCCATGCAGCGAGGACGGGATGTCATGCACGTCATCTGCCTCATGACATGACAGACCACGCGATTCAGCCTGCATACTATATAGTCTGTCACGAGGCACTTAGGCTTTCGGTTGGGGAGCTTGGGCGGAGATGACTTCACAGAAGACACGACCCCAACTGGCAGTCAACGTGTGGCAGGCTGACAGGCCGTTGGGTTATGGCTTTGAGTTGTAAAATTAGAACAGGGGGTGACTCGCCCAAGTTGAAGATTAATATCGATGGCACGCACCAAATGCTGGCATGAATGCATGGCTTCAAGTGGCCAGGAGTGTTTCAGAGTTCTGCACAAGCAGGTGGAATGAATGCATCTATCGTAGAGCCCGGCTCGGCACTGAGGCCAGATCTGATTGGCTAAGCTGCTGGTGATTCTTTTTTCGCAGAGGTTAGTGATGCTATCGGTCACCAGCAGATACGACGCAGGTGTACAGTGGCACACATGTGGAGCCAGTGATAAAGTTTGGTCAGTGCCACATGCTTGGGCTTTGGTCGCATTCTTGGCTAATACCTGTTGCAGAAACATCTCGTTCTAATACTGGCACACGTGGCCCACATCCAACCTCCTGCATGATCCCACGAGTCTAGCAAGTGATGAATGGGATAGAGATGCTTCTTGACGATTACTGTTGTTATCCCCAACGAGACAGAGAGACGAAGAGGAGAAACAGGTATATTCAAGACTGGGGAACCAGTCACATATCTAGAACAATATGCACGTTGAGAGAGTGGAAACTAACCAGAACAAGCTAACCCAGATCCGGAAAGATGTGCTCTAACACTAACCTGGTATCTCGAGACGAGCGATGGTACCTCGTCAACCAATCTTCCAATTGGTCCTTCGGGGATTTCGATTGAAATAAAACCTACCCTGAAGCCTGAAGTGGATGCTCTCAAAGGAGTAGTTTGTATCAAGTTCAACTTGAAGCGAGCGGTGTTTGAATATTATCTAGGTCCCGTTCCGACGTAAAACTTGCTTACTTTTAATATGCCATGTGCCGTCAGTCGCGCTACGTTTTGACAAACTAACACTGCTAATCATGAATCAGCAAAGCCATCGGCCCAAGGTACTGCAGTATATTAAGGACCTGACCGGGTCCCGCCACACCGGTGTATCTGCACGATAACAAATGGTCGCGGCGATCTTTGTTCACTGGATGAAACAACACCCGGTTACCCGTACTTTTCGCAACATTTACTGTCTCTCGCACAGCCTGTAGTGTTTCGATCTCCACCCTGACCCCGATTTTGAGTACATATTCGCACATGATGTCGCGTCGGCAACGCGCCCCTCCCTGAATGCGAATGTCTACTAAACCTTGGTAGCCTCGATAAAACTGAGGACCATTCGCCACCGACACCTATTCGACACAATGTTCCCTAACTGGAGTTGGTCATTCATCGGTGACTCTCTTGCCTTTTCTTTTCTTGGATGCCATTCATGATGGACCATACGTTCTGCAGCTATCTCGGCGTCCTTCCATAGCGTGGCAATACTCTCGACTTTATTCAGGCTCTGGTATCGATGGTATACAGCTCGAATATGGTGGGACGATGGTTGGGCCATACTAGCATTTTTGGCCGAAATTGCCTGGCTGGTCGCTGCGACAATCGAGCAACCCGTTTCGGATGGTAGGATTATTACCCAACTCACCCACTCTCATGACTGACGGGTGAGGAATCAGCTAGCATCCCCCGTTTATTTTGTGCAGGAAACTGGATCGTCTCGTTTGCGTATCCAACATTGATGTGGTGTGTTCGCTTGTCAGGTTCATGGTGTGCAGAAGCTGACAAGGCAACGACACCATGACGAATTCTAGGGCAACAAGGATAAGCATCTTGACCTCTATGGTGCGCGTTTCGCGTCCCGAAGGCATGTTGAGACACGTCGCACTCAGTATTGGTATCTTTTTCGGCCTCCTCGGGATTGCGATGCTCGGACTGCGGCTCAAGCTCTGCCTCACGATGAACTGTCTCATGACAAGGACGAACCTGATAGTCCAGACAACCAGTAAGCACTAGATATTCATTAACGCTCTGCTGGTGTTCATTCTTGGCGGTCACAGCGGACTGTATCGCGGATGTACTTTTGAGTGCACTCCCGATTTGGTTCTTACGCAGCTTGAAGCTGAGTCGAAAACGAAAAATTCTGGTCTCTTCTGCGCTGTCGGCAAGCATGATCATCAACATCGTTACGGTTATCGAGACCGTCGCATTTTTCCACTCCGTTACGTCGGGCACGATCATCTTTGAACACGTCAAAGTAGCATGCTCGATGATCGTGTGCAACCTGCTTGTGATCGTCACCTTTGTCTATCGTGTCTTGCGCAAGGACAGGCTAGGTTTCGAAGACTCTATACCTGAGTCCAGAAAAATCGTCGAATTCACGACGATCGACCTTGCCCATGGAGGGTTCAGTCAAGAGACCAGCAAAGAAATGACGTTGTCCATGCCGCCAGGCGCGACGGAATCGTCTGCTTCTTCTATCAGGAGTGGTGATCGACTGGAGACATCTGTATCTGTGGTTACGTTAACAAGGAACTCGGAGGATGGACACTCTCAAACTGACCGTCTGAAGCAGTAATCAACAATAGTTGTGTTTTATACCTTTCACTGGGACTCTACAGTACAGTAAATGTTGTGTAGCAAATAAAGTTGACTCGGCCGGCATGTGTGACACGGTGGTTTTTCGCATGGCTTCAGTCCACGCCCGGAAGCAATAGTAAGAATTGTTTTCCCTCTTCCGACGTGTGGAACAAAACAACATAGCTATGGCCATTTCATATCCTTGGGCCGCCTGTACTCAACTTGTTGACAGTATCAAGTCAATCACCCAGGGATTATTTGGTACCAACACCGCACCACCGCCCATGAAATAGTCCGTGTGCGAGAGGCTCTTTTTCGACCACATGGTCTTTTCTCTGCCCTGACGGGACTTGGAAGTGATATTGATGGCAGGGTCGATGATGCACGTAAGATTAGATTGGATCTGAAACATTTGGCTTACTCACTCGCCTGCCTTGTTTCATGACAAGCAGACCTTTGACATGAGAATCCTTGCCGTAAAGATGCAACTTACCAACATCCAACCACCATGCGGGGAGTGTGTTTCGACACTACGACCTCGAAAATTTTCAAGGCAAATGCGGTTAGACGGTTCCGAGGACCCTGTCTGTGCGATTTTTGTGGTGCTAATCCCCCAGCATCGGACTCCGAGGCCCCTCTTGAGTATTGGATGAGTCAAGAGTGTACTGTCAACGGACGAAATCGCCAGCATCCATATGGTAGCGGACAGGCACTCCGAGACCAGTACGTGCATGAAACTTGACAATGATTGGTGAGATACGTCCTTTCCAATTCTTCGTATCCAAAGCTGTTTCCAAAAGACTCTCAGCACCCTCCCGTGGTTTGGCCATTTGTACTGGGCCTGGACCTTGTTCAGGCACTGGTACAGGTAGCCTATGGCCCTCGAATGGTGGGATCATGCATCCCTTAAGCCTAGAAATCCCATGTATGATGGTATCTGCGCTCTCGTAGGCATCGCAACAACTCCGATCCCCATGGTCCTCGAACGAATCATGGAGTCTGGCAGCTGTTCAGATGATTCGTTTTGATCGGCTCACTGCACAGACACCAACGGTCAACTGGTCAGCCTGTCTAACTCATGATGCTCTTGACGATGCTCGTTGAGCGACTCTGCCATGACGATGGTCAGGGTGACGAGAACGATTCGCCTGGCCTCCATGATGGTCTTCTCTTTTTGACTCGGCCTCGTCCGAGCTTTCGAGGTGATGTGGATGGACGGCTCATCCTCGCTTCGTTGTCTGCGAGCGTAGTCATCCACGTCAACCGAGACGTCGGCCATTCGAGCAACCTTCCTCCAAGAGTCGACCCCATCATGATCATGTTGGCGTCTACCGTACATCCGAGTCAAGGCGCGTATTCGCTCAGGCGCTCCATGTGCTACCCCTCTGATGCCAGGCATCACCAACGATCGTCGAATTCGTTTTCGGAGGTTGCAGATGGCGCTCTCGTATGTCATGTCGTGCACACCAGTCTGGCCAAATGGACCTCGAGCGAGGATTCCTTTTCCCGTCAAGTACGAGCACGTTTGTAGAGTGGCTGTTCGAAGCATCACGTACGATGGTGAGTGGGTCGAAACCAGTCGCACTCTCCACGGATTGGATCCATGTACGCGTTTATGACGTCGTATACGTGATGCGTACCATCATGAATGTGCATGTACACACATTCGGTGTCACGTACACCCCCGACGTCTTAGGCGTTCACGTCCTTTTTTACGGCGCGTGGTCGATGATCGCTCTATACATAATACGTCAAGACCATGATCATGATGTCTAAATCTACCCTGCAGATCAGTCCCCTCGTACAACACACCGGGCGTCCAACTCCATCGTAACAAACAACAACAACGACAGAACAAGAAAAGAAAAGGGAGAGGTCCATCACACCCTCACGTCACGTCATCCTCGCTCGCACACCACTCTCGCGCGTCCTTTTTCCGTCCATCTATCGCCCCAGTCTCCGTCTCCGTCCCCGTCCCGATCGTAAAGCGTGACATCTCCGTCGCAGCCGTCATCACCGACCGCTCCATGACCGTGGTCGTACACCGCTCCACCCCGCTCTGCATCTCCGTCAGCCCCGTGTTCAAATCGACGCTCGTGAACGCGACGACGTCGTCTGATACGTCTGGATCGCGGCCTCGATGACACATGCGGTAGATAAACGTGGTGATCACGAAGAGGTTGCATACGATGAGCGAGGTGGCTGCCTGTTTGTGTTATTGTTTTGTTTTTCGTCAACGACAACGCTCCCCGGGATGAACGAACACGTACCCTCACATGGGCAATCACGGTCGTCCCCGTCGACTTGATCGACAGCAAAACGACAGAATAATACACAGAGATGGCCGTGATCAACAAGGTGGCCGAAAAGACGGAAAAGATCAAGATCCGATGTCGATGCCGCATCTTGGTTCGTTGCAAGAGGAACACGGGGACGACGACGAGCAGGGCGTCGGAGAGTATGTCCGCTGGAAACGCGTCGAACGAGGTGAGCACAGGACAACTTGAGAGAGAGAGAGAGGACTGGGGACTGACTGATGAGCTGCGGGAGAGCGACCATCGCGCCGACCACGCACGCGTCCGTGATGCAGATCTGGATGCGTTGGCCCATCAAGGCGGCCCACATGGCGATGAACGAGCACAGGACGAGGAACGCGACACGTCGCAGTTGCTGAGACGGGTTCGCGACGTGGATGGTCGAAAACAGGATGCTTATCCGAGACGCCCTGCAAGGACACCGTCAGCAAACCACCCGCCAACGTCTGCGTGTGCGTACCAGAGAACGCAGGGCAACGCCATGACGACGATCCAGTTGGTGATCCGGTTTATGGGTGGCATCGTTTGAACTAGGTGAGATGAACCATGGTCGAGCACGCAAGACGTCGTCAAACTGTGTCGGCGTACCTGTCGCGGCAGGTTCCTCCAGCCAGACGCACACGAGACCCAACACGTCCGGTATGAGCGCGAACAAGGCCCACCTGTCTTCCGACCAGAACCGGGCCATATACCAGCGATACATCAGTCTAAAGATGGTGCTCGCAATCGCTACGCTGTGAAACGCGCACGCGATAACTGAAACAAACGACCAAACGCTCGTCAGGCTCTTTTCTTTTTTCCTCGCCGTTCCCAACAAAACGACGCTCACTTTGCAATGGAAGAGACCAGGGAAGGACTTGCATAGCGCCAGTAAGTAGATCAGGAACGTTGGACCCACATCGCAGTGGGGGGCAAAAGAAACGGGTGTTTTAATATATCTGCCAGGAAACACACAGCACGATATCGTTCGCCCGGACTGCTCCGTTCGCCAGGTTCAACGATGACGGCATGCCGCATGCGTTGGTCATCATTACATACATACCTTGCAGCTCGTTCAAGTTGGGTGTGATGCACTTGGTGGTTGGACTGCACAGAGACATCAAAAAGTAAAAAGCAGCGTCTTGATTGTCCTATATTGCCAGGAATTTTTTTAGCTTGAATCAGACGACCTTGTATGCCCTGAGGCCCATTGAAGCGTGGCATGGGCGCAGAGCAGCTCGTTCACGGTCGCGGGAGCGATGCAGACTGGCACTTTGCAACGTTTCAACTCAGCCGCTTCTGTCGGACACGGCGCTGCACGTTTTATCCCAGGGTCGCACGCAAGTGTGAACCCCCTGTTGACGCACCTACGACCAGGTGGAGTGTGTTGCGGAGTCGCGGGGTTGTATTGGTGTACCTTTTGTCCCACCAGTTCATCCACTTGGGAATGGAAGTCAGTGGCGCGTTCGGTCTTCCGCGGAGACGGTAGGTGGAGGACTTGAGAGAGAGAGAGAAAGGCGGAACCAAAAGGCCTCATCCAAACCGACATCATGTCTCGGCGACCTGAATCGAAGAGAGGCATACCCAACGGCATGTTAATCTTGCAAGGGTCGTTGCACGAAAAGATGGGGTAACTGAGTCGTCACGTCCACGTTACGAACGTGGAAAAATAGCGATACACAAGGGTGAATCTAAAAACACACAGCTGGACACTGTTGAATGTCCAAAGATGATCGAAATCCGCTCGTGATCGTTGAATCTTTTGCCGTCACGCACGCGTGACAGCGTCCGGGGATTATGCACACCCACTAATCGTCCTCCTCGATCCCTGCAGGTCGTTGGATGGTGGACACGTCGGCACCAGGCAGAGGCCACTTGCGAGCGAACGCGACGACGTCTCGGCGCAATTCCTTGACCATCTTTGCCCCGACCTTGCCCTCCCTCTCGGTGGTTGCCACGCGGATAAAGTCCTTGAGCATCTTCGAACCGGCCTCCTTTTGCAAGACAAGCGAGAGTTGAACCGCACGGTGCAGGAATTCTGCAACGACCTTGACGTCTTCTTCCACCATGTCACGCGATGTGAGAGCGGCAGTACCGAGACGGATGCCGCCTGGCGTTTGTGCGGAGGCATCCCCGGATACGGCATTCTCTGGCAGAGAAAAACAAAAGTCGACAAGCGAAGGAAAGTATGGGAACGAAGAACGTACTGTTGATAGTAATACCGAGAAGGTCACACACTTTCTCGATCTTGCTACCCGTCAATCCAAGAGGCCGGAGGTCCCAGAGGACGAGGTGGTTGTCGGTACCACCTGTCTGGAGCTTGTATCCACGCTCGGTAAGACAGGTGGCCAGCATCTTGGCATTGGCAATGACCTGACGTGCGTACTGCTTCCATTCGGGCTGGGAAACCTGGAGGAGCGCCGTCGCGACGGAAGCAATCGTCTGCCGGCAAGGGTCAGTCACAATAACATCACAAGGGCTCGGGGATCAAACGCACGTGGTTGTGTGGGCCACCTTGACATGCGGGGAAGACCGCTTCGTTGACACGCTTCTCGAGATCCAAATTGTTCTGAACGTCTCTCCTAAAGAAGATCAAACCTGCCCGTGGGCCGCGGAGGGTCTTGTGACTAAAATATACATGATCTCCCAACTCTGGACGTCAACGAGGGACACACTCACGTGGTAGTGGTGACGACGTCACAGTAAGCAAAGGGACTATTCAATTCCTGTGCGGCGATCAAGCCACTCGTGTGAGCGATGTCTGCCATCAGATAAGCACTCTCCCTGTCGCAAATAGCCCTGAGTGTAGCATAGTCCCAGTCTCTGGGGTAAGCCGAGGCGCCACAGATGATCAACCGAGGTTTGAATATCTTTGCCTGTCTGTCCAAGGCGACGTAATCAACCAACTGCGTGGAAGGGTCGAGGCCATAAGGGAAAGACTGGAAATAGATGGAAGATGCGGTCATCTTTTTCTTCGCAGTCTGTGACGAAACCCTCAGTATGCGAGACCCCAAGTCCCGGGGAATGTGAGACGTACGTAGTACCCATGTGTGAGATGACCACCATCAGGCAGCCCGAGCCCCATGAGTCTGTCCTGAGGTTGAATCAGGGCCGTCAAGGCCGCGAAACTGAAGCAAGTGGGTCAGCGGTGGAGGGAAGCACGAGAAACGGACCTACTTGGCAGTCTGAACAAATGCGGGGGTGATGTTCAGCTCGTATCAAACCGGTACAGATGGACTTACGCTTCCGGAATAAGGCTGAACGTTGACACCCCATTTCTCGGGATCGAGGTTGAACGCCTGCAAGGCCCGCTTACGGCAGAGGTTTTCGAGTTCGTCGATCCACTCGTTGCCACCATAGTACCGGGCCCCGGGAAGGCCCTCTGAATACTTGTTGGTCAAGATGGAACCATTGGCTTCGATGGCGGCCCGGCTGGTCAAGTTCTTTTGGAAGGGGTTCAGAGAGAGAAAATGGATTTGAAACAGACAAACCTCTGATGCGATGAGCTCAAGTCCAGAAAACTGCCTCCAGGTCTCCTTGTCGATGATGTTTTGGACCTCGGGATCGATCTCTGACAGAGGTGCGTACAAGCCCTTGTTCTAGCGGTGGTTCAGAAGTGATCGCGCGTGGAAGAGAGGACGAATACGCACGAAAGCGGGCGTGTTTGCGGTGGCCATGAGACGTATTCTGAGGATGCGCTGGGGGGAGACAGCAGCGGTGGTTGCGAGGGGGCGAAGAAAACGGGCGCAGCGCAGCATTTCGGACGTGACGAGCTGATTAAAATTTTTGGCTGAAATGGCCGGATAACGCCGACACGGCCTTGATGATATATTATGAAAAAATGTCCGTACTGCCATATAGATCGTACCAAAGTTCACATCTACTACGAGCTCTGGAGTAAACCACGGTTTCGCCTGTCAGACTCGATGCGTCTCATCACCTCTTGCTCGATCTCCTCCTCGCTGCCCCTGACCCCAATCGCGTACCACACCACAGTGATCATGCCGATGACGGCGGTGAGTATACACCTGTTGGCAACATGTCACGACAGCTCTCTGGGTTAATACCAATGCTTACCCTGTGATGGCCAAAATGCCCCTCGTCTGGAAACCAAACACGATTGGGAACGGTCCCAAGGGTAGCCCAGCCAAGTCTGCCACAGAGGCATGGCCAGCGGCATTTCCCGAGTCCGGGAAACCCTGTGCGGCACACTGTGAAAATAGATATGGCGGAGGCGCGACTCCAGTTGCGGCTCGTTCTTGTGCCTGAAGGGGCGCTTCGATAAAGTGGACTGCAAGACCATCTTCCAAATGCCATTCGATGTGACCTGGCCAAGAGAGATGAGCGGTCTCACAATGGTGAATCAAGACACGTACAGTGGAAAATCCACGCTCCAGGATTATCCGCGACGACCCGAAGGGTGACCGCTGATCCAGCTGGAATGATGACCGTGTCACGTCGTACTGGATTGGGTTGCCCCTCGATCACCGGCGGGTTCAATGTGGGATCCGACGAGGTATAATCTATAGCGCGGTTGACGATCTGGAACGTGTGGCCGTGGAGATGGCTGGGATACGGAGATTAGCGACACTGGACGGAGTGAAAGATGCAAGTCGCACAATGGATGTGCACCCGTGTCACTGTTATTGACGACAATGTTGACGACGTCGAGATGGTTGAGCATGACGGCCAACGGTCCGTATGGTTCTGGTGATGTCGCGTTTTCACCGAGCGTGAGGGCGGATACGATCGCGGGCACGAGGGGGGAGTTGTAGACATAACCGTCGAGCATGGCACGACTTGTGCCGTCATCCATGGTCTCGAAGACGACCAAGAATTCGACGTTTGCTGTAGCGTTGTATTGTGGAACGACGACGAGCGGGACGAGTGCGGTATCGTTGGTCATCTCGTAACAGTCTACAGGGCCGAGGTCAGTGATGTTGTCCGTAGGGGCATATGTGATCGAAGAGGTGATGTCTATGTTGGCATGTCAGTGGATGGATGAGAATAAAGTGTGGGTAAAACAGACTCGGTTGGAGATTCGGATTGGCAGCGGGGAACATGGAGGTGTCGAGGTTGGCATGAATTGCCCAGTTGGACGAGGTGTCGTTGCGAGCCGTGACGAGCACAGAGTAGCGCTGTGCGACGGCGATGTAGAGCATGTCTGCTGGGCACGGTTGTGTGTCTGTCTATATGCGGGTGAGCAAGGTCGTCGTCGTTGTTGTCGAGACTTACGCCGTCGACTTCGATGATGGTCATGTTGTGACCGTCGATCCAAAATGCGAACGCGCCAAAGGCGGACATGTTGACGATCCTGAGTCTGTATGTTTTTCCGGGAACAAAGGTCAAGGTTGAATTTTCATTGAATCCTACGGCCGAGGTCGTTGGTGAGGGAGAGGTTCCTGTGATGGGTGGCAAGTAGGCGCCATTCTGTGAAAAGTAGATCAATCCGGAATCTAAAGGACGTTAGACGTGTGTAGGACGAGAGAGGACAAGTGTACCGGGAGTAGGTTCGTTGCCCTGTGGGTTGTCGACGTTGATGTAGGACTTCATCAACTCGGGTTGTTCTGTGTGGTACCAATCGCCGAGATTGACGGTGATGTCTTCGTCATAGACATAGGCTTCGCCGTCCTTGGGATGCAAGACGAGGGGGGTACGCAAGCCGTCGGTATATTGGCCCTGAGGATCGGGTGAGGACTAGGCAAGGATCGGAAACGATGCGCGCACGGGGTAGTGGCCGTGGGCCCAGTAGGTGCCGTGTTGGCCAGAGTTGTTGATGGGCACGACATATTCCCAAGTGTCACCTGGGGGAATACCACTGGGGAGGGTCAAGGAGTGACAGAGGAGAAGAAAGAGATGTACCACTGAGAGACGAATACGGCGCCGTCCATCCAGCTGGTGGAGTTGAAGAACATGCCATGGTGGTGTACGGTTGTGGGCACGTCGAGATTGTTGGTGACGTGGAGGACGAGCGAGTCTGTCGTGTTCACGTCGAGCGGGGGTGGGCTGTGATCAGGTTAGACAGGGCCACGACACAGATGAGATCACGCACGGCCAGGTGTTGTTCACGCCGATGACGCGACGGGGAAAGAGACCGTCCGGGTTCACGTTTTGCACATAGGTGATGTTCCACCACTGCTCCTGTACGCCAGCCCGAGCGAGGGCAGCAAGCGAGAGAAGAGAAAGGAGCATGTCTGCCGTGCCATCTTCGATTCCGTGACGGTATAAGAGACCAGGATCGGACTATCGGACCGTAGTACCACTTTCCATTTTAAACACTCCGAGGATCGTAGACGGAATGAGTAAAGATAGGATATGACGGTGAACATCCATCTCTGTGAAAATCTGTCAGCTAAATTTACCAGATCCGAGGAATGAATCGGACAGGGGAATCCCGTCGGATAAAAATCACAAACAGGGTTCATCACCACCAGCACCATGTCCGTGTTCTCTGTCCCCGTCTTCTTCGTCGTCTTTCGCGACTCTCTCCAGGCAGCCCTCATCGGCGCGATCCTCTTCAGCCTCGTCAAACACCTCCTCAGACCAAATGGCACACCCGAAGACAGCCCCCGCGTACAGAAGAAACTCTTGCTCCAGGTCGTCTTTGGTGCCTTGGTCGGACTGATCATCGCACTCGCCATCGGCGCAGGCTTCCTCGGGGTCTACTACACACAGGCAATCGACCTCTGGATGACCTCTGAACAACTCTGGGAGGGCACGTCTCGTCGCGCGTCCTCTCGCCACACCCCTGACCCTTCCTTTCAGGCGTACTCGAATTCTTCGCTTCCCTCGTCATCTTTGTCCTCGGCGTGACCATGCTCAAAGTCGTCCAAGCACCCACACAGTGGCGCGCGAACCTCCAGGACACGTACAACGGCAACAGTACGCCTCTCTTCGGCTCCCCGGATCTCTCTCACCTCTTGCAGGAAACGATGCCGGCGCACAACTCCTCAAATGGGTCCTCTTCCTCCTCCCCATGCTCATCGTCCTCCGCGAGGGCACGTCTTTTTGGTACTTGTCGTCACTCCTCCCTCACGCCCTCCAACAGGTCTCGAGGTCATGGTCGTTGTCGGTAACGTCGTCTTTGGAGAACCCGCTTCCGCTATCCCCCTCGCCACCATCGTCGGTCTCGTCGTCGGCATCGCTTGTGGAATCATCTTTTACCAATTCACGTCCCGAGCAGGCAAGCACGCGTATCTTCTTCCACGTCTCCCATTGACACTCTTTGACAGCCTTTAGATTGTCACTCATCTGCATGGCCAACCTCATCTTCCTCATCGGTGCAGGCCTCTTCTCCAAAGCCGTGTGGCAATTCCAAGAAAACCAGTTCATCGCCTTCACCGGCGCCGAGTCCGACGACAACTTGGGAACAGGCCCAGGGACCTTCCAAGTCCAAGGCAACGTCTGGGCACTCGACACCAGCGATGCCAACTTTGGCAGTTTCTCCGTCTTCAACGCCATCTTTGGTTGGCAAAACACCGCCACATGTAAGCCCTTTTTGCTTTCCACCCCCGTTCACGTCACTCACGGATACAGTGGGGAGCGTCTTGTCATACGTCGCTTACTGGGTCGCCGTCATTCTCGTTCTCATCGTCAACAAGTTCCGAGAGGTAAATCTTTTCGCCGCCGGTCCGCTTTTGTCGCGTCGCTCAAAAATAGCAGGGACGCACCACCCTCTTTGGCATCGAGTCCGCCACTGGAAAGGAGAAACGCCAACTACGCGAAGCTCGAGTCGCTGGTCGTGAATTCACCAAGACCTCCGAGAAGGATTCTGACACGGGTCCCTCCGGGAGTCGGAGAGACAGCCCCACCAGGTTGTAGCTGTAGACACGCCCTTGCTTACCTTGATGTAAACAACCTAACCAAAGGACAGTACTCGTATGCAAACGAACAATTCACTTGCGTGATACAATGATAAATGATACAGCAACGCGTGGATCTAGTGCAAAGAAAAGTCCTGGAAACAAAATACCAAAAGTGACACTAGGCCGACAAGTCCAGCTTGAACAGGCAATACAACAGCGTCGCACTCTCACACACTGGACACGCCGACTTGGCAACGACAGCCTGCGTGATACACCTACGGACGCATACACATCAGTCTTGGTGTGCACGCACACACGTACGCACCGTTTACAAAACAGATGCCCACACAGCGTCGCCGTCATGTCCTCGCATGGATCCACAAGACAGATTCGGCAATGCAAGCGGTTCGTCCCCGCAGTGGCCCTCTTCGGACTCACGTTCACACTTGCCGTGTCCGGGGACGACCTCGCACTCGTCGCGACCAATATCGCACGGTTATCTCGGATATATTCGGGTATCCCATCCACCGACACGAACACGACCGAGTTGCTCGACAAGGACGATGGCGAGTTCCGTGTGCTATCACCATCCGAGCGTGTGTCAGTCGAGGCCCCATGATAAGAACTGATCGCGTACCTCAGATCGGAAAAGGATCTCCCGGGATCAGAAGAAGCAGGCGACGAAGCTCGGCTGTCGTTATTCGTGGCCGTGATGGTAACTTTGGAGGCGAGTAACTGTAATTGGCTGGTATCGCTCCCATGTTCAGACGGCGTTGGTGAGGGAGAGGCATATTCGCGCACGATGGACGGGTCCCCGGTTGCTTCATCATCCACATCTATCACTGGCGGTGATTGAGGCGACAAGGAAAGGGACGACTCCGTCTGTAGTGGCGTGCTCTGGAGTTCACGGCCAGGTCCACCGAGTGTATCACCAATCTCCGCATCAGATGACGATGATGCACGTTCCAACTCGTCCAAATGTTGTCGCACGCTCTCTTCCTGGACCGGGGACTTGTCAGCACTCGCCTGATGCTTACAAAACGCGTCAACATGGTTCCCCGCTATTACAACAACATAGAACCAACATGTACGTCACCACCTCCTGGGTGCCTTTCCATCTCCATACTTGAAGGGTGCACGCGCCTCAAATGCTGTGTGACCAGGTCGTCAGAAGCGGTTTAAACAAAGTACCAGCGCGGTCACACGTACCTCGTTCATGTCCGCGGAATTCCTTGTGCTCACACCGCAAAATGCACATTCAGGATGTGCGGGAGACTCCGCGTAATGAAGCTCGAGACTGTTTCTCTCGACAACAATGCCGTCACAATCCCAACAGACCACGACCGGGTGATCCGACTCCAAATGCTGACAAAAAGATGCAATATGATTCGTCAATGGCATGATACGCGAACAGAGAATCCTTACTGCGCAGAGGGTAACGTTATCGGCAAAGGATTTGCCGCACTTGTTACACGTAGGATGACCAAGCAGATGATCCTGCAACATTTCATCCGAACAGCACCGTGTCCGACAGATTTGGCACGAAAACGATTCGAGACCTTCTAGATGTTGCTGGAGTAGTGACTCGTCATCGAACTGATTATAGCACACCGGGCAATGAGGCCGGAGTATCATCGTGCGAAATGCACAGATGTGCTGCCGAAAAGCCTCTTCAGTCTCAAAGAGTTCAAGGCAAGGTGTACACTGGAAAAGAACATTCCGGTGATCCTCGGAGCCATTTTGGTGGCTCTCATTAGGGGAGTCGACGCTCATTGCATCATCCGGCACAGGCTTGTTTGTGTCCGATGTCAGGGAAGACGAGCGTCGGCATACCGAGCATGTGCAAGGCTCGATTGAATGCTCGCCGGCGCAAGGCTGCTTGGTCGTAGCCCCTTCCCCATTTGCGTCCATGGAAGGAAATGAGTCTGTCGAGTGAAACATGTCTCCTTCGGCCTGCGATGAACAGGAAGAAAAAGTGGGTGGCGCTGGCTCTCTATCTGTACGTCGGGAGGCAGTGAGAGGTGACGACACTTTCCCAAAATGGATTGACGACGAACCAGATCGATGGAAGAGTGCAAGCCAGGCGGGGTTGCGACTACAGGACGCCTCGTGTGCATTCTTGACGGCTGTGGTAAAGAGCCTTTTCGCACAATAGCTGCACTCGAAGTGGTGCTTGGTGTCTTCATGTTGTTTCCGAGCACTCTCGGAGGAAAATTCGCGATCGCAGTGGCGACACGCGAACACATGTTTCGCGTGCTCGTGCTGCTGACGAGCTTCTTCAGAATTGAATTCGCGATCGCAGTAGCGACACTCGATGGCGCTATGTATAGCATCTTCGTGCTGTTCGCGAGCCTCCTCGGAATTGAAGCTACGGTCACAGTGGTGGCACTCGAACACATGCCTTGCGTTCTCGTGCTGCTGGCGAGCTTCCTCGGAATTGAATTCGCGATCGCAGTGGTGGCACTCGAACACATGTTTTGCGTTCTCGTGCTGCTGGCGAGACTCCTCAGAGTTGAATTCGCGATCGCAGTAGCGACACTCGATGGCGCTATGTTTAGCATCTTCGTGCTGTTCGCGAGACTCCTCAGAGTGAAAGTTGCGGTCGCAATGGCGACATTCAAAGCTGTGTTTGTCCCTAATGTGTTGGTCGAGGGCCTGTTGGGAATTGAGCACCCTGTTGCAGTCTCCACAGGAATAGGCGTGCTTGGATTCCCGGTGCTGAAAGGGCGATTCACTAGGGTGAGCCTCAGGAGATTTTGGAGAGTTCGTACTGACCATTCGGACGGCGTTGTCGTCCTGGAAGAAACGACCGGGACATAGGGGACAGACAGCCATTACAGTTTGTAAGGGATTGTTGACCGTCGCTAGTCAAGCGCTGTTTTCGCACGGTTCATTACTTTAAACGCTAGTAGACATCTTTCTGCCACGCTTCTCCCTTCACCACTCGCAAGATCAACATTTGTGGCGATATGCACTAATGAGAACTGGTCAGCATGATTTACAGATCTGCGAGACGGACTGACCATCATCAATGTGTACACGCTCGAGAACGCGATCCCAATCTTACCCCCCACCCCGTACGATACTAACAACGCGATGCCAGAGAGCGTGTACAATAGCACGGACTCCACAACGAGCCCCTCGATGGTGAAATACGGCGACGAACGTCCTTGTCCATGGTATTCTTTTGCTGTCTTCGCATGGCACACCAACCGATACCAGATCATGCTTGTCAATAATGCGCTCAGGATGACCGAGATCATGTTGTACGCCAGTCCGAGCTTGGCAGGGATGTCATCGAAAAAGTCGACCCAGGGCAGAGCGGCTACCCAGCCGACATGGATCCCCAATGCTGATCCGGCACGGTGTGAAAGGAGCGCTACGACGCGTCAAGTACCACATGCTCACCGAGGCTGGCTAACCATAGGGCGGAGGGTACGACGACCGTACGAAGACTATCCCACACGATCCGACAACGGTAGATCTAGAACGACGTGGGTTGTTGTCTCATATTCGTTTGCCCGACCTTACCATGAAGGCATCGGTCATCAGTTGTATGGTGACGACTGTCGCCGTCCCAAGAACCATGTATGCGTCTGACGTATGTGTTTCCCCGTATGCAAGGGGCCCATCCGGGTAGCTTCGATCTAGTAACCACATTTTTTGACCATATACCGTTTCAGTGGCAATCCGAATCGTTACCAAACCGAGCATCACGCTGCTGAAAATGGCGTAAAACATGTCGGATTTCCGACGCTCTCTTCTGTGAACCAGGAAAACGTGCATGGTGCTGAGATAGAGCGCCAGATGGATACCTGGCAACCGGAACCGGTGAGACGTCACGACCCAAACGTCAGGACCGGACTCACCATATAAGACGTTTTGCAGATTGATCCCCACGTAGAACGAGTTCTCGGATAACGTGGCATTTTGGACAGCTGCCGTGCATGACATGTTCGAGGGAAATCGAGTCGTGAGCAACTCGGGAGAAAAAGTATGTATGTGATTTTATACGTACTTTACTGGCACACTCCATCGGATCCAGGAACAGAATAGATGGACCCTGAGACCCTGCGCATTGCAGGGACGACTGGGAACTCAATCATGTCGTAATCCTACGCCAAGTTGGACGAAGATAAGCGAACAAACCAGGATTTCAATGCGATGCCCGTGTATTCATTGGTCCGATCCTTGAGCGAGGTAGACCTACCGGTGGCGAAGGTAGGTACTAATAGATTCCATCTACTGACCATCGTTAAGGTTCTTTGCGCAACATCGGTCGGGCAAATCCATCTAGTTTTCGTTCAGATTAGAGTTCGACTACGGCCAGAACAAGTTATACGCACTCTCACTGACTTGTGCTTACAGGAAGAATGTCTTTCATCGTTTGGATAGCTTGTCTCCTTCAATCTCACAAGACCCCAACGTTGTGTTTGAACTTCGGGGAGGGTATGGCATCCTCGATTTCGTTGATATCCAGCTTCGTGCCCGCGCTGCCCGCCTTTTGATTATCTGCGGTTCTCTCTTGCACTTCCACGTTTTAACACGAAGGTTGAACTGCCCATTCGCTTGCCCTGCTCTGGATCCGATGTTCATGAATTTTCGCAGTATCGTCGCTGGCTTCCTGGTGTGTAGTATTTCCATTTCAATGGTGTTACTGAAAAGCAGTCCCTTCTATCCACTAGGAGATCTAGACATTCGTTATATCTGGCAGAGCCGTTAGTATGAAAGGGAGCAAACTAACTCTTCTTCTTCTTCTTCTTCTTCGACGCAATTCAACATACCGTCGGCAACTGCCATGAAAAAGTCCAAGGGAAAAACGGAGATCCATCGTCCTCTGACCTGCCGAAAGCGGCGCCCTGGTGTTCAAGCGACAGGATCGGTCGACGTGTTTGAGGACATGGCGTCGGAGGACGTTGTTGCTTGTAGGCGTTCTCGCGCAAGAGCTTGTTCTCGCCTACACCTACACAAAATTCGGCCTGTTCAAAGGCATCTTTGGATCCTGGTCCCAATAAATGATGCTGTGCGCGATGAAACCGAATGCACACGACGCCGGAAAGTGAGCCAATATCTAGCATTGAGTGCCACAGCAGTCGAAACCATACGGAGCGTAGATCCATCCTTTCTGCTGAGGAATGCCGCTATGACGCGGAACGGTCACGATCTTGGGCTTCTCGATTCCGGTAGCGAATAGGAGGACTGAAAAACGTTGGCCCGGTTCCTGATGCTTATCACGGGTTTAATATACGTGGTCAATGACGGACCGTGAAGTTTTGGAGGATTCTTTCCTGAGTCGCCCTCAACTCGGTCAATGTGATGTAGGGGGAGAGATGGAGGCTTGGCCTGGCCGTGGACGACAACGGGACGGAACACGATCCATTTATTCTGTCGACGCTCGTGAACCAGACGGTGGAACCACTCTTATCTGAGTACGTGGCTATTCATGCTGTCCTGAAGATTTGGTTCAATTGCGTCCTCCCCGCTCACGACCAGCTGAGTTCGTAGAAGCTAACGTAAATACAGACCATAGAACATTGCAATGCTTAAATGACGCCACTCCACTCAAGCCAACGTATCGATGCGGAATAAACAATACAGCAACATTGGTGCCTCACAAACAGGACAACGCGAGTCCTTCATCACCGCCGAAGAAATGCACCTGCATCTCGATCAGAGCGCTGGGGAGAAACGTTTGACGCAATACGTACTCGTAACAAAACAAGTGACCACATGTCGTCGTCGTCGGTTCTTCGCAGTCATTTTTATAACAGGACCTGCAGTGGTATGACGGCGGAGGCGGCCCGTTCGGTCGTCTGTTGTATGCGGGGTGAGGTACATGGTTTGCCTGGCCGCTGGTCCACTTTCGAGCCGGACGCCTGGAAGCCGAAAAACGAGGTAATTTACTGACGCCTGCATTGCAGGTTAAGGAGTCATGTACGCGCGAAACGCAGATCCAAAGACATACCGTTCGTCCTGAACTTGCCCAGACCTGGTCGAGGGAGAACAACCGGTGGATCGAGTGATGAGTCACTCGACGTAGACTGTCTGTCCCACGCGGCTTCCGCCATGATATTATCTTCAAACCGCACTTCACGGCGGCGCCCTCGTTCACCTAGAGCAAGTCCTGCGGAAGACAAAATGGGCGATGAAATGCCAGGACTACGGGGCATTGGAGGAGACGGTGGTTCTTGCGCCTGATACGTGAGCGATAGATAAGCCCGGGCTTCGCGGAGATACTCTGGCGTCATGCTTGCGGAGACGCTAATCCCAGCCGACTCGGGGGAGATAGAGCTGGGGCATCCCGAGTGACTAGAATACAACGTTAATGCATTGTGTATGTGACAGGAAGGAATCTAACCCCGACCTTACGCTTCCAGGCAATTGTGTCGAGCTTGGGACGAGCAAGCTCAACTGTGGGACATTGTGCGAGTCGGACGTTGCAGTCTGACATACGGAAAACGCGCCATTTATACCCTTGGATGGAGATGCAGAGCGGGGAGGAGGCGAAGATCTTCGAGAATTTGTATCGCTTGTCATCGTCCAACCCGATGTAGATGATGGGGATACTGCACCCGAATCAGGTAATTTAACAACGGGAGAGATCAATGGCGGAGAATGCGCAAAGGAGCTATTAGAATCGCTATCCACCTCATCCTCTGCAAGTATCGCAGCGGGTTCGGCAATCCCTTGAGTTAACGAGAATAACGAGGGTTTGTCAGGCCGTGGGCTGAACGGGCTGTGCAACTCGACTGATTGGATTGTCGGAACGCTAGACATGAGGGGCGTCCCAACCGCCGGAAGCGTCGACAAGGGTGAGTGATCAAACTCGGAAGATACTTTGAGATCCTCCCCAGTGTCCAGAGATAACGATTGGATAGTCACATTCCACGGGTGACCATCAGTAGGGGAACGTTGCTCAACGGAGAGGGTAGAACTACGCGACTGCGAGCTCGATGAGTTACCGGACTCAACAGTTACCCTTTGGGATGTAGGGCTAGAGTAACCACTCAGACTGGGAGGTAGGGGGATGAATGAGGCGTATGGAAGATTCGCACTGCCCTCAAAACCCCAAACAGGGTCAAGGGCCTGAGCACTCAATAGGGGACTCGGAAGGTCGTCTCGGAGTATCTTGCTCTCGCGACCGGTCTCAACCGCCGAGCCAGGTCGTCCCCGATTACCAAACTTTGGACGATGGACAGTGAAAAGATGCTGCAAGGCAGAGGTGGGGTTATCACTAGGTCATCACCTCAAGTCCAAGATCTCACGTATTGGTATGCATCAGCGTCAGTAAACCTGAGATTGCAATCTTGACATTTGGGATGATTGAAGAAGTGCTTGATATGATTCTGTAGGACATTGGGTGTATCAAATTGCCAATGGCACAGGTAACAGTGACACTCGGGATGTGCAGAAGCGCCATGCTGCACCGAACCAAGGTCAAGAGGGCACCAACGACATGTCTTTCCACTTACATCCGTGTAATCAAATCGGTCTCTGAATCCAATACCACATTTCTCGCACTTGGGATGTTTCCGCGAACTCGAGTAGTGAATAGCGAGTTCCTCCTGATCGAAAAACTCACCCTCGCATGCATCACAGGCGATGCGTGGGTGGACCTCAGCGACGTGCTGTGAATCCCGATAGTAATTTCCCTATGATTTTAAGCAAGTAAGATCCTTACGGTGGTGTACACATCGTTGTTCTCGAACCCGAGATGACATTTCTCGCAATGAGGGTGGATATCGCTCGTAGGGTTGTTGTAATGTTCAAGGAGTTGATCTTCCTCAGCAAAGGCCAAGCCGCATGGGAGGCAAACGTAAGGGGAGCGATGCTGTTCTAGGTGCTCCTCCAGTGCCCTCATGTCCATATAGATACCATCATGGCAAATGGGACACGAATGAACTGTCACGACATGGACGTCGAGTGCCGTCTGTGACAGATAAACCTCGTGGCAGGCGTCACACTGAATGCCGCGGGGATGTATTGTAGTGACGTGGCGCTTCAGCTCAGGTTCTGTAGACGATCGGCGAGAGCTCGGCTTTGGGCTCTGCTTCGGGGAAACGGGGCCGACTACGTTCGTATTCTATTAACGGCAAAGTGAGCACCGGCATCCCATTCAAGTCCGAATTGGAAGACTTACAGCGCATAACGCGTTATCATCCTCACGGCCAAGGGAAGCGGCATAAACCGGATGGTGATTATCTGCGGCAGCGCAGTGAAATCTGTGCTCCTCCTCCGTCCGGGACCGTGTTCCGCACCTCTTGCACACAATAGGATGCGAATGCTCAAGTACGTGGTCGGATAAAGTCTGGGCATCTCTCAATATGCCATCTTGGCATACGCCACAGGAGTGGACGGTGTCAATATGCTCTTCGAGCGCGGCTGTCGAGGAGCAGATAGAGTGGCAAATAACGCACTCCGCCCGCGCAGGATGCTTCGCAGCCATGTGCGCTTGCAAGCCAGCCTGACCTTTGAATTCTTTCTTGCAAATTCCGCAGAGAACGCGACCTTTGCCGGGCGAGTTAGGAGAGACACTCTTGTTGCTTGTGGACTGGGAGCTCGCGGGGCGGACAATAGCTGGACTGGGACTCCGATGAGAAGCGAGGATGGCCTCGGAAGCGGGCTCCACCTGGCGATTGCCGGGCTGGGTCGTTTGGTGCGTTTGCTTGAAGTGGTCATTCCACTCGATGAGGGAGGAGGACAGGTAATTGCACTTTGAGCATGAGATCTTCGCGTGGGAGGACTGGTGCGTTTTCAGCGCAGCGAGAGAGTCGAAGCTGGCTTGGCACTGGCTGCAGCGATGTATGACGCGCTGCTCAACCACGTCCGACTTGTTGGGTTTCGCATTACCAGTCACGGCAGCTGGAGACGAAGGAGCTCCGCGAGTCTCTGGTGGATGAGCAAGTTCCTTGGAGCTCGTAAATTGGCGGGGGGATGTCGAACGAGGCGGATAGTGTCCCTTAGCCTTCTGGTGACTGGACAAACCAACTGGAGTGGTGAACTTCTTGTTGCAGACGCAACATCTCGTGGCAGAGACGGCTTGAAGAGGAGGATGTCCAGCGGAGTTAAGAGGATGATGTGCCATTGACATATGCTGGACTAAAAGTCAGATTGTGATAACGCCTTGCGAGCAAGTAGCCAGATTACTTTCGTTAATTCGCCGATTCCGTCGAAAAAGGGCTGGTTGCCAGTAGGGCAAAGCAGGCAGAGGGGCATAGTTAGGTGGTAAGATCGTGGTGTCTGTGACGGCTTGCGTCCCCCAGGTCCAGTCTTATAAGAGACCGCTGCCCCAATACACGACTTCGCCGCGTGTTCCAAAAGGGCTGCTCACCTCACTTCATCAACTGACCCGGATGCTCTCTGGCAGAAGCCATAGCCTACAGCATGCTGTTCCAATGCGTACTGCAGAGATTCCTTCTCCACCAACCTGATCAAGCGGCAGGACGAGATCCTGGTGCTCAACATCATATTCCCCCTGGCGTTACACGAGGTGGGAATCGATGGTCCTTAATAGTCATTCGTTTGATGAAAATGGGCTTCTGCGTGGTGGGGCTCCGATCCCCTAACCAAAAAGAAAAACGGAGCGGCGACACGAGTTGGCGGTACCGTTCGCGAGACCCATGACGTGTCGAAGACGCGTAAGAATTCTCTTTGAAGTGTTTTATTGAATTATTGCTCTCGCCCGACACCCCGACCGAGTTTAAGACGTTGGGCTTGGAAGTTTGGAGAGGCATCAAGTTGAAAATTTAAAGACCGATAATAAGTTGAACTTCAACGCGATGAAGGTAATAATATGGTATGGTGTCGTTTGGCCCCATTTTGCCGCTACAGCCTGCCAGTGGTTGAGCCACCTTTCCAGACCCACGACTCGTTTCCAGACCCCATACATGCACTCTCCGAACCGTCTTGGGGGTATCAGTGCGTCTCATCCAGTGCGTACAGCTAAAGTTGGTGGCCCCGTTTTTTTAGCACTGGCAGGACATCGCCCATGTCCTATTCTTGCACTAACTTCTATCATTGACCGACAATCCCTAGCCAGGCTAGAATATATCAGAGCGGAACGATTCAAGTTTGGACAACGATCCCTTGGGAGCCTTGGAGAGGATATGCCAATGCAACCTTAAATCAACCATCTTCGCAGAAGGAATCTTGAGAGGTATCTGAGATCTAGGTTCACATTTCATTATTTCGTTAGGGATCGCGACACGCGATCTTTTTACTATATCACAAGCAGGATCTTACTCTCTTCAGGCATCACATTTCTCCCATACCACATCCCTTTGGAGATGTCACTAGGGTGAGACGCGCCACTCGTCCACTGCCAAGTCTATTTTCAGCTAACGGCTCATTCTACCCTCAGAGCCCAATGTAGCCCGTCGTCACTTGTAAGATGGCTGAGCTTTTGAAGATCAAGCCTAGGCTGTCGCCGTGTCCATGTTTCAACTTGGCCATGGACTGATCGCTCGCTTTAGCGACCTATCTTCGCAAAGCCCATCTTGATGCAGGAATGTGCAGCGAGGTGGGCTCTGTGTCCATCAGTATGCCAGAATGGTGGAGCACGAGGTTTGACCGTCAACCCACACCAACTCCGAGCACTATCATAACTGCCGAATGAACTTCAACGTGACCACCAACGACGGCCCACAGTGGAGTTGCCCAAACAAAGTATCCAGTCCCTGCCATTCACAACAGTACCAGATAGAAAGCCCAAGGGCTCAACCGTCCAAGAGCAGTTGATACCAACTAGAGTGTTACATGCTTAAATACTGCACAATATCCAATTCATATAGATGGTACATTCCCATAAATGAGAACGGAGAGTGCGTACTACGAATCAGGCCAATGGCCTATCAATCGATAAAGAACTGGTAGGCAGCTCGCCATGCTTTGTTTCCGCCTCGCTCGATGACATCCTGGATTCGATGTCAGCCACGTGAAGTGCAAGTGCGCTTTGAATCACTGCTTACCCCATGGCAAGGGATTATCTTATCAAAGTCCCAGGAAGCCACCGTTTTTGCATCGCGTTTCATCGCTCTACGAATGCACGTCAAGTCCGGACAACAACTCACAAGACAGGCACTGAGATTCAACTCACTCGACGTCCGTGGCGACACCTTGAATGACTTTTTGGTGAGCCCATGAATCAGGCTTCAGCGAGGCACGAGGAATCCATTTGGAAGATCTCGAGTACTAGCAAGAACGAATTAAAACTTGTGGATCATGGACCGACGAAATGCGCATGCCACCCACTTGTTCAGTCGCTGGTAGATTGAACAGCAGATCAGCTTGAATCAGAGACCTAGACGGGACGTGAAGGAATGCGACGTCTTTATTCCTGATGCCAGAGAAATAACTACAACGAGCCAGTGAGCCCACACACAATAACCTTTTGCTTTTCCTGGTCAACATACCAATGTTTGATCTTGAAAAACGGGTTCAGGGATGCATACAGGACACGTGGAGTTGACTCACATCTTCTTCAAAGCCATACTGCGTGTTGGGTGGATCGCGACCCCAAACTGACAAGGTCATTTACGGGTCACATACAGCACGACGGGCTCGAATCGAAGGCAAAGACGCACGTCCATCAAACGGGAATGATTTTTCGTTCATCCTCTTGACCGTATCTTCCACCCCAATGACCTTTGCATTCGGGTACGCCATTTTAAACTCGAGCAAATAGAGATGGTGGACAATGTCCGGGTTGATAATGTATCTGTGCATGTGTCGGAACGACAAGCGACAAAGCAAGGTTAACCATTCAAAGACTTACTTGACTGGTCCGAGCTCGTTAAGCTTGGTCTTCGTGTCGTGGTCCAAAAGGGTCGAGGCGAGCACCCACACTCCGCCGTCTCTTAATCTGACAGCAGTCGATCGACCACCGATAGGAAATACGCCATATCTAGCAAACGGACTAGAGGAGAGATAAATCGCTGGGTTGCTTCGTTTTGCGCAGAACACACCGGGAGAACGTCCAGACGTCCTTGACAACCTGTTTTACCACACGGTCAGTATGACTTGGAAACCGGAAGTGGGGAACGTTACCTCGCGGATAATGGTATCACCCATGCTTACTCTGGTGAGTTCTTGACTGAACGATTCAATGGAAGCCTTCTGAGGTGGAGGTTACGGTGAGGTCCGTCGGCGTAAGGTGAGGCAAAGGGGAGGATACAGCCCCATGATGGATGACGTCAGACTGCAAGCTGGAACACGCCTAGAAAACGTGAAAGATCGTGATATATTTCCATGGGGTACTTAGTAAACCTAACGCCGAGTGCTGTGTTTCGTCCGATCATATAGTACATACGCGTAAGCGAACTGAAGTTTGGAGAGCAGGAGCGACAGTCCTAATTGAGTCCCCGGCCATTTGGGGCACTCTCAGGATACAACGTGTGCGAATCATAAATGAAAGCATCCAACTCCGAATCAGAACCGCTATCATCCCCAGAATCATCTGAATAGTCATTCGGTTTGCCGATATGAAAGACGTCCGTGAATGGTGTCTGAGGTGCGTCATTGGAGGTGTCCGTCGACCGGGCGATGATGGACGCCACACGCTCCTCCAGTTGCTGGCTCGGTACCAAAATACGGGGACGCGGCTTCGTGTTTTGGAAGAATTCACTCAACTCGTGAAGGTCCTGAACTAACACCCCAAGGTCCTCATCCAGTGGGTCGGAGAAGGAAATGATCTGCGAACGTGACTCCAGATCGACATACGACGGACGCAGAGCACCGATACACATTTGCGCGACTGCCATCATGTTATTCCTGCAAATAGATCGCCGAGATTTGACTCGAGGGATACACCACCCCGAATCTTCGGGAACACCAAAGATTTCACCGTCTACAGGGGCAGCATTGAATGAGCTATGCATGCTCATTCGGAGAACGTTGCGAGAATTTTGTCCCCCGGACACCTTTGTTGGTTCTTCAAGAACGTCAAGGGCTTCGGTAGCCAGCTCACCCTCGACAAGTCGCAGCAACGGCATGAGATGTTCGGTTGCAAGCGAATGGTGTGCATTTCGTGCGTCGCGTTGCTGGAAAAACGCCTTCAGCACTTGCATCGCGTGAATGCGTACCCAATGCTCTTTATTGAGTACCAGGCCCAGAAGGAGTGTGGTGATATCCGACCACCGCGTTGCTGAGTAATACTCGCGAAGCCCTGCGGTGGACTGCCGAAGGAAGTCATCCTTGGTGCGAAAGCGGTTCCTGACAAAGGAGGTCATGATGCGAGAGATGGTATCCCGGCCGTCTTGAGAGGCAAGCTTGGCGATGGAGGTGCAAAAATCGTCGAGGGTAGCATCGCGGCTGTCGCTAGCCATGGCATGCAAGCACCATGGGAGGGAGAGAGCGAAAAGGTCACAAACACGACATTCAGAGGGTTCAATGAGTCGCGAGTCTGTGATCCTAGTCAGCCACCGAAGCGCCGCAAAGGTGTCACCCATAGTGGTAGCCGAGCGCAAACCATTCAGGAGACACGAATGTAAGCTTTCCATGCTGTTCCAAGACTCTGGACGCTGGGCGAGTACTGTTTCGACGGACTCTGGGTTGCCTAAATCCAACTTGGCCAGTAGAACCGTTAAAAGTTTGACCGCTGTGGCGAATTCCGATTCAACAGCTGTCATAAGACATGAGGCTGTTGCCCAGAAGAGACGGGGGAGGAGGGTGGGATTGAGGTCATCCGAAGCCACAGAAACCACGAGCGTAGAAATGATGGCTTCAGAAAAGTGGTGGAGCTCGGTCTCATCGTCGCTGATGATAGTGCATAAGCGGCTGAGTATGTGCCCGAGGACATCTTGCGAGAGAGGAACCTTCAGTAACCGGAAGACCTGGAGAGACCGCTTGGAAATACTGCGAATATGGCAATGTTCGACGTAGGGAATCGATACGGCAGCAAGGTTCTTCGCCAGATCAGGAACGGATTGTCCAATGACGGAAACCACTTGGTCGACGATGTACTTCAAGCGAGGCACAACCACTTCCTCCACATCACTTTCTAGCCAGAAAAGGGAATCCCCCTTGTCCTCCATAATCGCGATGGTTGATAGCAGGGACGTCCTAGCAGGTTGTCCCGTCTTGTCAGTAGCTGATGGATACCGGGGTACGCAAGCTCTCATCAGATGAAACAGCATCCGACGCGCAGTGGACCGCAACATCAGGACCCTGTGATCCAAATGACATAGCACAGCCAAAAGGATGACGGGAATCTGCTCGAAATGTGTCCACATGCGCTCGAGCGAGACAGAACCAATATACACCATTGCGTATTGAGCGGAGCCCAAGAGTTGACGAGGCTGATCGTCCGCAAACAGTACATCAAGGTCGGACCACAGTTCGAGTTCATCTGAAGACGGTTGCTCCAGCCGATGCTCAAATGTAGGGAGCATCCTCTCTGGCCCGCACACGCTGCATAGTTCCTGAAAGATCTGTACGCCTGCCGCTGAACGAGACAGACACGCAATAACCTCGGAAGCGCATTTGACGAAGGCGTTCGTAGCGACCTTGAGAGACTCGTTCACCAGGAAGGACGCGACAGCTCGCCCGACTAATGGGTCCGGTACCTCAACAAGCCGAGCCCAGATAGCCACGACTTGTTCAGGCTGTGCGTTACCAAATCTCTTGGTAAGCGCGAGCAAGTGGTACACAACCAGGCTGCCCTTCGATGTCAAGGCCAACTTCGACGTGTCAGGCGCAGTGATCTCGAGGCTTGGCATCCAATGTTCCAAGCTTTGTAGCATGAGATGACAAACCCTCTCGTTGCCAAGACGATGCACACGTAAGAGCAGTGCTGTGACCTCTGTGAGGACATCGAAGGCTTTCTCTGGATGCTCCCCTGCAAGACATTCCCCAACTAGTCGATGGGCTTGAAGATAAACGCTCGGGGCACGATTGGCCACCATCGTTTCGAACTCGGCCATGGCAATAACGCCTGCGGACTCCTCATGAATGGTAACAAGAGTGTTGAACGCGTGCCGTCGTATGGTAATGTCTCCATGACAAAGGTTGGCCAGTCCAAGGCAGACAACCTGCGCAAATGTAAACGAGTGGGCCGATGCGTCGCAGATTACATCAACGATCGTCTCGAAGAATGCAGAACTGCTCAATGAGATAGTCGTAGCATCACAGAACCCTCGGCGGAGGGCATCTGCTAGCAGATCTGCGCCAGGCTGAGGCAACGCGAGGAGAGATCGTAGTGCTTTCCTGAAAAAAAATCGAATGCGTCAACTGCATCTCTCAAGACGAACAGGCCAACTTACTTTGCACAAGTTACTAGCGGAGCTTGGGCATCCTCAAATACGGCATGAATTCGATCTAGAATCTGAGTAGCCTCAAGCGGTTTAGGAGCATCTGGGGTGGGACGTTCAGTTGGAGAGTTTGGATCAGCGTCATCGACCAAACGATAGGCTTTTTGCTACAGCACGCAGTTAGCAACACTCGCGCACTGAAGAACATTATAACTCACGCAAAGAGACGACAGCGCGCCGACAGACGCATGCGACAACAACTTGGTCTCATGCTGGAATCGCTCGCCAGCGTCTGACTCTGCCCCAGGATCCTTGATGGCGGCGGCGGCGGCCCTTTGCATCAAGATGAATCTTGTCTTGGCCGATTCGCTTTGCGGACCATACTGGCACCATTCTTCACACATACGGTATAGAGAGAGATGGATACCGTCCACTTCAAGGAGATCCTCCGAACCATCGAAGAGACGCTCGACCAGCCCACAAAAGTAGCGCCGCAGCCGCTGTAAAGAGTAGTTGTCGCGATTGTCGGGTGCAAGCAAGAATGCTTGCGTGTTCCTAACGAACTTGAGCGCGTGGGACAATGCATCTTGCTTGCCCGACGACTTGAGGGAGTGGAGATGTGGAGCGGTGAGGTAGTAGATTCGACCGACTGCTGAATGAAGCCGGGCTTGTCGACGAGAACGTGTCCCGGTTGCTGGCGAACCTGGCTTGGTGCGTCCTTCGTCGTAAAATTGGCGAGACGCGAACAGATTGAGATCCTCCAGAAGCTGAGGATATCCCTCGAGAGGAAACGAACTGATGGACAGTACGGCTGCATCTCGGAATGGTGTGTAGTCCGCGTCCAGGAATGGTGTCAGATGCTTGAACAGGTAGCGCGTCGTCGACATTCTCTCGCGCTCAAAGTTTGTTCCTGAAGGTGCCCGGGAGTGCTCGCGACCGGCCTGCGTCATCGCGAGTCGATTGTCCGACACTGCTGCAGTGGAGCAGAGCACCCTAGTCCAAATGTACCACTGATCGATAAGCGACATATTGTCTTTCACCAATTTGTATCCGTCTCGCTCTGTGGGGCGGGAGGATTGATTGCGACTACCAGAATAAGATATCCCGGCAAGTCGAAGCATCGAGGGATGATACCGCGTGGTCGCGGCTTCGACGACAGCTCTGCAATTTGGGATGAGCTTGCCGCAGCTTGATAGTGAGGTCTGCATGAATACTGGATAGATGAAGCGCCATATTTTTCGGTCTTTCTCTATATTGCTGTCCGCAATTCGAAGGAGGACGTCTGGCTTTGCTGACCTCCTCCATTGCTGAAGGCGATCTAGCTCCGCGCGGTCGAGCAACTCGTCAAAACCCTGAAGTAGGAGACATTCCTTGGGGTCGTTCTCGAACAGTGTCGAAAATAAGAATGAGAAAGGAGGGGGATTATTAATCGAGGTACCCTCCATGAGATCCTTGCAAAGGGGGATGAGCGAGCGTATCAGCTTGACACCAACACAACGGATGGCCATCACTTCATACGAAAGAAGGAAGAGTGAGCCGAGTGTAATTTCCTCCGCCTGTTGAAGGGTAACCAGTAAATCGTTCGCAGCCAGATCCTGCTTTGCTTTCTGGGAAAGCCCGGTAATCCATGTATCCACCACGCCGGTCCAGAGGTTCAGTAATCTCGCACTTTCGAGGAGAATGCGATGACCAGTTCCCTCCCGCTCGACATTCTTTGGGTCAAACAGGAACGCAGTGAAGCATTTGAGCACCGTTGGCGCATATATCGCATCCTTCATGAACCTCCTCAGTGCCGCCCCTGCAACTTCGCCCACCCGCGGCTCGACATGCACGACGCCGCGTAAAAGCATATCAACCGCGACCACAAGAGAGGTCGATGAGGTAGATAAGCATCGGGGCCATGATTGATAGCACGTCTGCAAGATGCTGATGTGAGAAACCAGGTGGTTCGGATATGCAAAGGCACCTTCTGGATGCCGACGGATGACCAGATTATGGGACTCCTCGAACGACGAGGCACTACCGGACGCAGAAGACCGCGCTAGTGACCATTGTTCGTCAAAGACAGACATATGGCCAACCACCTTGAAACATGCTTGTGCAATGGTAGAGGTTGCAGCCCCGAAACGGTCGACGAAATCTTGGATGCCAGGTTTCGAGAGCACCGAAGCCGGAAGAACATCAGAAGAGGAAGGGTAATCATCCCATGAAGGTATCGTCGAGAAATCTGCACTGGATGGCCATGTTGGCGTCGGTTCCTCGCGTTCGAGGCCATGTAATGTCAAGAGTGTCGCCTGCACCAAGATCCCGACGCGCTCAGGAGCCAATGTGCCGTTTGCACTAGTCGACTCTTGTAGGAGCTCCATGCAAAAGTCGCGACCGTACTCGAAATGACGAGACAGGATAAAGTGGACAACGCATATGAACGGTTCAAGGTGTTCCTCGGGTGGAAAGACAGACGACCGTCCCGCAGGGAAGAAATGCTTTAGAAGCCCATCTAATTTCGATGTGCTAGTCGATGAAGACTCTTGGCAACGATAAAGGTATGTCCAGATCAGGCGGACTGTCCCATTCAGGATGGGTATACGGTACGGTTTGTCCTATTAGTAGGCATGTGAGTAAAGTTAGGTCAAGCAATGGAAAGTAACTTGAGATGACACCTTTAATTTGCTAATGCCGTACTCAAAACACGCCATCCAATGTTTTAGGAAAAACTGATGCGGTGCCACGCATAGCGCTGTAGCCGCGAGGGGATACGCGACATGCCAATATCGGGGTTTCGACATCATCTCCTTTGCACGAGGGTATATCTTCTCTATCGCCTTCTCCCACTGCGGATGGTTTACTTCTGCTTGAGCGGCCTGCAAAGCAATTTATTCAAGCATCATCAACCAGCAGGTTATGTCCCTACCTTGCCAATAGGATGCAACAGCCGTGTGAGCGTCTCTGCAAAAGCCACCTTGAAACGTAGACCGTGCGCGTTCTCGAACGATTTTGCCAACGATTCCATGAATTCAGCACCTTCTTCGAATGCTTCGGGGGGCCAAACCTATTGATTATCAGACTCTTACGCTGAACGACACGTCTTCGAACTCACTTTGATTTGAACATACCGCAAACCTTTGACGAGGTTCTCAAATTTCGTGTCCAAGTCCTTCGCGATCTGTCCGTGCGCCACAGGGGCAAGCTCGTTAAGAAAGCGGTCTGTGACACTGAGGAATCTACGTCAAGAAGAAACCGGAAGCGATATCATGAGTAATATGTGCACTTCAATATAACAGGAACCCACCTTAGGCTAGCTAAACATCCAAGGACTCCTGCGTATAGCTCTGCGCACAGCTTGTAATTGGGGTTGACGGATTGCAACGGTCGTCTAAACTGCTCAAAAATAGTCTCCTCCAAACTATGCCCCATCGTATCGCTGAGCGCATTCGCGGAAAGCATAGAGAGAACGGCGACCAATGCTCTACACATGACGTAGATTGCAGCGAGCGACCAGCGTTCAGCCACCCGAGGGTGACCGGAACGGTTAGCTGGAGAGTCACGTATACCTCGACGCCAGCGCAAAATGGCGTCGATAACATTCTTGGCGCGCTTCTGCGCAATTTTCCCAAGGGAGTGAAGGAGTTCGTCGAATTGTGGGTCAAGGGAGGGACCGAAGAAGTCGGTCAATATCGGATCACTATCCTAAATACCAAACAAGCGTGTGTCAATGGCGGATCACAACAACATTGTACATGATCCGCGACGCGGTGTCGAACCAAAAAGATGCTTACCGGACTCTCGCGCACGAACGCGTCAATCTTTGCCTCTGCGAGAGTGGCAAATCGGATTAAAACTGCATGGAGCGCGTAATCTGCGGGGCTTTTCGACGACGCGTGCTCTTCACTTTCATCCTCCGAGATAATTGGACTCTCACTCCGTGGGACGACCAGTGATTCAGGAACACGCGGCACGGGGGGTGGTGAATTTGGCGGATGGCCAAAGGAGAACGCGTGGTTGGGGTTATGGCCAAACGGATAGCCATGCCCATGGTCACTACCATTCTCCGACCCGAAAAACACTGAGCCAGAGTGTGAATGGTGCGAACGCACTGTGGAGTGGCCGCGGGGGCGGGACGTAGAGCGAGAGGGACGTGATTCACTAGGTGTCGGAGGGCGTGGATGCTGATGTGGAGGGCTGGTAGCATTGTTTTGCTTCGATGTTGCGGTCACAGAGTGGGCGAGCGAGGAAGTTGATCGGTTGAATGGGTTCTTCAAGATCGGGTACACCTGATGGTGGTCCAAGCTTGGGAGCGGAGGTACGTCGGCGTTGTTCTTCAAAGTGGATTTGAACGCATTTCGAATGGAGGCAAAGGAAGCCTTTTTGCTGAACGCGGAAGTGCCTGTGCCCGTGGAGGTAGAGGTAGAGGTGGTTGCGACGGAGGACTGGGAAACGTGTGCAAAGGGTCGGCGTGGAGCGTGGTCAAGGAAGGAGTCGTCGGAGGCTACAGATTCGCCTCGGGTGTGTGCACAAAACAAACTCCTTTCGGCAACCACCGCCGTCGTTGGGGTAAGGATAGTCGGTGACTCTGGTCCGCTGCCAAACCCAAATGCACCGGCTCGCCCGAACGGGACTGGGGTGGTTTGGAAGTCATCCTCATCAAAGTCTATACGTCGAACTACTTGAGCGAGTGGTCCAAATACAGGACGATCCGAGGCTTACCTGGGATTGTTATCTGCAAGCCTTCAGAGCCCATCAGAAGAACGACGTAGTGCTACGCAACCGAAGTCACACAATGATGAAAGTGGTATGTATTTCCTCTTTCGTACAATTAACCCCTGTACCTGCCAGACTGTAGAAAACGACTGTGGTATTATAATCTCGCGCATCCTGTACTTTTTTAATCCACGACTTTTGTCTACTGACTGATCAAAGCCTCTTCACAGCGTCTGCGCACCTCAAACAAAGATCGTCTTGCTCGTGTCGCGTGTACGTCCAGCAACGAGGACACTTATGCAATGAAGAAGGTCGGATATGGAGACCTATTTCAGCATCAGAGTCTATTGGACTGTTTAGCATCTGGTAGCGCGCGAGATGACCTGGCATACCCGGTATAGTTAGTGAACTATTATAGCTCCATGCCGAAGAGCACGTCGTTACATCGGTCTTGTCTGTCAGTGTAACTTCCGAGACGATGAAGAGCGTCTTTAAAAAGTTTGCTATTTGCGGTCCCAACTCAGCAATGTTACTGCCAGGGTGGCTGACATACTCACCTTCACGCTGTAACAATTCCACAATCTCCATTCTTGTCGCATCATGTGGCAAGGTGATCACCACGTGTGCCTCCAAAGCACTCTTCAGTTTCCTGAAAGTAGTGTCAGCGTGAGCCATCCATGTCATGCTATAGCTGCATACTTGTCCCCACGAGCCTTTTCCAGAAGCGATAGTACAGCACTACGCACAATCAATAAGTCGTTCATGTCCTTTTCTGCCTGAGGATCTTCCCATTCGGTACTCTATTTATGCGACCAAGCATGTTTCAATCATGAGTCGCGCGAATACAGACCAGACCTACCAGTGGTTCCCACTTATTCACGAAGAAAGACCGTTCACGAGATTCGGTTGATCGGTGTGCATGTATCTCTTCCGCGAGGTAGGGAAGCACCGGGGCAAGTATTGATGTCATGCTTTGCAGTATCTGACAGCAGTTGTGAAACCCTATTCTGGACTTCAGCAATGGGTGATACTCACCCGTATAAGCGTATCAACGACCACTCGACGTTCAATGCTGTGGACGTCACTGGCGTACAAGACATCCTTGGTAATATCAAAGTACAGAGACGAAAGCGTGACGTTGGCGAAATTCGTCAGAGCAACCATAACTTTGAACGCAGCGTGAGTATTGTATGGTAGATGCGAGTGCATGACATACTTCGAGGGAAATTAAATGTTGCATAACTATCGAGAGCCATCCTTTCAAGTTTATATAGTTCATTCATAACGTACCGCTCCGCCTGCTCCAAAGTCAGTTGTTGGTTTATTATTAGAAGTAGAAATACAGACCAGACCCAAGTCTTTCTTCTCAATAGCGCTGTGCGCTGCATTTTCTTGCCAAGGCGTGGAACCGATGTTTCCAAGCATGAACCTAGCAGAATTTCGTATTTTCCTCATGGATTCCGCGGTTTGTGCAAGTACGGTGGGGCCAATAGACATGTCGCGCCAATACTCGACGGTCGCTGCCCAGAGCCGAAGAACGTCCGCCCCATAAGCTGGTTCCTTCTTCTTGTCCTGAGGGCCATCGATATCAAGGGAAAACGATCTGTAGTGGTACAAGACCTACCACACCGCCATTAATGACTGTCAGCGGACTAATCACATTCCCGAGTGACTTGCTCATTTTCTTCCCAGCCTCGTCAAGCACCATTCCATGCGTGATCAACGTACCGTACGGGCTCGCCGGCGTTGTGATATCATCAGCGCTACCGATTGCAGTGAGTAGCTGACTCTGGAACCATCCTCGATGTTGATCCGACCCCTCAATACAGATATCTGCGCGATGCTTCCTTCCATCCATTTCTGCCAGCATGGACCAACTCGTTCCACTGTCGAACCATACGTCCATCGTATCTGTACCCTTCTTCCACCCAGCCTCACCATATTCGGCAGCGAGTTCTGGAGCGAGGAACTCACTGACAGGACCGTCCCACCAATACCTAATACCATTCTGGTCGAGCACGCGCAAGATGTGAGCAAGGGAAGAACGGGAGAGGACGGCTGTGCCACTAGGAATGTGATGCAGTGATGGTATCGGCACACCCCAGACACGCTGGCGAGAAATACACCATTCCGAGCGGGACTGGACAAATGTTGTAAGACGATTGCGGGCTGAAAAACAGCGTTAACATCTATTTGCGGACATCTATCATTGTCACGTACAAGCAGGAGGGAAGAATGTCACATCCTCCAGCGCAGTTAGTGCATTTTCTTTGATATTGTCCAGATTTGCGAACCACTGCGATGTCGCCCTGCAAGAGCCACAGAGATGCGGTTAGCACCCAGGTTCTATATGGTAGCATCATAGGAACCTCACGTTACGATGACGGGCTCATTCGTTTTCCAATCGTAGGGATATTTGTGTTTGATCCTCTCAACCGCCAGAAGTGCTCCGTAACCTTCCAAGATCTTCACGACAGCTTTAGATCCTCCTTTCAGTACCTCCAAGCCCACGAGCGCATCGCCTCCCAATTCAGGGGGTACGACATCCGTCACACGTTGTGAGAATTTACCCTCGCCATCCACATGACACAACATTCCCGAGCCAAGAAGGTCCTGCGAACGGAAAACAAGGTAATCTTCGGCACCATGTGCCGGCGCACAATGCACTAATCCAGTTCCAGAATCAGCAGTAACGTGTGTCGCCGAGATAACGCGTAGTTTTGGAGAATTGGACGTTCCCTTATGCATATCAGCGGCAAAAACGCGTCGGTAGCCTATACCAACTAGGTCCGAGCCCGGGAGCTCTCCTACCACTTCAATCTCTTCACGTGGGCCAAGCACCCGCTCGAGTGATGAAAGTCGATCCTTCGCGACAACAAGTAGCCCGGACTGCAGCGGAGTCCGTACGATGGTATAGATGAGATCTGGGTGTACCGCAATACCCTGACAACCTGAGGTCACAAAAATGCGTATCATTCATAATGATATGACATACCATATTCGCACTCAGGGTCCAAGGTGTGGTTGTCCAGACCAGCAGACGAATTATTTCTTCTCCCTTGGCTTGGGCTATCTTGCTCAGTTGAGCACCTTGAAGGGTATCGGATTGGGCAGAGTCAAGTGTAAACGCTACATATACCGAATGTGAAACATGGTCGTCCTTGTATACGAGCTCTGCCTCTGCCAGGGCGGATCGTGAGGAGGGCGAGAAGTAAACAGGTCGATAGTCTCTATAAATAAGACCTAGAAAGAAGTGAGCAAGTCGATGGAATGTTATACCAAAAAGAAATAACCTTTGGACACCATTTGTTGGAAGATACGAAGTTGCCGCATCTCGTACTGGTGATCTGTAAGACATTCAGAGACGAATGACTCGGACAATCTCTGAAAGAGTCGTTACCAAGTGTGCGGTAAGTTGACTCTTTGCTCCAATCTGCCATGATGCCAAACTTGTCGAATTCTTCCTGTTGGATCTTCATCTCCCGTTCGGCGGTGCTCTTCGCTGCACTGCGAATGGTAGATGCCGAAAGCGAATGAGGATCTTTCTATACCATGGTTATCTTGACGTGACTTTTGGACACAGACGCGAGCCTTGTAACAACTCACCTTTAAATCTTGGAGCGCCTTGTTTTCTATCGGTAATCCATGACAGTCCCACCCAGGAAGATAGCTATTCATATTGGTCCGTATTAGTTTCCCAAAACAGGACACGCATTGTCACAGACTGGACGCGATCACCAATGGAGACATGAAAGCGGTTAATGATATCTTTGAGGATCTTGTTCAGCGCGTGACCTGGATGGTTAGTTGTAACGATGAGGTATGGATAGCCAGTATGACATACCAATATGAAGGTGACCATTTGCATACGGTGGCCCATCATGCATCACAAACCATGGACCTTGGGCATTCTGCGCCTGAGCAGTACGACTAGGTTGGCATAAGACGAACGACACGAGAACACGCGCAACGAACCTGCCATTGATAAAGTTCGTCGCACGACTTCCTTCTGAACAGTTCCTCCGACTTTGCGGGATCGGCCCAAAGGGGGAAAGACGTCTTTGGAAGAAGCAGGGTCTTTGAGTAGGCCTTGGAATCGAGTTTTGCCGGTACTGGCGCAGAGGAGATGCTTCTACGAACAAGTCTGACGTGTAACGCGCTCACTGCATTGCGTGATACACTCAGACTCATCGGACAGGACGCTGCGAGATGAGTTGCAGAAGTTGAGCTGGGAAATTTTCGCGACCCGCGACTCTCGCAAGAGAAACCGGACTCGTTGGTACGAGGACCTCCATCGTACTACGGCGCACAGTTCCAATTCCAACACAACTACTCTTTTTCTTGGGGAAATGGCCCTACGATTCGAGGGTCTGTCGGTTCTCCACTCCGAGTCCGCCGAACCCCATGCGTGTAAAATCGACCATTCGAGTACCAGATTCTGACCATTTCCCCAGTTGCTGTAGCTACGCGTGCATCTGGTTCGACTGCGGAACTGCCAATAGGGGGAGATCGTCATTTGTAGCAAGCCTCGTGTTCCGCCATCCGGCCATCGTGTACGACCGCATTAATTACCGCCGTTTACATACGAGACCAACATGTGTCAAGATTCGAGACCTGTTGACGCGATGAGACAGTCGTAACCCACCTGGCTCGCAACCTGTAGACCGTTTCGAAGCGAGCCAGAATGTTGTGCGTTGTCTTTATCGTTGCGTTCATCTTGTACACAGCCACGACAACATAGACAAGGACCGAATGTTTCCGTGATACCGATTCTTATCCACGTGAAGCGCCTTCCACAGCATGTACATATACACTCTCACATCCCTTTCTACTCCCGCCACACAACGAACGCCCATCTTCTCCAGCCCTCCTCACCCAGCAAAGGCACCACCCAGGACCAATGAACACAGAGCTCCGATCAGACAACATTTCCTTGCAACTCGGTGATGACTTTACCAGACTTGACGCTTTGAATGAGCTCTGGCAGACGTTTAGGAGGACGGCCGTCGAACCCGGCCAATCGCCCCATCCAGACTTTGCCTCCTTCTCAGATGACTGTCTCCTCTGTGCCCGGATCGTGACGAACGTGCCTGTCCCCACCCCAGACGAGGCCCAGTCTCTCATCGAATCCCTCTGGGATCCAGAAGAACGCACACAGGAACCACCATCTCCGGCATCCACTATCCAATCACCTCCTCCTGGTGAAACGATTGGACTCATCTACCTGCATGCCAGCCCTGCCAACATTCCAGCGGGTGAAGCCAACATCGGCGTTGTCACCAAGCCCGCTATGCAGCGTCGTGGCTATGCTCGCGAAGCGGTGCAGCTCGTCCTCCGCTGGGCGTTTGAGGACCTCAAGTTTCACCGTGTGCAGGCCGCGATCCTCGACACGCCCTCCAAAGACAAAGCCATGCGTTTGTTCATTGGTTCTGGGTTCATGCACGAAGGGACGAAGCGGAGAGCCGCCTATCAGCCCGAAGGAGAGGGCATGGCTGGCGTTTGGAAAGACGTGACATACTTCGCCATGTTAGACACCGAGTGGATGCTGAAATCGAGGTGGATGCGATCGAACAATGCATCGCAACCGCTCGTCGTATCGGTTTGGGACGAGATGTTTGCAAGGCATGCGAGGGAGAGGGAAGAGCTTGTGCGATGGGAGGAAAAGCATGGCAGGGTGAAGAGGTCACCGAGCACGGCAACCCTGAAGGAGCACGCGCAGAAGAAGAGTGCTGCCCAGGACATAGCTTACCTCACAGACGACGCGTCCTCGTTCGGTGGCTCGATGCCCCCGTCGCCGAGACTCCGCATCATATGCGCGGAGGAAGATGTGCAGATGGCAGATGGTCTTGGTACCAATCATCTTCGTCAAAGGTGGGAAGATGTCGTCGAGAACTCCCTCTTGGCGAGGCGACACAGGCAATGGGCGGATGATGCCTCACTGGACCCATCCTTGTTGGGTCATGAACTTGCCTTGCCGTCTATACCGTCCAGGCTATCCGAAGGGAATTTGCAATCGCCGCTCACGATTCCATCCCCCTCTACCCCCGGAAGTATGCCACCCTTCTCTCCTTCTCCTTCTCCTGCACCCTCTTCCGTCCACAGCACCTGGACAAGCGAGGACGAGGACAATTGGTTACCAAGGGACGACCCTACCCCCAGACACGTGCCTATCACATTCACGGCGCCACAGGACCCCCGCGAGCACACCGAGCTGACAAGTCCGAGAACGAGGTCTCGAAGCAGCAGCGTATCATCTTCCAGTACCGACTCCTGGAGTGACGCTCAGAGCAGCGTTGACTCGAGCTGGGACCTCGTCTCTAACGCGTCCGACCGTCATCCTCGTAGACACACCTGACCCACGTCCTCTGTCCCCCGTGACCGACCACACTACCTGTTTACTTTTAGGACGGGCACACCCCAGAGGCTATCAAAATAGTGCGCGACGGCGACTCGGAGGATAACCTGCCGACGAAGCACTACGCACTTTCTTCTTTTACTCACACTCACCATTGACGGGATTTGGATTTGGAACAGCCGCTGATCTGACTTGCATTGTAACATCATGTCGTCTTGTTTTTTCCGCTTTCAATACAGTGTACGATAGCACATTCAATTCAATAGAGATTCCGGGTGTTATCTCCTGACCTGCCAGTCCGATCCATTTCCTCTATGTTGCCCCCGCATGGCGCCACCAAGGGCAATCTAGGCACAGAGTACAACGTACAGCCACGATTCAGACTGCCAGACGCTGTCCAGGATCTAAGTCTCCATCTCCCGTCAAGATATCGCTGATCACTGACAGTACTGTACGCGATAAACGCATTGCACGTCCACAAGGGCCTCGTTCGATCGATCGGACCAAGAGATGTGACACCAACTCGACTTGTTTGCCAACCCGATCCTCCGACGGCCCCACCGCGTGGATGCTTTATCTTTTCTTACGTTCTCCGTTTCTCATGCGGCGGATTCGACCCGTTCACACAGCCTGATTCAGAAGATCCCAGCCAGTGCACACGGCAGTGTCATAGATCATTACATACTGTGCTTGATGGCGGCCTCAGGCCTCGTGTATCATCCATTGATCACGGCCGTAATAGGGTGGGTCAGGGCACATCAGCTTCTCACTGGTCACCGATCGAATCGAGCTCCACCACTTCCAAGTCCAAGTGATCAAGAGTACTTGCGCGTCAAACGTCTAGAAATGCAAGTACTGCGGGAACACGAGACGAATACATAAATAAATGAAAACCAGACCCATTGACCTAAATAAGCTGTGTGTATAATTTTCAAGAGGCAACAACAGGGATCAACTAGAGGCGACACAGGTAGAGTATGCGGCAAGGAGGGGAAAGGGTGCGTGCGAGTCGCTGATGGAAAATGCCTTGGAGATGGTGGTGTACAGTACAGCAGCGTGGGGGCGTTCCAGGCGGAATCCAAGTATGACAAACGGTCCATAGATGAGGTGCGTACCATAGAGCAGAAGCAAGAGCGGTGAGGTTCGACTATCCGACAAGCGCACTCCTTTTGAGGTTATCTCTTACGATCACATCTTGTACTAGTGTTGGATGTGGTCAGATTCTAGATTGCCCAAGAAGCAGCGTCACGATCTGTACTTGCCATTCTGTAATATCAACGCAGTCGATTGTGTATCCTGAAAAGAGACCAAATAAAATCAAAGTGCCCCAAATTAGACATGCCAGGACGCACCGTGACGGAGGTAAAATGACAATAGAAGGGCCTGTCGCCGGCATGCTCCCTCATTAATCCAGCAAATTTTTTCCTGAGGTCTGTGGATTGCAGAGTATGCATCATCCCTCACAATAAGACGGAAATTAGAAATCAAACTGACATGTACTCGCACTCTCAAAGTCGTTTGGTCTGTCGCCATAACTGGTGATGTAGTCGCCCAAGCGAATGCCCGATTCAAGTTTCGCGCGCAGAATGTCACACTTGTTGAGGAACAGCACCAGATCCGTCTTCTTCAACAGTGGATTTGAAGCGATGCTCTTCCAAAGCAGGAAAGAGTCGGCCTAGAAACGTTTAGTTCAAAAGTCGGAAGTCACTCCTGAGGGCAACTGACCAGCCTGTTCACGTTCGGGTCCTCTTGAAGGACCTGGTCAAAGCAGCTTATGGGAGCCAAGAAAATAATGGCGTTCATATCGTCGAAGTAAGGCACCCACGCCGCTAGCAGACGATGACACCTTTTCTGTCACAATTGAATAAAACACCATACCTCTCTGCGAGATGGGACAGTTTTTAAGCGATAAAGCAGAAAAATCTCAAGGCGGTACTCACAAGAGACCGCTGACCGCCGACATCAAACACACGCCAGTCGCTGCTCATGGAGCTCCCAAGGTGTCCTGAAATCGTGTAAATATCTGCATTTCGATGTAGGGTGAATCTATGCACCAGTCTTGACTTGGAAACGGTGTTCAGACACCCCAACCGTCTTCAACCGCGCGCGAAGGATATCATCTATAGCAATGTGAGCCCGACGGCAGAGCGCATCAAAATTTAATAATACCATCCGTGGGTATATATTTTGGCGACGTCACTCGGCGGAGTGCATCCAAGAAACTGGCAGCAACGTGCGTGAGCATCAGGGTCACGAGGAAACCAGTGGTACGACTTACAATCCAGCCATCTCTTCCGGTCGCATCTTTTCTATTTCCATGAGTTTTCTGATCGTGGGGTCCGCCCAGAGCTTTATCATATCGTCCGAGCATGCATGCAGGATCACCCCGGGATCATCTGGATCTGACCAGTTGATCAAGTCCATACTGTCGCAGCTGTCGCGGCCACTTCCGTTGCGCAACAAGCGGTTAAAGGCGGTTTTCCAGCCTGCGCTCGAGTTGACGCTAATCTCTTGATGGAATGGGAAAGATGTTAGATTGGACCGCGCCAAGTCCTCGACCTGATCCAAAGGAAGTAGTTTACGGATCAAGGCGGCCTCTACTTGAATGAGGGGAGCGAGTCTCATCTTGAGCTTGAGATGCTCGGGTGTAAGCGGGGGATATTCTTTTGGCGGTGTGCCAGTGTGTGATGAGAGAGACGATGGTAATGACGAAGAGGCATGCCCGCTTGATGTAGATGCGGAGGATGAGGCGGCGTTTGAGGCTGTGTGGGCTGTTGATATAAGATCGAGGATAGCATGAATGGACTGGACGACGTTGAGTTGGATGACAGCGCGCCATGAGGCCTTCTCTGCACGGAAAGCCTGGAACACTCGAGGTGAACGAGTGCCATGTGATCTGCCAAAAGTGCTCTCCTGACCTTTGGGGAATGCATGAGCTGGAAATCTAGATACAGCTAGCGATCAGTCATGTCCGACGGGCTGTAGGCCATCACCTACTCTTGAGGGTGGTCGATTTCCCTGTGGAGAGGAACGTGAGTGGGAATGACCAGACATCAGGGATCGACATACCGGATTCGCTCTGACCTGCCGAGGGAGGGACGGTGGATTGTAGAGCAATGGGAGCGCAGACGGGGTGTGAGACGTACCGAGGAGCAAGATCTTGATGGGCCTGGGGCTCTTCTTTTCGGCGATGCGCTGGCGGTTCAGCTCGTCGTCGATTGCGTCGGAGACCCGCTTTGCTTCCTGTTCTGCAGTCATGCGGAGCTCGCGCTCTGCTGAGGTTTCGTTTGGCGGGGGCGCAATAGCGCGTGTGAGGGGGTCGTCATCCTTGTGTCTTCTGGGAGCCATTTCGTGGAGGTGATGGAGGGGAGGAAGAAGGAGATGGGAAGTGGGCGTTTATGGCTGGGGGATGCTTCTCAAGCCTGTGTTTGTTTGACCCCGGTAGTGAAGAATCGGCGCGCGGTTTGTATAGTTTTGTGCCTATTACCACGCTTCGGTTGCTCCTTCGCAACGTCCACTCTGTCCATTCTCAGCTTTCTTGCCGTTGAAACGTCGCCTAAGTCGATGCCGGCAGTCCATTATACGGAGGTGATAAGATCAGACAGCGTCTGGCATCTGCTCAGTCTTGCATTCAGCCACAACGTCGCAGTCTGCCTCGGACGCACATCCGCGTGTACGCAAACACGGGTCTCCAAGGACCTGCGGTTCGACCGTACCCTCTCGTCCATCACCGTGTTCGCCGTCGCCCTTCTTGTCTTCTGCGTTTCCAAATGTCGTGATCATCACTGACTGGCATACATTCTCTCGCAGACGGATGACGAGAAATTCTCATCCCGCGGAGCCTACTTGCCAGTACAATCGAGATTCGACTTGAAGCTCTGTACGGCCACTACCGACGCGTTACGGTGTCCCCCCGTTGGCGTGGCACCGAGGCCTGGACTCGCAGTCCGTGATTGAGCGACTTGACCGCAGTTCGCCGCGATCGCAGCACATTACAGTACATAAGGAAACTAGGCTGGCGTACGAACGAACTTTACCGCCGGCTCGTGATCAGGCTCGACGACATTTCATGGGGCGGCGGCGAGACAGTCAACAACCCTTCATGCCTACTAAAATTGAGGTAGAGCAACGATATGTTACGGTACTGACACATCTCCAAGGTTTCGGAAGTTGACACATGTTGCAGGCTGACACTTCCTCGATTGTACAGCACTTTTTTTTTTTTTTGATCTCATCTATCGTTATGTCGCCGATGTACATGGACTTTGCGTGGTTGGTTGACAATACAAACGCACAAAGCAAACTACCGCTCGTTCATGTAAATGCCATTGTGTTCTATGTGTATATGTACTATCTTCATAAAGGCATGACTAGGCATCTGAATCGCAGAGCGTATACCGTCCCGCATCCCGTAGCGACTAACAGTTGGCAGAAAACCCCGCTGGACACAAACATTATTCACTGAAAGCTTCTATCCATCTCGCTCCTTCCCAATATTTAACGTCCTGTCTAACCCATGAGGCCCTCGCCGTCTGAAAGTGCAGCTGAGCTGTATCCGCTTGCGCTAAGTTCGCTATAGCGGGCAATGCGGAGGCGTTGGCTTGGTGGGATGGTCTTATCCTCAAGCCCATGTGGGGCACCACCATGCAGGACGCCCACTCGTTTCATGGCAAGCAGCTATCAAGTTCTCAGGACACATGCATGATCGTACTAAATCAAAACTTACATTGTGCGCAGCATTACTGTGATCATAGACACCGCCGAAAAAGGCCGTCGTAGCATCCTTACCAATGTGTTTGGTCAGGAGGTGCCGACCTCCTGGATGATCGTCAAGGAAGTCCGACACGTCATGGATGAAACCAGCAATACAGATCAAGGGACGCGTCTTGGCTTGGGCTTGGTCTATCCGCAAGTCAGTGCAACGAGATAGCATCCCCGTGCTGTCACTCACAACTCTCCCAATTGATGACGGGAAGGTGGCTGTTATCAGATGGCCAAGACAGCTTCTCCTGGGTCTCGCGCAGACGTTTGAGCTCCATGGTGAGTTGGCCTTTACGGACCTCATTCTCGGGAAACATCTACAGGATAGTTCATTCACACATGTCAACAAGTCTAATGAGAACGACTGTACCTTTAGGTGCGAAGCAAGCCCAAGCTTTTGGCAGATCCAGATGAACCATTTAGTGGGGTCATACTGGTACCACCTGATCGCGTTCCGGTAGTCCATTGGGAACTGGTGGTGGAAGTTGTGATAGCCCTCCCCGATGGTAACCAATGCAGTGATCATATGATCACGAGGAGTGTGCTTGTCATCAAAAGGCGTTTCGCCCAACCAGTGAGCAAGAGAGTTGACACAGAACGTAGACTGCAAAAGAGATGAGCGGACGGTCTTCTACATGTATCCAACACTTACATGATGGACAAAAACCAGTCTCAATAAACCGGCATACACATAACCGCCCATCCAGTCGCCCCACACAAGACCAGCAACAACAGTCGGGAAGACGATGCCCATGAGAAACACCAACTTGAGGTAGTGACGGTGTTGCCACTTGACAATGTCATTCTTTGACAGGTCACTAACGTCCGCCACACCGGGTTTGCGACGAGGTTTCAAGACCATCCAACCAATGTGGGACCAGAGTAGCCCTTTATGGGCATTGTAAGGGTCGAGGTCGGTGTCGGTATACCGATGGTGAGCGCGATGGCCGCGAGCCCACCATCTAATAGAACCCTCGACAGCACCGGCACCAAACAAGGCAAGCACATATTGCAAGGGTTTCGACGCGTTATACGAGCGATGGGCCCAAAGACGGTGGTAGCCCGCTGTTATGCCTGAGAAAAACGACGTCAACTACATCTGCGAAGAAAAAAAAAAAAAAAAAAGACGAACCGAGGCCCGTCATGTAGTAATAGAGGACAGACCAGATTGCCGTCTCCCGTCTGAGCGGGGTGTAGTACGCCCCTACGAACCCCAATACCGGGGTGAAAGCAAGGATGACGACGTGGAGCCAGTTAAGGTTCTCCGCGAGGTTGTCCCACGTCACCGGAGGTAACGCTTTTTGGTGTTTGAGTGTGTAGGAGACATAGTTATCAGGGATGTTGGCGTCGGCGGGCGTGTGTTCCGGGTCGTCAACAAATTGTGTTGGGTCGACGGACTTGGGTACTGCGTTGACCTTGGAATTGACGGGAGGAGAGGTCGTCGCCATGTCTGGCGGCGAGGAATGGGCTGGAGGCACCGACGACATGGAGAAAGAAGCTGGTCAAGGAACAAAAGACAGGGAAAATGCCAATGCGTAGCCGGTTTATATGTGCTGTAAAATTCTTTGGGGTTGCCACCGCTTCGGGCCGCTTACCCTGCGTAAGTTTCATCAAAACACATCACCCTCCACCACTAACTAACCGCCAACGCGTGCAAATACGCGAGGCACGAGAGGCATCCAGCCTCCGAAAAACAGTATAATTTTGCACAACGGGAATAGCACGAAAGAGTTGCGGTGCGCCGCGGCGAGAAAGTGTTGGGGACACAAAGTTTACAAGCAAAAATACTTTATTATAATTCTGTCAACCCATATACGGTAATCAATACTATCTTTTCCAGAACATCAACTGGCGTCGAACAACTGGTAGATACCCTGCCATCATCGGATCCTTTAGTTCAGTGTCCCACTAGCAATGCACGCAGCGCACTCACCGAAAACGAACGCGGGTGCCCATCCCACCAAGATGAGTGCGACATGCTGCGAACCAAACGGTGTCGGTGCCGGCTTGTGTTGCGCGACATCAATCACAGTCGACAGTGCAGCAAGACACTGAAGAGTAAAGAACCCCCTGCATGGCACATCAGCATTCCGAGCGGACTATGGTTCATGAAACCTACACTTGGAACATAATCATCCTCCAGATGGCGGGGGAGAGATTGGGTCGTGGAAGTGGCGCAACGTTCACCGCTAATGGTCAATGTTAATCGCAGACCCTCGTACCATTCCCGATCCACAGGTGCTACTTACACGACACTGGCATGCTTCCCATTTGCCTTCTCGAGTCAAGGACCTCCCACGTTTCTGACTGTTTCTGAGTCGTTGAAGGCGATAAGGCAGTATAATCGTAATGGGATATAGTTTCCACATCTGGTGTGACACCTGTCGGTTGCGAGGGATACAGAATTTCAGGGTCGACACAAGTGGGCGGTGTGTTGCTTGGTGATATTACTGAGCTCTTCATGCTCTCCGGGACATTCTGTCCACCGCTTGAACGATCTATAGTATGCCTGAATGAATAGCGAGAACGCTGAATGTCGCGATTCAGTTGATGTACTCGGCGGATCGCAACGGCGGAAAGAATCAAGCAGGGAATGGTAATAATCATGGGCAAGCCGGCATATCCAAGAAAACGGCCCCTGTGAAATCGGGTGAGAGCGCCATATCAGTTAGTCAGGTCGGCTTACCACTCCGGATGGCTTGCATCACAATGAAGGTCGTCTGTGGGTTGAATGGCATTTACTCTCAGTAGAACCGGGAGCGAGATAGATAGGCAAACGAGGGGAAACACAAAGATGGGGAGATAATACATGTTCTTCCATGCAAGTATCCTGCCAGCGGAAAAAAACACACATTTTTGGTCAAGTGAAGCTACTAGGGCTGAACTGACTTTACGTACGAGGCGGCTGGACGTTTCCTGGACGAAGGTCGGAGTACAGAACTGGAAGTAGCGAGCGTGAATACAGCGCTGATACCAGTGAGGGACCATGAGGTGTAATAGATTATGAATGTCTGGGCTATGACCCAGTTCAGCCGGTGGCACATGACGGTCCAACGCGCTCACCGATACAGAAAGCTTTTGGCATCTGAAATGGATTCATGTCGTATATAAGTCCTGTGCAAGCCAGATCAACAGCGTGTTCCTTCGATAATAATCTGTTGGACCGCACCAAGACAGAATATGCCTTGTTGTAGCGTCGTAAAGACGCTCCACAACACCGGGCCCCAGTAACTACCGATAGCCCTTGAGAACGTATACAACACTACCCAGCATGCTATGATGCCTGTGGAGGGGTTCAGAGAGATATCCTCAATACCAGCTCGTCATCTTACTTGTGAATGAAAGACAGAACCATATAACTTTGAGGGCAAACGGAAGCATGGGTGATTGGGAGGTTGAGGGAATTCAAGCACACGCCAGCAGGACTGACTGTGTCCGATCACATTGATCGCACCGGATTCACTGCAATGTTCAAATATAAGAGAAAAAAATTCTCATGGATGTCTGTTGCTAGCTTGAACGGGGTAGAGTCTGATATAGATGCAGTGGTGCCATTTGGTATTTTTAACCACACCTATCTTGATGTAGACTTGAACCTTTGTTCGCATGTGGAGAACAGTGATACAATCTTTTCATACCACACTGTTCTGGTCAAAAGTGAGCGAACTTGAAGGAGCTTTTGGAAGCTTGAAGAGTAGAATTTAAAGATTACCTTCCGAAGCCGGTGATGACACGAGAGTAGTTGATCAGTGACATTACTAAGCGGGAGCAATCCAGTCTTTCATGCACACGGTGCACTTGTTATGTAACTTGAGACGCTAGTCCTTGACACAAAATTACTAAACAAAACAAAGCCGAGCTTGCACACCTAGATCACACGGTCCGTTTAAGGTTTTTGGGGTACTCACGCGAGCATACTGTCGTCATTGTCAAGCAACACGATTTTTTGCACTCGATAGTCTCGGAACAGTCACTCCATTTTCCTTCTTGAACTCTGACATGCTCGAAACTTCGCTGGGTACTTCAAGTTGATCCAGGACTAGTCAGGGCTTGGACTATCCCAGTTTGAATATTCACTTTCATAAAAAAAGCGAGTAAGTCGTTGTAGTCAGGATCCTTGATTACACGGCTGGGAGGTAAACGAAATCTTGATATCAACCAGTTCCTTACCAATCCCGATCGCAAAATCTATGTCATCGCTGGAGAGGACTAGACTAGATGACGGCGCATCGGGCGATATATGGAATGCAGGGATGAGCCACACCCATCCGAGAGTGACCTGTGGAGGGTGGATGAGTGGTCATATCCAGACGTACAGTAAGTTAACAACAACCTCGCCCATGAAAAGTTTGATACGAAGCTCGCGATCTGCTTCGAGTATAATACCTGACTGTTCTCCTGCGTCATCGTCTAACACTGACGGCGAGACAAAGGCAAAAGAGGAACTTTCAGACCCCGATGTGCACTGTTGCTGACAGTCATGACTCGACCAAGGTATAGGCGCGCGCAACTTGACCTGATCCCCTTCCGTTCCACGCAGGATGTAGGTCAAAACTGGCCTCCTCTGTGTCGGTGAACCATCAAGGCAAGTCAAATCGGGAAGTAATAGCACATACAGTCGGACTTTGTTGAGTCGGCTGGATGTCTGATATGCCCATCTGAGCAAAAGTCGGTATCATCTTTGTCTTGTCCCATCGATCGCTCTTGAAGGGACTGGACCGTATTGCACCAGCCAGGCTGCGTGATTCCTCCTCCCAATGTTCGAGTTCGTCAACAAGGCGGTCACTGTATCGTGCCAGACTTGCCCAGAGCTTTCCCGTCGTTGATTCACTCATTGCACGACCTTTTCCGGCGCTCGTCATTGCTACACTTGCAGCCTGCACAAGATGGGGTTGTATCCCGGCTGGTTCACGCATTCGAACTGTGAGCTTGGTAAGTTTCACTTTGGTGATTCGAGGCGACTGTTCGGGTAGGTCTTGTTGACGTTCTGGACGGTCCTTTGGTCGGAACAGTCGTAACGATGGAGGTCCTTTTCCAGCCAGGACCTGCGACCAGTAGAACAACCATCGCTGTTGACTCGGTATGCTGACACCCATCTTAGGCTTTTTTGAGACGTCGGGATGATATCTGGGAGGTTTCATACGTCTAGATGTATGGAGATCAAGAACCATTTCTAGCGTGTTTGTCACTGGTTCTGATGAAACCCGGGACACCGGACGGACGGGTGGACGGACAGTTTTGGCGGGTGAGACTGTGGACATTTCCGGCGACGGTGTCTGGAGACCTTCCTTTTCTCCGATCAGCGACCAATCGCCGAAGCTGTCATGGAGAGAGCTTGGCATTGACGCGGAAGGTGCCAGTGGAGAGTAACGTGAGAGCAAATACGCGCATGCGAGAGTCCCTGACCTCCCCTTGCCAGCTGGATTGCCAAACTGCGTCTCACTCGGAACGGAAGTAAGAGACTGAGACCGTTACCTTTACAGTGAAGCACAGCCACACGGGCATCCGAGCCAGAGAGCCATGCATGTATTTCTCGTGTGGCCAACGGGAGGTACAGAAATGGCGGAACACTGAAAACGATAAGCACAGGTCCTTGCACAAAAGGACGGACTGACTGGTGATCTGGGAAAGGGTATCTGCTGACGCGCCCCTCAAAGACATTGTCGTGGTAGGCGTTTTCTTTGACGGGGCAGAAGTTGAACACCCAGAAATCGGAGCCGTGGCGAGTTGATAGGAACCGCTGAACGTCTGCACGATGGTTGCGATAGATGCCCTCCACGCCAACAGCAGGGAAGCCCATGACGATGATCTGATCCGTCACATACGCCAGGTCTTTTTTTTTCACGACATTAGACTAGCATAGAGTGTAGTGCAGCACCCTACCAAGCTCGAGGTTGAGTTGATCATCCCTGTAGCGCGCTTTCTTGCCTGACACCAGACGCTTGAGATAGAGGGACATCAGACAGGAGTGGTGATTACATCAGCAAGACTAGTTTTGTCCGAGCCAAAAGTTGCACTGAGCCCGTCGAGCGATGGACGTCCCGTCGACGACGCACTCGACACCGACGAAGCGCTCAGCGTCGCCAGCCATTGGACAGCGTCCACAAAAGCGCCCCTCCACGTCGTCCCCAGAGGAGGGCGAGCTTGATGACCCCGACGCCCCTCCCCCGCCACTGCATTCCCTCGACAACTCTCCTCACCCGTCATCGCCAACGTCCGCGACCAGGTTCGAGCCAAAGGTAAAGTTCCCATTCAAGTTAAAACCGGCCCCGTCATCCTCCGAAACTCGCTCGTCCTCGCGCTTTGGACCCGACGACAGGAAGTCCGCACAGCAATATGACCGTACACAAGACGAAGACTATCGTCGCGACAAACTAAAGTATCGTGACTACCGTCAGCAAGACGGCATGTCCTCACGTCGCCGTATGGATAGCTGGGTCCCCAACGAACGCATTTGGGACAGAGACAGGGACAGGCGGCCACCCCATCCACCATGGGACTCTTCCCGAGACTGGGACAGACACCCATACGACCCTCGTTCTTATAGACCTCCTCCACCGTACCCACAGATGCCACTACATCCCCCGCGTGGCACGCGAGACCGATATCCAGACAGAAATTTCGACAGAGATGTTCCCCGCGATCTTGCACGTACTCCTCCGCTTCCCCAAACACACCGTCCCCGCTCTCCTTTCTCACCCCGTCCGTCTCGGTCACGTTCTCCCTCTCCGTCCTCGCCAAATAACCATCGTAAACACCGCCTTCCTGCACGTCGATCACCTATTCCTTCATTCTCACCCTTGTCCAGGGACCTACGTCCAGACAGAGTGCGTCCTGAACCTTGGGATCGTGATCAGCGATCAAGGAACAACATCTATCGGGGTTCCGCGGCTCCGCCACCAGGTGCGAACAGAGCAGGCCGTCGAGGTGGCGACCTCCCACACTCAGGTTAGCTATAGAGTCGCTCAATGCGTCCCTGAGAGTGACTATTGTTTACAGAAGTGGAATATCGTCCTGTATCACCATCGCCTGTGTCGCCTCGACGTACTCCGCCACCACCTCGTTCTCCAGCACCGCCGCCACCGCCCTCTGAGCCCATAGAGGAGCCCATGGCTGAGGATGTGACGCAAGTCAAGGACGACACTTTGCCCGCAGCTCATTCGGTAGTGTCCTTTGCTCTCAAACGTCCAAACGCCCCCCGCGACGACCATTCACCATCCCCGCTCCCTTTACCACCCGCGAGAGAAGAGGATGTACAAAGAGCGCGCGAGAAGCGAGCTGCGGTCGGCGGTGCTGATGGGAGAGGTGGGGAGAGTGGTGAAGGCGGGGGGCTCGCAGTGACGATGGGAAAGAGGAAGCGAGAACCCGTGCAGAGGTCACGTAAAGAGGAGATGGAAGCGTACGGAAGGACGTTTGAGGGATGTGGCAAGCAGTCAGATTACAATGCCACGACAAAGGTTGGAGAAGGAACGTTTGGGTATGTGATATTTGTCGGGTGCTGTTCCGCATACTGACCCTGGTTCGTCGCATTTGCGCTACACAGTGAAGTTCACAAAGCAGTCCAAATTTCTACGGGACGGGCCGTCGCTCTAAAACGCATTCTCATGCATAACGAGAAAGAAGGCATGCCTGTGACTGCTCTTCGAGAAATCAAGATTCTCAAGGCAATGAAGCATCCGAATGTCGTGGATATTGTCGACATGTTTGTGGTTCGGAGTGGGTATTCCCTTGTTCTTCCGTTTTCTCATTTCCGGTGGTACTCAAGAGTGGCGTGACACAGGTAAAGGCAAAGAGTCTCCTCTCTCAGTGTACATGGTTTTTCCGTACATGGACCACGACCTCGCGGGGCTGTTGGAGAACGAGAGAGTAAAGCTACAGCCCAGTCAAATTAAGCTGTACATGAAACAACTCTTGGAGGGGACGGAGTATATGCACCGGGTGAGTTTCTGTTTCGCTTCAACTTGTGATCCTGCGATGAACGTATGTATGCATATACGCAGAATCACATCCTCCACCGTGACATGAAAGCAGCCAACTTACTCATCTCCAACACCGGGTCTCTCCGTATCGCGGATTTCGGTCTCGCACGTGCATTCGATCCTTCCATCGTCTTCCCATCAACCGGTGGCGACTCACAAGCCAAGGGTAGCAAATACCCAGAGGGGAAAGAGAAGAGATATACAAATTGCGTTGTGACAAGGTGGTATAGGCCTCCCGAGTTACTCCTCGGAGCCAGGCAATATGGAGGCGAGGTTGATATATGGGGCATCGGGTGAGTTCTTTTGGTCCTTTATAGTCCTGAGAAATGTCATCGCGCGGGATTGACCGGCTGATGGACACACTTGCAGCTGTGTCCTCGGCGAGATGTTCATGCGTAGGCCGATACTTCCCGGGACATCCGATATCGACCAGTTGGAGAAGATCTGGCAGTTGTGTGGAACACCTAATCAGCACACATGGCCGAACTTCGATGCACTACCCGGTTGTGAGGGGGTGAAACGATTCCAAAATTACCCAAAGAAGTTGAGGTCCATGTTTGTCAGGTAGGTATCTCATGATGTGGATTGCGGTCATTGGGTATGCACTGACATCCTTCTCCCTCGTCCTCGTGCAGCATTTGCATTGTCCCAGAGACCTGTGATCTCCTGGACAAACTCCTGATGTGTAATCCACGAGATAGGATCACAGCTTCTCAAGCACTCGATCATGATTACTTCTGGACGGACCCGTTACCCGCTGATCCCAAAACGTATGTTGCCATTGTTCGCTTCTTTTTTACATTCGTGTTACCTGTAGCCTCAGACTCCCCGTCTATGAAGCCTCGCATGAATTCGACAAACGAGGACGGCGGAACAACATACCACTGCCACCACATGCCTACCCGCCACCCGAACACTTACGCCCCACCCTTCAGCATGGACAAGCGTTCCACGGACCGCCACCCGGACACGGACATGGCCATGGGCGCCCGGGGAGACCTCCACCACCTGTGATGCTTACTGCGTTGATGCAGCAGGCACATGGTCAATCTGGTGCCAGCATATCCATGGGTGGCGGCCCGCACCCATTGCCCCCTGCTGCATACGGACAGCCTGGACCTGGTATGGCACCGGTAAATGGGTTCGCTGCGCCGCCTCCGCAGGGCTATCCACCGCCGTTGCCATATGGTCAAAGTCATGTACATGGGCACGGGCACGGGCACGGGCGATATCATCCATCGGACAGGGGCGAGAGGGGCGAGAGGGGTAGCGCGTCAAAGCCACCCTTACATCATTCATTACCTGTGCGGCCTGCAGGATTACCTCCAAAACCGTCAGCGCCGCTTGGTACTGGTCGGTACGAGCGAGAGGGAGAGAAAGAACGAGAGAACGGTCGAGATCGGGGAAGGGAACGAGAACGAGAACGAGGGAGACACGGGGGGCCACCCACAGGGGGCGGGAATACGCATGGAGGAAATGGCGCTGACAGCGGTGGGCTCAGTGGCGGTCTGCCGTATTCATAGGGTGCGTGCGCGTTCTTGCCCATCGCTTTGTTGTCGGCGCTGCTCCAGCCCGCCAAACGTGGTCGGGCCATTTGGATTCATCGATATTCGCATCAAACGCATAGCACACACATACATTTATTACTTGCAGTCGATCAATCATGTCATTGTTGGGTTACCAGTTATCATTCATAGACCAGTGCACCGAGATGTAGAGTGCTAGACAGTGATAATGATACAAGTGTTACGATGGAAAAAAAGCTAGGGTGATCGATGGAGGCGGTGGATCGATCCAGCATCTAATTTTAGAGGCACCGCATCCGATCACACTCTGCCATACAGTACTGTTAAACGCCGACCGTCAGTACACAAAGGCCGCGTCACCGAAGCACCAGCCTCCAACATTACAATGATAACGACCGCACCAACTTTACCGCAATGCAAGACGTCTGGCGTGACGTCTGATTGTCGGGCTTCTATTGAAGATAACAAGGCTACCAGACACGTAAACCTAACCTACATCATGATCATCATCACCACAGCACGGATGGCAAGATTGATCTATATTATTGTAACAATGACATACTTACTGAGCTGAGGGGTGAGTGATGACATGAGAATATGCCTAATCATCATTATTCATAACACAGAGAGCAGGCGATAAAAATTGCCTGCTCTCAATCGTTGTTTACCATCAAAATCGACATTGTTTCCCTCCCACATTATGTCCTCCGACCTGCAGTCCGCTTTGGAACTTCTGGTTCAAAACAACTACCAATCCAGTACGGTCCTTGTCAACTCTAGAGTCATGATTCATCTAATAAGTCAATGCAGTTATTATCGTCGTTGCTGTCCCATACGATTATAGTGAGTGGTACTTGTATTTCCTGTTCGTTACCATTACAACACCAAAACCACAGTCCTCACTTTCTCAAGAGAGGTATCCCAATCCTTCTTCACTTTCGTTCATTGCTGACTACCTCACAAAGGTAGAGTATGTTTGGGTAATGTTTCCTCAGCCATCACACACATACAACGTCCCAAACAATTTCACAGTGCAGACCGTGGTCCTGGGTCTCCACAATATTTGTCCTCGTGTGTACAACTTTGGGCAATATGAGTTACATATTTTGAACTGACTGTTGCAATAGGTCCGTTACATTGGTCTTTTGTTGGCTATGTAGGTCTATTTGCAGAGTTATACCACATTTCTTTAGCATGGCTTATTTCGAACCCATTCTCAAGGATCAGTGGACTTGGTATGTTCGAAGGTCCAGCATAAGGTTCATTAGCTCAACCAGTACATTCTTAGGTGGCAGTTCCTTTGTTCCTGGCCCTCTACAAGTCAGCTGCTTCACATTTTACGCCTTGCTTGTCATTAATTATGTTATTCCAATAGGTGTGCGTACTTCAATCTTCAAATCAACCATGGCTTTCTAATGGTGAAATAGTTGTAAGTATATCGATTCACTGGAACCCAGTGTCATGACGGGACTGCATATCTCAAAGGTACAGTGTTTGATCTAGTAGGTGTTTGGGGATCGATAGTGTTCCTTTTTGCTGCTGATGGTGAGTTACCTCGCCCTCTTCACGTCTTTCACTATGTTGATTAGGTCATAGTGGTGATGATCCTGCGTGTTTATGCAATGTGGAATCGATCCAGGACAATCCTTTGGATCCTTCTGTTCATTAATGTAGTGCAAATCATCGCTTCCGCTTTTGCGCTTGGATTCTATTATGATTCCAACTCAGGTATGTACTATGTGAATAAAATTTATCGATAGAATGACCGACCTCGCCCAACTTCCCACCGTGTTTCTCAGTGACAATTGGCCACCTTTCCAGTTTTTCATTTTGCAGTGGCTCGACTAATGCTCCACTGGTGCTTAACATGTTGCAACTAGCCCCACGATTGGTTGTCGCTGCTGCATTGGTGATTCTCGCAGTCACACAAACCCTGAAACAATCAGTGGAGATGTACAAAGCAACAAAGCAGTGGCAGCTCAACCGCTATATGCGACTATTAGTGAAAGATGGAATTCTTTATTTCGTCATGTAAGTCCCCATCACTCCTGCACATAGCCCTCTGCTCGTGCTGCTGACAATTACTCGTACAAATGCTGATGATGAAGATTCGCTTTTAGGAACGCTCTTTACCAAATTACTTCTGTTCACGTCTATTCACCAAATTCGAGTGCTACAGTGCTCTTCCTTTCGACATTCGTTTATGTTTTTTTTTTTCGCTCTCGTACCCCGGTTCATCATCAGCATACGAGAGCTGTATGATCGTGACACTCATGGTCGCTCTCACATCGATACTGGGTTTGGTATGCGCTCGCAGTTGAATGTCGGTGCGAATACGACTATGTCTACAATGATGTTCACGGACGCCAACCGAGAACGGGAGGATCCCGAGGTGGAGGGCGAGGTGGACAACTCAGAGAATATCGAAGAGGTTAGTAGAGTGCCGAGTCAGGCTTGAGCTGGAGTCGCTGGAGTCGCTGCTCGCCCCTTGAAAGGGACTAGGAATGTGAGGTCCAGGATCTTAATGCTGGCAGGATGAGGGCACTGGCGTTATTTCAGCGGTGATTCGGAAGGCGAATGACACATGCACGTTTCTATGGTCTGAACTACATGTATTATTTGTACAACCATACTTCTTGGAGACTCGGAAAGAAAAATGTCGTTCCGGCGGGGAATTGCACGTTGCCGTGCATTAGTTTCGCTGTATTGTTCCTAGCCCCCTTGGATGGGCCAATGTCTCCGAATGGCTGAGAACGGACGAGCATTGGACTGATTCCGACTAAAGATGAGTGCCAATACAAACAGCCCCGTCTTTTCTTGTCGTGCACACGGGTCAGAGTGGTAAAGGGCTTGGAGAGTGATTGCAGACAAGATATCACTGAGTTGTCGCCCGTTGCTCACTTTGCAACCCCATCTAAATGTGGGCTTGGCACGTACCATTCACGCATGTGTTCGCATGCAGCGCCTCGACAACGGCGCGCCGTTCGCCGTGGCCCCGACGGCGGTCCCAGCGTGGGTCGAGGGTGAAGAGGAGAGCGCTCGCCAGGGACCGGCTCAGAGGTTGTCTTTGACATAGACGATGTTTACGTAGGGCGACACAGATAGGGTCAGAGGGCGTGAGTGAGGTCTTGATACGCGAGATCAGGGTGATTAGTAGATGAAGACACTTTTTCCAAGGATGCTTCGGAAGCCAGTGATGGTACCTTGGTTTCCGATGTAATGAATCTAATGATTGAATGTGGGTGGTGAGACAAGACGATCAAAACCTGGCTACAGGTCACCACGACACGTTTCTTAATCATGAACTTAGCTACTAAGTGCACAGGCAATCTGTCATTCACCATCTTCGTTGGCGATGCACTCACTGGCAGCGAGGCCTTCCCATAGGCCGATGAACACGAACACACGAGGGAGAGGAGGATAGACAGACCTTTGTGAAGACGGCGATGGGGGTGTACAAATTACGATGTCGATTTCGACAATGGGTTGGGGTGCTACTCGACCCTGCAGGGGACTCGGCCAGGGGCCTGACGGCACGCAGTGGAGACTCGAGGGGACATTGGAGAACAAAGAAGAGAGGGGCGACAATAATCCGAGCATCACTGCATGAAACAGAAGAGTATCTATACAGAGTCAAGATCGAGAAGTTCTCCTTGTTTGTCGTGGTCTCCGACATCGTCATCGAAGGCCAGCACTAACTATGCTGTGCAGATAACGTGACACTTACATAATCGTATCTGCCGGTCGTGAAGACACTGCCAGTATCATACATATATCACTGCTTGCGATGCACACGTTGTTCATGCCAAGTCTCGGAACACGGGAATGCGGTCTTTCAACCTCCATGAAATCAAGAAGTTGTTCTCAATCCGTTGTTGGTAGATCAGTGGTTTCAAGTTCCGCTTGGACGAATCAAAGATTCAACGTCATTCATGGCACAGAGAGCCGGCGATAAATAGCCTGTCCTACATACGCCTTCCTGGAGACCAGTTACCCTGCTCTCAGTCGCTGTTCACCTCATAGTCGACATTGTTTCCCTTCCACATCATGTCATCCGACCTGCAGTCCGCTTTGGAACTTCTGGTTCAAAACAACTACCAATCCAGTACGGTCCCTGTCAATTCTAGAGTCGTGATTCATCTAATAAGTCAATGCAGTTATTATCGTCGTTGCTGTCCCATACGATTATAGTGAGTGGTACTTGTATTTCCTGTTCGTTACCATTACAACACCAAAACCACAGTCCTCACTTTCTCAAGAGAGGTTTCCCAATCCTTCTTCACTTACGTTTCACTGCTAACTATTTTACAAAGGTAGAGTATGTTTGGGTAATGTTTCCTCAGCCATCACACACATACAACGTCCCAAACAATTTCACAGTGCAGACCGTGGTCCTGGGTTTCTACAATGTTTGTCCTCGTATGTACAAATTTGGACAATATGAGCTACGTATTTTGAACTGACTGTTGCAATAGGTCCGTTACATCGGACTTTTTTTGGCTATGTAGGTCTATTGGCAGATTTCTTTAGCACGGCTCATTCCGAATCCATTTTCAAGGATTAGCGGACTTAGTATGTTCAAAGGCTCAGCGTAAGGTTCATTAACTCAACCAGTACATTCTTAGTTGGCAGTTCCTTTGTTACTGGCCCTCTACAAGTCAGTTGCTTCACATTTATGCCTTGCTTGTCGTTAATTTTGCTATTCCAATAGGTGTGTGTACCTCAAATTTTAAATCAACCATGGCTTTCTAACGGTGAAATAGTTGTAAGCATATCGATTTACTGGAATTCATAGTGTCTTAACGAGGCTGTATATCCAAAAGGTACAGTATTTTATCTAGTAGATGTTTGGGGGTTGATAGTGTTCATTTTTGCTGCTGATGGTGAGTTACCTCGCCCTCTTAGCACGTCTTCCGCCATGTTAATTAGCGTCATAGTGGTAATGATTCTGCGTGTTTACGCAATGTGGAATCGATCCAGGGTAATCCTCTGGATCCTTCTGTCCATCGCCGTGGTGCAAACCATTACTTCCATCATTGCGGATGGATTCTATCAAGATCCCAATGCCCACTTTTCATGTATGTATTATGTGAACCAGATGCATCAATGCAAAGACTGACTTTCCATGTTTCTCAGCGACAATTGGCCACCTTTCCAGTTTTTCATTTTGCGCTGTCTCATTGGCTGATATTCCACTGGTGCTTAACATGTTGAAAATAGTCCCGCGATTGGCTCTCGCTGCTACGTTGGTGGTTCTCGCGGTCGCCCAAACCCTGAAACAATCAGTGGCGACGTACAAAGCGACGAAGCAGTGGCGGCTCAACCACTATATGCAACTATTAGTGAAAGATGGAATTCTTTATTTCGTCATGTAAGTCTCCATCACTCCTGCGCATAGCTCTCTACCTGTGCTGCCGGCAGTTACTCGTACAAGTACTGACGGCGAAGATGTTTCCCTACACTTTTAGGCACGCTCTTTACCAAATTACTTCTATGCTCTCCTCTTCGCCAAATCTGAGTGCTACAATGCTCTACCTTTCCACATTCGTTTATGTATTCTTTTTCGCTCTCGTACCCCGGTTCATCATCAGCATACGAGAGCTGTATGATCGTGACACTCATGGTCGCTCTCACATCGATACTGGGTTCGGCGTGCGCTCGCGATTGAACGTCGGTGCGAATACGACTATGTCTGCGATGGTATTTACGGACACCAACGGAGAACGGCAGGATTCCGAGGTGGAGGGCGATGTGGACAACTCAGGCATCATCGAAGAGGTTCATGGAGTGCCAGGCCAGGCTTGAACTGGAGTCGCTGGAGTCGCCCCTTGAAGGAAGGGACTAGGAATGTGAGATCTGGGATGTCAATGCTCGCAGAATGATGGCACTGGCGTTATTCCAGAGATGGTTCGGAAGGCGAATGACACATGCACATTTCTCATGTACTATTTATACAACAGAAAGAAGGTCGTTCTGGCGGGGAATTGCACGTTTGTCGTACATAACTTCCGCTGGTTTATATCGTGTTGTTCGACGGATCGTCCCATGGTTCGCACGTCCCTCCCGTCCTGCCCGCCTTGGTAGGGCCTTAGTCTCAAGTGGGAGAATCTGTTGCTTCTCAGTCACTCATACTTATGGATGCAGAACCTTTCTTGGTCGTTCGTGCAGATATGCTACGATGAATTAATTACAAAAATACCACTTCCGAGGGCGGTACCTTCCACGTGCTAGACTCGGGTGTTCCTCATCGGGGGTGCTCCCTATGATACTGAGGGGTTTGTAGTGCTCCTGACGGTAATTGTCTAATCAAATCGAAGAGCAAGGAAGAGGAGGTGATAATACACCATCACCACGGTATACATTATTCCCAAACCAAAACTGTAGAATATTTCATCTACACAAAGGCAAGATCGAGAAGTCGACGCCTCTCCTCGTCTGTCGTGGTCTCTGACATCATCCTCGAAGACTGTCGTTGTGGCACCTGACGGAAAAGTGAGGTGATGTCACCATCTCCGTCATCTTGAGACCTACCAGACGTAATAACCAGCGTGGAACATTACTACTTTTTGCGCCAATTTGGGGTTCATGTTCTTCGCTGTTGTTGAAGACCTCAGGCGCAGAAGCAACACGGCGAGAGATTGGTAGGATGTGTATGCCGATCCATCCCCGGAGCCTAGTGAAAACACCATCCTCGGGGTGATTCCCGGTTGCTGCGAGCTTGGAAGTCGCAGTGACGTAATGTTGATCAAGCGCACAAGCTAACGCTACCACCGTAAGGAAGGCGATCAACTTGGATGCGAGGGAGCCTAAGAGAGCATCGAGCTGTAATGGTGCTGCTCGGCAACATGAGTATGCGAGAGAGGATGGTGATAATATCGACGTACTGATATACCTTTCAAAGAGAACCAAACCACAGAAAGATTCTCCTAATGTGACGAAGGCGAGTCCAACTCGACAGTCTCTCACGTATGTTCCATCGTTCCATGCCGAGATCAAGCCAATGAGGAAGAAGACCCATGCGCACCCTGTGAGGCCGGCCCAAGCGGCAGCTAGATCGCTAGATGGCCCTAGAATGAGATGGACTAAGATAACGACAAAGCCCTGGAAGGTTCCGATGGTGGCGAATGAAACGAGAAGTGTCCAGAGAAGTCTGGAGTCTCTTGACACTTGTTGTGTGTTACTTGTTTGCTCCTCGTGGTGGGTCTGTGACGGTACAGCGGCGCTTGAGTTGTTGCTCCGAGTTTCGTCGCGGTTACTTCGGGATTGCTCAGGGATGCTCATGGCTTGGCGAGATGGTGGTCGAAAAACCATAGTAGCTAGCCCCCTATTCATATGGCGACCCGTGGGAAAATGCGTCATGCAGCACGGAACTATTCCTTTCGAGAATCCCTGGCGAAGTTTATTAACGGCAAGGCGGCCAATGTGCGAGCTGGAAAGACAGTCGTCAAACCTGGCTCCAGAATGGACTACTTACCCATTCTTTGTTACGCAATACCACATTGTTAATAAATGGTTGTGTACTTTGGTTACATTGGAGGGTTGTATGTGAATGTACTGTATCTTGGTGAATCACGACTGATCCGACGTGACAAGTTCATCTTGCAAACTCATCCTTTTCGCGAATAAAAGCGCAAGGTCCTATAGCCGGCGGAGAGTTCAATACGCGACAGTGAAAACAGAGTGTGGCCTCTTACGACCACCGGAGCAGACACGCTTGGCAAACGTCGCGGATGCAAGTGGGTATGAACTTCAGTCGCATGAATAGCTTGATTTAGGGTTGACGAAATGTCGGTTTCCTAAATCCGTCGTCTATTCAGAAGTCACAGATATTTTGAGTTAAAAACTCACTAGATAGAAGCAGGTTACTTGCGGCGGTGTGTAGAACTCATCTCCATGATTTGCAGCCTGTTTAGTGCAGATATACGATGAATATCCAGCACAGCGAGAGAGGTAAAAGGTTCCCACTATGATCCTCTCACGGGTCGACGGCTTCACTCTCGGGTAGGGATGGAATCTTAAGAGGTAGGATGAACGGTAAGCTGGAAGTCGTCCAGTGTCCATTTAAATGTTGGGAGGGTGGTGGAAACGAAGGCTAGAGGGCATCAAGACACGGAACAAGCCAGGCCACGAAAAACAAGAAAAGGGGAGGAAAAAAAATATCAGGTCCCATTTGTTGAACTCAGACTCCGTGTCCGGCAGGGTGGTGTGACGGCAAGACTGCACCAAACGCCCATAAGCTTGCGGAACCTGTTTTTGCTTTGTCATTTTGCTTCCGCAGAAGAATGTCGACAAGCAGTACCAAGGCTACGTGTGGGCGATTTTCTGACGAATCTCCACGAATAAAGGTGAATCTGTGCTTTAAATTGACGAGGTCATGGAGTTTGTTCTAGACCGCTCGCAATTGAAACAGCGCCAGCTAGAGAAAAGAAAGTTGTGTCGCGCACACTAGCCAGGAATGGTCACAAACGAACGTCAATGATATCAAGCAATACAGCGACAGGAATGGTGTACTTTCAAACACCTGCATAGATTTTTAGCTACTGATTATCAGCTTCGAACGCGACGAGCGACGTACGCAGAGTGGGAATTGGGTGTGACATCGTCACACATAGGAGACATGTCACATCACGCTAGAGAGTCACAGGCAAGTTATTCAAGACCACGATAGTCCAAGTGTACCACTTAACGTGTGCTCGTCAAGCTCCTCAAAAAAATAGCAAGACGTTTGTGTGAAGTGGTATGACCGCAAAATCCTGCCCCCATCACGCAAATGGAGAGAATCAATATTCCAGTGGGACCTGCCATTGACCGCAAAGCGATCCATCAAACCAGCCAACCGGATGTCCCCCCGTCGTACAAATGTATAGGAGTGATTCAAGACACTCACCCAACAGTTTGACATGGCTAAAGTCCTGTGGCTCTATGGTACTTCGCCGTAACCTCCACGTCCACACGGCGGCAGCGGATAAAACGCTCGTGAAGCCGCAACAGACGCAAACGTGGAATCAGTAAGTGTCCAACGAACAAGACGACACTGTATGATTTGTTGCGATAAAGCGCACAAATTTTTTCACTGTACCGTTGCCTTGACAAGTTCCTCAAGACGACCCGTCCCCGATCTGATGTTACTGTGGATTTTCTCCATGCAAAAAGGATCGACCGGCGCCATGCACAACAACTTGGTGTCCATCAAGATGGCGAGCGTTCTCTGAACAAATCCAACCTCGACCGTCGGCGACTCGGAGGTGACTTTGGGTACAAGAGATGCGCATTTTTGCCTTGCCTTTGCGCTGTCGTTGGAACAAAGCGAAATGTGCGACACGGCGAATAGGTGTAAATGTGCAATGGCCGCTCGGTTCTAGGCGAGCACTGACACAACTCCGCTCAATGTGTTCCCCCTCGAAAAAAAAAATCCACAAACTGTGGACCATTTGAATCTCAGCGGGCTCCTTGTCTTTGACACCCCCTCCACACCGTCCTTTCCCCCCCTCAACCACAGCGCGATCAGTCTCTTTTTCCCCCTCAAGTTTCTCTGAGGAAAGGACCACATTCCCGACGTGATCAGCGATATAGTGGGATTTAAGATGGCAAGAAAGGTTCAATGTTCGACAAACGTTCCTCCAATTTTTTTGCATAGAATATGCCCAGGATACTAGCGGATCAAGGCTACAGATGTAGGTGTCTTTACTCAGTCAATGGCATTCTGCCTAGTAATCACTCTACATCGTTTGCGACGGCTCATCTCTAATCACAGTGTCTCATCCGAAGCTCAAGGTTCATGCACGACCCAACAAAGAGATAACGCACCCCAGTGGTCTATGTGGCATGGACAGTTGATCATTCATTTCGGGATGTTGGTGGAATCTTCTCTGCCGCGAGATTGAGCACTGACCATAATCACAAAGGCCCGCGTGGCCTACTCAATGACGATGTTCCTCGTTTCTTGTCCTTTCCCCCCCCTCCCCCCCTCACATAGTGGCTTCGTCCTCGGCGATTGTTCTTACCCGCATGTAAGATCCTAAATCCGCGCGTTTTGCATGATGCGCGGTGCGGGCGAGTTCGATGTCAAGAAATACATCGTCGCAGTTGCCAAGTTTTCGTGCCCAATGTGCGGGCCAGGTTCCGCAACGAGATTCCAAACCTCTTTCTACGGGCTCGCTAGTCTAAAAACGCATATCAATGTTCCTCAAGCTATGAAAGCTGATGGCGGATGTGTTAAAAAGCTGAAGGCTCTCATCGTTGACGCTGGAGAGAAGCTCGGTGTCTGGTTTATTCCCGTTCCAGGCAAAGCTGGCCAGTGGCAGGTGATTTACATTGTTTTACCGCTTCGAGCTGTTGACTCATCGACCCTTGCTATGGCACGACCTGCCTGCGTCTTATCTATTCCATTAGCGGCCCTTGCGTTGTGTCCCGTCGGTAAAGCGCAATTAGGGTGATCTGGAAGAAGCTCGTAGGCCACGAGGTGACTGTTCACACGTATATATGTAATCTGGTCCATCTCGCTAACAAGACACACGTATTCCAGGTGACGGATGTACCGCGAGTACATAAACGTCTGACAGCCCCACGTCCTTCCCATCCTTCCTTCTCTGCAGTTCCAGCGGAGTGGACTTTACTGCTACTACAGGCCAGAGGTAAGTATGTATGTGATACTGGAGAGGAGGATACTACTGAGAATTTAACAGACGACAACGACGACTCATTCCTCGCAATTTGCATTAAAGAGGGAGATGATTGAAATCGACTGTCAAGACAGAATGTCGGAAGTGGTTGTGTTCCTTGTTGATGGGGAGCACTTCGTGAGCGGTGGCTCAGACGGAAAAATTCGATGTTGGCAAGCGAAAGATGGCAAAGAAGTGGGTGTACCAATGGAAACGGGGGATGCTGTCCTCGATATCGCTGCGTCGCAGGATGGAAAGTGGGTTGTGTGTGGGTCGGTTAGTTGTGGGGTGACACTGTGGGACGTGGAGAGTCACGAAAAGGTACCGGTCAAGTTCAAGACAAATGCAGGGATGGTTTTTGCGATAGACATGTCGCCAGATGGCACGACAATCGCGACTGGATCTGCAGACTTGTCTGTCTGTGTCTGGTCTCTCTCAACTGGCGAGCGACTGCTGGGTCCCCTGGAACACGACAATGTCGTGGTTGGGGTCAAATTCTCCCCCGATGGATGCCTCATCGCAACCGCTACGGAGAATCAGCGTAATTCCGTTCGGATCTATGACTCTCAGGACGGTCGCCTCCTCGTTGAATTCCCGATCACAATATCCGACTCAGCGTCCAACCAGTCACTTGCTTGGGTCGGTGATAGCAAACAGCTATTTGCCTTGTCTCGAGATGGCAACATCAATTGTCTTGACGTGTCGACTGGGACGACGCTCTTTCACTGGTCCATTCACAGTCATTACCCTCCTACATCCATTGCCCTAGCAGGTAGTGGCACGTTCATCGCTGTTGCTGCCGGTGCATCGCTGTCATTTTGGGATACTATCACGCACGAGCGAATCGGGACCATCATCGAGTACACAGCTCCCGTCGCATCCATGGCCATATCAGCAAATTATAATATTATGACAACTACCGGCTACACAATTACCCTTCGGCAACTTTGTGATATCCTTCCATCCTATGTTGATATTGTGAGTACGACTGCCTTCCCATATGTGACGACTTGTTAATTTGTTGGCTGCTACAGATGGTCCATGATGAGGAAGCTTCGCCCCCCCTGAGTGTTAAAATGGTTGACCTCATTGACCCTTCTGGTGCACAGGGCGAATGTTCAGGTGTGTCTATCACCTCCCCGTGTCAATTTTGTTGACGTCCATGTTCGTTAGGTAGCAAGATCGCCCATCTAGAACATGAGATCTCGCTCCTTAAAGGGGAAGTTGCTCAACTTGGGGAAACCGTAAAATCGCTTCTCAATACCGTACAAGATCTCCGTACTGAGCTAGCCGAATTCAAGCGTAATCATGCTGATTCGGCCGTCGAGTCCTTTGTTGAAGGGAGCGCAAGCTCAGGTGAGTTTGCTATGTCGCTTTGTGTTCCATACTAAAGTCAAATTGCACACACCAGACAAGGGAATCGCGCGCAACACACAGATCGGGGTCGAGCACACCTCCATTCCCATTACGGCACCTACTCCGTCTAGCCCTTGATACCCCTCTTGCCCCCGTACTCTCGCAAAGTTATGTCTCTTCACCCCAATTGAAAAGTGCGTTGGCTCTTCCCAGAAAATGTTTTATACGTGATTCCATCCGGAGAGAAGTATTTCGCTTTGGGATCATTTTCTTGGCGCGGTTATCCTAGTGCCGGAGTTTATTCATTGGTTGTGTTCAGTTCCCCCATACCGGGAGACTTGGTAGAGCCATACGTGTGATTACTCGGTAGATGCTTTCAGCGCATGTAGGGCCGCCCATTATAAGACAACGCTTTAGCTTACTCTTCCCAGTGTTGACCTGTTGCTATCCCCTGAATGGGTGGTTCACACATGGCTGAAACGACAAGTTGTGTAGGATATGCAAAGATGCACAACCAATACCGCACGCAAGGGTATCGAGGTCATCGTTGAAAATGACATTGAACTGGCCAAGCACTGTCTACGCCTCGTGCCCATGTCCGCGTTCCGAATCAGGTATCTTTGCAGTGAGATACGCTCCCAAACCAATATCGTTTCATCACGTTTCCCTCGTCAAAGTCTGCTCGTCCGACGAAGCACCCGCCATGTACGAGATGGGGCAGCCAGTAAATATCGTCCGCCCACATCTGGTCGTACGGGATGTCGGGAAGGTGAGGCGCGACTTGCCCGGGCCCGGGGATGGGTGGATCAGCCGGAGGGTCGGACTGAGCGAGTCGCCGCGCGTAGAGGCTGTCTTCTGAGAGGGCGAACCACCCTGGTCTCATCTCGTCCGACCTGTGTCCACCATCATGCAAAGAAAAAAGAGACAAGGAAGCGCATGAGCAATAATATCATCCTCGCGCCAATCAAATAGAAGAAAAAAATGTGAGACCGGTACGCACTCGGTCGGTACCCCGACGTACTCGCGCGCGGCATAGATCCGGATATCAAACACCGATTCGACGCCAGTGACGACAAAGAACAGCCGCCCGACGTACTCGAGCGGTGCGTCGATTCCAGCTTCTTCCTGTGGCGTGGTACAACAAGTCGGCGGTGTCAGTTGGTCAGACAATGACAAGCACGATGGTGGGTAGGGACGCACCTGGAGTTCGCGTCGGGCGGCTTGTGCGGGTGTTTCGCCTGGCTCGACTTTGCCTCCGAAGCCGTTGTACCTGCGACAGCACCCGCGGTGGGTCAGTATATCGTGAAAAAACGTTGGGATGCTAGCGCGACCAAGAACGCGAAAACAGGTGGACAAGCTGAAAAAACTTACAGACCAGCACCGAAACCACGTTTTTTGAACCCGAGCAACAGCTACAAGGCATCGAGTAGGTAGGCAAATGTTGCAACGATGCAATCAACGACGGATTATTACTGAGCAACGCGGCGTCTTGAAGGACGTACCTTGTTACCCTCGACGACGAACGCGTTCGTGTAGAGACGCGTGTGCTTGAACGGTTGCCATTCGTGTTCATTCCCGCCCTGGGCATACACTTGAGCTTTCACATCGCCGAGACCGGGAGGAACGTCCAGGTCGGAAGCCATTTCAATAGAGGGACGTTTTTTTGCTGTCCTCGTGTCCAACAGTCACAAGGGTCTGGCAGGAAGAAGAATCTAATACATAATAGGGACAAGAATAAGACATAAAAAAAAGTCTGGCCACTAGGGCAGGCATCACGCTAGAGCGCAGCCAAACCAACCCGAGTCCTTCGTTCCCTCTGCAGGTTCACGAGCATATCCACAACACGATCCCTGGCATCCTCCAATGGCATGCCATCCAAGTTCGACTCTCGACTCTCCTCAAACACGTTCAATCCAAGGACACGATGAAGGTCCAATACCACATCTGCTCTGCTCTCCTTACCACCCAATTTCGAGGGTGGGCTCGGAGGAGGTGATGGGACAGATTGGCTGGCAAACACTTGGCTGTACAGAACTGTGGCACGAAGCAAGGCAAAAACATCTTCGTTAGCGGCGTCCACTTTCAGATCGGAGATATCGAGGCCGAACCACCCATCTTGCCACACCTTTGCGAGCGCATCGGACAGCAGGCTGATATCACCACCTAGACTGCGGCAATAAGAAAGCGTTGCACTCCATGTTTTCGGATCTTCTGTTGGCGGGAATTCGGGTTTACTCTCCAAGTCTTGAGAGACACGGTGGATGAAGAGGGAAGACGCATGTGAATGCAGACGTTTGCGCAAGATAGTGGACGCGAGTAACTCGATGGGTGAGGAACCAGAAATCGGCACAGACGATGACAGACACTCCATGGCTTCCTCGATTGTCATGGAGTCGAGCACGAGGCGCTGGTATGCCGAGACTTCGATGGATTCTGCCAAACCGCGCGCTTGGCTCCAGAGTGTCTGCGATCGGGACTCAGAAAAAGGTAGCGACTGTGCAAGTAGAGCGAGTGTGCAGAGGTCGGAGACCAAGGTGTCGGAAGCCACGTCCATTCCAGCAGGCCCTAAGTGCTGAGAAAGGTAGCTGTAAACTTGCCAGCGCACCAGCATTGATATCCTTTCGGAAGCGAGAACCATGAGCTCTGCAAGTCGTGCCCATGCACGTCGCTCACGTCGTGGTTCAACTCTACAATGAACCTGGAAAGCACCAACAGACCTCCGAAACATGCCGAACCATCTGCTGCTGATGTTCAAGGCGGTCAAAAGGTTATCAAACTCATCGGCTGTGCCTCTGGATCTGAGAGCCTCGATGAGTGGATTTGACAATTCCTTGGTGGCGCGTACAGTGTACTCGGTGGAAGACGAATCGGGTTCGGAGCCGGAGTCACTGGCATCGGGAGAGTCAGGAGGTGTTGGAAGGTCTGATGTTTCACGTAAGGAGCTGGCGTGCACCGGATAAATTAAGGACGTGAATGGTACGAGCCGCATCAACCGCGACTGGTATGCCCTCCGAGGTACGGGAATCCAAGGGAGGACAATAGATATAAAGACCGCCAAAGATGCAAGCAGGTGAACGACCTGTCCAACATCATTCCATGTCCAACCTGTCGCAGGCTGAGCAGAAAAGGCAGAGGAGGTGGCATGGGATAAGACAGAGCCTTGGTGAGTGTGGTGATATGAAACCGGCTCGGAGGTGGAGGTTAATGGGGAGTTGAAGAATGAAAAAAGGGCAAAGACAGCAAGGAGGTATTGTTGAGGTTGGGCTGACTGAGAAACTGCGGGAGGAACTGCAATGCCTTGGTGACCAGGATCAGTGAGCAACGCGGCAGCGGCTGGGGTGATCGGGGGAGGAATATTGGGTTGTATTTTCCGTGGGCGACCCCGTTTACGCTTTTCGACCACACCGGGCATACCGACGGGGGCCCCACCACCTGGGCCGGCTGTAATCAGAGCAGCGGGAGCAATCTTGCGCTTTTCCTTCTTCGAAGGTTCGATTTTTGGTTTCTTCTTTGCACGCTCTGAGGTATCACCATCGTCTTCTCCATCTCCGTCACCATCTTCGTCGTCACTGGCTTCTTCAGCACCTTCGTTATCGATCTCATCCTTCTCAGGACCCCCAAACTGTTTTGTCCACTCGATTTCCCATTCACACAGAATGTTCTGTCCGCCAGGGAATCTGCAGATCAAGGATCGCAGACCATCCTGTTCGCGTTTCAGCCTAGTCTCTCGCCTCTTTAGAACACTAAAAAGCGGTGTAAGTGACATGATCGTAAATCTGATTCTGGACAGATTACCGGATATATTCCACGGCTTTTCCAAGGACATTTGCCTTGCTTCCTTTCCTTGCGACCTTGACGCCGTCTATATAACCACGGTCGTCCGCTTTATATTCATCATTCTTGTAGTTCTGGTCTAGAACGCGAAGTGCGGGAACAGCAGCTTTGAGACTTTGTATACGTGCGTTCAGATTGGTGCGGTATCGGCGTTCGATGGTGGTATGGCTTGTCTTTGGACGACCCGCCACTGCGGTATTTATGATATGCGTTTGTGGGCCGTGAGTGGCATGTACCGGAGGAGGGGCAGTGAGGGGAAGAGGTTGCTGCACCGCCAAGTTCGGCTGGAAGGGTGTGACAAATAGCGGGTTAGGCTGTGTAAAGAATGCAGAAACAGCATCTAACCGATGCATAAGTTTCCATGGATCAAGTCAAGGACGACATTGACGCACCTGCGGGCGATCGCGAGACTGCGGGAGCTGCTGGGGAAGCACGTGCACTAGACGAGCTGCTAGGGCTGGATGGGCTGAAACCTGGAGGGCTGTCGTCTGCGGAAGCCGATGCAGAGCTGAGCGTGGGGGACGAGAAGGAGAATGAAAAGGAGGGATTGAGCAAGTCTTGGGGTTGGAGTGGGACGGCGGGGGTGGAATGAATGGGTGCCTTGCCGTCAATAAAGAGTGCATTTGGGTCGATGTAGATGGAGAAGGGGTCGATGTCCATCGGGTTGAATGAAAAGCCAAACGGTGCGTCTGGCTCTGCATCGTGGGTGTTGTTGAGGAGCATGTAAAGTGGATCGGATGGATCCAACACAAAGTCGGGCTGCGCGTTGTCTGCGCTGTCTGATTCAGTGGAGCTCATCGTCGACGACGGTGATGGTGGTGGTAGTAGTACAAGAGCAGAGTATATGCGCTCGCGTCGATATGGCACCACTCTGGAAGTGGGACCACTTCTGATTTATTGAGTCCGTATTTGGTATGTTGTTCCCACATCAATTGCTCAAAACTTTGACGTGTAACACGGTCAGCCCAGCGACGCCATGAAATCAGACGGCCACGACGTCGGTAGGTGCATCTTCGCGTGTTGCTAGTGCTTCAGTCCCATGTTGCTTAGATTTCAGCTATTTTGGCGGCGCCGAGTCCTTCACGGAGGGGAAACGCTCTGCCCGACGCACCGTCCTCGTGTCTCCAACTGTCAATGACGATGGTCGCTCACACCCAGGTCCTCCCCAGGACCCGGCTGACTTTCTCTGGTTGATGACCGAGGAGCCGCACCGCTCTCGCCGGATGGCAGTCATGAAGGCCCATCCAGACGTCGTCAAGCTCATGGGCCATGAAGCCTTCACAAAATATGTCGTTCTGGCCGTCGTATCCCTACAGATCCTTATCGCGATACAACTTCGGCACTCGCATCCATTCTCTTTCTGGTTCCTGTTCCTCGCATATGCCGTCGGTGGCACCGCGAATCACAACCTTTTCCTTGCCATTCATGAGATCACCCACAACCTTGCCTTCAAAGGCATCAACGCTAACAAAGCACTGGCTGTCTTTGCGAATATACCCATTGGCATACCTTATTCTGCTTCCTTCAAGGTCTGTCGTGTTCTGTACTGCATGTACATTGTTGTCGCTCACCTTATTGCCAAAGAGATACCACTTAGAACACCACAAACATCTTGGTGAAGATGGCATAGATGTGGACCTCCCCACACACCTTGAGCTTCTTTGTCTTAACAACGTTCTTGGAAAGACTTTTTTTGCGTACGTGACTATGCCTCCTCGCCATCCCGATCCCTCATCCTCCCAAAGCACCTTCCAGATAATTTTTTACGCCCTGAGACCTGGCTTCGTCCGTACACAGAAGCTAACTAGATGGCACTTCATCAATCTGGTCGTCCAGCTCGTGTTCGACTATGTCTTGGTGCAAGCTTTCGGCATTCGACCACTCTTATACTTGCTCTTCTCTAGTTTCTTCGCTGGCAGTTTGCACCCATGTGCTGGTCATTTCATCGCCGAACACTACGTCTGGGATGGTCTCAACCAGGAAACCTACAGCTATTACGGACCACTCAACATTCTTGCCTACAATGTACGTTTGTTTCCTGCTGCCTCGTCCTGTTGACTGACTCTGGCCGATCAGGTGGGTTATCACAACGAGCACCACGATTTCCCATCCATTCCTTGGACGCGCCTCCCTGCTCTTCGCGCCCTCGCACCTGAGTTTTACGATACACTCCCCTCACACCCAAGTTGGCCCATGGTTATTATAAACTTCATCCGCGATCCCGAGGTTGGCATCTTTGCGCGTGTAAAGCGACCCGAGAAGGGTATTCCGCTCAGCGGCGATGTTACCCCGAGCGGGAGCTGCAGCGGGTCGGAGAAGGACTGAGGAGCATTCCATCATGGACTAACTTAGCAATGCCTTACTAATGATATCTTGTAAATTCGAGTCTTGCGAATGGACATATGGAACAAGCTCAGGACCCCTCGAGCCAGATCGATGAATTGTGACGTCGGTCCGGGAAAGAATGCGGCATGTTTGTTTTCCGACCAAACTGACATTTTATTTTATGAGCACAGGAATGCTGACAGGGATGTGTGCAGCTCCAGCAAGTTTGAAAGCCTCGTCGACCCTCCTCCCTGCTTCTTTCTTTGCGCTCATCGATTCTATCAGGCGAAACAGCATGATGAACGAGCCACTCAGATCCGGACATGCTCTGGAAGCCGCGAAGGCTCCAGTGACTCAAAAGCGTCGTAACAGGATCGACACTGACAAGGTTATCGAGCGACCGTACCTTCCCCGCGCGTCCGTCGCGCCAAGTGCTGAGTCTCCCGATGGGAGTATGCACCACTCCCAAAAGTATGGGCACTACGTATGTAGCTCTCCCACTCCATCACATCATTCAGTCTCAACGACCCTGCCCCTCTAGTCTGTCATGCAGCAACACTGCATCTATTGGGATGGGGACAGCGATGGCGTCATTTGGCCGCTGGACACTTGGCGAGGGTTCCGCGATCTCGGATTCAACCTATTGTTTTGCTTTTGGGCGACGATCGTGATACATGCGACACTGTCGTTGCCTACTAGGTCAGTCAGCCACTCAGTGGCGACACGCCCAACGTTGACTCGGCGTCCCCCCCTCCTTTAGACTCGCCATGAGCTACATTCCTGACCCGTTTTTGCGTATCTACATCGAGACCATCCATGCCAACAAGCACGGATCCGATTCGGGCGCATTCGACACGGAAGGGCGCTTTGTCCCGTGCAAATTTGAGGATATGTGGACCAAGGTTCGTCGCACCCGTCTGCACGCGTGCTGTACCGCAACGCCAACACTGACCATCTAGTACACGGCAACGAATCCAAGGGGCGTCCCTCGCACGTCGATGAATCTGTACGAGCTCTGGTTGTTTACGCGCGGCAACCGGCTCGCGATGGACCTATTTGGATGGGCCGCTGGGTTCTTGGAGTGGGTGACGACGTTTCTGCTAGTACAGCAGGATGGCATGGTGGACAAGGAGGACGTGCGGCGGATACTGGATGGATCGCTGTTCTTTGAGATTAGGCTGGCGCGGAAGAGTGACCAAGGTTGGAACAAGGGATGGGGTCTCGGTGGGGATGGGTTTATTGGTGGGGAGAAGCTGCTCCCGTTTGGGCTTTGAGTTGGTCGTGCGGGGTGCGTATGAATACTGGACTTTCTTCAAGGTATTGTTTTGTCCTTGATATCATTGGCATTTAGAGTGGAGTCTCCGAGTCTGCTCCGAAGGTGCTTTTGAAACATCGTCACCAAATCGTCACTCAGGGTCGACGGCGACATTTGTCAAGAACCTTCACATCACCTATAGCCGCCGTCATCGAGTACGTGCAGCATCTTCCGAGCCGGAAGAGCACAGGGACAAACCTTGGCCTTCTTGAAAATGGTACCTGTGTATACACAGCAAGTGGCTTGATGTTCAGCGCTCAGCCACAACGCCTTCATCACTGGCAGTGAAACGGCATCGAACGGGCCACCGCGACACTTGGGTTTGCGATCAAGGAGGACAATCGTTTATCCTCCACAGGTATGGCCGTTCTGGCCGCCCTTGGCGTGGAGCGCGACGCGATGCCGATCTTGTCCAGCAGTCCATCGAGTCACACACGGAAAACAATTTATGTTTAACCATGTGAACGTTACTCGTCTATAATTGATTCGCGCTGCGAAGCGAAGCCAGTGATGAGAGCCAGTGCGAGTACCAACGATGTCATGGCGTTTCGTATTTCAAGGTGCGGCGCACGGACCGGGTATCTGTGATCTTGACGAGGTTCGTGGTGATGATCCTTGGAACCCAACGTCATCCAGGTGAGCTTGCCATTCCACATGAACGCGTCAAGATATCAAGTACCCTCCGTCACGGCTTGTGCCGGATCCTCGATCAAGCTATTATCAAGTTGCGCGTTGGATCGCGCCCATGATTGCGCCCGACACTAGATCTCAGTCGATGATTCCACCACCGGTACTATCTTATCTTTTTTTTTTTTCACCCAAACCCCTTACAAAGCCGTTGGCACTCAAGGGACCAAAAAAAAAAATCCTGCGCGAGTACGTGTGAATGCGATCGCACCGGGGCCCGTCGACGCGTTACCGCTCGCTCTCTCTCCAAAACCAGCATCGAGGGGCAGGATTTCAGACCCCGAGGATATGAAACGGTCTTGGCCTGGGGCGGTTTCCCCGATGTACGGACGTTTGCCACGTGCACAGCCCTTCAAACCAACATCCATGGAACTTGAAACTTGGCCAGAAATGTGCACACCGGGTTTTGCCCTGGGACTCACGGGCGCACTGATATCGCCATCATGACAGTGCGATAAGTGGTATGCACGTGAATACCTGATACCAAACTCGTGGGCTTGATCCAAGGCTGATTTTCTCAGGCCATCGGCGGGTGGTTCGGGAATAACAAAGTTTGTGATGCCGTGCAAGTCGTGATGGTCGCACCATGTCCTGGTTCCCAACACAAAAACTATAACATATGTCGCAGTATCTAATATTGGTTGTTTCCCGGCGATCAGAAATCATCAAACTTTCTTCCCAAGACTCGGCGTGGACTAGTGGTATCTCGCGCTGAAAACAGTACAAGCCAAAAAAAAAATCGAGTCGTACGATCATGACCACACGCGTGAAATCTTGCTCAGCCGACTCGCACATGCATCAGCTGTATCCAAATGCAACAAGAATGACATCACAGGCAGATAAAAGTATCGTAGAAAATGAGTGTGCAGAACCGACCTGATCCTTGGAGAATTGTACAACAAGACTACTATGGTAGTACAACTGAAAGCTCGAGGTGCATGCCGTGAGATCAGCGAGAGGCCATCAGATCAACGAGGATAGTCATGATGCCGAGGACTGACACATTAGATCCGAGTCAGAGTCAGCACCCGACCGTGTGCACAAAGGGGTAAGGAGACTGACCAATCTCAATGGCGATCAACACGATAACAATCTGTTCGAGACGCTCCGAGTGCCTGCTCGAGACTGATTCCTTAAGGAGTTGAAGCATGTCTTGAAGGACCTATTGTTACAATAATGGTCACACAGCACACGCTAGGCGAGATAGCGCTCAATTAACTGACCTCTACACGCGTGTTTAACAAATCAATGCGTTGTGGAACCTCTAGGTAACTTCTCGCAGCTTCATACAGGGGCTGCAAATCGGGATACGTCTGCCTCTGCTTGTTAATATCCGCGGATAACGAACGCATACACACGTAAAAAAAATGCATACCCAAAATACCTCCTTCAAGGAAAGACGCCCACAAGAAGAAAAAACAGCAATCAGCCGATGCACACACGATGGAAATCGCAACGTACCGGTGAGTCCAACACCGACCCGACTGTATTGATGTTGGTACGCAATATGAAGAGCTCTCCCGTTTTACGCATGATCTCTATCCTTTACGTGTTCGCGATGTGTCGCAATTCCAAAAGGCAGGCAAACTTACCCTTGTGGGGCATCCCAATCTTCCCTGTTTCTGAGAGTGTTTCAGGTATGTCCTTTGTCTCTTCTATTTTCGAGGATATGAGCTCCTCAAACTGTATGAATGCGATTGGTCAGAGATCCCCAAGGGGTAACATCAAAGCGTACCAATGATATCTTGACAGATTGGGAGAGGGCGTGTGATAATGACAACTTGGTCCTACGGCCCGTGGTGTCATGGCGTAACAGAAGAGGGGATATGAACCAACGTACATGTATCCCGAACCATGCCGGAGAGTGATGACATCGTTATATATTCTTTTCGGGAAGTCAGTTTCGGGTTACACGGCTTAGATCTCCGGCTAGGGAAAAAGAAGAGAAAGTACACATACCGACTATAGTTTGCATAGTAATAATTCAAGTCTTCCATCTCGACCTCGTCAGGTCCTAGGTAACTGATTTGTAAATCTTCCTGTCCCGGGGACCACGCGGCTTACTCAATCTATCTACCTCGAATCGTCGTCTAGCACCAAGGTTATTGCGATACCCAATAAAATGAAAAGATGGACTCACACGGACGCGAGAAAGCGTTTCTCTTGAGGTTCCGTCATACCCCATATTACGACGGTGCCATAGCCAAAGACGAATATCTCCGCCTCATTGGGCACAGCATAAAACTTGCTCCGCTTCTTCTTGGCGGGGAAAGCATTGTTACCTGGTTCGGTCGTTGATGGATTCAACTCGGGAACGCCAAGCAGGTCCCCCGTCTGATTATTCCGTTTCGCGTAGCCGTCCATGTTGCTCGATGGCTCGTACGCATACGGCGTGTAAATCACGTCGTCGATAATCTTTACATCCGTCCGGTACGCAGTGCGTCTCGCATTGAAAAACTTGACGAGTTCAGGAAGTAGATACGACCTGATCCACACACGCCGTCGTCAATGCGCCTCGTTCGACGTGTCCAGAAAGAGGGAAAGAAAAGAGACCGGGAACGATGCGATGCAAGAATCAGACGTACTGGGCGGTGGCATACGCAGTCACCCGCGGGAGTGACTTGGCCTTCTTCTTGGTCAGCCTCAGCGCGTCGCGTCTGGCAGTACCCTGTGGGATGCGGGATATCTGCCGCAGACGTCCTTCTGCACCTTCATCGTCGTCTTCCTCGACTTCCTCCTCTTCTTCGTCGTCGCCATCGTCGTCGCCGGTCATGTTTGGGCTCTCATCAAGCTCAGGGGCAGGTCGTGTCGTCGGCCCTGTGGTTGTCGGTTGGTCAGGGAGGACCTTGAGCTTTCCGGCTGTCTTGGTCGTGCGGTTGGCGCCTCTTTTTGGTTCTACGTATGTCGTCGGTGGTGACTGCGGTGGATTCGTCTTTGGGAGAAGCGGTTTCGAGGACATGGTCTTTGAGAACGCTGGACGAGGCTCCGTCGTTTTGCACGGCGTTGGCGGTCCAGTCCGAGATAATATCTAGATTTATTTTGTAAATAAATAAATAGATAACCCACTTGTATTGCCCAAATCAAGTATATCATGACATCATTTGCGATAGATAACCCCGTTCGTCGGACGAAAAGGAAGTGGAAGCGTTGGAGGTTGCGGACGACGACATCGACAAGGTGCGCACACGGAGACCCGATTCTGAGGCACAAGGCATACCGGCGCTCCTCTCTGTTCCACCGGTATATCCGCAGCACTCTCGGCGTCCCCCTTCCCTTTTACAAAAATACACTGTTTCGCAAGACCGTAATATGAAGGGACGCCGAGACGCCCGGCTGTTGTACTGCTCTTTGTCATCCCCAACAACGCCACCCTTCAATCGCTTGCCACGGTCCCGTGTTCCAAGGACAATACCTCGGCCCCTCGAGTGTTCGTAAGAACCTAGTTAGTCAGGGGCTACGTACACAATACAACCTAGCACCCACGACTTCATCAAGTCGCCAAGCCTCCGCCCGTCAACACAGAGCAACATTGATGCCCGGTCGCTGGGTTCCATCATCACTCCTGCTCTGGCCCTGGTTGTGATTTACGTTGTGTGCGCACGAGCTGGAGGTGCACATATCAGGAACACGATATCAGCGCGCCTATATTATTTAGCACTCACCATCGCACGCGTAGGCCGTCGTGACGGTTTCCCACCTTATCCCGACACGAGTTAGACCTGGGACTGGGGGACATGTAGTTAATCATATCGTACCTAAAAGAACGAAAACCCTCGGCCCCAAGGAACGCATGCTGAAAATACCTACTTCTTCCGCGGTTGGTTACCACGCTACCTCCGTTTGTCGACGGAGGCTGAGCGCAGACACGGCCTCAGATCTAAATCTCGTACTAGGTCAAAATCAGACTTGTCGAGGGACAAAGTGAGCTTGACGGGCTCCGGCAGCGCGGCGCCATTCCATTCTGCGTCGTCTGATTAGCCCACGAACCTTCGTCGCGGTGTTAACGAGGGTTCACGCGCTCGGAGAAAAGGGGGGCAACGGGCCAAGCCATACAACTTGAACCAGAGCGTTGAGCCATGTCTAGGAACACGAACAGTCACCATTTGAGAAGGATGCATACAGCAGATTCACCACGGGCTGTTCCGGAATCCTCCCGCGCCCCATCATTGATGAAAGGCCATGCTGACACTGGGCCCCCCCTTCAAGTTGGCCGTCTCTTGTTCCTTCCGGGGTAGTCAACCCCCTTCTTCGCCCCTGCGCCTTTTTCCAAGCTTCTTTTTGCCGCAGCTAATCCGATCGTCCGAAGTGGGTCTAGAATGAAACATCGCGTCCGCGGATCCATTGAAAACAGAAGGGTGGTTACCATATAGGCCTAGCGCGTATGCCGCCTTCATCCGTTGGATACAACGTTCTTTTTCCGCCTTCTCGTCAAGCATGGGCATGGGGAGCGGGTAGTCTCGACCAATGATGGAGCCGGGATTTCTGCTGCACGCTCCGAGGGGCAAGGTACGGTGCTATCGGAGAATACAAAAGATTCCACGCACCCACCAAAACAAAACTCAATACTTAAAATCCCTGGCTCTGGGAACACACTCTCACCTTGTCTAAGTTGTCTGGGAAGCCAGCCAGTTCGGGACAATACTTACGTACGAGTATGCCGGACTTGTAGATTTCTCGGGAAAGGAGACCACCCCCATAGATACGATCTAGACCTAAAATTAGTAGATCCGAAGAGCAATTACCGCTCGCGGAAATTTCACAGTGCTGCGAAAAAAATGCAGAGTACGACAACCCTGTTAATGGGACGAAGTGGGCTCTCCAGTGTGCCAATGAGCATGGAAACAATTTACACACCCAATTTCCGGGATTCGAGCAAGGATCCCAGTCGGTGAGCCACTCTGTGAACACCACTTGATGAGCCCCGCCATCCTGATGCCGGCACGGTCACCGAGCATCGCACCCCCTTACCGTCAAAGACTTCTGCTCAGAAACGTGCAGTGACATTGCCCACGAGTAAGGAAGCACTAGCAGCCAACTGAGACGAGATTGCTGATTAGCAATTCTTCATTATGTCCGCACCGCCACTACATGCCGTGCGAAATGATGTATCCACCTTTTCCAGTTCGACGCACGGCGCACGGCGATTGCGTCAATCCAAGTCCTCTTCTTTCTGAAGAAATGTCTGTGAATTTTTATTTAATCGACGGGCGTGGTCATGATGGATTTTTGTCCATCACACGTATTCATGCGGCTGGTCGCTCCTCGTCAACGGCATCCCCGAGGGTCGTGGAACAAAATTTCAACCATTCTCATCATACACGTTCTAAATGCCAAGCGATAAGTGTCGGGTGCAAAGATCGAGCAAGTGACGAGGGTATACCTGCAACCGCCTATCAATGAACTTGGTCGGTGAGCGTGAGCACCTCTCACAGGATGATTTCTCCAGAAAACCTGCAGATAGCGATCCCGCGGATTTGGCCGAAATGATAATCCCTGAGCACACCCTGCAGCGTAATACATCTCTCTAAATTGAAGCTGGCCCTCGAGATTCTGACGCGCTATAACACGTATGACCTTGACGGGAACGCATCATGGGGATAATTTGCGAGAAACACGCACGGTTAGTGATGCGATTACTTTTTTTTTTTTTCCTAACCTCCGCCTGCTTTCCACTTGGATATACAGTCCTGACACGCCAAAGGAACTCGCGTGGCTCAAGACAACCGAACTTCATGTAAGGGGACTGTAATTTCCGGTGATCCAAGGCTGTTATACAACTGGCTCCTCGAGCGCACACGTACCAAAAGGGTCGTGTATGGAGGATCAAAGGCCGCAGGGATCCGTCTTTGGCTTCGAGAAAGCAGTGACACGCTCCGTGTCTTCACAGAACGCAGCCAGTCTTCTCAACGCTTCTGATTCACCTCCCCTGATGCTCGTTGTAGCAGGGGGCAAGCGTAGTTCCTTTAGGGATGGAATTTCAAAATCCCCTCGGGAACCAGCGAACGAGTTCTAGATCGCTACGCATGAGGTGTCTCTGTTGTGACTGGTCAGGGAGTTATAATACCATAACAAACTAGCTCCGTTTCACGCTCGACAGCGTCTAGAGCGTCGTTGCGGTGTATGGGGTGTTCTGTACGTGTGAATGGTGGATATCAGTGCACCCTGGGCGGGGGAGGACGGTCTGGGTCCGGGAGGTTCCTGACAGCCTGAAGAGGTTGAAACGGAGCATCAGACGCACAAACCCATTCGTTTGACAGGCGTAATGTATCGCGCTCCACGAGGAAATGGACAACGTTGCGTTCCCGCCATGTGCATCCACCACGGTCGAGGGTTGTACAGCGTATGGCCAAGGATATCCAATACCTGCACAACCGCAGCAGACGCACGTGATTTAGCATCTGTGTCTCGCACAGCTGCACTGTCCTCCTATGCGATACATAATGTTCCACGCTGGACATAGAGCCGGGGCGTTTGTCTGTGGAGGTCCGCGGATGACGTGGAGCTTAGTCTCTGGGGTTGCAGGCAGAGAGAAAGGTCATGCATGGTCTCCAAAAGGAAGTTCATCCTACGTGCAAGTCACGGTGAAACAGCATGCCAAGAACGTACTGTACCAGTTCACACCGACTCTGTGAGCAAATGTATATTTATATCCCGGGTCCCAGGTCCATTTGCTTTGGAAATTAGGTGATTGCGGGGATCACTTTGATGAACGTACCGGATAAAACACAAACACATCTGGGTTTAGATTGAGCGCTACGTGGAGAGCGGGTGAGTCGTGTAAACGAGATCTGTGCGAAACCAGTCACTAGGACGCGAGCGGGAGGCTGGGACATGTCACGCGACAAGACAACTGCAGCCTCGAGCGTCATCTCTCTTGTTTATAATTCCATGCCACTGTCACGGTCTGAGCGCACATGAAACACAGTGACACAGTCCCTTGCATTCACGTGCGACCATCAAGTCGTTTCAGAAATTCCCGTGCGTGTGCGATAGCGTACAAAAGCTGCGAACAGAGCCAAAAAAAGAAAACAAGAGAAAAACTCCAGAGTGCAAGTCCAAATCTATATACGTGACAGTCCAATCTAGAATGCACAAAAGGTAGTTCAAGGCGTGAAATGTGGTCAGTCTGTCGAACGATGACATGGAACGCTAGTATCTCATTCTACCTGAGAACGAGTGCGAATGTGAGTGGCCAGGAATGGTGGTCCCCTTGGGCATGGTCGAAGCGAGCGTCTGCGTGGAGAAACGCTGTAAGAACTGCTCGTCGATGGGGTCGCGTCTCGGGTAGGAGAGGTTTTGGAGGTAATCGAGGGGTACTAGCTGTTCAGTCAAGTGGACGATAGTCATCCTTGGACTCGGCGTGGCTGGCATGGACGACGAAGAGGAGGGGGGTGAGGGACAGTTGACGGAAGTGTGGACAGCGACACTATCCCGAAAGCGGGGGTGATCCCTGCCAACGATCAAATTAGGTTCAGAGTACGTAGTTTGGCGGACGCCACTTGAGGTATAATGCGGGTGTTCGGCCGATGACGGCAGAGAGAAGGTGGTTTTCCGCGCACCAGATGGTTCTGAGGGCTCAGCGTTGGCAGACGTGGGGAACTGGGTATAAATTGGTGCGGGTGGTTGTGAATGGTAGAAAGAAGGCTGAGCAAGGTCCGATGTGGAGATGATGCCTTCCATCGGGACTTGTGACATGCGTTTTGCCACGACGGATTTTGGGAGATCGTCGTCTTTGCGGGATTTGCCATCTCGTCGGGCACTACGGAACCAACCGTCTGGGACGGAAACGTCACCGACGCCCTTGACATTATCGATCGTGTCAAGTCGATCAAGTCTTTGTTGGCTAAAGTAAGCGGCTATCGAAGGGGAGGGTTGGCCATGTGGGTGCGGAGATTGCCATGAAACACGTACTGAGGTGCCACTTTCTGAATATGCCTCGTGGGCGGTCATCGGGCAAAGAAACGCGTACACTATAGGTCTGCTTTATTAGGCGTTCTGATTCGTTTGTTGCGCGGGATCTTGGAGAGGGGTACATGCTGTAAATGTGAGAGTGTTAATGTAATGGAAGTGATCGGATTAGGTTTAAGTGGACCAAGAGGGAAGCACGGGAGGGGCAGAGAGAAAAAGGGTATAATGACTGACCTAATCATTTGCGCCCAGGGGGTGGAGGCGCTGGATGGATCATCGGTCAAGTCGCACTCCTTCTGGTGGTAGAAAAGAAAGTCCTGGAAAAGGATAAATGGGGGAGAGCGGGGAGAGGATGCCATGGGACATACGTCACGAACACGACTCGGGCCCCAGCCCATGCCATCGGTCCTGGGGAGGTGTGAGCAGCGAGCAAGGTGTGGGGAGAGAGACGGACCAGCGCTCCATGCCGAGGCCGGTTGCCTCTGAGTTTGCGCTGCGCTCTTCCCATACGTATACGTTGCCGGGGACGATGGCGCGGCGTTCCTCTGCGTCGAGACGGCGTGTTATGAGGGGTATGGCGTTGCGTGCGACGGCATAAAAGACCTGGAGGGCATCCCTGGTGGAGCGGATGCGGACGTTTTGGAGGGAGGGATGCTGCATTAGTGGGGATGAGAAGGGAAATGGGGGCAGTTGACAGGGAGAGTTTATAATATATTGCTAGGAACGGTATGTATACATAAGTAAGGGCGGGGAGGGAGGAGACACCCAGACGGGAAATTATTTAAAGTTTGGATTGAGTTGTACAAAAAAAAATTCGACAAGGTTTAGGAATGATCTCAAAAGGCCCAACTTGCACTGACCCTTTCATCAAACCTTGAGCTTGTCAAACACCAACGTTAATTCTCTGCTAGGCGATGCCCAGTGTCACCGTAGCCAGCTTGGCCCAGCTCATCCTCGATACTCGATCACCCCGCCACCGTGGGGCATGTGTGCAAGGGTTCAGACGCCACTAGACGTTTTTCGCGTGCGTCGACTCGTCCTACCTGGTGTACAGACTGACCATGTAGGACCGCACCCCCGCCGAAACAGAAACGAACCCTTTAACTAGTATCCCAAAGCTGAGCAAGATCTAATCTCGGCCCTCTTGGGAACTTGTTATTTTAGTGTCTTCGGATTTTCCCGCCAAACTGAATGCAGATTCCGGGAACCGGGGTGCTCTACCTGCGGCCTTCCGCTTCCTGTGATGATCTGTACTCCAATTGAGCTCGTGCCGCCCTTCTTCGGCTGGCATTCTCCGGCTACACTGGCGTCCCCTGAGATCCAATTATGTGACCGTCATGGAATCCAAACCGCAACCTCGCATTCGTCAGTCTACCTCGAGGCTGTCCCCCCCTCCCACTCCCTCAACCTCTCCCGGCACAAGCTCAACCGCGAAGGTTTCATCCTTTCGACCTATTTCAATGTCCGAGACTCCGTGGCGTACGAGCCCGTGGCGAGCAATGACGGCTCCCGGTACACACTTACGGGACGTGTTCTGCACCCTCTGCCACGGCATCTCCCGGACCAAGGTCAATCCTCTCGAATCACTCACTTGAGCCACACAACCATTATACGCTTGCCCACCTCCGAACCCATCGCTTTTCCCACCACACCTTGATGCTGCCATGGGCGCAATCAAAATGCAAAAAAAGGGTCAATCCCCCGTCATCATTTTCGAGCGTATCACACGCCCGTTGTGAAACAACAATAACATCGCCCACAAGTCGCGTTACCCCCTCCCAGCACGGGTATATATCAGCTGCCAACGGCTCTGCTGAAATTCAGGGTACAGAAACGGGGATTACTCGACCCGTAAACCTCTTCACTGCACCGTGGCAACAATGCGCTCAGCGCGCCAACCCATCCAGCACTCGATGTACAACCGTGTGTCTATGCACGCGACCACTCTCTCGCTCGTTCGTCTCCGAGAGGCTGCTTCTCATCTTCGGATCTCTCCATGCAAACACAGATACATCATCCTTGTTGGATACATCCACTGATGCGGCACCCTGATCTGACTCGACACCGCGTGATGACACGATCTGAAACAACGACCCGAATCGATCCTGTCCATCCTGTGACAGGGTCTTTCAAACTTGGACAACGTTTCTGCCTCGAGCTCCATAGCATCATGCTTCGTGATGTCCCCATGCTGACCTCGCACGCCCATACATCACTGCGGACCTAACTCACCCTCCAATTCCCGATGAAGATCTCGTGCGCACATCCTTCATACATGACACGTCTGAAGTGGAATGAACAGGTGCAGTCCGGGGACATTCAACTTGGAAAACACCCTCGACGTGTTCTTCATAACCCACCGGCTCTCAAAGTTTCTACGTCAACCGCCCTTGATGTGAAAAAAAAGGGGGACGCAAACAATCCCTTTGCCAAGTTGCGCACCATTAGCCTGTTGTAATGTAACGTGGACGACGTATGTACAATATAAATGTAATTGATCCTGTGCAGGGAGGTGAGCATCCAAACTACAAGTAAGTACTAAATGCCGACAGAGCTGGATTGGAAGCGTTGCGCTAGATAGGCGGTCATCGGATTTTGAACCGGTTGCGTTATCTCACACGACCAAATGGTCTTTTTGTTAAAAAAAAGGGGGTCATTACGATTGACAAGAAAGCGGACGGATCTTACCTCGCAATGGGAGCACAATGGGCATCAGGTCTGGAATTTCGGCATAGTGCATCTGGTCGCGGAATTGGTACCGCACTCGTAACGATTTAGGAGTCTCAAGCGCCGGGTCCCAGAACCCCTGTATACCCGACTGGGAATGAACAATAAGTGCCGTATGAATAATCCAGTGCGTTGCCAACAATCACCTTAGGTACTTTGTTTGACACGTATAGCTGACTCTTGTGTACTAGTGCTTGAAGAGGTATCGTCACGTCTACATGAAGACCCGCCGTATCCTCGTCCACAGCCGTCGGTCCATAAGTGGCCTCCAAGATGACCAGTCCTAACGGGGTATGTGTAAGAATATGGAGAAATTTACCGTTTGCCGTGAATATTACCTCCTATTGCTCTTTCAGCATCCATATGTCTTCTTGCAGGCTCTCGTAAAAGGAGACTGGTATTCTCACTCTCCCTCATTACCGCCGACCTCTCCTCTTTCAGTGCTCTTCGGGCAGCATCAAAGTACCTGGATCTCCATTCAATAACACCCCAAAATTCAAGAAGCACCCACGTACGTGGCACGCTGTGCACGACGGCGAGGTTTGAGTATGAAATGGTATCCAAGGGCCAATGCCGTGGAAGGTATTATGATAGAATACAACGCCAGGGTTCCATCATTCTCTGGTGAGAGAACGATCGGCAGTGTCCATTTCTGTCGAAGGTACGATAATCTGACGGCACATTCAGTGAACGTATGCTGATGAAGCATTAATCCGCTTACTCAAGTCTCACGAACACCCCCCAGTTACCTACTCCAGCAGTCGTAGAAAAGGTAGTCCTCTTGCCACTCCACTTTGCCGAGACTGAATACGCCGCCCCTGGAAAACCAATTTCCACGCCTGCCTTTAGGCGAAGAGCAAGTTCGTGGAGGAAAACAGAATAATCCACTGTGAAGCAGGATTCTAGACCATGAAGAACCAGGCCATGCGACCAAGACCCAACACCTGCGGCGAAGCCAGTAATCGACCCAGGTCCGTTGTCAAACATGGGTTCGCCGGCGTCTGGAGCCGGCGTGTATTCTTCTGGTGACGTTAGGTCAAACGGCTTTGACGAGTGTACGTGCAGCTCAAGGCGACTAGTAGGCGACCCTGGCGAGAACGACCAAGTCGCTGACCCTTGGGTTGGGGAGTGACGGAACAATCGGCGACCGACAGATAAAGTTAGGAAAGGGGGTAAATCACGCCACAAAGCAGGAACAAGGCCCGTTCGTAGCACAACGGCATTGTCGTTGTCGTTGTATGTCGTCGCTGCTGCAACGACGTAAGGCTTTAGGAATCCCGCTGTCAACTACGACGAACGTTATTTACGGTCCATCGGGTAATGAGCGCAAGGGTGTCGCGAGCGTGTGAAGCTTACCTCTAGTGCGAATCGCGGGGTGAACTGGTGCTGTAGAGTTCCCGTTAGGGTGCGTGTAATACTCCGTGGGCCAGTCTGAGAGTGACCCGTGAGGGCAACAGTGGTTTTAGGTCCCAAGCGCTTCTACAGGATGGGATGGAAATGTTGTTTATCAGATCAATTAGATTGGGTAACGACGGGTGAGATCTGACCGTAACGTTCTGGCGAACTCCGAAAGTGGTAAGGCCAATGCCACGTATGCGGTTGAGAATGTTTTGAGAATTCTGTGCAGGATCATCGCCGCTCGCGAATAGAGAGGAGGCGTTGATTGAACAGGTAACTGAGCCTCTAGGCTGGAGAAGCTGTTCCACAGTGTCATGGCGGCGATCAAATTCCCAGTCATCAAGTGCCGCCTTGATCTGATTTTCCGCTGATTGAGCAACCTGGTTTGGGGTATCAGTATCGAGAGCCTACTTCTTCGTTATCTTTCGATCGCAGCTCCGCGGGCCATTTCCATTTCAGACCTTGTGGCCCTGTGGTTTGAGAAACAGGGGACTTATAAGACCTGGAACGGAGGGGGGAATCGCGGTCATGGCTTACCCAGGCGATCATAAATTTGTCTGTTGAAGTGAGATATGAGCTGCGCGGAGGAAAGGGGGGACTATGGTAACGCACCGAAGAAACGGATCTGACAGAACTAATTTACACGACAGGCAGGGGATACGGGTGTAACATGTCAGAATGGAACGGCGTCCATGAAGACCGGAGAGCGACGGAAAATCTCACCTTCGTAAGCCTTTTGGATGTCAAGGAATGTAGAAGCGGCCGTGTCCTTGGTGCGTTCGTCATGCTGCTTGTCGGGGTGAAATATGACCGACAGGGCTCTGTAGCGCTCCCTTATCTCGTTCTGGGAAGCGGTATTGGGCAAATTGAGCACGGCACTGTGATAAATGTGAGACACGAGCTAGCCCGGTATGCGCTGTGACTGACTAGAGGTAGTCTCTGGTGTCGGCGTCGGTGGCCATGTCCAAGTTCGTCTGGCTCGGTCGCGCTCGACGTCGAGGGTCATGTGACGGTTTCATCATTTCCCACGCCCGAGGGTGCCACGTCGCGTTTAGTGTCAGTCTTTGACATCCAACATCCACCATGGCCTCTCGCATCAACATCGGTCGCCCAGTCGCAGCGAACTACAATGCTGACCCACACGGCTTCTCTAATTCGCACCACTCTTCAGGTTACAGGGCTGCGAATCCAGACGACCCGCTCGAGAAGCTGAGGGTTTTGGGAAAGCAAGCCGAGGATGCCATCGAGATCTACTCACAGCCCCTCCGGCCCCACCTCCCCGCAATAGGTCGCTTTCTTATCGTTGTCACGTTCTATGAGGACGCGCTCCGAATTATCACACAATGGTCTGACCAGCTCTGGTACCTGCAAACGTATGTTTCTCGCTTCCCTTCTCCACCATGTCGCTAAACCCCTCAATAGCCACAGGCACTTTTACTGGGGTCTATCCCATTTTTTCTTGCTTTTGAACGTCATTGTATGTGCTCTTTTCCCCCTGTTTTTCATCCCTCTGCGTGAATCAACCGTAACAAATTTAGGTCATGCTGGCAGCATCCTCCGCCGTTATATCAAAACGTTTCACAGAATACGCGGTCCTTGGTCTCTTCCTGGTTGTCATCTCGCAAGGCTTCGGTTATGGCCTCATCTTTGACTTGAACTTTTTCCTCCGAAACCTTAGCGTGATCGGCGGTCTCGTCATGGTGTTCAGTGAAACACTCATGTCAAAAAAGAAAAACTTTGCCGGTCTACCCTCGATAAGCGAGACAGATCGCAAGAAATAGTCTGTAACGATTTTAAACTTTGTTTGGTCCCTCTGATTTTTGTTTAGTTTCCTTCTTGCCGGACGCGTCTTGCTCATATTCTTGTTCTTTGGGTTCATTATCCAGGGCAAATGGAGCATAGGTCGTGTGTTCGTCTCTCTCTTCGGTCTTGCTGCGTGCATCATGGTCGCTGTTGGCTTCAAAGCCAAGTGGTCCGCCACCTTTTTGGTCATCGTGTTGAGCGTTTTCAATGTCTTTGCCAATAATTGGTGGAGTGTACACGGCGCACATCCTCAGCGCGACTTCCTCAAGTGAGTACCTGGTCGACTTCTGGTTCGTGTCACTCATGTGCCTTTAGATATGATTTCTTCCAGACGCTCTGTAGGTCCTATCGGGGTTACAAAAACTCTGCTTGCTTACCGTTTTCCACAGCGATCGTCGGTGGTCTTATCCTTCTTGTCAACATCGGACCAGGTAGGCCACCTCTCCTGCAATCCTTTTTCTTGTTATTAATTTTTTTTCATCCCAGGTGGTTTGTCCGTGGATGAGAAGAAGAAGACGTATTGAGGAGCCATGTGTGAGTTTGTTCTGCGGACGATGTGCTGTAGGCAAGAGGTAAAATGCGGTCTCTACATTTGACCTCGAGTACGTAGGCAGAATATCCGCATGATCTTGTTTACTGGAGCCACTTGGCATATATGAGATTGTACATAGTCACGTGGCAATTTTTCGGGTTGGTGTTGCAGGCGACACCTTTTTGTCAAGATGAGCGATGTCAAGGTGTACACAGTCAACGGTGCTGTCTCGGGATCGTCCTCGTCGATCCCTGACTGGCTCACAAAAACTAGGTCATCGAAAGCAAAGGGAAAGCGGGCTCTCCGAGAACATGTCGAGGGTCAGATAGAACTCATCCAGGGGTTCGAGTTCCCGGAGGCAAGCAACAAAATCAAAACCACACGAGACGGACACCATGCAATCGCAACGGGGACATACAAGCCCCAGATGCGGGTCTGGGATCTGGACGAACTCACCCTCAAGTTTGAGCGGCATGGTGATGCTGAAAACGTCGACTTCATTGTAAGTGAGTCTTCATCCTTTTTTTTTCTTCCAGTTCTAGAACACCGTCGCAAGGACACGGCTCGCTCAAACAGATATGACAGATACTGTCAGACGACTGGACAAAGACGATCCACCTCCAAAACGACCGCACGGTCGAATTACACACGCAGAGCGGTTTCCATTACCGCACGCGCATCCCGCGTTTCGGTCGTTCGATCGCATACCACTACCCATCCTGCGACGCTCTCATATCTGCCTCTGGAAACGAGATATACCGACTCAACCTCGAGCAGGGGCGGTTCATGAATACGCTCGTGTTCAATGCGCCAGAGGACGAGGTGATTTTCGGGATCAACTGCATAGACATCAATCCGGCGCACCAACTATTGGCTTTTGGCGTTGACGGGCATGCGAGCGTGCACTTTTGGGACCTTCGTTCACGTTCCGTCGTCGGCGTTCTCAATCTACCAAAGGGTCGTATCGCTCGCAGTACGGGACGTGCCAAGGTGACCCTTCCGGGCGTCGACGGTCAATCGTCCTCGGACGCGTTGGCGGTGACGGCGATTGCAGCGAGGTCTGACGGACTCTCGTATGCGGTGGGTACGTCTACGGGGCACACGCTTTTGTATGATATACGTTCGCCGCGGCCGTTCGCGTTCAAAGACCAAGGATATGGTTTACCGTTGAAAAGGATTGCTTGGCTTGAAGGTGGCAGCCGCATGGCGGGCGACGGGATGGTTCTTAGTGCGGATAAAAAGGTGGTTAAAATTTGGGACCGGAATACGGTGCGGAGGTACCCTTTTGTGTTGTGCTACGCTCATGTACTTTTCCAGCCCTCGTCGAATTTCGTATCCATTACTCCGGCTACCGACCTCAATGATATACATCACATACCGGGGAGCGGGTTACTCCTTACTGCTAACGAAGGCATCAAGATGGGGTCGTATTATATTCCTCAGCTTGGTCCGGCGCCTCGTTGGGCAAGCTTCCTCGAAAATATCACGGAAGAAATGGAAGGCCAAAATGTGCGAAACGTGTATGAAGACTACAAATTTATTGAGAGGAACGAGTTACGGACGTACGTTGTTCTGTCCTGTCGCCTATATATACACCGCGTTGATCCTTTGTGCTTGTATGCAGTCTCGGGTTGGATCACCTCATCGGCACGCCTGCGCTCAAACCGTACATGCACGGTTACTTCGTGTCTCTCGAGCTGTATGACACTGCGCGCGTTATCGCCAACCCCTTCGCGTATGCAGAGCACCGTGAGAAACTTGTCAAAGAACGCCTTGAAAAATTAGCAGATACTCGCATACGTACGCGCAAGAACGGCGCTGCGGCATCTGTCAAAGTCAACAAAGCCCTCGCAGAGAGGATTGCACGAGATGCAGAGCGGGAGCAGAGGAAAGAAGATCAGAAAAGGGCGAGAAAGGCCAAGAAGGCTACGAAGGAGGGTGAGACGGACGTTGCAGATGATGCCATGTCTGTGGACGAGGAAGTGGTCGGTGAAGAGCAGCTCACACTTCTCAACGATCCTCGGTTCAAAGAACTCTTTGAAAACCCTGACTTTGCGGTGAACGAGACGAGCAGGGAGTATGCTCTGCTAAATCCCTCTGCCGTTGCAATGAACAATACCAATTCATCCCGGAGGAAGACAGCTGTGGAGGATGAAGATGATGAAAGTGACAAAATGTCGTCTGACGGCTTGCGCAACAGCGGTGATGAGAGTAGCAAGGATGGCAGCGAGAGTGAGGACAGCTCCGATGCTGGAGGTGAGTATAGAGTGTCACATTCGTTCCCGAGGATTGACACCATCCAATGTAGAGCTAAACAAACATGATCCCCGATCCAGACCAGGGCAGCAGAACGCGCGTCTTCAGCAAGCCTACTCTCGGGCACGCGAAGCTAATAGAAAGTCGAGCAAAGTTCATTTTGTGCCACTGGTTGCTCAAGCGAACGCGCCAACTGGCAAGACTCACGATAAGGATGCCTCGTTCGGACAGCGTCTCGTTTCCCGACAGCAGCCAAAGTTGTCTGCAGAACCTATCTCGACTGTGCGGTATAGCGCAGACGGCGGGATGGAGATGTCATTTATTCCCTCTGGTGCTGGTGATGACGACTCGAAGCCAGCCGTCGTACGAAAGAAGAAAGAGGTTCGTAAGGGTGTCGAAGTGTTTGGGGCGGGTATGGAGCGGGGTGTGGAAGAGCCGAAAGACGGGATGAGTGGGAGCGAGCGGAGTGGTCGAAAGCAACGTAGAAAGGGGATGCGTAGTGGTAGTAAAAATGTTTTCAGACAACTGAGTTCATAGCTTTTCATTCCCTCTTCGATGGTAGATCATTGTAAGTCGTCGCAACCAGCATCGACGTCTCGTCTGAGATAAAGACCTTGTAGCAACCCAATCTCAGTACGCTGCTGCTGCTCGCGTCCCATTCATAAAGTCACCCGCCGTGAGGGTACCACTGCCAGTGCGTCATGTCATCCTCAGTCCAAGTACACATCGCCCATTGATCTCTTCTAGGTCCAACTGCCCCCAGATATCCACCCGCTTCCAGATAGCGTGACACCCTACGTGAGTCCCAGAATTACCCGTCCATACATTGCGACATGCATCCCCCTTGCCAGTTCGTCTACCCATTCGTACTCGAGCCACACACCCTCTCCCTCGAAGCCTCACGGCGAAGCACGCAAGCCACCTACGCAGCACGCCGCCAAGGACTCCTGCGCGTGCGCGAAGAGAAAAAGGAGCAACGACGGCGGGAGGCGCTCAGACGGGTTGCGCCTGGGTTTGACGGCAACGCCGAGACACCGCTCGAGCCCGTCTCCGTGCGCACGAGCAGTGGTGGTGCCACTACATCGGCGGCCGAGAGACAGGTGTCGGAGACGTTGGGCAAAGGCAGCGGTGATGTCATGGATGATCTGGTGGACCAGCTTGAAAAGATGGTCGGTGGGTAGACAGACTGTAATGATCGCGTCTCCCTCGGAGTTGTGTATACTGATGTTCCTTACAAACCAAGCCATTATACGACGGAGAGCAACACTCCACGGTTCGTCAAGCAGAACTTCAGCCTAGGAGGGATACCGGCCTTCAGACAGAGGTCCCTAGAAGCGTTCACGGCTGTGGTAATACGGCCAGCGCCATTACCTATCGAGCCCAGTCCAGAGACAAGACACGATCCTCGACTCACTGGCGCTGCCGTGTCCTTCCGAGTCCGTGAGGATGCAGAGCTTCAAATGTTCGCTCGAGTGCTCGGATACTTTCTCCGTGAAGCACTATCTCACACAGCCCGTCAAGGCATCGCAACCGATATACTACGATGCGGATAGAACCAGGCCAGAGGCGGTACGTCGTGTATCTCATCGATCCATGCATGTGTCCGTTTTCCCCTAGGAGTCCTACCAACTTGTCGTTAGTCCATCGGACGACGGAGTACGATACAGTACTGTCAGCATGGACGAGTGCGCAGTCAAAGAGGGATGTAAGTCGTCTCCAGGACGCGACCATTGGTGATGGTATCAAACCACAGCTTCAATGCATTGCTGGCACAGGTGTATATTTTTCTAAGCCTGTGTGGTGTGTGGCTCGATCCATCTCTCATGTACGCTGCACAACTCGACACACGCAAAGGAAGCTCAATCCCATACCTACAAGATCTATGTGTCGATTCCAGAAATAAGCCTATTTGACACGCCCGAGGTCGTGACGTTGAAATCGTCTGATCCATATCCATGCCATCAAAGACAAGGTAGGTTTCTATGGTGGATTTTGGAGTTGCTACTGTCATCAGCCAGCGGTGCATCACCCACAGTGATCTCGTGGTGTCACTTTCGTCCCGTTTGGTTTGGTATTACCATCTCTTGTCGGAATGATTCAGAAAAAGTACACTGGCATTAGTATTCTGTTGTACGCTGCTATTTTGTTATGATAGAGCAAATTGTATGTTAATCCATTTGATATCATCCGTCTTCTCCCGTTGACCCCCTAGATGCGGACGGCCATCCTAATCTCGCTTGGCTATTGTCAAGATCCGTGTCATGCGTTTTGTGCAAGCTTTGTGAAAGCTTCTGAGTCGACGTGTAAGACCCCGACAGGGAGAAAGCCGAACTTGATCCAGTGGACGGGAGTGTGGCCGTGGATGATGAGAACGACCCTTGACTGCTCATCGAAAGGAGTCCACCCGAGGGGAATGTACCAGAGGCGCTAGGCGATGAAAGCGACACGCGCAAATTACGCGTAGGTTCAAAAGGGGGTGCTTTGCTAGATAGCGTCGACGAACCGACGGAACTTGTTGAACGCGACAGTGAAGAAGACGGGGACTGTGTGGAGAAGATGGTGTTGGTGGAGTGTGGTAATGCCGGCGTCGTTGGGATAAATCCCGAAGACCCGGAATAGGAAATGGACGAGGATGACGAATGTAAGAGCCCCGGAGGATGTGACAGTCCTGAAGTACCATCGAGGCTCGTTCGATAGACAGACTGTGACCGGGGTTGGTGGCGAGAAAAGTGTGGAGGTGATATTGGTGGTTGAGAGGCTCTCTGTGCAAGTGGACGTCCGGTCGTACCGGGATGTGACAGGCGTCGCCACTGTGAGTCTGCCCTCGAAGAATCTCCATATAAGCTCTCCCATACGTCGCCATTTTGGAAACCTCCCCGTTCCGCGAGTTCTATTTCCCGTTCGGTCTCCAAAACTTGGGTTTCGAGATCTGGGATTACAGAACTCTCCAATTTCTCCTTCTTCACCGTCAGTCGTTCTATCTTCTGGTTCAACGTCGCACACTCTCCCTTCATGGTCTCCTTCCTTTTCCTCCCCTCCTCTTCCCGTTGCTCTCGTTCTGTTCTGACCGCATCAGCCTCCCTCTTCGTCGCTCTTACCACGTTTTCGGCTTCGGATTGCCTTTCCGCCAGTCCTGGTAACTCTTGTTCGTCGGCTGCTGTTAGCTGCTCGAACTCTTCTCGGCCTTCATTCGCACGTCGTACGGCATCTTCGAGAGCACGGACGCGTTGACGCGCTTTATACTCTGCAATGCCGGCCTTTTCCGATGCTCGTTTGAGCACGTCGATCTCGCTGCGCAAGCTCGTCGTCGTCTTGTGCGCGTCGCGTCTCAACGTCTTGAGAGTGGATTGCAGCGAAGCCTGCTCGGCATGCAGGGTGCTCAACTGATGCGACAGCGTTCGCAGGCGTTCTTCCGGGGTGGGAGTTTGAGACGTCGATGGGACGGACAAGGGACAGTCGTTGACGTTGCTCGTCGACGCAGACAGCGTCTCCGGCGTCACAACCACGTCAAGGTCATCGCTTGGCTCGTTATCCAGGCACGTGCTTTCAGCGTCTACATCGTACGCTGAGCCAACGACGTACGACCATGCGCAAGACAACGTGTACACGCACCTTCAGTAGTGACCTGCTTTCGCATCGTCCCTCCACTGACGAGCGCAAGATCAATGTCGTACTGTCTCCCTGGGTGTAAACCGTAGATGACGATGATCGCTTCGTCAGCGTGATCGTTCATGCGGAGGATGACACGTTGCCAGTTTGAGCCGTTCACGTCTACGGAGAGTCCGTGAGACATGGCATCCGAAATAATGCCGCGTGAATCCAAGATGGTATCGTTGTCGCTGGTATCATTTGAGGTGTCACCGGCGAGCTCTCCCTCTGGTTCATCGTCTGTGGTATGGCGAGCATCGAGAGATGACGATAAGATGAAGGTAGCGGAAACGGATGTTATTTCCCGTACTGCAAGCGTGAGGTGGGGTGTCCATGGACGTATAGTGTGCCACTCGGAAGGGCTAGATGTAGATGGATCCGGAGCAACAGCCACTGGTGCATCACTCATGTCGGATACCCAGTTGTATGTCCCAAAGAGGTCTTTCAAAGACGAAGCGATTCGTGTTTTGAGTGTCGGTACTTGAGGATTCCGGTGGTCAGAGACTAGAGGTAAAGTAGCGTCCGTAAGGCAAAATGAGATCTAAAGCTTTTGGTAAACATCTAGAAAAGGAAAGCCTGGTTCATCGTCTTTGGAAACAAGAACGCCATATCAGAATTTCCAGTAGTTTCCATCCCAAACATCAATTGGGATACGAATGTAATACGCGAACAAAAGAACATCATCATTACAAACGACGACATCTAAACAACGATCGAAAACAGTCTTTCTAGTCTCTTACGACTTTTCCACAGATGCCACATGCCTCACATCAACCCCTTTCCGCGCCACGATATCCTTCAAGTTCCTCTTCCCAACCTCGCGCGAGATAGCCCAGGCACTAAATGCATGCCCTTGCGCAAAGACATCCTCGATCTCCTCGAGCGACCGCTGCGCGGTCTCGGGGAAGCAACACGTATAGTGGATCGCAGCAAAAAAGTTGAACGCGGCGAACACAAAGTATGTCTTCCATCCGATGCTAGACAAGCTTGACGGGACGGCCCAGGCGAGCGCAAAGTTGAAGAGCCAGTTGGTCGCGGTGGCGATCGAGACCGCCTTGGCGCGCACCCTCATGGGGAAGATCTCTGCGGGGAATGTCCACGAGACAGGTCCGATGGTGATGGCGAAAGAGCAGACGCAAAGGTAGGAACAGACGATGATGGCCTTGGTTACCGCCGGGTGGTCCGTGATGACCCAGACTGCAGAACCATTGATGGTCCCCCATTCTCCATATCCACCTTGGAGACCACCAACAAGGCAAAGGAAGATGCACATGAGTGTAGAACCAATGATCAGCAGAGGGCGGCGACCCCATCGGTCAATGTAGATGATGGCGGGAACAGTGAAGACAACGTTGAGGATGTATTGGACGGAGTCGGCGAGGAGGTTACCGCGGCGACCAGTCAGACCAGCTCCTTCGAACACGTACACAATGTAATACATCATGACGTTCATGCCACACAGCTGCGACCACATCTGGAGTGAACAACCGAGACCGACACGGCGCAGAATACCAGGCTTGAACAAGTCCGCATACGATTTAGCGCCTTCGGTTCGTTCAAAAGTGACTTGCTCCTTGATTTCCTCAAACTCCAGTACGACTAGTCCGTCATCCTTGTTTCCGTTTCCGTGAAGGTCAGCAAGAATTTGGAGAGCCTCTTCCTCACTATGGTGAATCATAAATATGGAGTGTAAGAACGAGCAAGAAGGCTGTAGAAAACCTACCGATCGTGGTCGACGAGCCAACGGGGAGACTCAGGGAACCACAACATCCCAATACCAAGGATTATTGCGGGTATAACCTGGAGACCCCATGGAATGCGGAACGACGCGGTTCCGTTGATGTACGAACACCCAAACTGAACAAAGTATTGCAACATGATACCCCAGGTGATCGACCATTGCTGCATGGAAACAAGCCGACCACGGATAGAGGGAGCAGTGATCTCGGATTGATAAATGGGTACGACACTGGACGAGAGACCGACGGAAAACCCGGCAATGATACGACCTGCTACTAGCATACCACGGTTCTGAAAAGGTGAACAAGGTACGATTCGCCTGAATATCGGAAGAGCAGGTACGCACGACAGAGGCACATTGCAAAATTCCACCGATAATCCAGACAATACTACCAAGGATGATGGTGTTTTTGCGGCCAATTCGATCAGCAAGCGAGGTCACTGCAAGAGCGCCAAACAAGGAACCGCCAGGCATGGACGCGACAATAGCACCTTGAGCGTTGGACCCAGGCTGATTTCATGTCATTATTTGCACGGATACAGAACCAACATCGACTTACGTTGTTGAACACACGGAGATAAGCATTATTCTAGATGCTTGTTAATCAAGGTTCAATATCAGGGCAGACAGAAACACTTACACTCAGCACGCTTGCCATGGACGCAATGTCCAAACCAAAAAGACCACCACCGATGCATGCAAAGGAACCTACGACGTACTAGTCAAAGAGACCATCAGGACAGTCATCTTGCATTGTGCAGAACGTACGGGGTTTCCTGCGATACGTGCGCTATACTATATCGACGTTAGCAAACATCCCACCGCATACAACATGAATAGAACTCACGCCAGGCATGGTGGTAAGTGGCCACGAAAAGTGAGAGATCCACTTGAGCACCTGACATAGAAGGCTTAATTTTTATATCACCAACTTAGCTGCTGCGACACTTGAATGTTGAAGGGCCACATGAGAGATAGGGCTAATCGCGATGCGAGTCTCTATTCCGACGGACCGCGTAATCTAGGTCAAGTCATCGGCGTACTTAGGGTTGCACACGGGTACGGATGGGGTGTTGAATTGTTCTAACCCGTGCGGATATCGCATACCCGTTCAAACGGTGTACGGGTATGCACGGCTGGTGGCGACACAGTTCAGTGCCGACGCTGCCTGACCACCCGGTTCTCCCGAAACTGATTACTTTACCACCCGCGATCCCGTCTTGTTGACTAGACCGTTCGTTTCGTTTCGATACTTTGATACTTTTTACGTCCGGGGTAACTCGCTCATGAGGACTAGCACGGGAGGGATAAAATAGGCAATGATGAGATACATTCACCTTCCAGTTCGAGGGATGACAGCGGACCTGTCGTTTTTTGTTCCACTGTCATGAACCTGCCCAAGTGGAGTTGAACGGCAACATGAGCGGCGGAACGGGCCAGAGGATGGACCATGGGGTTCAAGTATATTGACAGCGAGTTTCATGGGGCACTTCTTTCTACCGGTGTTAAAACACTGAGATGGAAACGCGCAATCGGCTCTGTCACGGTCAGCAGATCGATGTGCAGGTGGTTGGCAAGCAGTTGTAAATCTCACTTCAGGGATGTAAATCCAAGCAGAAACCAGTGAGCAGTAAAACAAGCGTAACTCCGGCATCTCCGAAACAAAACGTTGCCACGGGCCGTGGTTGGTGACCCCGAATCCGTCCGAGTTCCGGGATGATACTATCATTACAGCGACGTAGTGAGAATTATATGTACCACCTCTCATTGTTCTAGTATGATCTTCCAAACATGGTCCAACGTTTCGCGTCCAGACTACATCCAACGCACTTGGTCTTGCCAGGCTCGATCGGGGTCCAGCGAGCTTGGTCAAATGGAATCGCGAGAGACTTGGCTCCTGCAGATGGCGCACGTTCGTCCTGGGGTTCCGCACTGTGCAGGAGAGCAACGGTCAGCATTTCGTGTGTTCCCAAGTAACACCCCAAGCGGACGCCAAGCAGTCTGGTCGTAGGAAAATCGCAGAGAGAACACTTACGATCGACCGCTTCGTTCCTTGATGTCGTCCTCGCACGCTTCCCGCTCACACCAGGGAATGACAGCAATACACTTGTTGTCCAGCGCTGGCACAAAGTTTTCCCAGTTCGTGACTTCCTTCAAGTGTGCGTTGTACTCTTCGAGGGCTTTTGCGTACATGTCATTGTGGATGGTATCAAGGAGTTGAGGGATCGTCGTCTTTATATCTGCAAGCGCGATCGGGGCTTTCGCACCAGTATCACGACGGACTGACAGCGTTTGCTGTTTCGCGAGATCATTTGGTCCAATCTCAAGACGGAGCGGTACACCCTATGAGAAATGGATCACGTCTCAGTATCGGTATCAAAACGGGGAGTAAACACGGCATGAAACCTTTTGTTCCCAGTCGTTGAACTTGTAACCAGGAGTATAGCCTTCTCTGAGATCAGCCTTTGCTCGGACACCGATGTCAACAAGGGTCTTGGCAAGTTCGTCACATGCGTCGTTGATCTTGTTCCTGTCTTCATCACCTGACTTGGCTGTGATGCCACAAGGAACGACAACAACCTGCACCAAAGCAACGCGAGGAGGGAGAACCAGCCCTTGGTTGTCACCGTGTACCATGACCATGACTCCAATGGTACGCGTAGAAAGACCCCATGAGTTTTGCCACGCATAAGTCTTGCCTTGGCCAGTGGGATCGTTGGGATCTTCGACGACGATGTTGAACATCTCTGGCTTCGAGAAGTTTTGGCCAAGACAGTGCGAAGTACCTGCCTGGATACCGCGGCCGCTAGCAGGGATGAAGCCCTCGACGGTAGTGGTATACAGTGCGCCAGCGAACTTTTCCTTCTCGGACTTCACGCCTTTGATCATAGGAACAGCGAGTAGCTCCTCATACACACGTCGGTAGAGCTCAAGAATTTCGAGAACTTCCTTGTCAGCTTCCGCTTTGGTCAGGTGCGCTGTGTGACCCTCTTGCCACAAATATTCACGGGTTCGGAGGAATGGCTCTGTGATTGGGTCAGCACTGAGGTCTTCTTCAGCGCGATGATAGCTGCCGTTACGCACGGGGATGCTTGAATTCCCACCGCACAACGTTGTTCCATAGGTTAAGCTTCAAGGGCAAATCTCTATGGCTCTTGACCCACTTGGAATAGTCTAAATTCTGTCAGGATGAGATGTTGGGGAGACGTGTAGCGAACGCACAGGGGTACATGACAGTCTCAGAAGTTGGACGGATGGCAATGGGTTCCTCCAAGTCGGAAGATCCGCTGATACATCATTAATCGCGACTGTCGAGCGCCATGCTTTTATGGGTCACTCACGCTCGTGTGACCCATGCGACCTCTGGGGAGAAACCCTCGACGTGGTCCTTCTCCCGCTCGAGTACTTTGGAGGACACGAACATGGGGAATGACGCGTTCTGCACGCCCATTGCTTTGATTTTCTTGTTGAACCAATCTAAGAATACATGGGTACATGATCGTAAAAGGTAGTCGCTGATCGAACATACCTTGAATTTCCTCCCAGATGCTGTAGGACCACGGCCTCAGGATATAACACCCACTAACGCTGTAATACTCCAACATGTCTGCCTTCAACAAGACCTATCGCGAGATCAGGCATGCAACACGCTCTTATTCGGTAGCACTCACGCTCTGGTACCAAGCTGAAAAGTCAACCTCCTTCTTGACACCGATCGCGATCTGCACGGCACCGTCGATCTTTGCATCCTCTTTCTCTTTAATGACAGGCTTTGGGACTGGTGCGTCGGTCTTGAGTGCGGCAAAGTCGACTTCCTCCAACCTGATGTCATCTGTCTCGAGGGTCTTGAGGTATTCGACAATGTCTTTCCCGGACAAGAACAGCGTCGAACTCGATGAGCACGCGTGGACTGCAAACGTGGCAGACGAAGACGCGATGGAAGCATCGATCACAGTGACCACTTTGGAAAAGGTATCCTTGTTCAACGCCAAGGGCGACACTGCAATCGATGGGTATAATAAAGATCACGACCTGCGGTACGAAATAGATCAAGCCACGCACGCGAGTTCTTGTCCAAACCGAAAAACTCGGCGAGGAGATCCTCCGAGGCTAAACGCAATTCTTTGAGATTGAGCTTTTTGCTGAGCGCGGAGGAGCTGGTTTCGGTCTCATCGCGTGCGATGACGACGACGGGGACTGGGGTGGCCGTTTTTGCGGTTTTGGGCTTGTAGACGAGGGTTTTGATCAGCTCGAATGATTTGGGGACCGAAGGGTCAGCGAGCAAGACATCGCGCCAGGATGCGGGAGAGTTCGTGTCCGCATGGGACACGGTTGCAACTGCAAGGGACGCGAGCGAGGCAGCGAGAGAATCTGAGGAGGACATTGTGGATGGGGACAGAAGGGGAGATGGACGAGGTCGGTGTTTAAAGGTCGAGTCAGCGTATGACTCGATAAATCTACGGCCTGTTATCAGATCTGTCCCTGCGCTACAACGCCCTTGGCGAATGGCTACCCCATGGATCCGTCGTAGTACGTGTTGAGCAGCTCGCATACGACCACCCGAAAATTTTTAGCAGTGAAACAAACGACCACGCCGTACGTAAGTAACTAGTACGGATAACCAACACCACGAGGGAACATCATTGGACCTCGGACATCTTCACTCTTTTCCTTGCCACAAAGCAAGTCCACCAATTTGAACGCAAACGGAAAAACAGTACCTACGTGTCACGGTTTTGACGGGGCATCATCTAGTCGACACGCAACTCACCTGGTCCTCGACTACAGAGTGTCATCACCATGCACTACCAAAGTAGAACTATGAGCGCACCTTGTAACCAGCGTTCCCTTTCCCGGCACCTCGTCAGACACGACGACAGAGTCCTCCTTGTAATCGTAGGCTATCAAGCGACGCGTTGACCGTTCAGCTCTATAATCTATTCCATTCTCATTTTCGGGCACTTACTCGAAGCCAAGTCATTCTTGACGACTGGGTGTGATGTCACCGGTTGAGAAGGAAGGCCAGCTGTTTTCGCAGCCAGTGTACCTAGAGACCCCAGTTTTACTACGCGCAATATACTCAGCGTCATGAACGTACCCGCACATATCATGGCGACGATCTTGTTACTTTCGTAATACTCCCTCACCAAGGTTTGCACTTCAGTAGATTGAGAAAGGGTCTCAGCGCCTTTCAAGCCGCCGGGGATGATCAGAGCATCGTATTTGTCCTGCCAATCGTTTAAAGATCACCCACGCATGGCCGTCTCTATGGCACATACCGGACCCGCGCTCAGGGGTTGGAGGGTAGTGTCAGGCAAGATCTTGACTCCCCTCGAGCACACGACGAGTGCCGGGCTTGTCCCCACGGATCCGTATGGAGATCCACCGCTTTGAACATTGGCAGACGTGCATTCGACGCCTGCACGAACAAGCGTGTCATAGGTGATGGTACTGCCAATTGATGATCGTACATGTCAGTCGAGCTCTGTGAACAATAAGCCATACAATTCCATCTCTTCTGTGCCGTCCGCAATCAAAATGAGTGCTTTCTTGGCCATCTCGGCTTGTTTGTATTGGTTGTTCGGACGAGATTGCGAGAGATACAAAATGTGTGTTCCAGATCCTCCGCCAAGTCTTGCTGCACCTTTCCGGGTTGGGGATGCACGCAAGGGCCTGAAACTCTGTCGCAGGTACATGGGTTGGAAACTCACTAGCCTATCAACAAACTTGAACTAACGTGGATCTATACAAAATGCAGGACCGTGATAGCGCTGTAGGGTTGGTGATTTCAAACCCCGACACATAGTATCGGACTGTCAGTCAAGTTCCCTAGTGTCCGCATAACGCAATGCGGTTCACGAAGCCAACATGGGTAATGCACAGAGGTCTCGATAGATCTTTCTTTTTGCTATGGATGTTTGCTCACGCCGCTACTAGACAGTGCTAAAGACACGAAACGCCTCTCCATCTTCTCCATTCATGTCCATCCAGACGGCTCACGAATAGCAACAGGAGGACTTGATGCCAAAGTACGCATATGGAGTACCAAACCCATCCTCAACCCCGCTTCCGAACGCTCCAATCGCCCACCGAAATCCCTCTGTACACTCAGTATGCACACGGGACCAGTGCTGACCGTCAGGTGGGCACATTCTGGAAGATGGCTGGCGAGCGGCAGCGACGATGAGATTATTATGATTTGGGACCTTGATCCGTGCGTGGACTTTACAATATCGTTATTCCTATTCGTGACCTTGGAATAGGTCAAGCCGGGGCAAGGTCTTCGGTTCCAACGAAATCAACATTGAAAATTGGAAGCCAATGAAACGACTTCCGGGGCATGAGAGTGGTAAGAGCTTCCTCTCTATTCTCTTTCTGCATGTGAATCGTTTTGTAGATGTTGTGGACATTGCTTGGGCTCCCGAAGACCGTTACTTAGCCTCCGTCGGGTTGGATTCGAAAGTCATCATATGGTGTGGGTACACTCTGGGCAAGTATCCTCGCGATCTTACCGACACTTTCCGCTCGTTCTGAGTGCATCCCCTTAGAACGGATACGAAAACTTGACCAACATAATGGATTCGTCAAGGGTGTCTGTTTCGATCCCGTAGGCGAATTCATGGCTACCCAGTCAGACGATAAAACCGTCAAAATTTGGCGAACTACAGATTGGGGGCTGGAAGCCGAGGTAACTAAACCATTTGAGGATTCCCCTGGCAGCACATTCTTCCGTCGTCTCAGGTTTGTCATTGCCTATTCCGCCTTGAAGTGATCTCAATATCACGCTAGCTGGTCCCCGGATGGTGCCCATATAACGGCCTCCAATGCAACCAACAACAGAGGATTCGTCTTCATCGCTGCTGTCATAACCCGAGGTCTTTGGACTTCTGAGATCAGTTTGGTTGGTCATGAAAATACAGTTGAAGTTGCAGTAAGCACTGTCGCCTCATTCTTCCTGTGCGATCAAGTCAAACGATATCACCATTAGAGCTATAATCCCCACATCTTTTTGCGCAATCCGGATGCGCCTCTCGCAACCTCGAATATATGCTCTGTCGTTGCTCTTGGAGCGGACGACAGATCGATCTCAATCTGGCAAACGAAAACCGCTCGCCCTCTTATCGTGGCCAGGGAAGTTTTCGAGAGGCAAATCATGGACCTTAGTTGGTGAGCAACCTGAGATTTTTTCTTTACGCTTGTAACATGCCTCAGGTCCCGGGACGGGCTCACCCTCTATGCCGCTTCCTCGGATGGCACGATCGCAGTGTTTGATTTCGATACCGCCGAATTAGAAGGCATAGCCCCATACATCGCACAAACGCAATACTTACACAAATTCGGCTTTGTCTCTCCCCCTGTTCCTGAGGGCTACTCCCATGGCACCAAGTATGGAGACGACAGTGCTCCGACCGCGTCCCGCATCACGCCTCCTCCCTCTCCGAACCCACGTGCAGCCTCGCAAAGCACTCAGTCAGGATTCGGTACGACAGCTGTCAATGGTTGCGAATACATCAACCGATTAGTCGCCAAGAAAAGTACGAAGAAACGTGTTCAGCCTCTCCTCATGTCATCGATACCCTCCGCAGCGACTGCTCCACCCTCCCGAGAGCAGCCACCTGTTGAGTTACGCCCGCTGGCATCCAAACCCAAACCCAAACCTGCCTCTCCCTCCGTATCACCCGTGCCAAGTATGCGTGGCTTCGATGCAGATATAGAAATGGGCGGTCCAATGGACATGGAGGTACCTATCGACTCCTTGGAACAGAGCCCAGAGATGGGTCGAGGAAAGCGGAAAGCCTCCGTATTGGATGACGAGTTACCTGTTCCACCTCGCACATTGGGTGGTGGCATGTCGAGAGAGAGCGTTTCCGTCCGCGAGATCGCCAGTGGGGGCGAAAGGTGGGAACTACCGCGGCTGTTACACGCACCAGACGCTTTGCCTTCACCACCCATATTGACATATCTGAGTGCTAAAGTAGACGGAAGTGAAGACGTGTTGGAAGCCAGAAATTCGGAAGGAGCTGGGCCGACGGAGGTCTTGTTCGTGAGCGGCAAGCAGACACAGTGGTTGGATTATCTTCCGTCGCCTGTGGTGGGCTTGACTGCATCTATGTCGTTCTGTGCAGTCGCACTACAAGACGGCTCAGTGAGCGTGTATTCACACACGGGTAGGAGGTAAGCTAAATCAGTGGTTATACAGCCCCTTACTGAACCAATTTCGAACACCCTTTAAGGATAATGCCGACGTTGAGTCTAGGTTCACCATGTGCAATTATATCAAGCTGCAAAACGGCTCTCCTTCTGCTGACTGCCTCAGGGAAGCTGAGTTGCATGTGAGTAGATCCGCTCATCATCAACATCACACAATGACAGCCCAGTAGAAACGTCAAGTCACAATCCGTGTATTTTCCACCTACCACTGTCGACTCATTACTAAGTCGTCCGAACTGCACCATTCTCTCTGCCACTATTCGACCGAATGGTGCGCCTGTCATTCAATGTTCAACTGGGGTCACGTACTCTTTCGATCCTCAACTCTGTTCATGGATCAAACTTAGCGAGCGCTGGTGGTCCGAGGGTTCAGATGTCTGGCAGGGCCGGCAACGGGTTAATAAAGACATTGTCGCATCTATTGAAGGCGCTATTAGCGCCATCGCTGGGACCACCGAACACCGGGAGCGACCAGAGTGGTGGAGCACGGCACTGACTCTGGGTCATCTCGAGTCCAAAATCCACGCTGCGAAAGCGCTCGAGAGTCCATCAGAATACAAGCAGGCGTTACTCTTGTATGCCAAGAAGATCGCGGACGAAGGTTTCAGAGCAAAGGGGGAAGAGCTCATTAGGGATCTGTTTGGCCCAGTATTTTGGTGCGTGTACCTTGGGATTAGTGCAGATGTGGATGAACGATTGACGGAGATGTAGGCGACCTGGGAGGGATGATTGCTGGTGTCCGACCGTGGTGGGGATGCCTAAACGCGACCTACTCCGTGAAGTTCTCTCCCTTTTTGGTGGGTCTTACTCGCTCCCCATACAGATCTTTCTCATCCCACTGTATACAGCGAGAAGCAAGACGTTGACGAAACTAGCATTGGACTGGCAGGACATGTTAAAGAAGGCTACGAATGATGAGATCACTTGATTAATGATTATTTTGTGGCCGGATACTGCTCAGTTACATGCACAGGCTCATCACTTGGGTCTTGGTGCTAGACATTATATACTTGATTTGTGCGGCTATGTCAGACCTTCCGACTTCGTGATGTTGGTGCTAGCGGCCTCGGAGCCTCGGACCTGGGTCGCAGAAGTAGTTGCACTAGAATACCATTGGAGCAGCGCTGGTTGGTAGATTTTGCTTGGTCAAGTCGAGGCAGCGCCAAACAAGGCAAACTACACACAGGGATCATCTCGCCTCCTTCCTGTGCGACGCTCGTGTTTATCTTGTCGACCTGGACAAGTTTAAAGCCTGAATACTGCTCAATTGACACACATCCTACACAGGACAACGTTGGTACTACGCCTGGATGTAGGAGTGCGGCGTCGGCTGTTTGCTTCGCTATGTACTTCGTACTTCCTCGACACCGCCAAGTGCATTATTCCCGCACAACGTCATGTTCACCGCTCCTATCATATCTTCGCTCGTAGGCAACTTATCTTGGCCGCCTGTACAGCTCCTGTCGGAGGTTGTGGCTTGGTCATCAAGGTTGGGATTGTATCATCGTTCATGCCGCGCCTTAGCTTGAGGCTGATGATTGATCGCAGTTTACTTGTCAGGTCGTCATCTGACGTCGACTCAAATATACGCTGCCTGTGTACCCCCTACCAATTGACCAGCCACGTCAGCTCTCCGTTGGGACAACGGGTATAAATATCCGAGTCATTGGTTCTATTCCACTGGTACTACACTGCATCCCATCACCACGTGTGGTGGTCGTGCGGACAATACTGGAGTTGCTACAGGTACTTACATCAGTCAGTCTTTCGTTCGGTCCTAGTATTGAGTCATTGCATAAGGCTGAACCCGACTAGTGCTTTCGACGGCTCGTCTCCCAGAACACCAACCCGATGTGCCCGGGATTCCACACCGGGGTTGATCTGTCCACACCCATCATGTCAACGAAGGAAGACTCAACATTCCATCAACCTAAAATATGCTATCTCGTCAGCGAATTTCTTTTTTGGGTACTGGCTCCAGTGTGGAAAAATCACACCTGCCTCCCAGCCGGCTGCCGTACCTCAGTTGCTTGGAACAGTCCGAGTCGGAGAACGAAACCAAGACCACAGTGTCTTCCCGTTCTTCCATCTCCCCACCAGTACCCATGAGCCAGGAGTTACTTCGTTTTCGTGTCCCTGATGTCAAGTTTCGGGTCCTCATCATTGGTAGGGCAAATGCAGGGAAGACATCTATTTTACAAAGAATCTGCGAAACAACGGAGAGTCCGATGATACACAGGATTAGCGACGGTCGTCGTGAGGAGGTTTGTGCAAATGGTCTATCTGCAAGCATTTCTGACTTTACTGTTTGTTAGTTCCATCTTGATCCCACTATCGAGGTCAGCCAATAATCCATGAATGTAAGAGTAAGATGATGACGAGCCCGAAACAAGTGTGGTAAACACAATATCGAGGACGAGCTCGTGTTCGCCAATCATGATGGTTATGTTTTCCACGATTCGTGCGGATTCGAGGCCGGAAATGAAGACGAGTTGCGAATTGTACAAGACTTCATTCGAAAGAAGGCAACTGCACGTCAATTGAGGGATAGGTTGCATGCAATTTGGTTTGTGATGTTGATCATGAGGTCATCTGGGCTCACATTTGATTCGTAGGTACTGCATTCCAATGGAAAATGATCGACCTGTCCTCGACATGGCATTTTTTGGTACCATCTGTCCGGATAAGAATGGTATGTGTATGGTGTTGTGTTGTGTTGTGTATGGGTCAGACTCAATAATGCAATATAACACAAAGTACCTGTGATTGCAGTGTTTACCAAGTATGACCAATTCAAACGTGATACCAAGATGAAACTAGCAATCAGATCTGGACAAAATGCTAGCATGACCTCACAGGATGTGGATGATGCAGTAGAGAAAGTTTTCCAGGAGCAATACTGGAGCATCATCAAGGGTTATTCACCAAGATATGTCAGGTTGGAAAGTGGGTTACTTGTCTCACTTGTTTTATGTGGTTGATTTATCATATATTTTAGAAATGCATATGTAAGGTTGGTGAACCTTGTGATGTGCTGCTTACAGAAACAGCAAACTCCTTGAGTGATGAGGTGGCAACACTGATGCTCCTAGCTATTCAAAGAGCACATATACAACACAGTGTGAAGATAGCAGTGCAAAGGTGGGTGTTAGCCAGATTTTATCTCAATGCTTCACCTGGTGCAGAGCAAGTCTTGATGGTGGAATGTCAACCATCAAATCATGCATAAAATACTTTCCACACTTATGGGTATGTGAAAGATGATTCAAGTGATGCTCTGAGGTTGATAGAACATGTTAGTGGATGGTGGGTCTTTGACTCCATAATTAAATGAAAGCTGATGGCATTCACTACAAATATCATCCATGCAATGGGATTTTGGACATTCAGTCAGTGAGTAAAATGATACTTGTGAACTGCTCTGTAGTGATCTAGATTTTCTATGGATTCTTATCATCAGAAAGTAATGTGATGTTTGTGATGAGTTGTATTTGCAAGTCTTATGATTTCTCTATTCTTTCTGCTTTCCAGGAAGTAAGTTATGTCATGGAATGGTTGTAATTCCAAGATACAAATTCTTGTATTGATTCTGCTTTCCAGTTGGTGAGTAATTACAAGAATCCAAACTTTGTGATTCCTACCTCATTTTTGCTTTCCAGTTGGTGAGCAATGTTTAGTAATATCTGGTGCTCCACTGCTCCAAGGATAATGATCTCTATCATTTGTGCTTTTAGTGGGTGGGTGATGTCTAATTTTACTCCAAGACCCATGGATCTTCCATTGTCTGCACTTTGCAGTGTGTAAGTGATATCATATATGGGAAACCTTAAACTCATGAATTCTATTGCCCATATTTTAGCTAGTAAGAGTTATAATGTGATAACTAGCATTTTGATGCTCAAGATTATATTTTCTAGGCAGTAAGTGACATTGCATAGTATCTGGAGTTCTATGGATTATAACTTCTATTTTATTCCTGCTTTTTAGACAGTCAGTGGCATTGAGTTACTGCATGAGAATAAAAAGGCTCATTGTTCATATGTTATTCCTCCTGGCTTTTAGGCAGTAAGCATTATGATATGATAGTTAGGGTTACCAGGCTCACAAACTTTATGTTATCTCTGCTTTGCAGGCAGTGGGTAGTATCTGGTAACACCTATGATCCCAATGCTGACAGTTTTGTATGACTATTGCATTCCAGGAAGTAAGTGATATTATTGGATAGCTTGGATTTTAATGTTTACAATCTCTGGGACTTCTGCTTTCTAGGAAGTAAGTGACATTTGATAATTAAAAGGCTTATGAACATTATATTATTTCTGCTCTAGGTGGTAAATGACATTGTATAGCACCAAAACACCTGAGCTCACAGTGTCTATGGTATTGATACTTTTCAGCCTACAGTAAGTGATGTTGGAGTAGCTTGAAATCAGAAACTAATATTTGTATCATCTGTGCTTTCTAGTCAGTGAGGAATATCATGTTGTAATAGGCTGGAATTACAATTCTCATGACTACTGTATATTTTATTTCCAGAAAGTGAGTGATATCATATGATAGCTGGAATTCCAAACCCAATGGTTTCTATACCATTTCTGCTTTCCAGGATGTGAGTAATATCATAGTAGTCATGATTCTAGCCTTATGATTTATATGTCCTTGTTGTTTAGGAGGTAAGTGATGTTATGGACATTCATGATCAATTTTATCCTTTCTACCTACCAGACAGTAAGTGCTTCAAGTTCATCTTGTATGTAATATACAAGTCATATAACTCTCATTTTATAGGAGGTGAGTGACAATATATATCTAAAACTATGTTTATATGTTATTTTTGATTTTAGTTTGTGAGCATGACATTATTGTTGCTAATGGCCAAGATACATTATTTTTTGTGCTTCCTGCTTTCTAGGAAGTGAGTAACATTCTTTGTAATAACCAGAATTTAGGCTGAGAAATTTTTAATTTCTAGGAAGTAAGTCATGTCACATATTAGAATCCCAAGACTTATGATTTTTATGTTTCATGTCAATCCATCTTGCAGGAAGTGGGTGATATTATATGTATATAATCCAAAACTCACCTTTTATTTGTCTCTTTTATTTTATAGGAAGTAAGTCATACATGATTAATAGAACCTCCAAGATCATTATTCTTGTGTTGCTTCTACTTTTCAGGCAGTAAGTGATATTTTATAGTAGATGAAAGCTCAAAGTTTGACTTCTTTTCTATATATTAAGTTGGTAGGTGACATTGTGTAATAGCTAGAATTCAGACTCACTAAGTCTGCTGACTTAGTTTGTGAGTGATGTCAGATCTAAAAACTTATGACTTTTCTGTTGCTTCTACTTTCTACTAGACAGTGAGTGGTATTATCTAATAGACAAATCCAAGGCTTGTAATTGTGTGCAAATTCTGCTTTATAGAATGTAAGTGTTGTTATGTGATTCTAGAGTTCATATTCTTAATGTTATTCCTGTTTTCTAGTTTGTGAGCAATGTTATACAGTAGCTGGAACTTGAGGACTTATACTATGTTATCATCATTTTTTAGTTGGTAAGTGATCTCAAGTGGTAGTTATATGGTTTATGATTCCTGTACAATCCTTGCTTTCCAGCTGGTAAGTAATATCATGTAATAAATGGAACTCTAATGCCAAGGGTTTACATATTGTTTTCAGGCTGTGAGTGTTTAGGAATAGCTAGAATTTCAAGACTTATGATTTCTGTGTGTTATTTGGTTTTAGTTGGTGAGCATACTATTATATAACAAATGCTATTTCAAGGCTTATCAATATCTATAGGAGGTAAGTAATGACTCTAGGGACTTCAATATTCATAATCATTGTACCATTTATTCTTTCAGGCAGTAAGTCACATATGTTCTGTACATTATATAAGATTTCTAACTTATTCTTATTCATGCTGTGTACTGTAGGAAGTGAGTGATCTTATAAAACAGATTGAATGTCAATGTTCATGATTTTATGGCATTCCTGCTTTTCAGACAGTAAGTAACATCATACAATAGCTAAACTTCATGATCACTATACTATTACCTCTAGGAAGTAAGTAACATGTGATGGCTAGAACTTCAAGATTCATAATTCCTATATCCTTAATATTCACTAGGTAGTAAGTGATATCATATGATAGTAGAAATGTCTAAAACTCACAAACTTATGGTTTTGCATCATTCCTGCTTTTAGACTGTAAGTTCTATCATATAATAGATGGGATATCAAAGCTGATTATTTCTACACCATTCTTGGTTTTTAGGTAGTAAGTCACAAATAGCTAGAATCACAAAGCCTATGACCTCCCTGCCTTTGTAGCCAGTAAGCAATATATGTGGTAGAAATGTTGAATCTTCTAACTTTTTTCACTATTATTGTTTTTTTTTTCTAGTTTGTAAGTTATATCATATTATTACTGAGATTTCACTTCTTATGATTTCTGCATTTTTCTGCATTATAGGCAGTAAGTGATGTTATATAATAGCAGGCTAACAAATTATTCTTTCAACCCTCTAGAAAGTGAGTGATATAATAGCTCAACTTTTAAGTTTTATAACATGCATTTCTCTTAGGTTGTGAGTGGTGTCTAGTAATAATTATAATCCAGAAACTTACATATGGCCCTGATGTCATTTTTTGGCTTTCTAGAAAGTGAGTACTATCACATGATAATAGAATGCTTAGGGTTTTATATTACCTTTGTTTTTCAGATAGTGAGTAGTATTGATAGCTCATATTTCAGAACTGAGCATATACCTCTAGGCTGTGAGTCACATTTATGTGATAGCTAGAATACCAAAACTCATATTTCTATGCCTCTCAGTTGGTAAGAGTCTCTGAAGAATAGCTGAAATTTCAACCTATTTATATCATGGTATTCCTGATTTCTAGGATGTAAGTATTGTTCTATAATATGTAATAGGAATATCAATATTTACAACTTTACAACTTTCTAGACAGTAAGTCAATTATATAATGACCAGAATTCCAAGGGTTATGATTTCAATGTTAATTGTGTTGTCTAGGAGGCAAGTAATTTGTCATCTAAACTTTCAAGGCTTTAACTTAGATTGATTTCCATATCATGTCTACTTTCCAGACAGTAAGTGATATTATTTGCACACATAGTTCCAGTATTTATAATTTCCATGTATTTTTGTTCATTAGGAAGTAGGTGATATTTATAAAACAAGTCAAGTCTCAAGGCTTATTATTTTATATCATTGTTATCCAGGAAGCAAGTAACCTTGCATATAGAACTTTACTACTACTAACAATCCATATGTTATGTCTTTTGCATTTCAGGCAGTAAGTGACATCATAGGTTTCAAGTTTCATGATTCTATGAGATTTCTGTTCCTTAGAAAGTAAGTATTGCAATATGTATATGTAGTAAGACTCACTTCCAATTCCAGGCAGTATGCTATATCATATGATGATAAACATTGCAAAGCTCATGCTTTTTAATGTAATTTCTGCTTCAGGCAGTGAGTGGTATCATGGAATCACTAGAATCAGGTTTAATAATTCATATTTTATTCCTGCTCTCCAGGTAGTGAGTAATATCATATGAACTATCACTTGCATGCTTTTCCATTTGATATAGGCAGTGAGTGATTTTATGTAATAACCAAAATTCCAAACTCATGGTTCTACATTATTTCTACATTTTAGGAGGCAAGTAATCCTGTATAACAGTCAATTCACAACTTATCATTTCTACTTTTTAGGCAGTAAGTCAGACATGGATATGTGATAGCCAGGATTCAAGGCTTATGAACTCACTATCATTCTTGCTTTTAGAAGGCAAGTAATATTATGCACAGTTGAAATTTCATTGCTTATACTGGCACTTCTGTTTCTAGGAAGTATGTAATAACCATCATGATGCTTTTAATTGAATCTATTTTAATCTGACTTCAATAGAAACACATTGCCAATCTGTTGAGTTCCATGCTTGGCAAGGTATTGCAATCTATGATTATTTTACATTTTATTGATGTTCATGTATCTTAGAATGGCCTGGATATTCTGGATGATCATTATCCAGTTCATTACACCCTCCTTGGTGTGCACAATATCATTTGATTAAATATTGGCTCATTTATATATTTGTAGTTTCAGTCCTGCTCCTGGACTATGCAACCATTCTGTTTATGTCTAGTGATGCTACCTTGGATGTTGTCCTACATGAAGCATACACCAGGTTAAATAGCTCATGCCTTTCTCTCAAAGCAGAGCTTTCCTCTTTATCTCAATACCACACAAGAGATGATTATCTTGCATTCACTTTGAAGCACAGGCTTTGTATGGTTTCTCATTTTTACTCTTTTATGCATTCTCACATTGCCAACCACATTATAATATGCAGAAAGTGCCGCCAAAGTGTCCTCTACTATGCTTATCCCACATGTACTATGATGTATGATGTATAAGATTGCTGAACAAAACAAGATTCCAATATTTTCTCTCCAAATTTCATTAGCCAGTAGATCAGCTCATCAAAAACCTCATGTCATGCCCCCACTGTATACAGCAAGAAGCAAGACATTGAAAAAAGTAACATTGAACTGGCACTGATGCCAATAATGACATGACATGACATGGTCAAGTCACTACTTTGTGGTGGACTATAATACTATAGACTGGACTTGTATCAATTATAGTGTTACACCATTACCCTTTGAAGCTTCTCCAGAGAGATATACAAGGATGCTATGATTCTCAAAGCATACAAAATTGTTGTGTAGATGTCACAGGTCTGTTCATTGCTCATCTTGGATTCCTTTGTAATTTTCCAATGAAATCATTTCAATATCTGTTTCAGATGTCAGGCTTTGCTTCAAACCACCACTTAACATGCACTTCCTTGTCATAGATGTCCAAGCTTAATTGAGTGTGCAGTACATGCCTGATATAAATCTGTTCATACATGCCTACCTACACCTGCAGCTGGATCCCTGCCAGCTCTTGGTAGTACTGCATGAGTGTGACAACCTCCAATGGAAGGAGGAAATTGTTCACCAGTAAGACCTGTTGGACTTTCAAGTCTGGAGTTGGACAATAAGGAGGGCTGCCTACCAGTAGCCATGTCCTAAGGGCCAGTAATCCAGCACCCAGTTTTATCAATTCCCAGTTTTCTCTGACAAATGCTTTGGTTCCATCAAAGTAATTTGCAACAAACTTGTTCCTGGAGCATTGATTTACCTTGCTACTGATACAAGACATGTATGAAAAGCACTTACCGATTCAGGAATATCCATCTGAACCAGAGTGCTTGCATCACCTTATCCTCGTCAAGGATATCATCCAGTTCGAATAGCTCTTCCTCTCTGTCAATGATCACCCACTTGAGTACTCCGTAGGGTTTCAAAGACAAGGTGTTTAGGAAATCGAATGGGCGTGGTCCACCAGGACGACACGAGTAGTAAACGTCACCTCTCCCATCCGACTCAGGCAAGTATGGAGACTCGACCAATGGTCCCAGGCCGTCTCGCGCATCAGCCCCTGACAGGGCTCGGGAGGTTGAACGTCCTGATAATGAACTGTGCCTGGTCCAAGTATCGGCGTCTGTGTGACTCGAGTATCTAGATGGGTCGAATTTGGGTTTAAGGTCTTCCTCCGCAATTGATGGAGTGGAGACGGGGTAAGAACCGGATTCACTCCTTGTGCCATATGGTGTGCTGGAACTGCGAACAAGAGTTTTATCATCGGTGTCGTTACTCGTGTTTCTTTCAACATGTCTCGAATCAGATGAGGGCTCCGAAGCAGTTGACTCTCCGATGGGAGCTTGGCGGGCTGTGACCAGTTGACTGGATCATCCAGCAATCAGTACATTGACCTACCGCTCTTTTGAGAAGTTACCTACGGCTCAGGATGAGAATCCGGAATGATCAGGGAAAGGGTGGTATAATGCTGAACATCTCATGAGACGGAGGCCTGAACGGAATTTCAAGACGTACTTGATCCCAAAGCACTTCAACGCTTGAATGATCCCACGCCAGGTGCTTGTCAAGCATTCCCGGGTTGTCAAATTTCTTATGCAGGTCGCACAGCGGACACAACCAGTCATTCATCGAGCTTTTTGCCGTCGTAGTGCGAGATCCTCTGGAGTGACTTGGGGAATCATCTTCAAGCAGACAATCATAAATAACAGAAACCGATGTGCGCGGGAGAAGACGAGGTTTGGTGTCAATGCCAACCATTCGGCAACGAAGCTGAAAACCCTTCTGGAGATTACGACGTAAGAAGGGAAGCCGTCCCATCCTGTAAAGTCGAGTGGGACTCAAGGAGAGAAGCTCCAACCTATCCAGAAGAGTCTGCGATGGCTCCGTGTGTGCAAGCACCCCACCCTCGTCATCTTCGGATGGGCCACTCGCATATACATCAGCAAGTTCATCCACGACACCATCGCTATCTTGGACTGGATTGTTGATATCGTGCTCAACCTCGTTATCTGATTCACGTGAAGGAGTCTTGTTACGCTTCCTTGCGAACTGGGAATCGGACCTGCGAATAGACTTGGCACCCTTCTGTGTGGGTATCCTATCAGAAGTCGTCAACACCCAGAGAGCCGACAACACTATCCATGGTTACAACGCTTACTGATGCAAAGCTTCATCGTATCCGTCATCGACATCCCCTTGATCAGAGGTGCCGCGCCTTCCACGCGACTTGATATTTCCACAGCGAAGAAACCACTGTCGTCGTCTATCTTGTTGAGATATATTGGAATCGTGAGATGGCCGTGGACCAGCGGAACCAATCGACATGCGGCCGTAGTGCCCTCCGCTCACACGGCGCTCCTTTCGAGCAAATTTTCCTCCCCATGTCGTAACTTCGACTCCACGAAAACCACAACCTTTTGTACTTGTACTTTTGTGGGCGACGTCATCAGCAAGGGCTACTCAAACGACCTCAGTGATTATCTCAACCCTGGAATGGTTGGCGAAACTTGCATTGGTTTAGAGCGGATCCACGCGATTTCCGAACTAGAAGAGTCTCACGAGGACCGTCCAGGGGATACACAAGTGCGGAGCGCTCACCTTTCCTGGTGCCACTCTGTTTCATCTGGTTGGCAATTCGAGGAGCTTGAGAGGGCTCAGATCGTGTTGGGAGATTGTGCTGTACATGACGTTGAGATGGCACGCGCACTGTGGCGTCATCACTGTCGGAATCGAGCGGGACATCGAACTTGACACCTCTCGTGTTTTTGGAGACCAAAATCGGACGAGCCTGAGCAGGGTGGCGTCTCACGTCTAACAACGTTCCTTGAGTCAGTATGTATCAGTCGTAGGACGCAAGCGGCATCATGCACACCATGATTCGATTGTCCTTGTTGCGCATCTGAGTCCGAGTCTGAAGAATGAGATGGACAAAGATCAGGAATGTGAAGGCGGGGGTAGTGAATTTAACTTGCCATCACCTTGACTGCTAGTAGTAGCAGTGCGACCATCGGACGAGCCAGTCTGCATGAACTTCCTCGCAGCCTTTGCTTGAGCTGGAGCAGACTTCCTTACAATGGCCACCCGGCGCGAGTTGGACGACTCGGGTTGATCTGACATTGGCATGTTGGAGGGTCAGTGAAGGCCGCACAAAGTGAAACATGCAGGCGGACAAGTATGCCATATCAATCGATTATACCCATGGTCGCAAAAGGGTCCGGCAGTGCAATGATTTTCGGCAAGGTTGAGCTCCGCCCAGAATTTACAGTGCGGCGTTTGATTACTTCAGACCCAGATACGTTTCAGTGCCATCGATCACGATCGCCCATGACATTGACAATGCTAAATGATCGCAAGGAGATAATCGTCATCGGTGCAGGTACGCTCGCCATTAACACTGTACTACCTTTGTCTGTGGTTGCGCACGATGGCAACTGTAACTTGTTGATACTTGCAGTATGTTGTTGTCTCGCTTTCATTGGTGCTCACGCATGTCGGAACAGGCGTAGTCGGCCTATCCACCGCTATCCGGGTCCAAGAGACAGGCAAGTACAACGTAACCATTGTTTCGGAGACATTTCCCACCGACCCCCGCACGATCCGATATACGAGCCATTGGGCCGTAAGCATCTTCAGATTTATCTTGAGCATCTCGCGTCAACCACCCCTGCTGTACAGGGTGCACACCATGTTAGTCAGGCGTATGGCGATGCAAGAATAAAAGGTACGTTATCTCCTTCTCTTCGGCATTCCTTCTCGTGGCCTCCGCTCTGATCATTCTTTCTTCATCACACTACTCCATGATGGTGCAGCACTCGACAAGGAAACATTCGAAACGATGTGGAAAGACTCAGAGCCCGATGGAAGAGAAACGGTCGCTGGGCTTTTCTTCAGACACACCCACACCGAGTTCCGAGGGGATGGCATCGATCCCTCTCCATGGCTGGATTACATGCCCAATGTAAGCCCGCCGTTTCCCTTTGAAGCTGCTTTCGTCGTATACATCTCGTCACTCAACAAACAACATGATGCAGTTCTGCACAGTGTCAGAACATGACCTCATTCCAGGTTCCACAGCTGGGTATACGTTTAACACCGTCACACTCAATACACCCGCATACTTGAACTGGCTCCTTGCTCGCTTTCTCTCGGGTGGAGGCACTACGAAGCGGTTGAACTTGCAGCATATCTCTCAGGTATATCAGCACCTATCCTGTGAATTTCTATTAATAATACATTCACAGGTATTCGACACTACAACAGACCCAGCGGCAATTATCGCATGCCCTGGGATTGGTGCCCGCTTCCTTGGAGGCATCGAGGATAAGGATGTTTACCCCCTTCGTGGACAAACCGTCGTTCTACGTGCGCCGTGGATCAAGTACGGAAGGACGCTCTCCGGGGCCGATGGATTATACATTTACATGATGCCACGATGTACAGGGGATGTATGTCTTTTTTTCACTGTTCCGTAACGAATGAATTGCCATACCATGGCTCAACAGGTCATTGTTGGGGGGAAGAAAGTGCCCGATGACTGGCAAGTATTTCCTTCCAAGTCCCCGATTCGCATTCCAAGTATATTTGATGCTAGGTATCCAGCACCGCGCCCTGCGGAACGGACCTCCCTCCTCACCAATGTGCTTGCGCTCTGTCCAGAAATTGCACCTCCCTCTGTCCGTGCAAGCCGTGAACCGACAGTTGAAGACCTGGAGGCGCTCATTGTCGACGAAGGCTGTGGGCTACGTCCGGCAAGGAAAGGAGGGATCAGACTCGAGGTCAGCTCTCTTGAACGAAGTGAAGGAAAGGAAATCCCAGTCGTCTATAACTATGGGTGAGTTTACTGCTCAGTTTCTACTCGAATCGGTCGTTTTGACGTGGGTGGTGACTGCAACCCCACGTGCAGTCATGCCGGAATGGGGTTCCAATCTTCGTGGGGATCTGCAAGCGTTGCGTTAAGGCTGCTTGAGGAGGCCATTGATGGTGTAGGTAACGGAGCTCAGCAAATAAATGTAGCATAGCGGAAATATTTGGACTCAGGGGCTATTGTTGCCAAAAAGGAATCTTGAAATGTTCCCAGTCAAACTGACGGCAGACTTACGAATACATCTGAAAAACTCCCATCACGACGATGAGGGAACTCAACCTGCTACCTCTCGTCTTCCTCTCCACTGCCCTTGCGTCTGTTGTTCCCGATCAGGTCGTTCTTGGTGATGTCTTGCCTCCAATCCGCGACGCGGTCAATGAACTGCCCGGTCTGCTCCAGTCCGGGCTGAACGAAGCTGGTGCAAAGATTCAACAGTGGACACTGGATGGAAAGTCATTTGTGCAGGAGCATGACCTGTTGTGTGAGTCTTTCCCGGTAGTGCGCGGCGTGTGGCTGACTGGACTCATGCTGCTCAGACGAGCTCTTCCAGCACCCACGCTTTTCCGACTATAAACTCAGGATTACCGAGCCTACGCTCTGCGATCCATCCGTCAAGCAATACTCCGGATATCTCGACATCACGGACGACAAACACCTCTTCTTTTGGTTCGTTTCACGCTCCGCAGTCTACCTTACCTGGGTCGTGACTTGACTCCCAGGTTCTTTGAGGCCCGAAACTCGCCAGAAGATGCACCTGTCGTTATGTGGCTTAATGGCGGCCCTGGTTGTAGCTCCTCCACGGGTCTTCTCTTCGAGCTTGGCCCCTGCCGCATCGCCGACAACGGTACCTCCACGACCCCCAACCCCCACAGCTGGAACACGGATGCCAACATTATATTCCTCGACCAGCCGGTCGATGTAGGATACTCTTACGTCGAGGATGGGAGTACCGTTAATACCAGCCCAGTCGCGGGCAAAGACGTGTACGCGTTCCTGCAACTCTTTTTCTCCCGTTTCTCCGAATACGCCTCGCTACCCTTCCATCTCGCGGCCGAGAGTTACGGTGGCACATACGGGCCGAATATCGCAAGCGTGATATATGATGAAAACAAGAAAGCTCCTCTAACCACGTCGTCCGATACCACCGACGCACTCGTTAGAATCAACCTCGCGTCTGTCATCCTTGGTAACGGGATGACTGATAATTATATCCAGATGGCCTCGATACCTGACTACCTTTGCGAGGGACCATACCCCATTTATGACGACCCCGAAGGACCACAGTGTCAGGCGCTCAGGGCAAAGGTACCAACATGCCAGAGTCTTGTGAAAAGCTGCTATAATTGGAATTCTCGCTTTGTTTGCGTTCCGGCAGCTCTGTACTGCAACAGCCAACTATATGGTCCTATCCAACGTGAGTTCAATTTTAAAATTCGTGTCTATCACGTTGAATCTTCATATTAGAATCCGGCTTGAACCCTTACGATGCACGCCGTTCTTGTGACCCCACGACGGATGGCCCCCTCTGTTACCGAGAAATGGGTTGGATTGAAACCTACTTGAATCAACCGGATGTCAAAGCCGCGCTAGGCGTGAACCCTCAGAGGACTTTTGAATCTTGCAACATGGCTATCAACCAGGCGTTTACGCTTCAAGGAGATTCAATGCACAACACTCCCGCTTTATTACCCCCTTTGATCAACGATGGCGTGAGGTTATTGGTCTACGCTGGGAACGCTGGTGAGTCTATGACGTTCCACGTAGTAAATGATGGACTAACGTTTAACGCTGGCAGATATGATGTGCAATTACATCGTAAGTCCTCTTCAGCGTGAGGGAACTGTGATGGTCGTTGACTCACTCGTAGGGTAATGAACGCTGGCTCGAAGTTCTGGAAACTGACTTCCATGACGACTTCGCAACTGCACCAACGCAGCAGTGGATAACCTTGGAAGGGAAAGAAGCCGGTACTGTGCGTAGTGCAACCGGCGGTGGGTTTGGTGCGGGAAACATCACCTTCGTTACCGTCCACGAAGCGGGGTCAGTATTTCGGTCGCGTGATCCACAAAACACATGCTGATACGCACAATAGCCACATGGTACCATTCGATCAGCCGGAAGCCGCTTTGGTGAGTTGCCTGTATCGTGGTCAGCTCCCAAGAATGTACATACTAACTTGTGTGTCCTGCCAGGATATGCTTACGAGGTGGATCATGGATATTCCCTTGGCATGATGTTGCTCTGGCCATTTTTCTCCAGCGCCGTTCCTCCGGATCTGATAGGCTTCTCGAAGAGATGTGGTGTGCTGTAATCTATAGAGAATCGGTTGGCTATCGCCAGTACGTGTGATATGAATACTGACTTTCCGCCCTGGACAATCTATTTAAGTTTTTCTGTTAACCCTTGGTCGTGTTGAGAATCAAACCGCAAAAGAGAGCGCAATGACACCTTGATCAGAGCTATCGGGTTTCAAAGGGGGCGAGCGGTTCTCAGATCAGTGCGGGCCAGATGCGGGATGCGGGATCATTCCGAGGGTGGGAGAAAACAACTTGACCGCATTGAGCGACTCCGTCGATCACGATCCTGGTCCTTGGACGCGCGCTCAAAAAATAAGGCAAACACCTCCTGGACACTTGCTTTCAAGCGCGTGTTTGAAGCGAAAAAACGACACAACAATTCATTTGGTTATAACAAGTACAGTCAGTAGGGGACATGGGTTGGACAAAGGCAGACAACGGAATTCGTTCGAAGATAGCATGTACAAAAAGGTCATCTCTAAGACCACCGCGAACGAGGGCCACGCTTAGTGGTAGTTGGAAGTGAAGCCAGGGCAGAGTGTCAGGGTGATGGCCGCGTTGGGGCAAGTGTAGTCGACAAGGTCGGCAGGCTTGTATCCGTCTGTGAGAGATGTATCGATATTTGAACAGCACGAGCCGAGGAATATAGTGACTTACTGGCGCCATCGTTGTCAGGGAAGGCATACGCGTTGTAGCATGCCCCGTAGTAGAAGGGGCTGTGAGGACCGGGGCCGGCATTGTTTACGCAGCCTCCTCCGCCCGCAGGGAGAGCGCCGCCGCCGCATGCGGAGGCGGAAGCACAGCATGGAGAGAAGCACGAATTGTCCGGGCCGGGGACGGGCTAAGTCTATGTCAGTGGGGGGAGAAAAACTGCGAGTTAAAGCGCACTAACACAACCGGAAGAGATGGTGCAGGCAAACGCGTCACAGGCAGTGTCGGCAGAGGATATCTCCATTCCGACGTTGTAACCGTAGATGAGGGAGATATCATAGGTCACCGAGCCGGGGATGGCGTACTGAGAAGAAAGTGTTGGATAAATGAAACAAGCTGCTCGATCTGAAAACTTACAAAGTTGAATTCGGCTCTGCTGAAGGGGGTCACACCATCCCAGGTGGGACCACCGGTCGTGCACTGGGTACCTGTGCTGTCGCATCCGGTACCTAGGAACGTGAGCAGGATCCTAAGGTTGATGAGGTGACTAGAACTCACCGACGTTGACAGCACCGTCCCAGTTGGAACTAATGCCTAAGTTCTGAGTGGCGCCAGCAGGGACGACCAAGTTGTTCTGGATAGAACCAAAGCTGGTTTGTGTATACAAGAAGACAGACTCGCTGCACTGGTTGACAACATTCAGAGACTGGGCCTGGGCCAAAGTCACAAGTGCCGCGAGAGCAAGAGTAGAGAGAAGAGACATGTGTAGCGGTTGGAATAGGTTGTCGAACTGGAGGAACTGATGAGCTTGCAGCCTAGCTTTTATACCCTCCTCCATCATGCTAAGCCACCCGGTGACTTTGTGTGGATTCCGGGGGTGCTGAAGATGCGAGACCTAGAAACACGGGGCTGTTCAAAGTGGAGTGAGATATGATGAAACAGGGATAGTTTCCTTCCATAAGGATAAAAGGGACGGTCCCAAAGTCAGAGTGAGATCACCCTAGGACATTCTAAGTGTAGCTGTGCTTGCCGCTGCCGGAGTTGGTTCCAAACGAGGCCACTATCCAGTGTTGCGTGGGGACCACAACAATCATATATTGCATATGATTTTGTCACCCGACTCGTCAATTGTGATACAGCCAACTAGGAGATGTACCATCTCTAACGGTCTCTAGCAGTCTTCTGGCGTGAAGGTCATAGCGACGTTAGGTTCCAGAAGTCGTAGCTCCTACATTTTTTATGTTCTTCCTTATGGACGCCCACTTAAGAAGACAAGGAGTCCTCCTAGATCGACAAAGCACAGTGGGACAAGCTCACGAAAGAGACACTTGATGCTCCGATGTGATCGCGAGCCTCGCTGTTGAAGCGATGACCTTATTTGAAGAGCAGTCCACGACAGTCCACGGCTACTAGATTTATCCGATTTCGAGGTGGACAGTCGACGCTTGAGGCAGGAGAATGATTAATGGGGTTCAACTATGCTCGCAATGGCTACAACCAGCAGTACTTACATAAATCAGCGCTGGCTGCTGGGCAACTAGGCGATGGCAATGCTGCCGGAGCCAAGTTGACCAGAATCTTGTTACACTGGCAAGCGAATAAGAGCCGCAACCTGTAGCATATGATATATGACGTCCTGGACTGCGAGTCCATGACTGGGCCGGGATAAGGTTGTAACGGGTTCTTGGAAAGAGAATCCTTCTTCAATCCCCATGACGCGCAGTGTGCGACGTCGCTGTGCCCAATGTGACATCAGCCGGCATTCTAAGATCTTCGTGGGTCTCCATAGAGAGTATGTAGAATTCCTAGGACCTTGTGACCACGCTCGGGAGTATATCACAGCCGAGCGAGTGGCTGATGGGCCAACGGAATCACCAGAGAAACCGAACTTTTTTGCTTGACATAGAATTGCGGTGAGCTTACTATTAACAGTCAAATTGGCATCATTGAATCACCCAAGCGAAGACACTCACTGCTATGACGGTGTATCGGTGCACGGGTCCTTGGAAGACTACATCGTGGATCGATCGCTGGCAACTTGGACGGCGAGGGACCAAGTATCTTTGGGGGCTCAGGATGTGTTGTGGTAGAGGCTCGTTCGAAGGCGGGCCGGCACTTGCAAGAACTCGAGTCGTGGGAGAGTCGACGTCAGTGGCGAAGCACCATCGTCAGCTTGAAGCTAACCCTCGTCTGGACAGGGCTAGAATCTTTTTACAGCAAGGTCCCCAACTGGCTGGACAGAAATGACAGGACATGCTGACACGCTCCACACGGAAACGGTGCAGTCGGCTACAGCACACTTTTCCTGAGAGTTGGGTCACGGTCCTTCTGACTGCACAGGACAACTTGGACCATACGTTGTTGTTCTCGCAGGACGAACAGTCAGCAACCCAGGTCGCAGCGCGGGACACGCGATCGGATAGACAGTGAATACCGGGTGGGCGAACCCCGATCAGAACATCGAGAACCCTGAGCGCTGTAGCGGCGCTCGGGCAGGTTGTCGCTCCGTGAACTACAGTACGTACATCTGCCAAACTTGGGCTCGACTGCGGTTGGCGTCGAACACCGTCCTTGACGTTCATCCCGTGTACACACGGGGTTCAACGAGTCACGCAGATATCCCTGCTGGTGTCTACCCGTTATTGTTCGAGAGATCGAGTTGACAGTCACGTCTTGCGACCATTCGCCGACATCTATCCTTCTGCCCGGTGAGATTGTTCTCCTTGTTGCTCCTAGTGTCTACCTCAGATCCCGAACTAGCAATGTGTGCGTCCCGCCGTCGACAAGGGCGCGGCCTCACGGAGCATCCCCGACAATGAACAGGCAAGCATGTACGCTAAGCTCCTTGTTGCTCCTAGTGTCTACCTCAGATCCCGAACTAGCAATGTGTGCGTCCCGCCGTCGACAAGGGCGCGGCCTCACGGAGCATCCCCGACAATGAACAGGCAAGCATGTACGCTAAGCATTCACCGACACAAAGAGTCGGCGTCTGCTCAAGGTCGGCGGCTTTCACCTACTTCTCCCAGGTCTATGTGTCACACCACCACGTCTCTCGCCTTCCATCAAGACTATGGTTGGTCCCTCTCTTCTTTTCGGACAAGGCCACTGCTCGGTTCCGAGGCGGACGGCGTAAAATTGAATGTCTTATAGGGACGATCTAGCCACCAGTACAAATTGGGATCGTTCTTCTTGTCGGAGGCAGGGACTGATTCGAGATGGCGCCGATGTATGGAATGACATGGAAGCCCCCTCATTGTCTGTTTGTTTATCCCAGCATCCCGTCCTGGTCTCCTACGTAGGTGCTGTTCGACCCAGGATATTCAGCACTCGTAATTCCGGTATGCATGGACTAAGACGACGACGAAAGGAATTTGTCAAAGAGCAAGCTGATCGCTCAACCGACAAAGAGCCGCCTTCGCCAAGTCCATGATACGACACAAAGCCTCCCCACAGCCGTAACATGCCCAGACATGGATGGATAGAGCGAACGCAATTTCAAAGATCAACCCAAAGTATTACATCACCCAAATCAAACTATCAAACCATGAGCGGCGCCCGACATGTTTGAGTCGACACTTGGACGGTGCATTTCGTAGGAGAGCAGTGGCTTCGTTTGTAGAACGACGACATAATCCTATGCTCCCGCGAGGCATTTACGAAACGAAGGTCTAGACGGGCCCAGGCTTTAACTTGTCTGCTTCTGCATAGAGATGAAGGATACTATGTTCTGGAACCGAATTGACTTGGCAGTTCATTAATATCATGGTGCATGTACAGTATCATCATCCGCACAATGCGGAGTTGTCCATCGCCAACGTGTGGAGTCTCCAGCGTCGTTATTGGTTCGGAACTTGGGATCCGAGGGACCAAGGACGCGTAAGGTCGGCTTGATATATTGCCACAACCTACAAGTAAAAAGTCTCCGCCAATCAAACGTCATTCCGAACGGCGCGTCTCGTTTCATTTAGTAGGGTCGTAGAGGATATATGCATGCATACCATAGAACCGACGACGACGAACCTATCGAGTAAGTACAAGGTGTGGAAGGTACTCACGCGCCTTGCTCGATGGCGTCCCCGAATAGCTAGTCCCGAAACGGAGAAAGAAGCGCTGTACATCATAGCGTAAGTAGTACTGTGTATAGTATAGAGAAAAACAAGGGCCTATACCTGAGAACAGCAGTAGGCACTTATCGATCACCGGACGTTCAGGACCGAAGGTTTCGCTAGTGAGACATTCAGGGACGATAGCACCGTGAATACTTGCGCACTCACATTATTGTTCTTTTTTTTTCCCCTAGTCCGTTCGATGGAATGACTTTGAACGGTCAGCGATTTGTGGTGGTTACTGCCCTCGACGTGCAAGCAGAGGACATCCGACGTGAAGTGGATGCGCGCGTAGGTATAGACCCCAAGCGCCCTGTGGTGCTCAGCGTGTGCGTTTCAACGATGATCCTATGCGATCCTTCAGGGCGATCAAAAAACCTAGAACACCTCGATGCAAACTAAAACCATACAGTAAAAAGCTCGGCGATTGCCATCGTCCTCGGAACCCGCACAGCGCACCATGTGCATGCGGGCGGGAAATTTTCGTTTTACCGTCACGTTCCGGCTCGGGGGTGCGTCGGGCGAAAACTCGGAGTCTCACATAGCGCTTACCCTTGAACCTTGTGGGAACATGTTTTTTCGGCACTCGCCGGTACACCGCGGAAACATTCCGATAGTACTGGCCTTGACCCCAGTTTCGACTTGACTTGATCACGCATCGTCCCGACAGTCTCGGACGCTCTTACTTGTATCACCTCCGACAGTGTTTCCATCACTCACATAGAGCCACGTAGAATGAATGCGTATGTGTGCATGTATGGACGCCCACTTCCGCTCGCCACGCACGTCACTTGGCGGTCGTACTGGTGACGGTACCAAACGTTGATAGAACACGATCAAATCGGCCCGGAATATGTTTGGCCAATCGTTTGCATCCCACTGTCATGGTGTTTGTTTGTTTTTTTTTCACATGGATGATGTCATTCATCCTTCTACGCCCATGTCAAGAATGACAGTGTGAGATGCGTCTCTCTGTGAGCGGTGATCCATGATGATCCAAGAAGATCTCAGCTGAGCGGTAGTCTATGAAGCTGTGTTGATACACACCGCACCAAGTTGGAAGAAGGACATATCAAGAGTTTAGCCTAGTGTTTCCCGGGGCGATCGGAACGACACGTCTACCCCCTCAATGAAGGTAGTACACCAAAAGCTTAGATGGTTTATTTCGATCATGTCCACTCAGGTATCCAATGAAACGACGAATTGAATTTGCTTTATATTCACTTCTTCCACCCCCCAAGTCTACAAGTGATGATACTAAATGATGGTGAGATAAATATATCTACGGATTGCTGCGATGCGGAAAAAAAAACGAAGGTCGATGCAAGAGACGGACGAGAGAGCCTATTAGAGACAAGCTTGAGAGAGAACCAAGAGGATGCATGGGTGTGCACAATATATACAGAATAAAGATGTCGGCCACGACACCCAGTGCTTCTGAAAACGCAGGGAGGTGGTCCAACAGCGAGAGGTCGGCGAACGAACGACACCCGATAAAGAGATAGAATGTGTACACGTAATTCCACAACAAGGATCGATGCGAGATGGAGATGAAGGTCGAATGGAGTAAGGTGGAACTGCGATGCGAGTAAATGAGCGTGAGGAATGCGTGTAAGGACAGTATCAGGAAAGGAACGGGAGTCGAGGAAATCGCCGAAGGGTGCCAAGTTGCGGATGTTTCATACAGAGTTTCATGCACTTCTCGCCCTGACTGTATCATTAGCTTCAGAAGCTCACATTGCAAGCGCGGCACAAACTCACTGGTCAATGCGGAATCACTGCCTTTTCCAGAAACCCTTGACAGTTCTAACACGTGTACTTTTGGCTGATGCTGGCATCGGCAATCTGGATGGCGATGGAAGAGCAGGCGGACTCTCTACCGGTGGTTTCCCTGATGTCACAATGGGCCGCGGAACCTTTGGAGGCGCTCTAGACGGTGGCATCGGAAGCTTTGACATGGGAGATGTCGGGCCAGGGCTGGCAAGCGCAGGGGCCCGTCGCGACTGTGTTGCAATCACAGTCACCAGCTTGGCTGGCGGGTTGAATTTGGTTGGAGCCTGAGGGATCTTGGAACGCACAGGTGTGGGGGGAGGTAAGGAGATATTGCTAGCAATGGGACGTCCGGACGGCATCGTTGTCTCTTTGGTTGCTGGCACCGGCATCCTGAGGGTTTTGGGTTTTGCCGTCAACCGAAAGATGGATTTCGATCGAGTGGCTGCCTGGTTACCAGGCGCCGGCTTTGTTGAAACTATGGGTTCAACGCCTGCAGCGGACGCCAAGGACGTCCGCTTACTGGGAGCAGGAAGGAGAGAAATTCGTGATCCGTTTGGAGTGATCGCAGGATATGCTACAGAAACGCGCGAGTCGGACGCCGACTGAGATGCATCAGAAATCGAGAGTTGAGATGAACTCTGGAATGTGGTGATCGTAGACGCTGATTGAGGTATAGGAGGCAAGGAAGCATGAATCAAGTTACCCCGAGACGGTATTTTGGAAAGAGGCACGGGGGGTGGAGCATCCAGCGATGATGCTAGCGTGGGTGATGTCGGCAACGGCGGCACCTCTGAAGAGGACATGGTCGCACGTTGAGAGCTAAAGGATGGTCGAGAGAGGGAAAACGAGGCACGGAGAGAAGCAAGGGACGACTTTTTGCTCAAGGACTTTCTGGACCTATCCTTTTCCCTATCTTCAGGGTCATCCTCATTGGGGGAGTCGTACTCGACATCTTCTGTGGACTGGCTGGTCGTCGTAGATGAAGGATCGTTACGACCCGGGGAGAAGCGGGAAATGAGACTGATGAAACGCGTGCGCTTCTTGGGGGTTTTCGGGCACTTGTCTTTCTTGTCCTTGACAGAGGATCTCGGGTGCAAAAGCTCACGGGATTTGAGTTCTGCAACGGACGGCGTGAGAGAGGCTGTGGTTGCGACAGACCAGCGCGACTGAGAATGGGTTGCTAATTTGGAAGCGTAGAGGTGCGGACCGTCTACAGGCGAGCCTGTGCATGGAAAGTCGTGCAAGGGAGGGGATGCTGAAACGACGTTTGTCTTGGGTGGCGACACAGTGAGAGAACTGAGACTTTGAGAGGACCTGGAAGAGGGAGTGCGTTCATGAGCATGAGCGGTAAGTAATTCCCTGAAAAAGGGTTGGTGTTCCTCGACCGGTGAAGCAGGGAGGGCGATGTTCTCTGGAGAACACGGAGAGTTGGAGAAGACGACGCTGGTAGGGGATGCGGGAGAGCTAGCATAAGGCGTTGTGAAGGACGTTTCACGAGAGTATGCACAGGAGAAATTGGAAAGGGTCGGGGACGGTTGGAAAGAGTCCTTGTCGTCCGGGACGGGGCAGAGGTATTGAGCGTCGTGGTCCTGGGAATGGGCAAGGGAGTGAGGAAACGAATCGTCGCGCTTGTGCAGGTAGCCGTCGCGGCGTAGAACCAGATCGTGCTGATACTCGCCGTGGACTATGACAGACACGGGGAGCGGGGGAGGGATCTCTTGTGGATGGCTCTGATCTGAGGAGAGCGTGCTCGTGAAGGAGGGGAGACGGGAAATGCGGGTGGAGGAGGAACGGGAGCGCAATGCGCGGGATGAACAAGAGTTGGTGAGAGAAGAGGCGGGGGAGGGTGGCGGGGCTGGGAGGGGCTGCGGGGTGTCAGAGACGGGGAAGGGGAAAGAGAGAGGGCAAACCTTGTCGTGAGGATGAGAATCGGATGCGTGTGACTTCCAGTGGACCATTTCCTGCACGATGAAGCGGAGTGCGCGAACGCGTTCCTGCTCCTCGTAGTCGTCGGTGTTGGTGGGGAAGAAGAGGGCATCGTAGGAGGGACACGGGGAGGACGTGCGGTCAGAGGAGAGACGGGGGAGGAGGGGCGAGTCTGGACGGTCGACGGAGTAGCGGTGGGCACCGAGGGACGAGGACGGTGACGGTGACGGTGGAGACACAAAAGGCAAGTGTGACTGCTCTGAGAGGACAAAGTCGTACTGGTGCTCGATCCACGAGTGCACACGAGCATTGCGCGACGGGGCCGAGTCTGAAAGGAGCTGGGCAAGTAAAACCGAGTACGCAGCGTCGTCCTCTGACATGTGCTGCATCTTGGGCGAGAAAAAAAAAACACGGACGGGTCGAGTGCATTTTATTTTATCTAGAGTCTCGAGTAAACGAGCAGCCGAGCCATTCCCTCGGTCTAACCGTAGCTTATGTAATCACTAGACCCCTCCTCTACCCTTCCTTTTCCCTCCACAGTCTGTCGCTCCAATCCGTTCCAGAACACCCGCTCAATCACCCCAAATATTCAAAGAACTTCCCCTTCTCCGTCTCTGTCTGTTTCTTGTCGGAACTGTGTGTGAGCAAGTACAACGACACCATAGCCACCGGCACCGACAAACATTCCGTGATTACTTACTTCACGGTCCCGCAACTGTGTGCACGCACTCGTATTCGCCGTAAATTGTCATGAGAGTCCCCGCACACGCTTGAGATTTCCCCATGACCCTCGCTATCTCCCTCGCTTCTTTCCCTCCATATTTCATCATACCACTTTCGCGTTTCATGTCGTTCCTCCCCTTCCCAGTCGCTGCCACTCACAGATTGGCATCACTGCCTGTCATCCCTTGACACCAACGACCGCGTCACCTGGCTGCACACCCACAGCTCTACTTCTGCTTGCACTTGGATCAACTCAAACCAAACTTGCCGATGCCGACCCTGCATTCTACCTTGATCATAGTGCCATTAGTAGTACCTACACCAATTATTCCATTCCTCTCTATCCGTAGATACTATGCTTGTTTTGTACCCCCTGAACTACTGGTGGCTTCAAGTTCGCTTGTTGTCCCTACACGCCAACGTCAGCGACTACCCTGTTATAACCACCGAGATACCGCGGTGCGTATTGAAAACTGTCTTGTCATGCCACCCATATCTATACATTGCAATCAGATGTGGCACATCAAATCAGAACGTCACCTTCATTTCATCCAACCCATGTTCGACGACGCTCGTTCTCTCCACCCCGACCTAATCTTCCTTTTGTGTCGACAAGATACCCGCCCGCTAATAAATTCAGGGAACCACCCAGGGTCCAATTGCGAACCTTGGACAAAAACCGCTAACGTCACGACTTCCCTGTGGCGGAGCGCTTGCCCGAGATTGGCTGTTGGTGTACCGCTCCCAAACAAAGATCTGCAAGTAGGTCATCCGTCCACCATTACTGTCAAGCCCAATCGCTCGTACTTGATGTCTGTCCGCCAACATGAAACTACAGGCCCCGATCACAGACAGTTTCCAGGAGTACGCGTTTATTGATACAGTCGAACATGACAAATGTTTGTTCTTACCCATATGATACCGCGTTCGGTTACCGACCAGTGCCGGTGCGTGACCACCACCGATCGTCCCAAGTTCACCGGGTCGGGCCTATCAAGGAACGCTTCAAAGTGCGTGATATCTCCCACTGGCCCATCAAAGAACATAGATCACGTGCCAACGAAATCTAGAGGAACGCTTCCCATATTTCGGAGACAGTTGACGGGCACGGCATGCATTCGGGCGTTATAGATGCACTACTTGATGCCCCGCAGCTTCGACGCGCTGCGGGCGCACAGTCTCGACCCATGCGACCATGTGCTAGTCCCCAACCGTCATGTGTCCGCCCGGCAAACCCCCATTTTCCATTGAATCGCTAGGTACCGGGGTCTGGATTGGACGTTAAAAAAAGGGACATTTTTTTTTTTGGCGGCGATCGCTCGAGTCGCGGCCCGACCAAGTCGCTAATAAGCGATTCAGATGCCCTGGACCTGGCGAACACGCAATCCTAGATCGTATGTAGGCTTCTCCAGTTCATTCCAGTAATCTGTCTACTCCATATGTACAGAAGCACGTTGAGCCCGTCGAGCCTCATTGCATGGCCGTAAATTGGCGTTTGCGTGTGCGGCAGAAGCACGCCTTGCCGCGTCGCGTGGTGGCCATGCGTATGGAGACTACATACTAAAACTGGCACTGGACAGAGACAGCACGCTTGACAAGTCGTTTTCTTGGCGATCGTTGGGTAGGCTGTTCGTGTGCCCCGTTTTTCCTTGCAGTGCTTGTCCCTCAGGTCCGTCGTACATGCGCCCCCGTTGGTCAAACGGCGAACTGAGACGCCAAAAAAAAAAAAAGAGGACACACAACGGGAAATGAATTTGACTACGCCGTCCGGCCAATAGTATGTACGCGAACCGCGATCCGATCGGACCTTGGGGGGCCGACACATGGCAACGAAGACACTCAGATTCGGATGTGTCCGCACCGAGTCCAGAGAGAAGCAGACGACGCAACGAACACCGTCTTTGGGGCCTACGAACACGTTGTCGTACGTATCCAGCAACTAAGGAAAAGTACTGACCATGGTCTAATTACCGCGCTCCGACATGTACGTCTGCCATTCCGAGTGTACCATTTCCCAGCGAATGCCACGAATATTGATGTGGTGGTATGATGCCAGGATGAATGTGGATGAACCTACCCAGTCGGTCGGGTGCCCATCATTCATGGTTGTTGTGAGTCGTCTTCTGATGCGGGCATGCGGCAGACCACGACGCGCACAAGCCCCACCAGGCATGGCGCACATCGTGCTTCAACTGTCAGCTGACGTATCGCGGATTCGTCGGTGGAGTGGTGCAGACGCCAGAAGCAAAGGCGGAACAAAAGGACAGGTTGAGTTTGGAGGGCGGACCGTCATGATCGGAAAAAGAGAGACGGTATTGAGTGTACACGCGTGGCTCCACACCATGCCGCAATGCATCTACAATCATGGAATCCGCTGCTTCAGGAAGAGAACCGTCGTACGAGCACCAACAACACAAGTCGCGCTGGGCGGCAACCCCAATGGGTCGACGGGTCGAATGCAAGCTAGCCGTGGTGATCGGGGTTTGGAACACGTCTTCAAGGTAGCCACAACGACCCGCGGATCGGTTCGTACACAAACGTTCCAGAACGTCCTCGAGTTGGGGGGTCGTTGGAAGCCATCGAACTTGAACGGAATCTTGGAACCAACTTGAAGTGACGGTGCTTCGCGCTGTCGCGTCGCAGCGTCGATGGTGGTTGACATGGCTCGTCCGTGTCCGTCGTTGCCGCATTTTTGGGAAGCCCAGTACTGGCGGGCGAACGCTGGATAGTGGGGTCTGTATCATAGACGACTGGTCCCTGCCGGGCCGCTGCCGGCATCCGCAGTGCCGGGACCGACGGGGAGCTTGCTCGTCGCGGTCACCCAACGGGATTTGTCGCATTAGCCGGGTCCAGGGTCTCGCTCTTTCAAGTCTTTCCCCCCTGGTCAGGTTTCTGTGACATCGTCTCGAACCCTGGTGGTGGTCACTGATAACGGACGGGTAACATGTCATGGTGACAGGGCGGGGTAAGCGTCCACAAAGCCCGTCTGACCGCTGTCGTGCATGTCAAAACGCGTATCGAGGTGCAGCCAGCCTATGAAAGCGGCAACGATGCGAGCAGACTAGACGCGTTCGAGATCGAGGACGATCGATGCATCCATGTACCGATCCGTGACGACGCTCCATGTATGTATCTATTCGACGTGCATTGCACGCTGCACGCTCGACGAGGACGTTTGCCGCCCCTTGGAGATAGCGGTGTACGATGCAACATGCATAACAGGAACGTCCGATGCATTCGCCCTTCCGCGGTGCTTTTTCCGAGGGAGTGGAGAGAGCTGTGCGGGGCCCCTCGTAAGTGACGCTAGAGGCACCCAAGTAGGATCACCCCATCACTGCGTTGTCGAGCGTCGCGGGAACGTCGTTCCCCATACGTTTAAATATCATTGTCCGGTTGTCTAAGAATGTGTAGAGGATATGGATGACGTATGTAGTATTGTGACGCCCCACTCGCCAGGATCTCGTCAGAGCGACGTGTGCTCAGAGGACCGATTTTCACGGCAGTCTCTCATTCCAGGTTGATGAACGCTTGAAAAAGTAAACACTGACAATACACGTATGATTCATGTTGATATATCAGCCCCACAATAACGCGTTCCATAACTTCCATTCCGTGATGTCTGATACTCGAGCACCTCTGCATTCCAGCACGCAAGCGATCGGCACCTTTTTTTTTTTTTTGTTCGTGATGCGGTGGCCCCGCATGGACCTACTTGTTCTTGCGAGCCTGTTCTTCAACCGTTTTCGTGCACACGTACGTCGTATCGTCTCGTTGCGGTCAACACACAGCCCGCTCGTACTAGACTTGTTCAGGTCACGCCACCGCACTTGGCAATTCGGGTCCTATTCCAGTTTGACCAATGCACTATCCAGTCAGTCTGTGCGTCAAAGTTTCGACTGTCATCGGTAATCGACATACTTCAATCGATGTGTCGTCTTTCGCTACCATCCCATCAAGGTGTTGGACCCATCAGGAAAGGACTCTGCCCTATATTGAGACCAGTCCTCAGAGGCCGGGGCGTGCATTGGAGAGGAGCATACTCGGATAGCGCTGGCGTCGATTGAACTATCCTGAACGCAAATGCGAATTAACATATGGCGACACTGGATATGACATGCATGATACACACAAACTGTACGTCCTGTCAGTGTCATGGGGCCGATGACTAACGATGTCGATGAGTCGCTAGTCGTCATCGACATTGACCATGGTCGTCCCCTCGTTTGTTGGACTCGTCTGGTACGCGGCTGAAAACACATGCTTTCGCGATGAACACAACGGACGTTAAAAACGTATCAGGGCTCCGATACAGCCTATCTGGCGGAGACGTACGCCCGCCATTACCCGAGACGTTGCGTGACAGGGGACGGACGCTGTAGACGCTTGCCACTGGCGTACCAGACTCTAACACGATGGGCGACGTTGGTCGGTAGGATCCCTGCCACAGCACTGTCAGCGGTTGATTTCGAGCATGATAAGGGATAAGCAAGGGCCACGCGAGGACACGATTCCTTTTTGGACGAGGATGTGACGGCCGCTGATACATAAACTTGGCTAGCGATGTCATGAATGATCGGAAACATCAGTGCCAATGACACGATCCCTTTGATTCTTGGTGGGTGCTGGTGACAGGCATTTTCTGTCACGTATCCATTCTGGGTGCTAATGTTTGTACAGTATCGCACTGTCATCCAGCGTGTGGGACTCTTGTACACCACGGATGGCAGAAAGGTAGATCCTTCGGAAGTGCACGAATCTAGTGGCGAGTTGTGTTGCTTTTGGACTGATGGTGACATAGGGGGTGCTAGAAGCAGGACCAACACAATAGGTATGGGGGTTGGGTCCGCAGCACATGTGTGTCTATAACACGTTTAGAACCACAGTCCGCATGGAATATGCTGTACTCACTTCGGTGTTATCTCTTCCTCCAAGTCCATCCGGCTCATCTGGCGCGGGAGGAATTTGAACACAGCCGTCATGTTATCGTTCTTGCCCCGGCCATATAATTTAATGCTCTCCATCGCTCTCGGACTGGCCGCGTCACGTTGATTTATCTCGAGTACCATTCGTCCTGCTGGCCGTCGGTGTCGGCGCGGATGGTGGGGTCACTTGCTTAGTCTTGCCAGTACGTGATGAGCTCGTTACCTGCCAGCACTGCTATCTCCTTGTGTGACGTTTGAGGTGGTGTGAGATAGACCGTCGACCAAACCGTGTGCTAGACTCTCGAAGTCACGCGTCACACACTCCGAGTCCGATTTTCACTTTGTCCGACCGTATCATTTGGGCGCATTGAAGCTGTCAGTTCCTTCATTTGTGACACTTGCTCCGTTTCTGGTGCGACACCAATGTGTAGGACATGTGAGCGTTTCTGCGAGAGCATCGCATCGAGCGGCCTCCAGGGCGACCACAGATCAGCAAGTGTGCACGCCCATAAGTTCAGTGGGTACAGTAGTCACTTCTTTGGCACAGGTGACCGCGGTGTTGGAGAATGGATCAACATGACGGCCGTGTTCACATTCGGTGTTATCAGTTTATAGCGGCTGGGAGTCTGGGCAGCATGCAAGCAAGCTCAGTGTAACTGCATGGAGATGGTAAGCAGCTTTCTTCGTAGTACCCGGACTCATCCATGGACCCCAAGGCTGTTTTACTTTCGAATTCTCCCCGAACCTTTTATTTCGTTTGTTCGGAACTGCTCACGGGTTTGCGTTTACATGCACATTTATGCACAGAGCCCCATCACGACGGTCATTGGACCACTTTCCACGTACGTGATTCATCTTCCAAAGTCGGAGAACGTATTTTAGACTTGTCTTTTTATCTTAGATGACCTCTTCCGGATCTTGTGAGTATCGAGAAGTCCAACGGCATCTACTGTTGACCGCCTTGTTTCCGTTGTCAGCCCCATTACATGCGGTAGGTGTCTCCTGCAGAACTGGCGCAAATGAGAATGTCAGAAGACGTGGGGAAAGCTGATCAAGATTCTTCCAGGGCAACGCATGTGTCTCACGCTGGAAGCTGACCTTGTGTTGATTTCTTTTCTCTGTGACGCGGAATGTGCGACAACCAACTGCTGCACACATAATTCTTCATGGCTTCAAGCTTGCTATTCGCGACGTAAAGGTTTGGGTTTTCATGTTCATGGGTTGTTGTCGTCTTGGGATGAGTTTTACCAATTTCTCCCCCATGTGAAACCTCAACAGATGCAACCAACGTGCTGCTGTGATACTCATAAAGCTTGCTTCTTAGCTTGACTGCTACAGGCGTCTTCTTGATGGCTGCGTGAGTGGGTTCACGTGTTGACTCCCGTGCAGACCTCCGTGGGTATTTGCATCGATATGGACACATGGAATTGCAAGTAACACCCATAGTCATTGAATGTGAATCGACTGCTCACCTTAAAGCATATAGATCGCACTGAAGAGCGTTATTTCCACATTGTAGTCTAGTGGTGGGTGGTCATGGTTGGGTATATTGTTGCTTTAGCGACCATGTCCACTGGTAATACTTTTCACTCTTTCTCATGACCACTGAATCACAAATCGGCACTGGGCTGGTTTGAATTGGGTCTCGAATGCGATTCCAAGCCCGAGATTGGTGGCGATGGGTCTGGTCAACGGACTATCAAGTCCTGGGAGCACGTGCGTCCATCACCTCATGCCCTGGGGGTTAAATGTGAGCATCTGGACTCACTTGGGACGGGTTCATACGTATGGAAAGCTCGCTGAATTATAAAGTGCTGTTAGTCATTCATTATAGCAATTCCTTTTCTCGCGTTCTCGAGTCTTCTGGGCCTGAGTAGGTCGAGGTATGCCTCCCCACACCTGGTTTCTCGGTCAAACGCATGCTCAGGTATGGACCTAGTCATGCGACAGATGTAGGTTGACAATAAACGGATGGAACGGGAAGACCAAGAGCTCACGGAAGATCAACGTGAGCGAGTCGAGGAATCGGCCAGGCTGGAAGGTATTTCATTCAAGGAAGCCGCCCCGCCTTCGCAGGAGATTCCACTACCTTTCTGAATACCATCAGGAGCATTTTTGCGCGCGCAGGATATTTCAACCGGGTTTTTTTGTGGTGCCGGCCAGGATTCCGAACCACCCCTCGTTTTCGCAAAATGTCATCATACCAAGCGGTGAAACAAGGGAAGTATCGCAACTTACGGACATTCCTTTTCACCATTATCCAACGCGCGCACAACAGAGACACTAGGGCGTCCGTAACCAGCTTGGAATCATGTAGCTTGTGTTTCTTTGTACTAGGTTTGTCCTTCTCCAATGTCGAGCATCACTCACAGCACCACCCAAACTTTAAAAGACATGTTATTTCTCGGGGCGGTGAAAGGGCGACAGAACGCCCACGTACACGACTTTGCAAAATGCCACGACGTTGCCCAACGTATAGTACAACATTCCTCCCTACGGGTAGTAGTAGGCGACACATGTCCCGGATACTGATATATGCATACAGATGAGGATTGATATATGGGGTATCATAGTGCATGATAGTTTGAGCTACACGGCCAGGTGAGTTCCACTTGTCCCAGAGTCCGTGTCTCAGATACTCACTCCTTTTTCGTGTCAGAAAGTCTCTTGTGAGTGCATACGCAAGAGGTCATTGAGTATCCTCGCCACCGTTCCAGCGCCTTCGGAGACCCGCTCCCTTTCGTTCTCCTTGACTTTCGGAAGGAGCTGAGAGTTGAACCGGTCAGGATGCCATCTCCGAATGTTGTCCTTGATACGCTCCTTTGTGGCTCTGTCCTGAGGGTGGATCGACGACAGCATATATGCGGTGATGCCAGGTGAAGTCAGATCGTCAGGGACTTTTGGTCGCTTGAACATGGGCCACGGAAAGTCCTCCCATATCAGCGACCCCAAGGTCTGAATCTTGTCCCACTGGTTGCGGTGAGCTTCAAATAGCTTGATGACGTCCTCTTTGGACATCGTTTTGCCCGCCTTGGCCTGCCTGTCGTGTTCCTGCATGGCTAACCTCGCTTGCTCGCGTCTAAATTGCTCCTCGCGTTGTTGAGCCTGCTCGGCCTGTCTCCGGTGGAACTCAGCCTCCGAGAACGGTGGATTGGGAGTGCTACTCGTCGGAGGTTTTGGTGTCGGTGTCGCAGGTCCAGTTGGTTTGGGAGTACTCGATGGTTGGGTACTGGCGGTCGAGCTCGGTCGCGTGGAAGTCGATGACCAACCACTGGGTGGAATGCCACGAAGGGAAGAGCTTGTGTTGACCCGATCAATGGGCGAACTCGCTGTGGCAGGTGCGCTACGTTCCGGACGATTAGGGATTGGCCAGGGTCCCGTAGAATTAGGCGTCAGCGGAGAAGGCGTAGGTCGAAAGGTCTCCTGTGGCCAAGTTTCCCAGACCTCTTGCTTCTTCTTCTCTTCAGTTCTCTGACGGCGAATTTCTTCCTCTCGTCTTCGAAATTCCTCTTGCAATCTGCCTTCCTCTCTACGACGTATTTCTGCCTCCCTGCGGGTAAGGTCTTCTTCCCTGCACTTCAGTTCCTCTTCTCGTCTGCGTAACTCTTCTTCTTTCCTCCGTGTTTCTTCTGCTTTACGGGACGCTTCCTCGGCTCTGCGCTGCGCCTCTTCCTCCTTCCGCTTTGCCTCTTCTTGTTTTCGCCTTGCCTCGAACTCTTTGCGTCGCGCCTCTTCTTCTATCATCTTGACCTCCTCCTCTTTCCGCCTGGCCACTTCTTCCTTTCTTCTAGCCTCCATTTCTCTCGAGTTTGCCTCCAGTTCCTTTTTCCTGACTTCCTCCTCTCTCCGTCTTGCCTCTTTCTCTATCCGTTTAGCCTCCTCTTCCTTGAGGCGTGCGTCTCTTTCCTTCTTCTTCGCCTCTCGTTCTTTTCTCTTTGCCTCCTCCTCTTTCATTATAGCCTCTCTTTCCCTCCGATTGGCCTCTTCTTCCTTTCTCCGAAGTTCTGCCTCCTTGCGCTCGGCCTCGTCGTCATCTCTCTGCTTGGCCTCTTCCTCTAATCTCCGGGCTTCCTCTTCGCGCTCGTCGACTCTCTTCTTCCTTGCCTCGTCCTCACGTTTCAGTTCTTCCGCTTTCCTCGCCAGCTCCTCCTCGCGCTCATTCGCAGCCACTTCTCGCTTGCGTAGTCCTTCTTCGATATCTTGTATACGCCGTTCGGTATAATCCCGGGTTCGCCAGCTCCTGCTATCGAATCCGTCGTCCGACCCGTCCTCCTCAAAGTCCTCGTGGTGTGTGTGTACATGACGAGATCCATGATAGCTTCCCTCCTGTTGAAAATAGTGTCGCATGTCCTGGGAGGAAAACCGCCCTCGAAGCTGAGAGGACTGCCAACTGCGCGTGGGGTCCTCGGGGTTCTGAGGAGACCGCGAGGAGCCCTCCCAACGCGTCTCGTACGGGGAGCGTGACGCCGGATTCCAGTTCTTCGAGCTAGGACTCGACGACGGAAACGCATCCTCGACTGTGAACGACCGCTTGTTGACGATGGGTCGACTTGCGGAGGGAGGCGGGACATGGATGCGAGAGCTTTCCCCTGCGCGAGGGTACGTCGGGGCGCTCGGAGAGATGGTCGAGAGGTTGATGCTATGCACCGAACGATCATCGGCGTGCACGTATCCCGATCTCTCTCGATCTCTCTCCCTCTCCCGAGCGCGGTCCAAGCTGTTCCACTCTTGATCCGCAGAGTGAATGCTCGCTCGCTCCCGCTCGATGTTGTTGTTGTTGTTGCTGGACAGCACATCGAGGGGGTCTGCGAACGTGGCGCTGAGGATGGAAGGCGCTTTGAAAGACGAGGTTGCGCTTGCAGTGCTGCTCCGCCTTGCGAGGGTGAACGTGCGCGACATCTGTGCGTCTTCCTCTGGCGTGATCGACGGCTTCCAAAACTCTTGCACGATGGGTCTGGCAGTCATGCTCGGTTTACGTCGAATGCTCTCCTTGCGCGTCGGATCGAGGGGATCGGTAGGCGTGCGAGCGGTGCGTGGCATGGATTCTGGTTCATCATAGATGGGGGAGGGCTTGGAACGTTCCAAAAAGGATTTCTCCGTGTCGAGGATGGACGGCGCCTTCCAGGAACCGATGGATGTAGTGGATCCGGCACGGACCTTGCGTGTGATTCGGAGTGAAGGGACCTCGTCTGGGGACGCGGCGAGCTCGTCGCGGTCGAAGCTCGTTGGACGAGAAAAGTAGGTACTACCGTCTCGCTCGAGGTCTGCTGTCTGGGTGGGTGTCCGAGCGACGCGCTTGGTCGGCGTAAAGCTTTCTGGAACTACATCAGGTTTAGGTGGAAGCGGTGGTGGGGGCGGAGGGGGCGGAGGAGGTACAGGAGGCTGTGGTGGGTCGGACTGGAGAGATGGTGTAGATGTAGATGACCGCGCAAACGCCTTGTTCTTCCTCTCCCTCTCTATCCTGTCCAAGATAGCCTGTTGCTCCTTCATCATGCTCTCTGACCACGCTCGATCCAACTGCTCGCCCGAAGCCCACCGTCTCTCCTGCCGCTCCCGCTCGAGCGCGATCCGAAACTGCTCCTCGGCCAGTTGACGGATCGTTTTGAGCGTTGCAAGGTGGTCTGCGGTCAAGCGTTCTCGCTCTTCTGCGCCGATGATTCCCTTTGCGAGTTCGTCGGTGAGTTTCTGTTTCGCCTCGTCGACCATGGAGCGGAGACCGGCCTCGATGTTGACCTTGAGCGACTGCTTCCATTCGTCGTCAGGCTCGAGATCTGGGGGTAGAGTAGCACTGGGGGGCTGAGAGGCGTTCTGCAAGAGGGTCGCCATCGAGGGAGGTGGGCGATCAAGGCAGAGAGTCGATGAGGTGGAATCGATTGGCGCAATCGAGGGTGCGCGTCAAGAATGGAGGGATGGGAGGAAAGGCGGGGCCTGTGTGATGGCACGGATGCCTCGTGTCAGTCCACGCGCCAGAAGTGATGGTTCTCGAGAGAGGACTTGCTATGTGTGGTAAGCTCGATAACGCGACGGTGAGGGTGAACGCGATGGTTGCTCGTCGCGGTTAGTCCGAGAGGACGTTGGTCGTACGAGGCATGGAACGTTCAGAGTCACGAGATGGCGATGATAGACTAAGCTCGTCTCCGTCGCGCGAGCTCTCGGTTACGACTGGTCGGAGGTGACCCTTGAAGGCTAATTCGAGACTCAATTTCACGCGGGGACCAGCCATGTTGCACGCAGCACTAACCGGTCTCAGAGTCATTTTATCTGATCAACGTGCCGGTCTACAGCAAGTCAACATTCACCGGACGATGACCATCATGGATGTCACCAACATGGGTGACGTGAATTGGGCGAGGCTGAGACAGCAAACAGTGTCGGATCCAAAGTAGTATATTGAATACGGCCGTCATCCCATGATACTCGTCGGACGCAGGATTCCGACGTGAGAGTTCAAGTTGAAACATCGTCAAGAATCGCGATCGTCTCCGAGGACATCATGACAAGTTATTTATCAAAACGCCAGACGTAAATTCCTGGCTGGTCAGGAAGACGTCTCCTATGTGACCGGACCGCAGCAACGTTGTCGTCGAAGGTGCTGCAAAGTCACGTCTAGCGAAGGTCTCCTGTACCTTGGATGACATAGAACATCCTCGGCAGGCAGCAGCCGAGACGATATGAACCCGCACCTGTGTACCACCTGGGAGGTACCGCACAGGGTCTTGCCTCGATGTCTGACAGATGGCGTGCTACGATGCTCGATGGCCCCACGGGGACTGATAATGGGTGATATCGGACGTCTTCTTTCGTCCACTTATTTGTGGATGAGAAAATGTGACACTGTCCCCTTGAAACCCGGTCGGAAATTGCATTCCTGGTGACAGTTCTGGTCGCATTTGCTCCCTCTGCACCGCCCGGGATGACTGGGCTGCAGTTCGTGTCGGACGAGCGAGTGATGAGAGCGGTGCCAATGCGGACGAAAAGCGAGCCTCGAGGCAGAGGCGAGGCTCTTGTTGGCACTGACTCGACCGCAGTCATGTCTTTGTAGTTTTTTTTTTTTTTCCGGCTTGTTCCACATTCCTATCATGGACCGATCGTGCAGCTTTGATTGATAACATCGCATTTAGCAACTTCACGCGACCCGATGCACACCTCTTCTCATCTCTCTCATCCCGTGGCGTCATAAATTTGCCTTCCTCTCGTCCCCCTCCTCTCACTTCCCTCTCATGCCTCCAAAACGTCGCGGCGAGAAGCCAAAGCCAGCCGCAAAAGACCCTCCAAGACAGACACCCATACCACCACCACCACCCGAGACAGGTGCGCTAAAGGTCCGCAAGGAATGGTCCAAGTTCATCGACGCGTGGTACGAACCACAAAAGAAAAAGCTCGTCGAAAAACTACAAAAAGATCTCCTTGTCAAATACAAGAGTCTCGGCTCCGCAAAGGAAACCCAGAAACTGCGCGAAATGGAGCTCTTCGAAAAGCTCGACTCCATAGCCCAGCAGCTCGCACAGCCCGCCCGCGTAGAGTGGGAGCGCCGTCTCGAGCTTGCCCACCTACGTGAAGATCAGTGGGACGACATGACCGGCGAAGAACAGCAGGCTGTTCTGAGCGTGTTCGTCGGCTTCTTCACAGATGATGTCGAAGACATGGACGACGACGATCTCTCCGTCGAACCTTGCGCCATCGAGGAAGACAATATCGCCGAAGAACCTCCATATAGAGGCATCCCCTCATACTTTCCTCCTCCACCCTCTAAACAACCTATCCCCCCCACGCCGACGAGACAAACGTTTGAATTCGTCAACCCAACATCCTTCTTCGTCGATTCTATGACTCCACCTAATCCAACAAAAAATTTACCTGCGCTATCGATGGTGAGTCATCGGCGCGTCTCCTGCCGCTGCCATCACCCCTTATTCCCTTCTAGGATCACCTAGCAACCCTCGGCCCATCTAATACGGCCCGCTCAGCTGAACCTGTCAGTGCGAGCGTCAGTGGCATCCCTGGCTTCCACAATTGGGCTTCCGAGGCCGGAATCCTCTCTCAGCAACCCCAGCCTCAGCCTCAGCCCGCTAAACCCCCTGCCCCTTCTGCGCAGTCCCTGAGCGCTCGTCCCCGCGCGACGGACAACATGTCCCGTCAACCTTCAGCCGCCTCCACCTCTTACTCTCCGCCCTTGAAATCCTCTTCCCCACAATACTCGCCACAGAACCAGACCACCAAGTTCTCTCCTCCAATCAACGCCGAAAACTTGCCACCCGGCAAGCGTTACATCGGCCCCGTCATCTTGGAGGAAGAACCTGATCCCATGGAGGAAGAACTTCTCAAGTCCAAGATGGCAGACGAGTACCAGCAGTACAAGATCAGCCTTCGCATCCAGATGATCTATCAGTTCCACGCAGAGGCTGCCGATGTCGAAATCAAGCTCTTTGAATCCCTCTTGGCCGGCGAGGGTACCAAGGAGAGCCGTGCTCGTGCCGTGCAGGAGCACGAGACGAACATGATGCGCCTCCGTGAACAGAAGGAGGAAGAGCGCAAGAGGCTTTGCGCCGAGGAGCGAGAAAAGCGGAGACAGGAGGTCCGGCAGCATCTTGCACAACGACGATCCGCGCAGAACCGGGAGGTCGACCCCGCTCCCAAGACGGATCCACCAAAGTCGTTGCCTGACAAGACGTCGGTCCAACAGCGACCAGGCAAGGCGACTCACCAAAAGGAGAACGTCCCACTCTCTCGACCTGGTGTTGCGTCCTCCTCGAAGCTCGAACCTCCGAGTGTTATAAAGAAGTCCAACAGCACTCTTTCCCAGGACGAAGCTTCCGCAAACGAAGTACTCTTTGCGAATGCCATGGCGATGATGACGCAAAGCGGGGCTGGTGCTGGAATATTGACCTCTGCCCAAGCTTCGTTGAACGAAGCGCTATTCGCCAACGCTGCTGCCTCGCTTACCGCTCACGGTCATCCTGGAACCACCGGGAAGAGCACTGTACAACCCCCGAGCATCATGAAAAAGTCCAACAGCTCCCGTTCGCAAGAGCACGACGTACCTCAAATCACCGTTAGCTTCGCAGACACTGTTGCCCCTGAACCCGCGCAAGCGCCGCCCACCACTGCCAAAGGCAAGAAAGGCAAAAAGGGGCAACCAGCAGCGCAGATTCCTCCTGCCAAGTCGGTTGCCATCACCGAGGAGCCAGAGGTGGAGATGGACGCAGAACTGCCTTCTCTGTGGGGTGCAGCCACGGTTGCTGCCAAGAGCGTTTGGGGGGCAGCATCCACTTCCCTTTCTACATCCACAGCCAAGCTCACCACGTCAATGGAGGAAGAGCGGGACCCTGAGCCACCTCCCGCGACAGCAACAGCGCCATCCAGGGGTAATGCCAACGCGAAGAAACCCACCCCTTCCTCGAAGAAGGGCAAGCAAGTGACCATTATCGAGGAGCCAGACGTCGACGCTGATCCCATCGTCTCTCCACCCAAGACAAAGGCTGTCAAGGGAGGGTGGGGTTCTGTGAGCGGCAAGTCCAAGGCCACGCCTCCCGTCGCCAAAGAGAGCGAACCCGAGCCACCACCGCCACCACCCTCAGTAACGCCATCGCGTGGAAAGAAGGCTCCCGAGGTTGTCTCCAAGTCTTCTCAGAAACCGCAGCTAAAGGTCACTATTTCGGAGGAGCATGAGAGCGAGTTGGAACCAAGCCCTGCACCTGCTCGAACGAGCAAGGCCAAGTCCGGGTGGGACGTGCCCGTTGCCACGACTAGCATACAGGCAGCGAAGAAGACCACGCAGCAGCAAGCGTTGCCTCGCCACGGTGCCTCGAGCTCTGGTTCCAAGTCCGGCCGCGTGGACACTGTTCCGAATCCCGAGGATCAGTGGCCAGGGATGGTCGCAAGCGAGACGATGCCTGGTACTTTGGAGTCTACGGGACCGGAGGGAGCAGAGGATGACGAAGAGGGCGATGCGAGCGCCTGGTTCAACCCAGAGAACATGAGCTATTGGGCCAAGTTTATGGCTGGCCAACCCGAGGCGGAAGCGGAAGCAGAGACGCAGGCTCCTCCACCCACTGAGCAGGCAGGCAAGCACGTTCGATGGACGCCAGCTATCAGTGAAGAGAGCGATGGTGAAGAGATGTTTGGAGAGGTAGACGAGCAACTGGCGACCAGCATGTGGATGCAATACGCTATCAGTGGGGGCGATATACCAGCCTTGGGTAGTGCACCCGAGGAATCGCGAGCCATGCCTTCTGGGATTGTACAGCACGACACGAGTCCTTGGGAGCAGGGAACGGGGAAGAAGAAGTTGAATCCGACCACCGGTGACTTTGGGAATCGCGCGCAGCAGGCGTCCGTCTTCGATAGAGCCGCGCTCACCGGACAATGGCCCAAGATGGACAGCTGGCTGTCCCCTCCGTCGAGAGGGCAAAACTCGGGCTCTACTAGAGTCTTTTGATCAGTGTGTTTTTCCTCTTTCTCTTGTTGAGTTGCAGTTATTATTTTTCCCCCGTCTGTCGTGTTTTCATCGTCGATGATCGCTTTCATGATATTTGTTGCTTTCTTTATATCCGGCGTTTTACATTTCTGTATATTATATTTTCTTCACGAGCGCCTGCAGGTCCAGCACGAGTAACTTACTCGGATAATTCTAATCTTGTGTCGTCTTTTTAGTCTACCCTTTTTCGCGATTTGCTATGGTATGTTTCGATGAGTCCTAGTCCAAGATGGTATCGGGGACGTTTTTTCTTTACGTGGCGATGTGTCGATATGCGTGTGTGTATAGAGAGGGGGGAAACGTGTACGGTGTCAACGTCGAGCATGTCTTTGTTCATTCCAGCTCTTCCACAGGGCGCGTTCCTTTAAATAAACCAACGAGCTGAGCTTCCATCATTTAGAAAAAAACGTGGAGGTGCACGCGTTGCGACTATCTCGACCATGTGTTCCTGTTATCAAAGACTTGAAGCTTGGAGCCGGCCACGTGGGTACGGCGACCTCAGGCTTGTCATAGTACGTCGTCCGCCGTAGGACCGTCACTCCGATGCTTGAGTTGATCAATGAAGACACGCGGCCCTTGCTCGGTCTTGGAATTAATGGGGCTCGTCGAAAGATGTTTTCATGACTGAATTACATTGACATCATGGCCGGACTTGAAATGGAGCTTGATCGTGGATATGTCCTGGACCTTTTCGTTTTTACCCTCGATCATACCGCTGCTGGACATATCATATAGTACGGCACTCCGAATCTGCGCGGCTGTATAGATCATGCACACGTGCGCTGTACTCGTGTATACGCTATCAGCACCCGTTATCATCACATATGATGTACCGAACATAGCAGCAACCACGGGTACTACGCTCGACCCATGTATATGTTCGAATGAGGGCCAGGCGCAATCGTAGTTCAACGTCGATGTTACATCTGCTTATTGGTAGAAGCTTTCCAGCTGAGTGAGGACCCGGTTGGCGTCCTTTGTACGATCATCATGCAGTGTGTCACCCGCGTCACCTGAACGGTAGCCTTCAGAGTCCAGACCTCATCCGTATATCAAAAGGATTAAGAATGAAAGGAGTGTGTGGTGTCATTGCAAGTTAGGACGTTATATACATACAAGATAATTCAATATTACTATCGTTTGGACTCCATGGTTTTCTTTATTTCTGCGCTGCTTCTTCGTTCATGATGGTCGTCAAAATTCTCGCAACCGCGCCAGCAATCTCTTGTGCGACTCCCTGTTGGGCCAGTTGGATCTTGGGCACGATGCGGGTGTTGAATTTGTCCGGATGGAAGCGTAATACCTCCGATTTGACCTTGTCCCGCGCACTTTTTCCTTCGACGCCGGGTCGTTGTGGATGGAATAGGAAGGCACGGACGTCCTGGTAGGTGATCTGGTCTGCAGAAGAAATGATGGCCAACACAGGCCAGGGCATCTCTCGAACGTCAATAGAGGATACAGTATTGTTCGTCCGAAGCTCGTTCCACTTGGCCTCGTACAACACAAAGTGCTGACGGGTCTGTTCTTCCATCGTGGTGCGGTGAGCTTCTTCGGCGCGCGCGCGGGCCTGACGTTCTTGCTGTTCTCTCGCAAGGCGTTCCCTCTCTTCACGAAGCTTTCGTTCATGAGCTTCCCTGCGTAAACGCTCGACTTCCTCGCGTAGTTTGCGCATTTGCTCCTCGCGTTGCTGATGCTCCCTTGCCGCCTGGCGCAAACGTTCGACTTCCTCTCGCAGTTTGCGCGCCTCGTCCTGTAGACGACGCGTCCTTTCTTCCCGTTCCTGGCGTTCCCTTTCCTCTCGAAGTCGGCGCTCTTGTTCATCCCGTCTTTGACGTTCTTCTTCCATAGCCTTGCGCGCCATCTTTGTGCGGAAAAGACGTTCCTGTTCCTCACGAACCTTGCGCTCCGTTGCATCGTGCGCACGCTGCCGTTCCATGTCTGCGCGTATCGCTTCTTCTTCCAGTTGACGAAAATGTGACTCCTTTTTCTCGTCTTCTTGCTTGACGAATTCTTCCCCCCTCTTCTTGTGCTCTTCCAGCGCCTCCTCAGACGTTTTCACCTCCCGTAATTTGGCAGCTTTCGCGTCCCTTGCTTCGTGCTCGCGGCGCCTCTGATCTGTCTCTTGTGCAGCACAGGCCATCCGCTCGCGCCATTCTTCGAGCTCGTCCTCCATCTGATGATCGACCTCAATGTTGCCGAGTTGCTCCAAGAAAATGCGGTCCTCGCTGTTCATGTGTCGATGCTTCATCAACGCCTCGGCCTCTCGGCGCAGACGACCGAGCCCAGGGCGCGACCGGGTGACACGGCGCTCACGCTGGTCATGGAACTTTTTGCGCAACGTTTCCCGTTTTTCCTTGAGCTGTTGGGAACGACGGTGAGGGGGTAGCACGCCAGAGCGGCGCGCGTCCTTGGTGAAGGAGAGGTGTTTGGGCCCGCGTTTGGTCTTGCGAGGAGGTGGGAACGGCAACGGGGTCCTGTCCGGCACCCGGTTTGGGTTGGGGCGAGAGAAGAGATCGCCGAGGCGGATGGTCGGCGGCGCGTCGTCATTGGCGTACCGCGCACCCCTGAGGGGGCTAGTGAGGGGGCTTGGATCAGGAGAACGCGCGTCGTTGAAGCCAGGTCCTTGGAACAGGTTGAAGCACCGTCTCGGGACGTAGTCCCCAAGCCTGAAACCAGCAGGCGACAAGGGGATTGACGGCTTGTAGGGATGGTAAGCAGGCCGACGAAACATGCGCTAGAAGGAAGAGCTTGGTGAGTATAAAAAATACCAAGGGCGGGACGAACACGTACTGGGCGCGTGGTGGCACGGGGTAGGATGGAAGACTTGATGTTGGTTGGTTGAGAGGTTGAGAGGTCTCTTATACCAACGGTCGGAGTTCTCTCATCTAACCATTTTTATCTGTCAATTGTTGGGTCCACACCCACACGACAGCGTTCGAGTGGAGACGCGACGCGTGACAACTCCGCCAGAGTCCACACCCTATGAATTCCAAAGCGTGAATACAATCCGTCAACTGATTCCCAAGTCGTACATAAGCGCCCATACACACCTGAGACACCCCACACAGCGGTCCTGGTGGAGGATGCTTAATCAGGAAATATGAGCCGGTCGCTAACTTGGCGCGGTACCCCGCAGCATTGTCAAGTGTGGGGACACTGCCAACGTCCGTTTAGGTCAAGTACAGGCGTGTCCACGAGGCCCGCCACATCGCTCGGAACATGGGAGACCGGTCTCCCACACCCGCGCTGCACGAGTCGACGAGTCAGACGCGCCAACTGGTCGCTGATGGTGACCAACGAGGCGCGCCAGGCTGTGGTCCGAGCACGCCGCTTTGACCGCCACAAATCCATAAATGGAAAAAGACCCCTGAACGGTGAGGCCCCACGAGGTGCTCCCCGACCCGTATAAAGGGACCTCAAAGCGTGCAAGCACAACAAAGAGATCCCTGTCAAACGATCACGGTGCGGTGTCAAAGCAAACGTGGTCAGCTTGAAAACTATTTGAACCAAGCAGGTGGACATCCACAACCCATCATCACCTCTTTTTGTTTCTCCCATCGTCGGTCTTTCCACTGGTACGTGACCGTTTTGTTGTCATCCGCCACTCGTCGGCCTGAACGAAACCTTTCAGTTGAACAGAGCCCTATAGCATGGCGCCTCAGACCCGTAGCACGATCAAATCTTCCCCTGGTCGCTTGACTCGCAATAGTGTTTATGGGCGGCCACCACCACTTCCCAAGCCTCGAAAGAGCGCCATCAAGACAGAGGTCGAGGGCAAAGTAACCTCTCACGTGGACAACACCGAAAGTACACCGTGGCTGGCGTGCCGAGACGCGTATGGGGTCATGACGACCGTCGCCGTATCCGAGACTGGCGAAGGCGTCCACATCCGCTGGTATCATCCAGACGACGACTGCGAAATCGATGAAGAAGAAGAGGCAGAAGTCGAGATGACCGTCAGTGAAGGACGTGGCGTCACCCCTCTTACGACGGCTGGGCCGGTTCGTCGCCCATTCCCTCAGACCCCGATGGCACCTCTTCCATATGATGCCGGCTCTGTTATCCGAACTCCGGTCAAGAAAGCGAGACCACTCCAGCGCAGCCCTCCGCGAATCGGGGACAAAGGCATTCGATGCTTATACGAGAAAGGAGGGGTTCTCAGAGAACTCAATAGTGGGGCCAGAGTCGTCCTTCGCCACCCGGTTGGCTCGTCTGCGAACCTCTCGAGGGAGCAGGTGGAGCTTTTGGAGAAGGAGCGGGAAGAGAAAATCATCCACGTCCAGGTGCAGAAGCTGTTGGAACAAAAGCAGCGGTTGCAGGAAGAAGAAGAGGGCCTTTCCGACGACGTTGAAGACGAGATGGAGGTGGACGTTCCTTCATCGCAGGGCGACCAACTTGGAACGGATAGAACCATCCTTATTTCCCACGACAACTTGTCCACTGCTAGTGCCTCCCTGGAGATAGAGAGTGCATCAGGTTTCTGCAGGGGCCCGAACGGAGAGCTGCTTGACCATCAGGGTCGACAAATGCTTGGCCGGGAAGGAACTATCCTCATGTATCCGACCCATGGATCGCCAAGGAGGATCAAGAGGGAGGAGGCGTTTGTACTATCGGAGAGTTGGGAGAGCATAGATCATCCCAGCCGGGCACGCTTTGGGCGCGAGGGAACAGAGCTTCAAGTCATCGCCTAAATTCATCCAGGTTTCGGACCATTAGCATTAGTGTATCGCGCTCGCTCATTCATTCTGAACTTCTCTGTTTGTAGTATTCCTTGCATCCCAGGAACTGGATCAGGATTTGTAGACTACTTATATCTCGCCCACGTACCCCAAGCTCGAGAACATAACTGCTATAATATTACTTTCTTATACCGGTTGGAGGCATTTCGGTATTCTAACACTAACTTGAAATGATGTGCCACTAAATCCGAGTGACTATGTAGCGCTAGCCACATTATCACTCCTTGCTACCGACCTCCTTTAAGATAGCTGCACAGGCATGCTTTCGCCCGGTGCCTTTTGCTCTGCAAACATCCTTTAGATGTTTCGCCGACTTTCTGAACTTGACCGCTTCCTCGCTATCCCCAGTGACCCTCACCAATGCGTTGCCCAACTCCTCTGCTTGGACACCAGGTGCACACGTTTTGTTCCCAAAAATACCAATGTTCAAGAACTCGGCACGCTGTGCATAATCATACGTGTCAAACCAGACAGGAAGGACAATGTGAGGCACCCCAGACCTATTCCACGAGTTGGTCACTATGAAGAAAACAATTATGCAGTGCGATGCTTACCAAACTCCCTCGTAGAACGAGTTCGCCCCTCCATGGTGGACTATGCAAACCACGTTCGAATGTTGCAATATAGAGATCGGATCTGCGTCCAGCCAAGCCACCACCTTGACCCTCTCTTCTCGAATCTCTTTTCCAATGACTTCATTGATCACATGTTGTATGTCCCCGTCTGCCCTGGCTTTCCAGAGCACCTGGATCCTGCTTGACCCCCCTTTCTTGTCGTGGTGATCCAGCAATATCCGGAATGCGGTAACCATCTCCCTTGCGAGCTTCTCGTCGGCAACGACGTGTGATCCCAGGTTGATCAATACGGTTGGTCCGTTGTCCAACCACTTCATCAACTCGGGATCGCTCTCCTCAAGGGGATCAAAGGGTATGAGGATGGGGCCGCATGTAAGTATGTTTTTCGGAATGACGGTGAAGGGGAAATCGATCTCAGGGAATGCAGGACAAATGTACTTTATGTCGGGCGGGGTTCTGACGCCATATAGATCCTTGAGCCCAAGGGATGAACGCAAGGCAAAGGTTTGCTTTATGTATGGTGAGGACAAAGAAAGTATAATGAGTTGAAGGTGGAGATAGATGTTGAGAGGAATCTGCCACCACTTCAATGGAAATGGAAATCCCGAGGATAAACTGGACAGGAAAGGGTATTAGCGAATCAAAAGGGTCAAAGACTGAGTGACGACGCACGCGGGATATTTCCACAACGCCGCCATGTACGGTTGCGCATTGACTACTGATTCTTTGAGGCCAGTTGGCGATATAATCATGAATTTTTGATCCGCGAGTTTGCAGGCATCTTGCGCAGCAAAGAATAGTGGGTCAACCCCAACGATGTCTGGTAGGGTGGTCGCAATGATCTCCTTGATGTTCGTGATGGCGGTGAGGTATTCTTCCTGATTCCAAAAAAAGAGCGCAGGGCCCATCTTTGAGTAACATTCCGCCGCACCGAGCACACCATAACGGTGCGGGAGGTTGGCGTCATGTACACCGCACTTGGCTTGTGCGTCCCAGTTCGGTATAACGCCCTTACATTCACGAAATTTAACGGAGCCTGGGGGGGTACCGCTGGAGTGTGATGCGTGACGGTCGATGAGCTCTTGAAGGCGAGAGACACGAGGTCTGAGCGATGCGAACGACGCAATGTACACATTCACACCCGCGAGAGCGAGTTCGTATGAAATCGCGAGGTTAACGTTGGCCTGGCCGTGCTCTGGATATGTTAGGATGAGCACAGTGGGGAGGGAGGTCATGATGGGCTACTGCGGAGGGCCCAGGAAACGCAGTCATTTCAACGCCGGGCTGGAAGCTGATATATGATATATCAATAGGTTTACCGAAGGGGAAAAATGTGATCCTGTACTTCTTTGCGCCCGCGGGATACGGCAGGATATGGATACAATGGGAACTACTCACACTAAGCCCAGATCAGCGATCAAATGTCGTAAGTTCATCACTGTGAATTTGGATGTGCAGTGCGACGAGGTTTGTGGCAATGAGGTCGAGATATCGCAGGTCAAAGTGCCATCAAAGCTTCTCGCCACGCGTTACCAACTGGAGAGGCAAAACGGACAGAACGCATGATGATTCGTCATGATTTCGCTAGTTCTTCAGGAAATGAACCTGAGAGATGAGTAATCCAGCCAACGGATGGATATTATTAGTACTGTATAGGTTAGCGTGGACTTACTTGTTGGCGAACCTGGAACTTTGCACCGCAATCGAAACAAGGTTCGCAACAGCCACCGATGATATCTTCCCACGATCTCTTTCTCAATGGCATCCCCACCAAAGCCATGGGAGCGGGCGGGCTCGCTGCCCACTGCTTCATCGTTGCCATCGACGACGACGGCAACAACATCATCGACAGTCCCGACGTCTTCTGCTTCTGAACCTCCTTCCGCACCTGCCCGTCCAGCATCCTTTTCCAACCCTGCGACATCGACCCCGTCGTACGCCACCACCACTTCACCTTACAACGCCCTTTCCTCATATTCACCGTACTCACGACTCGGTTCGACGTACTCCCCTTACGGAAGTACTATGTATGGGGGAGGCTTGGGATACGGCGGGATGGGCGGGTATGGCTATGGAGGGTATGGGATGAACAACATGTATGGCGGGATGCCCGGGATGGGCGGGATGGGCATGTACCCTGGCATGGATCCCAACAATCCATCTCTCACCCAAACTCTGGAAACAACCACCCAACACACCTTCTCTCTCCTTCATTCCATCGTGCAAACCTTCACAGGCGTCGCGCAGATGCTCGAGTCGACATTCATGGCGACACATAGCTCCTTCTTTGCCATGGTTGGTGTCATTGAGCAATTCAGTCGTCTCCGGAATGCGCTAGGGAGCGTACTAGGTCTGTTCGGACTCGTGAGATGGATGAAAGAGCTTATCACCGGAAGGTCTAGTTCATCGATGCAGGGAGAGTTCAGGGAGTTTATCAATGGGCGCCCTGTCCAGGGCCCCTCTGGTCCACCCGCTCCAAAGCCAAGCAAAAAACCACTTGTCATTTTCTTCCTCGCCATCATTGGAGTTCCATATGCCATGTCAAAGCTGATCAAGATTCTCAACGAGCGTGCTCAACAGCAACAGCAGAGTCAAATTGGTACTCAGTTTAATCCACTCGATCCTTCGACGCTTTCATTTGCTCGAGCACTGTACCCTTTCACTCCCTCTTCCCCCTCGGAACTCGCGCTGAAGGAGAACGAGATTGTTGCGATCATGGGAAAGCTGGACCCTACGACGGGAATGGAAGTGGATCCACGGTTGGAGGTGGAGAGTGAATGGTGGAGAGGTCGAACGCGTGACGGGAGAGAAGGCTGGTTCCCGAGGAAATGGGTGGAAATCTTGGAACGCAGAAAAATCTTGGAGGAGCCGAAGAAAATTGACTAGCACATGCTGTCTTGGTTTTACGCATTATTAATTATTATCTGATCTTCCATCTCTAGATCAAGCAACGATTTATCGCACGTGTGTCTTGTGTTGTGCAGCGGACTTCGCCTGTCGCTGATGCGGGTGATGGTTCGCATGCATGTCAGGGCAACAGTGCAGTGAGGGTCAAGTCGAGTGTCTGGCACTTGTCACTGACTATATCCTCATCGTGTTGTGCACGGGGGCACTTGTCGTCTTCGTCCCGGCCAGCATTGCCAGGGTGTTGGTTGTGATCGATTCCGACATTGTGGATGCCCGGGCACAGCTTGTGAAAATCCCCGGTTAACTTCATGCAGCGCGTTTGTCAATGTCTCTGACGAGTACCACTTGCGATGCCAGGCCGTTCTATTATCGGCGAGGGAACTTGGGGCTTCAGTTTTGGAGAGCCTGAGAGCTTTTCGACCGAGCGAGTCGCTGCTGGGCCATCACCCAGATTCTACTCCTGATCCATGGAGTTCGGCTCGGAGAGATATGTAAAGGCACAGCGCTAACGCATTCGCGACTGTTACGACAACAAACCACAGCCGATTTCGGAGTGAATTGTATGCTTCCTTCTTTCACCATCTTCTTACCATGACTAGACCCTTCAAAAGTAACAGTTCTTCAATTGCTTCGCTCGTTGGAGTCGCAATTCTAGTGATGGCGTTAAATTTCAGTTCCTCGGTCAATCGCCTCCTTGGCAAATCACGCTGAGCGAAGAAGTCATCTGGTACAACGAGACTGTCCCGCATTCTCCGCAGAGTACCACAGAAAACGAGTTGCAATGCCTCGCGGACATGGTTGCAAAAACGAACGGGTTTTATGGGCGTGACTATAGCCTCTGGTTGGGTTATAATAACGTGCGTGGCCCATCCTATTCTCGCGTACTTACTGTATCACATGTGATAGACGAGTAGCTGCAATTCCGCACGGCTGGCTACTGAACCGAACAACTATCTTACCCTCCTTTGTGTATGCCCGTGTGTGCGAATTCGACCTATACGTGCGTAGCTCCTCTAGCAAATAATGTCTACACTCTTGCTCGACTCGTGGTGACGCCGCACACTCCGACGAACGGCGCGATCTCCCCATCGAACAATAAATGGCATGGCAGATACCAATATCTATCATGTTCAACCTTGCACACCTCCGGCAGTCGCACGCCGTGATCACGGCTGCGGATTACCTTTGTCTACACAATATTTCGACAGACGTCGAATCCACCGATGGCCACTGGGTCGTTGACACCTACCACGAACGGGACGCGACGGGGAACATGTTCCCCAGCTTACATGCCATGGAGAACGGAACTTGGTGACCTCGTCCGTGTCGACTATATTCCACAAGACATGCGTCTCCGTGGAGTTCAGAAGGGGGTGATCGTTCGCGCGACCAAATAGGATCATGGTCTAATCTGACGACGGGCTTGGAGATTTACGATGCATTGACGGATTTTCTCTCGGAAGACAAGCCTATGGTCAACTGGAATACTGTTCGAAGGACTGTGGCGGATGGAGAGCGCATCACGGAGAGATCGTCTGTAGAGGAGATCAGCGATGTCCTCCGAGAAAACGGTTTTGAGGTGCTCTATACTTGCGACGGAGCGTGAGTGCTTCTGAGCCTTTGCCAGGAGGAACCCTGAAACAAACTTTCGATCACAGCGCTGGTGTTGACTTTGTAAATTGAGGCTACCCCAAGGGATCGGATCCGGATAACTTGAAGGGGACTATACGAACATTTCTATTCATGGATTGGTCGAACCTGGGGTTCTTGTATTTTACCTCTGCTGCCGGCCGAGCACGATTTGCGCAGACGGTGCTGTACGATATGCCACTGATAGATGACATTCTCTCCTTGGCCGAACGGATCGGCAACCGCATGTTCACCACGAACGAAGGCGACTGTGGATGGCTGCGAGGAGACTGTAGGCTTACGCTGATTTGATTTCCTTTCATATATACTCATGGCTGTCCTGTCGCAAGGCTCGGATGGGCAACGGAGGCCGATTTTGGAGCCCACCTTGCGACATCTTCAGAGCGGCCGAGACGTCCTTGTGTCGATGCACGGCGAGACTGCGACCGCGTACGACGTGCCAGACGCACGTCCCGATCCATTGCTCGTGACCTCGGATCCGCCAAACCCGGATGACAAGTGAGTGACGGCTGTTGTTATTCTTTGCCAACACTGTGCTCGTGTTGCCCTTTGTGACCCGATGGCCTGACACTTTTTCTCGCTCTCTCAAGGTATTACATCGCCACGGACGAACGGGACCCCAACAACCTCCAATACCTCCGAGACCAAGGGGCCATCTTGATCTCAGACCTTCTCACGCAAGAAGACTACCGAGAGTATGGATGGCCGATTTTGGTGACGGACGTATTGGCGCTGGTGGAGCAGTCGATCATGTCTATGCACATGCTTGACGTTCGCTCTTCAAAGCTTCAAGCTTCAGGAGGGTAGTATACTACGTACTATAAGCAATTATTTGTCCCCTAATAACATTCACAGGTAATTTATGCATGTCTATATGTTAAGGACAAACAGCTGGCTTCTGATAGCAGCGATCAAGCTGAAATGAACCTCCAGCCTACTTGCTTCCTTACTCAGTGATCACGACAGCACTCAGCGTTCGCAGTTAGCACGCAGTGAGGACACGCGGGCACGATGAATTCGCAGTAAACATACTACTCATCCCAAAGCGTGCACGATCGATCAGAATCCAAGCACAACTACAGGTAAGGAGCGCAATATCAAACGAATGAACCAACGCACGGCGCCACGCACAACCACTACCAAGACGCAACAGCTCAGGTAGCTTGCGACGTATAGGCATGATACAGGACATCGACAAATTGCTTGTTGGTCTGTTGGTCACGGTCGCAACGCAGTGAGCACACGCGGCGCGGGCAACGGAAGAGGAACGGAACTTACGTAGATCAAGGACAAGACTTCGCTGACAAAGTCCTTTCTTGATAGAGTTCTCAAGCGACCGGCAGTGTCTTCTGAAGCGAGCGAGGACAAGAGCGCCAACTGCGCACCGTTGATGTTGATCTTGGGCGTGTCGTCGTGCTCACTGGTGTGAACTTGTTTAGGGACGGCATGGATAACAGGCTCGGGTTGTGCGGGTCGTTTCGCTTTCCCGTTGAGCATGCCTGTAGGCGGGGCGAGAACAGGAGAGGCCACACGCTGGGGTGCAGGGACGTCCCAGCTCTTCTCAATCTCTTCTCGTTCCTTTCGCTGGTCCCTTTTCGAGCGCCTTGATTTCTTCCCTTTGGATACGTGTTTCTCGAACGCGTCCGGGTCGCTCAAGGCGCTCGTGTCCGCAAAGTCGAGCTCGATGACGTCGGAGTCGGTTTCAACGAGTGGAGGGCGTGGATATGGCCAAAGTTCCGAGTCGGTTTCGAAGGGGATGAGTGGTCGGGGTTTGGGAGGATTCTTGGACGTAGATGACACGGAAGTGGAGTTGATGCGGGTTTGAGCGTATATCGTGGGTGTCGATTCCGAGTCTCGGGGGGCGACGGACGTTTGAGAGTGTACATCAGAGGGAGTGGTATCGGCGTTGGTAGTTTGCTGCTCGATGCGTGCAGCTGTCAGCAGATCACTGACTTGGTTGATGTTAGAACCAAAGCCACGCAGTGCTGGGCGAGGGGTGACGTCTCCGAGGATACGGGCAGCTGGCTTCCCACCTTCGTTGTCAGATGTATGTGCCGTGGGTAAGGAAAGCTGTGGAATCGACGCTGTGAAAGATCCAGGCTCCGAGGCGCCATCATCGCTGGCTTCATTATCACCTTCGTACCGTACGGATGAAGCACGGGATGGCGGGAGTCCCAAAAGTGTAGATATGACCTCTTGATTGAGGACTTGGGGAAGGGCAGTGGAGGTGGGCTTCGGGGAGAGGATATGAATATGGGGGTCTTGAAAGAAAGTAGCAGGAGGCAAGGGCTGAAGGGGCATGGAATGTGATGGAACGCGGTTAATGTGTTGGGAAGCAGTGTGTTGAGGGGGGTTGGAGCGAGATGCGGCACGTGGTGGCGGTGGAGTGGCAGATGCAAAGATGGTGTCTAGAAGGGCAAGGCCGCGTGTGGGTGCGGATAATGCCGAAGACGATGGTGGAGGGACAGACATGGTACGAGGAGGACCAGAGATGCTTGCCAGTAGGCTGGCGGCTGTTGTCTCTGATCCACCAGTACCAACTGAGGGTTGTGCCTGAGATGGTGTTGCAAGTTTGGCGAGAAGTCTGTCCAATCCTGATGGACCATTAAGAGACGTAGAGGTGGACGGAGCTGGGCGGTCGTCCTCTTCCCCTGACTCTGAAATACTATGTATACTGCTGGTATTTGATGCGCTTGAGGCAGAGCGGGCATGATGTGCGCGGTCTAGGCGAGATTGAGCGACAGCGAGTAGACTTGAAGCAGAGCTTACCACTGGCTCTAGATGTGGATCGGAAGCTCGGAGGAGGGGGCCGGTCAGGGCCATACCTGAACTTGTCAGGATATGGAGTGTTCTTCTTGATGTAATCATGTAAGCTACCGATGTCGAGCATGAGGAAGAGTGACAGGCAATTCCGAAGAGCACGCACCGCAAAACGACATCGGTCATTGGTTCCCTTGCATCCGTCGCAAAGCACCACAAACCAACTGTCTGTGAGCGACCCTTGTCAGCATCGTTGAGTTTTTCGGGGTCTGCGATGGAGTATTCAGGAGCAAATTTGGTGGCGGGGCCGTCACGGGCGGAGAGAGGGAGCTGTGAACGAGCATCTGCTAATCGGCGGGCAGTAAAGTCGGGGTAGTGGCGCATCATGAGATAGCTGCCATGTACGCCGACGCTGTCTTCGGGATATAGTCGCTGGATGTAATCTTCCATTCCAACGCGATTCATAATATAGAGTCCGTATGGTGGATACGAGTCACTGGCGGGGGGTATGAGGAGGAGAGAGAGGACGATGGTGTGTATGATACCGTTCGTAGAGAAACATGCTTCCTTCGTAGCCCTGCTTCTCCCACTTGTCGCCGTTATGATGATACACACAGACATGGCTGAATTGGTCAAATATGGATACAATGGATGAATCTCTTCTGCGAATGACTTTCATGTTGGACATGTATCTCGACGCTGGGGACATGCCCAGGCTTGTTGGAGGAGGAGGAGACGAGGATGCTTGTGCATTTTGAAACGAAGCGGACGAGTTTGAGCGAGATCGGCGAGGTGGCATTGATTCAACTTGAGTGTCGTCGACAAAAACAAATCCCGCTCTAACACTCGACTCAACCCCTCTCAGGGGGGTGTTGCACATTAGCCACGTGACCTGACGCGAGCGCGATTATTTGGTCTTGTTTTGTGTAGCTGGCTGGTTGAAAACGGCAGGCGAGTCTTGTCCTTCTCTTCATCACCGACACGATGATACCCGTAAGTCTTCCCGTCGTTCCCAATCCCCATCTCACCGTCGTCTAGACTCGCCGTGTAACGCGCGCTACGGTCTCATCCCACAACGAGAACGCTGCCTCTCGTCCAATCACCCGCTCAAAACCCCCTTCCAAAGGTCCACCCATGGCCACCTCCCAGGCCACCGCTGCTAGCCGCGCTACTGCTCCCACCGCCGCCTCCAGAGCAAAGGCCAACGAGAACGACGTGGACGTCGCGACACAGGGCAAGCGCAAGCGTGACGCGCTCGCTCAGGTACCAAAGAACGCCAACAAGCCCAAGGCCGCGCTTGCCCCAAAGGACGTAAAGGGTAAAGGCAATGATCTCCCTTCTGCCAAGGCCAAGTTCGATGGCGTCGTGATCAAATCAAGACCTCCCCCGTCCACCGGCAATCGTCAACCCTTGTCCATCGTCGCAGCAACTCGGCGGACCTCCAAGGCTACCGTACCCCAGTCCAAGGTGCGCCCACTAGCGGACATCAAAGAGGACGCCAAGCCACCTCCTGTCCACACCGATAATGCCATGGCCATCGACGCTGCCCCCTCCGTGCCCCTCACGAGAGCGAAGAGCACCTACCGCCCTTCCGCTGTAGCCCCGTCCCATGTCATCAAACAAGAGGTCCAGCGAGCAGACCTTTCCAAGCGAACGTCGTCCCATCTGAACGTCAAAACCGACACTCGCGAGCAAGATGACAATCGTGTCTTCAAGAAACGGAGAACTTCGTCCGACATGCCCGACGAGGCAAGGCTATTCGAAGAGCAAGAGGATCACGCGGTCCAGGCGGCAGCCACACTCGATGCTGGTATCGACAGTGAGCCGGAAGCTGATCCGAACGGTGATGATTGGGACGACCTTGACGCTGAAGACGGCGATGACCCTTTGATGGTTAGCGAATACGTAAACGAGATCCTCGATTACATGAAAAATGTCGAGGTATGTCTCAGCCGCATAGACTGTCCACAGCCAACTCATATAATCCCCTGCCACAGCTCGCTACGCTCCCTAACCCCGATTACATGTCGAGCCAAAAAGAACTCGCATGGTCGATGCGCGGCATTCTCCTCGACTGGCTCGTACAGGTTCACGCCCGCTTCCGTCTCCTCCCTGAAACGTTTTTCTTGTGTGTTAATATCATCGATCGCTTCCTGTCGGCACGCGTCGTGTCGCTCGCCAAACTCCAACTAGTTGGCATTACGTGTCTGTTCGTCGCCGCCAAGGTAGAGGAAATAGTCGCACCTTCGGTTTCCCACTTCCTTCACTGTGCCGACTCCTCGTACACCGAATCCGAAATCTTACTGGCGGAGCGCTACGTGTTGAAGACAATCGAATGGAATATGTCATATCCGAATCCGATGCACTTCCTTCGTCGTATCAGCAAGGCCGATGACTATGACGTCAAAGCGCGAACCATCGGCAAGTACCTCCTGGAAGTCGGGGCCCTTGAATGGCGGTTATTGGCCACTCCTCCGTCCTTGATGGCGGCCGCTTCGATCTGGCTAGCTCGACTGATTCTCGGTAATTACAAATGGGTGGGTACATACCCTCATTGATCGAACATTGTCTGATTCTTCTTACAAAGTCTGCGAACTTGGCACACTATTCCTCCTACGCCGAGAGCTCTCTACTCCCCACCGCAAACTTGATGTTGAATTACATACTAAAACCCATACGACACGAGTCGTTTCACAGAAAGTACGCCGGAAAACGCTTTTTGAAGGTATGCGTATGCGATGACATCTCTGGTATCCAACTTACATCACCCGCAGGTAAGCATCTGGGTGCGCGAGTGGGCGCTCGAGCGATGGGAGGAGAGCACCCAAGTGTCCTTGAAAGATGATCTCCCAAAGCTGAAGGCTTTATGTCGGGCAGAAAGTCAGCGCCTGGATGCCATGGCTGAGAACGGCGAAGTCCAGGACGAATCATAACTCCAAGCCGTGATCGCTCCTCTCACACTTTCTCTTCCTCGCGACAATCTAGAAAATTATTCCATCGCATATCCACGGACACCCTACATTCGACGCATCCGCGTTACATCCTATTATCCCATCATCATGACCCCGCATTATCTGTTTATTGTGCAACCAAGAATTTCCTCGTCATCGCTCGTTATGTCCAATTGGCCTATGCCCACCTCCATGCAAGCTATCCGTTGGTGTTGTCTCTTGTTTTGTTGGCGACTCAATTGATCGTCACACGCCCCGACCTTGCGGCGCAACATTGCTATAGTTCGGAGTCTATTTGCTGTGTTGCTATCGATCTCTGCGTAAATCAGTTTCGTCGCCATCGATCTTTGTCAAGCGCCCGCGTTGTCCCTTGCGATCGTGTCGTCGTTCGTTATGTTGTTTTTACGCTCACTGGCGGATGCAACCCAATTTCCGCGATACCTAACCTGATTCAGCTTGACATGTTTTATGGTTTCTTCTTTCTTGCATATCCACCCACATCCTTCCGACCCCCTTGGCGTCTTCTTTGTTCATGGTCACGCTCAGTACGTTGCGAGGCTTATCATGGATTCTTTTATCTTGTGGTTCTTTGTGACGTAGGTCTTTGACGAGGTGTATCTTTAGCAAACTGAATAATTATCCTGATGCATTGTCTCGTGTACCACATTCATGGTCCCTTGACCAGCTATTGTAGATTGCGCAGTGTTTCAAGTGCCACTAGTGGATGAGTCACACCTTGATGTTTCGAGGTGGCATAACCGACAAAAGTTCTCGTGAATAGAGCTATTAAATAGAAAATGGTATACCACACTTTACTGGGTTAGTTTCTGAAGAGTAGGAACGCTATTTCAGGTATCCCATTCCGCGGGAAAGCCCTGGCGGCAGGCATCTGCGGCGGAGACATTGTATATCCGGGGTTCGACCTTATCTACCTCGCAGGACTTAGAGAGGCCAGAATACATACATTCAAGAAGGACGACGTCGCGCACATCTGTCTCGTATTAGCATCCAGCGTGTTCGACCATTGGACGCGGAGCTTGGATGATGGGATGTATATGACGACAATGAATTCTCCATCCACAATCCTGTAGTGAGTATATAATGGTGCTTTCAGGCAAAGATGTAGCAGTCGTGCTGATGTACCGAAGGCCAGGCTGAGGATGCCGGACGGCTCGGACCAAACCGGGTGTGGTCGAGGCACATGTCTTCTGCTGTACTCGTCTGCTGGTTGACTCATCTCCATCCCCACGAACATTGCATTGTAGTGTGGACGCACCTCTCGTGAGAGTTGAGAATGGATGTCATCGAAAGGGCCAGCGTCCTCAGCTGGGAAATTGACGGGATGAGTTCGAGGCAAACGGTACATGTCCTCGATTCAAATTAGACCGGAACGCTTGCAAACGGCCACTCCTGGTCATGCATCATGGCCCGAGAGGCGTCGAGTCACCTTAAGCAGTTGCACGATAGTGTATACGGGCAGCATCCTTAACAAAACTCTGGGGACTTGTCTCAGTGGCTGCGGCGTCAGTGCTAATCAAGGGTTAAGGCAGACGAAAAGCAGTTCTTATCCTGAAATCGGCATACGATTTTGGATATCTTGTATAGATTCAGAGCATGGACAAGCAAGGAGTGTGCCAAGAAACCGAGGAAAAGTAGCAGCAACGAGCCACAACATTCCCGTACGGGCTTTGTACGTCGTTGATACGGTCATGCGGCATTCTTCTTCTGCATTTTCTGAACCTCTAGCATCCTCTGCAAGTCCCTCTCTACCTTCATCTTTCTCGCTCTTTGTCTCCGCTTGCTCAGGTGACTCCAATCCTCGCCTACACCCACCGCCGCTGGCGTGAGCTCCGTTGCACCGGAAATCGTAGAGGCGACGGCTATCGGTTTGGTTGGGCTTGTCGAGCAAGGTTGTTTAGGTCTCCACAGCCACGCTGTGAACGCGCCTTTTGTCCTGACCTTCTCGACACGATTCTGCGCCGCCAAATCACGAAGGACGACCGTCTTTAGATACCTGTTCCACGTTGCAAGTTGTTTTTGTTGTTTTTTTCCGGAAGGGGAAAATAGATACCTCATGGATCGTATGTCTTCGCCAGCGTGCGGTGCTGGTGTATTCGCGCGAGCAGGTTTAACGGCCAGCTTGTAGATGTCCTTGGTCGTCAATGACGTTTTGGAAGAGTTGATGATGTTGAGCACCGTTTCGCGTGCTCTGGGAGTGCAGTGCCGAGGCCATTGGTAGAGCGAGGAGACGGAGAAAGTGCTCATAGTTTGGGAGAGGCAATGTTTGTGAATGCCCGCCGTCACTTCCGAATATAGAAATACGACCAACTCCAAAGTCGCTGGTCAAGCTTTCAAGTCTCTGTATTACCAACAACCGTCGCGCCAGAACACGACATGTATTACTCTAGAATACATCACAATTGCATTGCATCCTCCTTCTCGTACCCAGGATTCTTTTGCAGGATGGCGAATCCTTCAAGGACATGTGCATACGGGATATACTCTTCCGTCGCCAGTTCTGCTCTCTCCGTCGTGCCCAAACGCACTGGCGTCTGGTGCGTCTGGAAACCAGAGATCGTGCGCGGCTTCCCAGCTTGTCCAACCACGTCAACGGCCTCGAAGATGCCCATGAGTCCTACGCTAATGCGAACAAAAAGTCAGCTTACCTGACCCACGCGGACCGTCACGGGAAGGTTTTCAAGGTCTTCATTGAGAGTGATCAAGAACCGAGGGTACATGGCGGAGACGAGGTAATATAACATCCAATGGTACTTGTCCAGGACAACTATCGCACGTTCAAACTTGAGTTTGGTATCGTCAGGCATGCAGCACGTATCACTCACAAGCTTTAGCATCCGTGAACGCCGTGAGCGTCGCGAGTAAACCAGCGACAGCCGGCCGACTCATGATATTACGGTCCGAGAAGAAGGGGTTGAGCCCTATCGTACCCTTGCCCATGTGTACCAAACCTTGTGCAATGCGCACGGTGAACAAGCAGTCGGGTTCCTTGTAGTAGTAACCAGCAAGTTGACGGAGCATTTGACCAAGACGAGCATTGTTGGTTCCTGCGCCGACCAGACCCATTGCGAAGATGGCGTTGAGCGCAACTTGGAGGTCGTTATCATGACTATATTTGGAGAGCGTGTCGAGCACGGGTAGTTGAGGATTTGAAGCGTTGATCAAGCCGAGTGCGAGGGGAACAGATTTGCGGACGATGGGATCGCCGTAGTGCATCTGTCGTCGTCGCTTGTTAGCAGATTGCACACAGTAAATCACTCAAGCTTACCAGGTGGTTGAACTGTCGCATTGACATTTCCGAACCAATCTCCTCACCCATTGCAATGATAGAGATGCCAAGGACCGCGAATGATAAGAAGTTATCGTCTGGTTTTTCCTCAGACTCCTTCTTGTCCTCCCCTTTCTCTTCCTTCTTTTCTTCCTTCTTCTCCTCTTCTCTCTCCTTCACGACTTCCAAGTGTTCACCGCATAGATGGAGAAGTTTCTGTATTCGTAGAACATTCCCCGTGGCTGCAAAGGAACAAACTTCCACAAGAATTTGGGCTTGTCTTGAAACCGGGTGCTCAATAACTTTGAGAGTTTCAAGCGTTGCATCCGACGCATCCTGAAGTCCTAGACATCTGGGGTTACTATGGCACTCATTAGAGGCGATAATGAACATATTCACCAACGTAAAGAAGGGCAAGCCCCAGAGCCAAGAATCGTCCCCACTTGTCTCCGAGCGATTTTTCGTCTCTTTCCATCAGTGTTTGGAGGATGGTGCTGGTAATTTCACCATTACCGCTTCCAACGAAGACGAAACCAAGGGAAAGAGCGCTTAGCGCGGCAATCTCGGTTGAAGTAGAGTCATCCGCCACCGCAGGAAGGAGAAGGGCAAGTAGGTCTTCACGGTGCGAACCTGCGTACGCCAAGCCAAGGCCAACGATCGAGGCAGTTTTCAACGGCAGCGACGGATTTGTTGTATAATCTCCGAGAAGGGCTATCGCGGCGTCGGCTTCTGTACGGACACCCGAGTTCAAGATGCCTGTAGCGAGAAGGGCACCAGCTTTGATGTACTCCTCCGATGAGTACGTGTATTTGTCGACGTGACTGAGACCAATATCAGTGTCCCAGAGCAAGCTGAGCCCTAAACTGGCCGCAGCACTCATCATACCTGCGACGTATCAGCAGGCACCATGACACAGATATACGCAACTGACCGTGATCCTTGTTCTTGTACACCCAGCTATTACCCTCTTCCGCCTCAACCATGAGCTTGTCGTTTCCAAACCCAGCGTTGACAAATGCGTTGACGAATGTTCCCGCCAAATTACCCCGTGCGGAGTCGACGTTTGCAGACAAGCCTCCCCCTATTGATAAGACTGATGTAGTTTTGCCACTTTACCCTCAAGGGGATGTGCTTACGCGTATTCTCCAAATGGCTTTTGTATACATCTTCCAAGCTCTTGGGTTCCGCGACACCAACTTCCTTGCCAAATTCTTTGAAGAATCTGTTCAAGTGAGTGTTGCTGAGGCACTCCACGATGTCCTCAGGAAGTTCTGTCTCTGCATCAGCATCTTCAGACGCTGGGGGCTGTAGCCACTCTAATGGTATTTGAGCACGAGCGAGGAGTAGGGCAAGCTGGCGCCTCATAATCCTGTGTTTTGGTTCAGAGAACGATGGAAATAAGGGTAAAAAATGGTGACTGACGGGTTCCCGGATGCGTTGAAGTCTTGACGAATCAATTCCGCATCATTTAGACGAATTGCTACGCTAAGAGCTTCAGGGAACTTGGAAAACTGAAGATAAATGCTGTGGATAGTCCGCAGGAAAGCGACATCATCGGGAGGTGGTAGAAGAGTGACACATCTAAAGAGGTCATGAGATATCACGAAAGTCCAGAGCGTACCGTTACTGACCGATCCATGTACGTGCAAACGCGTCCAAACGTGTTGATATCAATCAATCCTGCTATTCGATCTACTATTTCGAGTTCCACAAAGAGATCCACGGCGTCAGGCTCGGCGTTATGACTGAGGAAGAATTTTGCGCATTCTAATGCGAGTGCGCGTAAATCATCAGTCGTCCCAGGGATCTTGATAGGCTCAGGTTTTGCAACAGCATCAGCGCCTGCGGTAGGAGGGGACGAAACCACTTCTTCGCCTTCTTGTCGGATAGTGTATTCTTCCCCGAGCTCTGCTGCTAGATGGCGAACGTACTCGTGTCCCCACGAGCCTGGCTCCGGTAACGCGGATGATGGTGGGAGGAGAGAGACCGAAAGCAACCGGTACCGGAGAGTCCCTCGTGGCTGGGTATCCGAGTATGTCATGGCAAGGACAGACATGATGTCCGCGAAGAGACTCTGCAAAATGATGAGACACTTAGCGTTAATCCTGCGACCCTACTCGCCTTGTCTTCTGACGGAGACCACGTGTCGAAAAGCTTTTGGAGCTCGGGGTAATGGGGGTGGAGGAACTTGAGAGGTTTAGGAACCGATGTCATAGAAGACGTGGACGTCCTTATGAGTACACGTAGAGTCTCGAGAGCAGGTCTATAGAGCTCCGTGTTGGGTTCCTGATCAAGACATATGTGCAAGTGAGAGACTACGGATGATGACGACGTACCTTCAACCTTTCAATCAACATCTCAAGCTCAGACTTGAGTTGAACATCCTCTTCTGACTACAGTACACATTATCAGCGTTTGAAACGTTAATCACGCTCCGCTGACGCACCAATTCTTCCTCCTCTGCTTTCTTGTCACCAGTGGCTTTAGACGTGCCGGCTTTCTTCTCTGCGGCCTTCTTCTCTTCTTCCTCCTCTTTCTTCTTTGGGTCTTGTGAAGGGACCTTTATCTCAGCAGTGGGGCGCTGCGCCATGGTGGTGGTGTACGGATGTCACGAAAGGTCTATCGGATGTCGATGAGGACGCGCGTCCCATATGTTGACCAAACCCTATCTGACCGGTAATTGCCGCAGTGACTTACTCTCCCTTCATGTCGTCCGACGCGTTGCGCGCTCAAATCTTCCAACGACTCCATCCGCACGCTTATCTCGAGCGGTTCCTTGCAGAGGGCGTCAGACCCGATGGACGCGAATCCCGGACATGGCGAGACGTGTCTGTCAACGTCGGTGTGTTTTTACCTTGTCGCGCCCCGAAATATTTACTCATCGTCGCAGGATCCATATCCACGGCCGACGGCTCGGCCCTCGTACGGATGGGAAAGACTATCGTTGTGTGTGGCGTCAAGGCTGAGATCGCAGAGCCAGAGTTGGACTCGCCTGATCTAGGGTTTATAGGTGGGTCTTTCGACGACACCGCCCTGTAAATCCAACCCTTCGATCACAACAGTTCCCAACATCGACCTCCCGGCGATGTGCTCGCCCAAGTTTAAGCCTGGTCCGCCATCAGAGGAGGCACAGGTCCTCTCCGAGAGACTCAACGACGCGCTCGTTAGGTTGGTCTCAACCTCGTCTGTCCAACGATGATCACATGCAACGAATCACGTCCAGATCCAATATATTACCTCTTGACACGCTCTGCATATCGTCCAGTCGAGCAGTGTGGTGTCTCTACATTGACGCCACATGCCTCAATTATGACGGTAACGCGTTTGATGCAGCACTCATAGCGATCATGGCAGCGTTAGGGAACAGTGCGTAGGCCAGCTCCTCGCAACTGCAACCGCACGTAGTTAATGCGACCCTGGCAACAACTATAGCAACACTACCCCAGGCGACATTCGACCCAGATACGTCCACTACTACATGCAGTCGTGACGTCCGCGTCCCTCTATCTTTGAATAAAATTCGCAGGGTAGTCGGACTCAGTTTTGGTTGCGTCGGTGGAAGGTCATTTGCTGTGCTTAACTCACAATGTTAACCACTGACACTGTCTCAGCACCCCCACACTCCTGGCGGACCCCACAGCCTTTGAAGAGCCATTGCTCACTTCTACAGTCAGCATTGTCGTCGACGTAGGGGGAGGTCTAGTCAGCGTTGAACGGGGTACGTTGGGAGAGAACGATGGTGGTCGGGGAGAGACATTTGCTTCCCAAGATATGGGACCGCTGGGAGGGTGCATACTTATGGCCAAGGAACGAGCGGTCGTCTTGCACAAGTTATTTGAATAAAATGATTGCACCCATTGGGCCCAAGAGGGATGTGCATGGGTGATTCTGGTTACAACCCTACCTGCTTTTTCAATCCAGCCCGTGACGCATTGGTTGTCAGAGGCGGCACTGTGAACAACCCCACAAACGAGACGCACGATATGATCTACCGCATTGCACCCAAAACAGTTCGTTCGGGATACCAGCTCCCCGAAGTTGGGGCTGGCCGTGACAACCAGGTTGCCAGGCACGGTTGATGAAGACGTCTTTGCTTGGTCAATGACTGTGTCACGGACCTCTGAACAAGACCAAGAATGTTGCTACAACATGTCACCGTTGAGATATTTCTGTACGGGGAGCCGAGAGGCATGGTCTACAGACGCGTTGGCGACAGAGGAGATGCCTTGGATGTGGATATTTCAGACGTTCGATCTTGCGCAAATTGGATAAGCGAGTGGTCATCTAGCATGCAGCGTTTGCAGTGATCCATGCGCGCTACAAAAACTCCAAGCCTATCCCTACTTGTGGTCCCCGCTTCAATATCTCCCCCTTGGCAGCAACGAGGGGCACGCCAAAGTTAACCTCGACGCGGATGGGGTCGAAACGGTATACGAGTCCTAGACCAACGCTTATAGAGGGTTGTGTGACGGCTGAGTGTACGGATCGAAAGAGGGGTGCTAGGTCGATGCGGTAATAACGTGTGAGCGTCTAGGCGTAAAAAGAGAAAAAGACGACCAACATCCGCCAATGCCTTGGAGTCTCCCCGCATTGATCCATGCATGAAATTTGGTGGGCCACTGGGGACGTCTGGGGATGTTTCCCAATATTGATAGTCCAAGAGAATAATAGAACTCTCCACCAACGGATGTCACTTGGAGCATATAGATTAACATCGTCGGCAATATAGCAATGCAAAACGACTTACATCCCTCATGACCACCCATGCCAGCGGGCCCAAACGCTCGTACGCTGAGAGGCCCACCAAGTTGAAACTTATCCGAGTAGTGTATGGTACTGGGGTCACCTGCCAGGAGTTGGAGAAGACCAGCTCGTCCTGTTAGGGAGAGGGTCTATTGTGCACCAATAAGTCATATGCAGCATGGTATGTTATAAAAGTAACTTGCCAGTCCCTGTGTTAATGACCATCCTGTCTTGGCGTGGGCTTCCGTCTTCCAAAATGCATTGTTTCCCTGACCGAGGAGGGTTTGACTTGCGCCGGAAGACGGTCGTGGAACGAATGAGTTAAGTTTACTGGCTAGGGAAAGTTCGTTGATGACACGAAGCAAGGAACCCGAAGTGGGCATGACGGCGTCGTCGAGGGTGTCACTGATGTACGTATGTAACAGAGAGGCCTTGGCGGTGGGCCCGGCAGACTGACGGATGCTGATGAGAGGTGAATATGGTGGGAGGAAGAAACGTGCGTCGGGGATACCTGATGCCAGCGTCGTCGCTGAGAGAGCCAATACACTTCCAGGCTAGCTCTGCAGCGATCTCGTTACCCGGGATGGGGGCACCGGGGGCGAAATTTCTGATGCCGGCCTTGAGGGCCATACGTTCCTCCCTGCTGCCACCACCCTGTGCGCCGAGCTCGCGCTCCGTCCCGACAAGGCTAAGAAAGGCGCGAGAGGACAGTGTAGGGGTGACGGGAAGGGAGAGGGACGCGTCAAACGCGCGTTTGGTCTTGGTACCAAGGGAGGCATTGAGGGAGAGGACGTCGGCGTGGCCAAAAAGGTTCACGAGACGGCCCTCGAGGGACTGGGAGGGCGTGAGTGCGCGAAGAGAGCGGGATGAGAATACTTGCCGCGGTGCCCTCGCCATCGCCGAGCTCTGTGGAGGACTTTATGAAGAATCTGCCGCGCTCACGGACATTGTAGACGACGTCGACGTGGGCGGCGTCGCCATCCTCGGCGGGTTGTATGCGCACGGATTGGTCGCGGAAGAGTCCGGACGCGGCAAGCGCACGTGAGATGGCGGCGGTTGTGTCGAGCACGTCGCGGAAGGTGGAGAGGTTGGGTGTGGCGAGGTGCGGGGCAATGAGCCAGCCGAGAAAAGCGCGCGAGGTTGCGTCGGCGCCGTGTACGCGGACGGCGGCGAGGCTCACTGGGGCATCGACGAGCTCGACCATAAGAAGAGAGGTAATGTAACTGTCACACTTGTCACACCGCGTCGAACATGTCTGTCATGTATGGCAAAGAAAAAGAGAAAGCGAGCGAGCAAGACATCGATCCAGGCTTTGTCGCCTTCTTCTCGCGTCTCCCAAAGAAGTCCCCAGCAGACGACGGCACAGTCCGGCTCTTTGACCGTACAGACTTTTATTCGGTACATGGACCAGACGCGCTCTACGTCGCGTCGCACGTCTTCCGCACAAACTCGGTCATCAAGTATCTCGGCGCGGGCGGAAAGACAGCTGGCCTCCCAAGTGTCACCCTCAGTCACACCCTCGGACACACGTTCCTGCGTGAGGCACTGACCGTCAAGCAGCTCAGAGTCGAGATTTGGGCACCACCACCCGGACAGGGGCGGAAGGCCTCAAAATTCGTGCTCCAGAAAGAGGCAAGCGACGTGTCACTCCCTCCGCGCGTGCTTACACGTCCAACAGGCCTCTCCAGGTAATCTGCAAGCAGTCGAGGACCTGCTCTTTGCAAACTCGGACGTCCTCTCTGCACCTATCGTGACCGCAATCAAAATTGCTTCCGCGACTAGCGGCGAGAAGGCAAAGACAAAGTCCGTCAGCATCGCCTACGCCGACACCAGCGTCCGCGAAATAGGCGCAGCCGAATTTGTTGACAATGATCTCTTTTCGAACACAGAAGTACGCCGCCCCTGTACTGTTGCGATTCGATCTGACGTGTTGCAGTCTCTCATCATCCAGCTTTCTGTCAAAGAGGCCATCATACCCACAGGCACTGCCTCTGGTGCCACCGACCGTGATTTGGACCTCAATAAGCTCAAAGCAGTCCTTGAGCGGTGCGGTGTCGTCATCACTCAGCGAAAGCCTAGTACGTACATGTCCCTCATGTTTCCCTCCTCTAATTCGCGCATTCACAGGCGAATTTACGACTAAAAATATACAGGACGACATCAAAAAGCTCATCGGAGATGAGGAGATGGAAGATGCTCCAAGCACTACCGGTGCGTCCATCTCATCGTTTCCTTCATCTATTAATGTTACTATTTGCAAATAGCTGTCCCCGCTCCAGGTGCTCTCGCCGCTCTCGTGATATATCTCTCCCTTCTTTCAGATCCTGCGAATCACGGCGCATACAAACTCAAAACTCACGATCTCGCTCAATATATGCGCCTGGATGCTAGTTCTGTAAGGGCACTCGCACTGGTGGACTTTGAAGGAGGGGTCGGTCCCAACAACCACTGCATCCTCTTGGTCTCACACTTCCACAGGGTAGCCTCAACAAGTCGTCCACGCTGTTGGGTCTTCTGAATAAATGCAAGACCGCACAGGGAACCAGACTGCTCGCAACTTGGCTGAAGCAGCCTCTTGTCAACTTGCACGAGATACGTGAGTCCGAGTTCATATTTGTGTATAGTTATGCTGTGCTGAATTTTCTCTACAGGGAAGCGACAGGACCTGGTGGAATCTTTTGTAGATGACCCTTCGACAAGGCGTGGTCTACAGGTGTGTGACGAACGGACCTCGATCCACGCACGTACTCTTACCACTTTGAACTGACGCCAGGATGACTACCTTAAATTGATGCCTGATCTTCACCGGCTCAGTAAGCGGTTCAAGAAGGGTGTTGCTTCCCTTGAGGATGTTGTTCGTGTATATCAGGTGGTATTGAAGGTGATACCGTGATAGTATGGCCATTTTCCCGAATAATGACCACAAACAGATGCCGGGTCTCATTGAAACCCTCGAAGGCATTCAATACGAACACGTGGCGCACGAAAGGCTTGTGGAAGAGGTATACCTGGGACCATTCAGGGTATGTCTCTTTGTGTCTTATCCCTATCGTAGTTGGATGCATAAACTCAATGTTAGCTTGATAGACCCTCTCCGACAGCCTCTCGAAATACTCTGACATGGTGGAGACCACTCTCGATCTTGCTTCTCTTGACACGCACACGTACACTATCAAACCAGAATACGACGAAGGCTTACAAAGGTTGGCAGCTAAACTCATGGAGGTGAGTTGTTTGGAGTTCGGTGCTCTTCCAGTTAATTTACTGGCTTCTCTGAAACATTCACTAGGCAAGAGACGGGCTGGATGCCGAACACCGTGCCGTTGGCGATGATCTAGGGTTCGACCTTAACAAGAAACTACACTTGGAAAACTCTGCAACATACGGATATTGCTTTAGACTGACCAAGAATGTACGTTTTCCAATGTTGTTCATTGATTACGCTGATGCCTGTTTGGCGGGCTAGGACGCAAAAGCCATTGTAAAGAACAAGAAGTACATCGAGCTTGGAACGATTAAATCTGGAGTATACTTTACGACCAAGACATTGAAGACTCTCGCGACTGATTATCGGGAGGCGAATGATGAATATCAACGTACTCAGTCGGGGCTTGTGAAGGAGGTTGTAAACATTGCCTGTGAGTATATACTCACAAACGAAGGTACATGTAGCCAACAAATTGTTTAGCGACATATACTCCACTCCTGGAGAAACTGGATCACGTCCTTGCTCATTTAGATGTTATTATTAGGTTCGTTCCTAGAACTTCCCTCGAATCTGACCTAACCGTTCTGCACTCATAGCTTTGCACATGTTTCGACAAATGCCCCAGAACCATATGTTAAGCCTAATGTTTCTGAGAAAGGTAAGCTGTGGATCGTTCCTTTGTTTAGTAGCTGACACAGAGAGCGACATCAAGGCCAGAGTAGTCTAGCGTTGAAAGACGCACGACATCCTTGCCTAGAGGTCCAGGATGAAATCAGCTTCATTCCTAATGACGTCGAAATGGTAAAAGGAGAGGGCGAATTCCAGATTATCAGTATGGCTCATATTTCTGTGTATGAGCACTGCTAACTATTGTAATTGCCGCTACAGCGGGACCTAACATGGGTGGAAAGAGCACGTACATCCGACAGGTGATGATAATGTTTGCGCAACCGAGTCCAGAACTTATGGTCCCTAGGTCGGTGTAATAGCGCTTATGGCGCAGACTGGTTGTTTTGTCCCGTGTTCTTCGGCTACTCTGCCCATATTCGATTCTATTCTGTGCCGCGTGGGCGCAGGTGACTCGCAGCTGAAAGGCGTGTCAACCTTCATGGCTGAGATGCTCGAAACTGCTTCGATTCTTAGGGTCAGTCGTTTTAGCCGCTCGCCTTTCGCCAAGGACTAACTTGTTACAGTCCGCGTCAAAGGACTCACTAATTATCATCGATGAACTCGGAAGAGGTGAAACCGTCGCGCGTTTAGCGGTGGTCGTGTATGCTGATAATGGAATCAAGGTACTTCGACGTATGATGGCTTTGGGCTCGCCTGGGCGATCTCAGAGTGCGTTTCTTCCATCTCAACTCGTGAGATGCTGATCCTTATTTGTTGATAGACACATTGCTTCAAACATTCGTGCATTCTGTCTCTTCGCTACGCACTTTCATGAGCTCACAGCACTCGACCAAGAGATCCCCCACGTAAAGAATTTGCATGTTGTCGCGCATGTCGGACAAGAGCAAGGTTCACAAGAACGGGATATTACGCTCTTATACAAGGTCCAGCCTGGTGCGCAATCATCCTACATGTTGTCATCCCTGCATACATGCTAACTCGGGATATTAGGCGTTTCGGACCAGAGTTTCGGTATCCACGTCGCCCAGCTTGCCAACTTCCCCGAGAATGTCGTCAAGGTGGGTTTTTGCATGGAATCCTGGAACGTCTCGTCACATGCGTGTTGCAGCTGGCGAAGCGCAAGGCGGACGAATTGGAGGACTTTGCCGTGGGCCAACATCCCGAGCCCCAGCACTCGGACGAGGTCATGGAAGAGGGCATTCAAATAGTCGAGAAGCTCCTCCGAACGTGGGCAGAGTCGGCCCAAGACACGGATGGTGAGGACGTCGTCATGGAGGACGACCTTGCAGAAACACAATTAGATGAGCTGCGTCGATGTGTCGAGGCGTTCCGACCACGCATAGAGGGCAACGCCTGGGTGCAGTCGATAATATATTCATTGTGAACATTTCTCGCTCCATCACATTTGGCATGCTGCTTTCGTTTTCTGGACCTCTTACTGCATATACATAGTCGCTGTCTTGTAGGTACATATACATCCGTCCGCTATTGTTCTTACACCTCTATATCCGTGTCGTCATTTTCGTCCTTCTCCACCTCGTCTTCGCGTTCAGAACCCGGCCCGACTACATTGTGTTGAGTAACCGCAGACGTGCCTGCCAGCAATTTCTTATTGCTAGCCTCGCGAGCAGCGATCGTCACATCCTCCTCAAAGAGACGTAGACTGAGCGCACTAAAATGCCAGCCGGGTGAACAATGCGCGGTGTGCAGACGGACCAGTCCTGGGGGCAACAAAACACGCACCTCTTCACCTTCTTGTCAATCATGAGGGTGACGGAGACGTTGGATTTCCAGAGTGGTAAGACGAGATCGCGCAAGAACCTAGTGTGTGCGTGAGCTCGCCACCAGAAAGGATCGATGACTGCACTTACGTCGTATCCGCAGACTGCGAGGGTAGAAAGCGTACGACATGACTTCCCGAACCTAGCGAGAAAGGCTCAGCACCGCCGCCGGGGGGACACAGAAAGAAAGAGAGCGCAATCTCCAATACTACACACCTCTTGCCTCAATCGCCGACCGAAACGGCTCCTGAAAGGATACACACAACGGATAATACGTCTGCAACAACACCTTCAGCACCTTCAAATCTGCCATCATGATCGTCGCGGGGTCGATATACGGTAACACGACGGGCAGTCCCTCGCCGAGGATACGAAAGTGGGCGCTCATTCCCCGACCAGCTTCTTGCTTGGTGATGACCTTGGTGCCGGCCGTCATGAGGCGCATGCGGGTATAGTCGTTGTGAATGAGAACAGATTTGACAAAGTCGTTCACGAGGTACAACGAACGGACGGCGTCCCCCTCGGGATTACGGACGAGCACGTTGGAAGTGGGGAAGTCGGAGTTGAGGTGGAGCTGTTGCCTGTCACGCAGTCTCGTTAGCATGCCTTCGTTCATGACAAGAGGAGACAGGTTTTACATGCACGTCACGAGTGCAGGGTCATCGGGCGATACAAGGGTGTAGGGCATCTCTTTGAAAGAAGGGTCGGCGACCCTTGGTTTGCTGGTCTGAGCGGTTGCCGCGGTGTGTGACCGCTCGGCGGCTGGTTCGTCCTCAATGACGGTGGTGGCATTATCGATGGCGTTGATGAACTCGGCGGACGAGGTGCTCGCACTCGGCGCGTCCCCAGGCTCGTTTGGAGAGACGTTAGTCTCCAGCTTGAGTTTTTTGCTCTTTGGAATGGTCACGTCTAATTCTTCAGCCGCGCGTTTCCTTGTAAAACGTAAGTCCACGCTAGAAGGTCAGAACGGCAAAATCCTTACCCTTCTTGTTTCCTCCCCGACAGTTGATAGCTTTCCTTGCGCTCCAAAACGGCGACAAAGAAACCACCTGTGTCTTGGAGATGTGGGTAGATGCGTATACTGGGTCAACGGTCAATTTACAGAGATCTGTGGATTGCCATCTACGCACCAACGCTCTAGGTTCAGTGTGTCGACATTACTTGGCGGCCAGTGGGTCTCGAACATTTTTGACTCAGCGCGATTGTCTTCGGGGACGGTTTCTATATAGGCCGCCCAGGATGGATGCGACGTGTCGATCGAACGACCGACTGTCGGCGACCAGTTCGTGATCCCGGGACGACGAATCAACTCGGGCAATTGAGATGATACATCCACCAGGTCAAATTCTGCAAACAAGAAGAAAGAGTCACAGAAAAAGTTCACAAACATCCTATCGTCCTCACCTGGATGAGAATTCAGAGCGGCGGCGATGACAGCTTCGTTCTCGATGGGGTTCAAGGAGCAAGTCGAGTAGACGATTCGACCATTTGGCTCGAGCATACGCATGGCGCGTTGAATGATACGAACTTGGAGGCTTGGAGAACATCATCAGATGTGGGGTGTATTCAGACGGGATGTCTTTGGCGGAACGAACCTATGCAACCCGTTTCCATCCAAAGGTTGCCAGCGTTTCCAGATGCCAACGTTCTTTCGCAGCGTTCCATCTCCGCTGCACGGCACGTCGCAGAGGATACGGTCGAACAAGAGTTGACTTGGGGTATTTTTGACTGAGCGACATTTTTCAGGTGTCATCGATCGAAGGATTGGATAAATCGACGCGTCCAGATTGGTGACCATGAAAGAGGGACTTGGGAGGCGGGCAGATTGGTGAATGAGAAGATGGGCACGCCTGGAATCGCTATCGTTGGCGATGAGGAGCCCAGGGGGTGTTGATGTTGCGGTGGCAGTATCATTTGCGTGCAAGGCCTCCAGTAGCTGAGCCGTCTTGTATCGAGATTGAGTATGCAAACTGATTGGGTAACTGATCGTTTACCTTGGATCCCGGTGCTGCGCACATATCCATGACCTATGCGCGACGAACAGCTGTGGAAGGTCTGTATCGTGATTCGAGCACGCACTGACCTTGTGATGAGGCTGGACGTCAAGCAAGAGCGGTGGCAACATGCTCACGGCTTCTTGCCGGGAGATATTTCCCTTCACGATGTATCAGTCACTGTCCAATCCGATCGATAACGAAACTGACCACTTCAGTTTCGTGCACTAAAAAAGAACGGAACTTCTTGAACTCGGGGGATGTCCTCAAAACTTGTTTGGATACATTGAATTGCCATGCAAGACCATCAGGGTACCTGTATGTCCTATACATGTAAGCTCTAAGCATACACGCTCGAAGCTCACCATGGGATTTGAGAGGGAGGGGGGATCACCTCGCCTTCGAAGGTCACGTTGTGCAATAAGGGGATGTAGGTGTCCTTGATCGTATTTCCAAGGGTTTGGGCTATTCTTGTATAAGGATCAGCACAGGACGATCCTCCGTGAACGATACACCGTACTGCCTACTGCCGGCAATCCGAAACGTTGTTGGAAGCGGCCGGCGCAATGAGTCCATGAAGGTGTCCCATTCATCCTCCGATATTATGTTCTGCGCCTTGTAGTATGCCGTGAATCGTTCGTTGTGCATGTCTGCTCGTTCGAGCATATATCGCTCTTGATATTCGGCCTTCCGGGCAGCCCTGCGTTCAGCACTTCTTTTGCCATGTCTGGTTTTTCTCTGCAGAGAACCTTAGTGAAGTGGTGTGCACGATAATGCAAAGTAAACATACACCCATCTTGCAAGTTTGTTGGAATCGAAAGGATTTTGACTCGGCGGTTGCATCACAAAAAACGCGCTGCCGAGACATGCCCATATATGGAGGTATCTCCATCCCGGAGCGGAGCATATGAAGTGTTTGATTGCAATATGTATACTCTAGTAGATTACATAGATTGAAGGGTACTAGTATTGTCAGTCTTCTGAATTCTCGCTTCGGCGCCTTCGCTCGAATTCTGTACGTACATGCCCGAAATTCTGCTAGGTACATACCACATTCGCAATTGCGGCTCTGACAGCGCCAGTAACTGTGCCAGCGATGGTGACTATGGTGCTGCAAGTGCACAACGCGCATGCGATAGAGGGTCGTCAGCATGACATAGAGAGCTTGTCTGCATGATTTCAACAGTCCATGCAAATCTGGATTACGTCGTGGTTCAGAGATGATGTACACTAGTACATGAAGTCTAGGGATGTGGAAGCGGTTGTCGCGTTGTCGCTGTCGTCGTGGCCCGGAGCAGCCATTGCATTGTCGTCGTCTTGCCTTTGTTGTTGTCACCGGCTGCCGTGTCCTCCGTGAAGTGCATGCGGTTGAGCACGCTGTCCGCCACTGGGGTCACCCGCAACCGAGAGGTACTGTCCACCCCCCGCAGACCCGATGTTATACGTCTGGTTGCCCGCGTCTTGAAAGGTCCACTGTGTTTCACATGAGTGATACGGCGACGAGGACGAGGGCGAGGACACGAATCCGAGTCAATGGGACGGCGGCAGACACGACGCACCGTTTGGTTGGCTCCTTGATGGTACCCATAGTCGATGACTGTCAAACGTTAATGTGCTCTGTGAGATGCGGCACGAGCGAACGAACGAAGCGAATGGACGTACTGGAGACGTTGTCCCTCCATACAAGTGCCTCCCTTGGCGTTGGTGAGATAGAAAGAAAGGTCGGATGTCGGACTGGAAGGTGGCGGTGAAACAGATCATAACACGTCTTCTTGTAATATTATTATCACGCGCACATGTCGACCAGTAGGTCCATCCCCCACAGATCGCGCGTCGACGAGGAAGACGACCTCGACGACCTCGACGGTCAGTCTCGTCTGATCCTTCGCGTTCGCCGACGACACTCATCTCATTGTTAGATGTCCTCGATCAGTTCTCGCCACCGGCTCAACCGACCTCAACCTCCAAGCCCACGTCTGCGAGCACGTCCAAGTCGCCACAGCCAGTATCAGCGGATGTACCCGAGGGGATGGATTCCGATTTTACGCGCCAGCTTGCCGAGGGGATGGCATCGCTGTTCCAGGAACTCGGGATCGAATCGGGTGCTGGGTCGGAAGGTACGGATGGAGTCTCGGAGAAGGAGCGACAACTTGCGGCTGCTTGGGAGGCCATGCTCGTCGAGGGTATGAACAGCGCGTCGGGTCCCTCCGCGTCGCACGCACGCACCCCTGGGAATGCTTCGTCGTCGGGGCCGCCAGAGGCAGATTTCCAGTCCAGCATCCGCTCGACGCTGGATAGACTCCGGGAGAAGGAGTCGAAACTCCAACCGGCCGATTCGTCTGCGGGTGGGGATGGTGAGACCCTGCAATCGTTGCTGTCCCAGTTGCAAGGCTTGAATGGCCTTTCTGGAGATGATGTGGAAAGTGAAGAACAGCTTCAGGGAGTGTTGGAGGAGATGATGGGCCAGCTCATGAGCAAGCAGGTGTTGTATGACCCCTTGAAAGAGCTGTACGAAAAGGTGAGGATGTACTTTTGTCTTACTGATGCACTCGATTCACATGATACAGTTCCCCGGGTATCTCACTGAGCACGCCAGCACAATATCACCCGAAGACAAGATTCGCTACGAGGCACAGATATCGTGCATCAAACGGTTGATCGACGAGTTCAAGGCAGACACGTATAGCGACGAAGACGCAAAGTCGCGCGGAAAGATCGTCGAGCTCATGAGCGAGGTATGCGCTCTGTGTCTGGCACTGATGATGTCTTGTTCACGTCCATGTACACAGCTGCAAACGCACGGACAGCCGCCAGAAGAGATCATGGGTCCGCTTCCACCAGGCTTTAACATGGGCGCAGATGGCCTTCCTGAGATGCCTGATGGTTGCAACATGAATTGAAGTCGTACTTGTATTCTAATAGAAACCGAGTCACGTGAGATGAACATGAGGTTGAGGTTTGCATTGTCTCCTTTGATATGAACGGCATGCCTCGACGATCTACCGCTGCTGGCGACGGCGACGACAACAATAACAATGCTCGACGTCGCCAGCCGTTTCGCCCTCTCCAAACCGTCGGATCGTCCTCTTCACCCTCCCAGCCCACCTTGAAGTCCACCCCGCCCCGCGAGGTCATCCTGACGCCCCGCGCGACGCCCAAACCCCTCAAGCGCAAGGCCTCGTCACGCCTAAAGCGTCTAGCGACCAAGGCCAAGAAGGAGCCACCAGAAATCGACTCCTCCAAGGTGCGCCCATCCTCGCCCTCCGACGACCCATTACTCCTCTCGGGTACCCCACCATTGCGTGCACGCTTCACCCCCGTATTTTCCTCCTCCCCGCCAAACTCTAGTCCTCCCTTATCATTTGCAGCGCGTCTCTCTGGGACTCGGATCAGTTCCTCGGCCATCACCAGTTCGCCGGACACGCTTCATGCTCTCCCCATGTTTAACGTGCCACGCACCTTTGAGGAGACGAGCAGTGCGTGGAGCGATTCGGATGACGACGGGTTCAACCTCACGGGCGAGTACACGGGTAAATTCAAGGTTCTCAGAGTCCCCACCAAGGCGGACTCGCCGACGAACGAACACACGGAGTCGTGGGGACGCCCTGTCAGTCCATTTCCGTTCAGCGCAATCATGGAACGCTCGTTGCCGTTGTCGGAGGTCGCAGAGGATGACGGTGGGCGAGAGGATGACTTTGACTCAATGGTGCCCTGTGAAGACTTAGGAGTAGATGCGTGGGAGGCTGCGACAGAGCCCCCTACCTCCGATGTAGAACCTTCTCCCCCACCGTCGCCTTCGGAGGACGAGTTTGCGGATTTGGACAAGGATTTTCCTGTGTTTGATGTGGACACGGAGTTTGCTCAGGTTCGCCCGCTTGTTGAGCCTCAAAAAGGCGGTGCGGATTTGGATCAAACAATCTTGGAGGAGCACGAGGAAGAGGCACAGATCGATCGTGAACTCTCGGTTGCCATTGATGACGGTCCGGACACTCTTCCCAAGACCATCGAGCCTACGGAGGATGATTCTTCAGGGGAAGAAGAAGATGTCGTAGAGGGAGAAGGCATTATCAAGATCACCAGCGGGGACCCTAAATCCGCTGCTCGTGCTGCCGCCATTCTGAGAATGGTAGACGTATACAGTCACACGCGCAGGACTATGCTGATCAATCCTCTCTAGCACGACTATGACTGTATTCTTGCTGCTGAAAGGAAGAAGCGGGCTAGTCGATCCGCCAAGTCGACACGAAAGCGTCGCAAGACTATTGAAAATGCTGGGATATCCAAATCTTATACGGACTGGAGGAACCAACGATGTGAAACGTCGCCAGGATCTCGCAGTCTTCCACTCCTCGAGCTTTGGCGGGATGCGGAAGATACCGTTTTCTTTGAACATCATTCGACGAGTTACTGTGATGCCTCGTTTACATTATCTCCTTTGAAGGCATTGACAACTCGCCCTCACCCCCAACCTCTCCTCCCTCTTCCGGGAGGGGGGTGGAATCGTGACTGCTGGAAGCGTTTGGATAAATGTCTCGTCGCTGAGCAACTTGCCGCTGCGGCAGCGTGCAGTCTCGGCACAGATCTACTCGCGGACATGGGGGACATATCTAAAGACGCAGTATTGGATCGTTTCATGATTCAATTCGGTGGTGAATCCGTTCTGGCTGGTCTTGGACCTGAATGGTCCAGGTGAGTTTGTGTGACACAGGGTTTCGACACATGAACTCACATCTTACCCCAGGGACAACCTGATCATGAGATTAGATGTTCTTATCAAGAAACGGTCGCGACACGCGACGCGTGCACCGCGTCAAGACGTGCTTGGCGCGAACGAACCGCGTTATCGTGGACTTTTGCAAGAAGCCATGGCGCTCTCGGGGACAACGCAACGACACCCGACCTCTGCGTCGATTGCATCGGATAATACTACTGTCGTGTCAGAGCGAGACGCTACACACAAGATTTTACCCGACTCGTTGTCGTATGCAGAGACCGGCTGGCAGACGAGCCGTTGGCGTGATCTGATTCGGACACCCTCCCGAACGCCCGAGCCTAGGCCACCGCACCCCAAGGATCAAGTCCATCTTCGACATGCGTCGATGTCACCAAAGTCGATGATCCCCGTTCCTATTCGGCCGAAGCGATTGGTCGATCTTCGGCACCTCTCACCGATCAAAGCCGATGGAGGATGGGGGTCGACGGCTAGACGAAGTAGCGGATGTAGCGTCAAAGAGTTGGTACAGCAGTTTGAGGACTTGGATAAGTGATTTCACTCTTCTGAAGGATGGTTCCACCAAGTATGTTTATGTGTCGTATATATGTTGTTTTTTGTATGGTTTCGGAATCGTGCTGGGCACGAGGGGTAGTAACCTATGATACTGATTTACTTATGTATCAGAGAGTTGCATGCGCATGCAAGAAATCGTAATGAGATTGTCATCTTGGTTCATATGAATTTGTTACTTTTGTTACTTGTATAAACATGGTGGCCAGTAGTTCGAGAAACGATAATGTAACTTGACTCCAATACATAAGATAACTGAGAAAAATTTATTGAATTAGAACGCTCGAGAAGCCTCTACAACTTGAGGTTGTCGACGTCAGTAGAGGAAGCGGCGGCCTGATTGTGCTGGTGGGGATGCGCAAACTTGTCGAAAATTGCGGCGATGCCATGCTTCTCCTTGGAAGTGGCCCTGCCACTTGGGTCACGCGATGCGGAACGGGAGCGAATGTTGCCCGCGCCTCCACGCCCAGTCGACTCGACTTCGCCCAGATGGTGCCTGACGCGCTCAATGTCTGGCTCGTGGGCAGCGGTGATGTTTGCAACCCCACCCCTGCCTGTCGAGTGACTGTCCACGTGGACGTGTCAGTCGGTGGGAACGATAGCACGGAGAATAGAGAAAGGGGTACAGACATTGTTTCATGATGCACATGCTGCATTCGTTCCTCGTCGTCAAGGGCCTCCGGCTTGAGGGTGCTTCCGGCATGGATATTTCCAACGCCGCCTCGTCCGCTGGAGTGCATGACAGCCGGACCACGGGAGCGGGAACGAGATCCGGATATGTTACCGGTACCGCCACGGCCCGAGGAATGCTACCGGATGGAACTCGGATTGAGGGAGGTTGGTCGAGGAGAGTGGAAGGACGTGCTTACGATGGTCGTCGCCTCTGCGTGTTCTCGGACGAGCTTGGCCTGGTACTCGGTCTCTGAGGCGTCTTCGGGGATGGAGCGGGGGCCCCTGGAGGCGTCGCGGGATGGGGAGCGTATGTTTCCGGCACCACCACGCCCGACAGAATAGATCTGATGGTTGTGTGTCAGTGGATTGGCGAGGGATACGCATGGAGACACTGACTCTGTCGGGGTGGGCTGCGGGTTCGCGGCCACGGGTGTGCGAAAAGTCATCTGGGCCGTCCGTGGGACGGGCATCACGAGATAGAGATGTTTGTCTGATATTACCTGCCCCACCTCTCCCAGAGGATTTCTGGCAAAGCGAGGCTGAGAACGGGACAAAGGACGGGGCTGAAGAGACTCACAAAGGTGTCGCGTCCCCTCGACAGGGAGCGACTCTCCGAGTCTGTTGGAGTGTCTGTCATGAGAAGAGGGAGGTCAGCAAGGCACTCTCAAGTGTCAAGAGAGTTAAATATCGGGCTAGTAGAATAGACGCTGGCAGCTGCGTCTTATCTTGTGTGTTATCAGCGCCAGGGGCATATCTTATCTCCCCTCCCGACGGCTTAAATATCCAAGGAACAAACACTTACCTGGCTTGTTTATCAACGTCTCCGTCCCCTCACGTCCGTCCTTTGATAACGCTAGTGTCAACCGCGCCCCAATCACAGACATCTGCTGCGAAAAGGATATGCGTGGTACTCTTGCCTGAGTTGCCTCTGATGAAGTGGTCATCGCTGCCTTGTCTTCTCCGTTCATTTTGGTGGGTTAAATAGCGAGCAGCTCGTCCAGTACGTATAAATGCGGCAAACGTGCGCCATCGTGCGTAATCTGTCGTTACCGTCTTATGGTCACTCCTCTCCTCTCCGCCAGTCGTGCCTGAGCCGGATCTACAAACCACCGGCCAGACGGTTCATTCATCCTGCCACCGGCCATCCTGTGCGTTGCCGTCTCATCCACAGACGTAGCCACCGCGGGCCACCTTGTTCGAAATATCTCGCACCTCTCTCAGAGCCCATGGAATGACATCGGCGTTCGTCGGGCCATCGGACCTCCTGACCTTTGACATCTACATGTAACATCCACGTATAATGGCTCCATCTCGTGGTCAATCGCGTCAGAAACATGACAAAAGAGTACCTCATTAACCCCGGGAGGGTTTGAACGTGCGTTTGAATTTCTCTGATGAAGACCATTCAACGTACATATTTCCAATGCGGCAAGGCGTTGACGTCTATCGTTTTGCCGTCCTTGGTTCTGTCGGTTGCAGTACGTCCATACTAAAAGGCTTAATCTGATGTGACAATTGCGTCAGGGACCAATCTGATTTCAGGGTGCTTGTTACTCAAACAATGGATAATCATGCATCGTTTCAGTTTCATATCCCGCACCTCGACGAACTGTAAAATGTCGAAGCACGTTGACCGGCCGCACATTTGATTCCTAGGACCTTCATGAAACCCGGTGGGAGCGTTCGTGATTTGTCTTTCAAGCTTAGAAGAGGTAGTGGTCCAATATCTCGATCTCCTTGGATCCCACTGTCTCAGATCACTAGGTACTTAGTCACATCGCATGTGATGTGGTAAATTGCCACAGTGCAGTGGGGGGATACATGACAAAGAGATAAGTAGGAAACAGGAATGACATACAGTTCACTTGTGACCATGGTGTCAGACACACATATAATCCGACAAATTACACGCACGAATTGGAGGGCGGCACCCTTGGTCTTCTTCTCACCACCCAGTTCGAAGCTAGAATGGCAAGATTACATTGACAGGACAGACGACAAAAGGGAGTATGACGCACTGCTTGCAACGCTTCAGCGCCAGTTGCATCTTGTACTTGCATACTGTGCATTCCAGTCTCAGCACGACCTTTTTCGTAGTCTTGGCCTAGAAACGACGCGCTGCATCAGTAACAGCAGCGACAATTGAACTGTAATCGTTATACCTTCTTGTGGAAGACAGGTTTCGTTTGACCACCATAACCTGATTGTTTACGATCGTAACGACGCTTTCCTTGGGCGAACAGCGAATCTTTGCCCTTTTTGTATTGCGTCACCTTGTGGGGCCTGAATGAAGCGATAAATATTTTGAAAGTATCATAATGGGGACACACGTACGTGTGCTTCTTGCACGCCTTGCCCTTGCAGTCTTGGAAACTGTGAGCTATCGGTGTAACAAGCACGATGCTGTACGACTTACATGTCCGTCGGGTCCTACATTTGGTACAGGTGAGAAGAGGCGACGTGCGGATACGGGCGGACACTCACTTGGGGATGTTGACCATCGTTGTCGGCGTTGGCGTTGTTGACGGGGTCTTGATGATTTCCTTGAGCCCGGCAATCGCCGATGTTGTACTGTATAGTTTATGAGCAACGTTCGATCTCCGACCGGAACTGTGACTATCATGTCTATCCAAGTCATAATGCGTCTATACATTTCCGAAGCTCAGCTGCCTTTGCCTTAAATAACTCTATCTGTCTTTGCCCATCAGTTAAAAGTCTTTCGTGACCAAGATTGATCTCTTGTCGTATCCATTGTTCCAATGACATTAACCTTTCACGATCTGTCAGAGGCTGGGGGGTCGCAATTGTGGGCTGCTCTGCGGGTGATAATGACACAACCAAATCTGGATGATTCAGCGCAGTGTCAGGTAAAGTACTGGGCTCGCTCAGCACACTGGGGCCAGACGTAGAAACAGGTCCGTCGGGTACTGAACCTATTGAACCACTCTTGTATACGGCAGTGTCTTGATGCGATTCATTACTGAGTGGCGGTGGTCTAGTATTGGCGTGAGCCGCAAGATCACAAGCAGGCGAAATGTCGCCATCTGTCGGATCCTGTTCGCGAGAAACTGTTTGACTCGGAGACGGAGAGCGCTGTGGCACCGGGGCGGATGCCTTGACTGATTTACCGCGGGTCGTTTTAGTCTTGCGCCGGGGCTTGGACGATGCAGTCGAGGTTGTGGCACGAGCCTTTCCACGCTTGGCGCGCGGAGGCGGCGGGTCTGCGACGTGAACAGCTGTTGACACATCTTCAGACTGCTGTTCTGAGAATGCCAGGAAAGGACAAGTGGTTCTAGGTTTACTGCCCCGCCTGCGGTGTTCCTCGCTGTAATGGACTCAGAAAAGTTGTGGCATTAAAAGGTAAGAACCATACACCGGGTCGTCCTCTGTCTCCCAGCCACCTAGCGAAAGATTACAATACAGACACGTCACAGTGTCATCTCCGGCAGCCTGTGGCGTGTACACGAAGCCTGCTCGTGCCATCTGGACAACCGTTCAGTCCGAGCACAGTGAAACACCATTTATGAACTACCTTGATGGACGTCGTTGCACCGTGATCTGGCTCCCCGTCGTGGGGCCACCAATTTTCACCAAAGGTTTCCAATCGAGCCTTCTCCATCGCTTGACTGGAAGGTAAACGCTTCTTGTTCTCGAATACGAAACTGCGGCATGACGTGAGCGATGAGACGCAGACAATAAATCGCCATACCGCCCCTTGCTATCAAGGTCCTCAATCAAGCCACACCGAACCATAGCCCAGGCGCACGAGTTCTGACACTTGGTGTAATGGATCTCGAATGGGTCGTCATTCGAGTCCCAGTCGCTAAGTTCCTTTCCGCACAGAAAGCATGCGACGCTGTCTCTGTCATCCCAGCTAGGACTGAAGTAGAAACCAGCTTCGGCGAGGGTCGTCGCGTTTGCCTTGAAGTCCGGGGGATGAGGCCACTTGACGGAGACTGTTGACGAAGACGACTTGCTTGGATAACGTTTGACCCGCTTTGTCTTCTGGAAAGAGTCTATTCGCGTCTGCAAGGATTGCATCGCTCGAGCGGTATGGGGCTGACGCGGACGGCTGGGTACACAGTTGGAGACGTTTGTAACTTTGTTCAATCAACTTGCTTGTTGTCTAGTGTTTTGATTTGATTATATACATGTCCTTGTTATCGACGACGACGATGTCTGCTCCCAAAACCTCATGGGCGGACGACGTAGACGAGCTCGCTGCAGAGCCCGTCAGCGACTACATCGACGAGAATGGGATACGCGTAACGATTGAGTACGCTATGAACGACGAAGGTAAGAAAGTCAAAGTGAGTACCACCTCATCCATGTTATTCGAGTTACAGATCGTCTACCTACAGATCACGCGTAAAATCAAGCGGACGCTCCAGAAATCGATTGTGGAACGTACTGTAGCCGAGCGCAAAAAATGGGCGAAATTTGGCAAGGAGAGGGGGAACAAGGAAGGTCCCGATCGTGCTACTACCACTGTCGGCGAGAATGTCGTACTCAAGTTGTCTGCTGGGAACAAGGTTTGCCCTTGATCTCTTTCGCTCATCTTCCCTAATACCTCTTCAGTCACCAGAAACCGAACCGTCCGCTGAACAAAATATCAAGACCGAGCTCGCGAAGGCGGGTGCTGGCAAGGTTGTCTGTCGCCTGTGCAAAGGAGACCACTTTACGGCCAAGTGTCCTTACAAGGACTCCCTTGCGGGCCTCGAGACGGCGGAAATCCCCACGGCAGATGACTTCGTTCCCGCTGCCGATGTACCTGCTGCTGCTTCGTCTGGGGGAAAGTATGTGCCGCCATCGATGCGTGCAGGCGCCCGCGGTCCTGGAGAATCTATGAATCGCGTCGGTGGACCTGGCTCACGGGAAGATCTCCCCACGCTCCGCGTTACGAATATTTCAGAAGAAACGCAAGAAAACGATCTACGCGAACTGTTCGGTGCGTTTGGCCGCGTGGCAAGAGTCTATGTAGGTCGGGACAGGGAGACCGGTATCGGAAAAGGGTTTGCGTTTGTCAGTTTCGAGGATAGGGCAATCGCACAGCGTGCAATGGAAAAACTGAACGGAAAGGGTTACGATAATTTGATCCTGAGCGTCCAATGGTCCCGTAAGTGATTGGTATATATTTCTCTCTGTTCTAAAACTGATGAGCATTTTGTAGAGCCAAGACCAGAAGGTCGATGACCATCATTACCAGACCTGTACCTTTCTCTACCTACTCTACTCAATAGGACGAATCAATAGTACTACGAACGAGCAACATGCCCCGTGAGCATGAATAGGTATTATTGACGAGATAGTGCGTTCACAACATCCCGTATGTACGTATGTACATAGTCTGATTACCAGACTGGAATTAGCATGTATGCGCGCCTCTCAGGAAGCTGCCAAACGATAACCGTCACTGCGATTCACCACGCCGTCCACAGACATCTCAACGACCCTACCAATATATAGATGCAACCAGTAGCATACATCGTGTCCGAGGAACTAGTCAAGGTAAGGGGAGCCAGCCGAGCCATTCCAGTAACTATCGCACACCACTGACTGACTAGTACTACTGGTTATTTCGTCCAGGTGTCATCTCTGCTACCTTCGAATAGAAACCGTTCCTTACTGGTACACTCGTTGGTCAGCGCATTCGACATACAGTCGTTGGCTCTTCCCGATGGCCAGAAGTGCATCCAATTCCTTCGTCCCCGCAAAGCGACCAGCAAGGACCTTTTGGCTTACCATACTCGCGACTATCTTGATTTTGCCTTGAACCCTTCTAACGACTATGAAGACTCATCTCAGGTTGCCGAGTTCGGCCTCCAGGATGTGCGTCCTCTTTTATGCTGCTGTGGTCGTGTCATATACGCAGAGTAGGACTGCCCACCGTTCAAGGGCATGCATGAGTATATACCGCTGGTCGCAGGAGCGACCTTGACAGCTGTCGATGCAATCAAGGAGAACATCTGCGAGGTTGCTGTTTGTTGGGATGGAGGCAGGTCAACTACGTTTCACTGATTTCCCTGCAGCAGTAGTTTTCACACCTGGTCAAACAATTCTAGACACCATGCACAAAAGTCCCATGCTTCTGGGTTTTGCTACGTGGCCGATTGCATCCTTGCCATCCTTGCTCTGAAACGTTTACCTCCTCCATCTTCAAGGCCCCCACGGAGGTCCCGTGTAATGTACCTCGACCTGGATCTGCATTTTTCGGATGCAGTCTCACATGCTTTTCATAATCCCAATGTGGCTGCGATGTCTCAGGTTCTGGTAAGGGAATGCAAAGTTCACCTGGCTAGTTTGACACGGATACGTGCTGCACTTTAGACGCTCTCCATTCATCACGCTGCTCCTGGTTTCTTTCCTGTTTCTCCTCTTTCTTCGCTGCCGAATCCAGAAGATGCCCTCTTTGATCCCTTTACGTTGTCTCTCCCACTTCAAAGGGGAGCATCCTGCCGGACATTTGCGCGTGTATGGCCAGTCATCGAGAGGATCAAGGATACGTTCCAGCCAGACTTCATCGTAGTCCAATGTGGCGTAGACGGACTTGCAGGTGACCCTACGGCGACTTGGAATTGGTCAATCGGTGGCCTGGGGTCACTCGGTTGGTGCATTGATAGAGTGGTGCATAGCTGGTCGGGAAAGAAGTTGCTTCTCGGAGGCGGTATGTTGCCCTTGTTCATCATGACATTGTTACCAAATGTTCGTTAAGGAGGATACAATTCCCCGAATGCCGCGCGTGCTTGGGCTTTTCTGACGTCGGTTGCAGTAGGTGATTTAGCTCTCGCAACCTCCATCTCGTGACTCTGGTTTGAGGCCGGCAGGCCTCTTTCTCTGGATGCAGAGATTCCAGACCATCGCGTATTCCCCTTGTATCAACCATCGTTCACGTTGGATGTCCCCGCAGGCAACATGCAAGACCAAAATTCAAACGAATATTTGCAACACATCGAGGATGTCTTTGGCAGAGTTCAAGCTACACTACAACGACTATCCAGAGAAAGTTCATGACGGTGCCCTATCAATACTCCCCATCAGCGGAGATTCTGTCAGGCTCGTCTAGCTCTTTACACAAGGTAGGCTGTCAACGCGCTGACACTGTAGGCAGGGGCGGTGTAGTCAAAAGTTTGAGTAAAAGTCATCTCGAATGTTGTAGGAAGGACAGCGTCTGGTGTCGTAGGGCTGTTGCTCGCGTCTGCAGATCCAGTTATCACAGTGACAAACCCGACACTGGCAACTTCGAAAGGCAACGTAAAGGTCATCGAGGCAGGCCCGGCGTCGTAGTTAACGACCTAGACAAATGGTCTTAGGATGATCATGCCATCACTGTTGCGATACATGCCTTGATGTAGACAGTTTGAAGGGTAGTGTCGCGGGTGACACCCCAATACAGAGTTCCATTGTATGTGGGGAGCGTACTAGGCAAATATTCAGTCCCTCGGTGGGTGCTGAAAAGCTGTGCTTGATATGTCAACGCGACCACAACAAAGGATCTGCACAATTATACCTGCTGGACATAGTAGCTAGTCGAAGGGTAAACTGTTGAAGCACTGCTCGTTGAAAACAGATCATTGATGGGTGTTGTCAGAATACATCTTGAGACTTACTCGAAAGCGACAAGGTTGGGGGACTAAAGTTGATGTTAATGATGTCCCAAATAAAGATGTGGTCGTCAAACCTACCCATTGGTAGTTGGCAACGTTCATCAATAGTGGTGCGTAGGAAGTAGCGAAGACAATGTCAGCATTCCTCTCGAATCCAATCATGTAAGCGGCCTCTCCCACAGAGCCTGGGTCAATCGGAATGCATCAGAAGACACAGTGAATATATATGACGCAACACCTTACTCTGCACAGTGGGATACATGAGACGTCCACGACTGCCAAAGACGTCGGCAGCGTTGGTGGAAATGGCAGCATATTCGCCCTGGACAAAGTTAAGTGTTTCAGCAGTGCTCTACAGAATAGGACTGGCTCTACTACCTGGAAATAGTACGTGCCATTGCGCTATATATCCGGGACGTGGGTAACCAAGGCAGCGAACCGACATCTCAGCTCACCTCATAGGCATCATAGTAGAATGCATTTTCAACGAAGTAGTCTGTGCATTATAAATAAGAAGTGAGACCGGACCCAGAAGGTCAGCTTACCAGGGGTCGAGTAGACATGATTGTCATATTGCTCGGGAGCGGGGTTCAAGATGGGGTTAAATGGATATGTAGTGGCGATGAAGCCTTGTTGGGGATGAAAGATCCGTCATAACAAAGCCTAGATGGTTCAAATCTAGACATACGAAGTTGGGGGAACGCTGCCGTAAGATTTCCTGCAAAGTCTCTCCAGCGGTAGATGTATCTAACATTTTCAATCGAGTAAGAAAATTCAGTCGATACGCTAAGAAGGAAGCCTCACGATTCAGAACCAAAGAAATCTTCATTGCCGATCTCAACATATATAAGACGGAAGGGATCAGGGTGACCAAGGGAGGCACGGAGGGCAGCTTGAGATGTGGATTAGACATGCTATGATTTATAGGGATTGGACATACCATATTCATTAGTAGCTGGGTCACCGATCACGAAGTTGATCTGGTCAATAGCAGTTTGGATATATGTCGCCAACTCATCCTCAGGAAGACTCTCATCGTCAAGGGAGTATCCTGCATGACAATGTTCAGAAGCAAGTTCCAGTCCACGTCAAGTTATACAAACCTGCCCAAACAGCCATGATCGGTTCTATCTCCATATCCTCGCACAAATACAAGTACTCGAGGAGACCAAGACCACTAGTGACATGATAGTTAGCTTGGTCACAGTGATGGAAAACAAGAACCCACTCGGTGTTGACATAGCCCCAGTCGCCCATACGCCCTGTGTGTATGAGATAAATAAATCGAAAAAGCCAATCGAGAGTATAAACAAACCAGGTCTGTGAATAAGTGGACCAACAGTATCATTCCATTGCCACCTTGTTGCCCAGGTTTGTCCCTGCAGGTTGTTCGATCAATACTCCCCAAAGCTTCATGGTCGCTAGATTCACCTCCTGAAAATAATTTCAGACTTGCAACTGCTGAAGGATTAATGATACGTACCAGATTGTTGCCACCAGGCAAACGGAAGAACGAAGGTTTCATCTCAGACAATGTCTACGTTACCATCAGAAGGCAGATCACACAAGAACTGACGTTGGTGCGCACTGTTGCAAGGTCAATTCTTAAGCCATTTTCACGGTCCTTAAATGTGGGGGGAAACAATGAAAACATGGCGAAGTCAATAGTCTGACCGGCAGCGTTGGATCCGTCGAACGTGACCGTGAAGTTATTTGCTGTAGATGCAGGAGAAAAGGTCGGTGTCAAAGACACGGCGACTTGCTTCCATGCCGTCTGTGATCCGCTGATTGGTACTGAAGCCATCGCATAAACCTCACCCATACTCTGCAACGTGACAGTGGCTGCTCCGTCGAATGCAGAAGCCACGGGAAATTTGTAGTAAAAAGAGGCGTTGTAGGTCCACTCAGAATTCACCTGAATTCCTGGTGGTATAATATCAGAGCAAGGTCCAACAGAGTATAAGGAGACGAACCATAATAGCCTTCGTTCCCGAAACCAACTTGCCCAGAGGTGCCTTGAGGTATGATTAGTTGGAGAGAATTTGGGAGCGCTGACGAGATGGGGGATGGATCAGCGATCACATTGATCCTGGCCCCATTGATAGCGCTCCAGGCATAAAGTGCGGCTGTTGTATCTGCACATCATGGTTAGGTGTGCCCAGAAATATCGTTGGCTGCCTACTTGGTGTGACTTGTTGGAAGGCTCGGTTCTGGAGCACTGATAAGAAGTGGTCAGTAAGAATCCGCAACGCGACTTTAAACCGACATTCTGCATAAACACCGCCGTCACCACTCTATGCCGGTGTCAGTAGAACTCTCGAGCTCGAATGCAAGGCCGTACGTGCTGTTACATGGTTATTCTACGTGCGATCGTTGACGAAGAAAGTAACACTTGCATTAATGTCCTGAAAGAGGGAGAACAGAGGTGTCAGAGAGCCTGGCAATCAGAGGCGACAGTCGTACCTCGAACATCTGTCCATCTGAACGAACTCATTAATGGGATGGAAAGAGCAGGCATCATGACTTACAGAGAAGTGGAGGAATAGCATGACTGGCAGTTCCGTCTACCATGATCAGTGACCCCGTTGCGGCCACGCAGGTCGCAAGAACAACTGCAGCTTGTACGCTGCGACAAAGAAGACGTGTCAGCATTTTTCAGGCGTTGGCGCACAGTCCTACGAAAGCCCGTCTGAGGGACTTATATATGCTGACCACATGGATGCAGTCCGCGGGGGACGAGCATAACGGCGCCCGTGACCACCTCGAGAACCTACAACCGTGTAACCCGAAACTCGGGCGAAATATTCACAGGAGCAGTACTTCGCAATCATGAGCACATGGGAGCTAGAGCAAACACGCGGCAAAAGTCGGAAGGGTGTCGCCGCACTCGCTATCGGGCTCAACTTTGGATCTTCTGAGGGAGTTAAGTGAAACACACTGTAGGGCCCATAGTGGCTTGGTAGTGGCTGTGCAAAAAGATTTCGTTCGAACTTCGCACACACTTCCGTCACAAAGTCCGAAGTTGACTGGTTCAACATCGCAAGATTCCGGAGTCCCGACCGACTCTGATCGTAATGCAAGGTTATGTCAGTTCCAGAGAGAACGCCCGAGACTGTTATCTTGCCTTGCCACCCACCGTGACGGTGGATGTCTTCCTACCATGGCATTCTTGCTTCGCGCTCATTGAGCATGCACGGTGAATTCCCCCGAAGCCCCTAGGCGTACCCCACTGCAGTCTTTGTCAGTATTGCATATATAACGCATGCTGAGACGTTTTGGCTCCCTTGGCTAGTACTGCGAAGCAGGGGTCACATCACCCGAGACCTTGGTTTTCGCTTCATAGACGGACTATACGCCCCTCGAAATACATCCCACTAAGAGAGCTGACAACATCATTCACCATGTCGCGATTTGTCTCCCACGTCCCATGGAAATAGTAGGCGCAGACCAGCTTCGGAACGCAGGGAGTGCGGCGGGAGAGCGAAGATGTGGCGACGCCGATTTTTTCACACTATCCGGTGTGAGATGACCGCCAACGTCGGGTAATGTGTATGCCCCTCCGACGACTGTTGGAGATTCTAGACGAGGTGATCCATCGTCTTTGTACAGTACTGCAATTTCCACCGTGTGATTGAGGTGATGTATTCGGCCATGCAAGCATGATGGTGAGAGTATCTGATGTAGCTCGGCGTCAGGCCGTCTGGATCAAGTTTGAAATTTGATCGGTGACTGATACATGTGGCTATGGCTCACCAAACTGTTACACCATGACAGATTCATCGATTCAACCGACTCGCAATACTTATTACCTCGCATTGTTCTCTGGCATGATTGGTAAACTTTGATTGGTTGATGAAGGAGTCGAACAAATATTCCCGCCTTCGGCAGCCTGAGGTATGAAAAGTCCAATTCAGTTAGCGTTTATTCCCCGACGGAGAAACGGTTAAACAGTCACACTCAGCCGCTTTCGGCTCTCGCCTGTTTATTTTCTCAAAGAAAAATAGAGATTCCAAGAGAACAAGACCACATCGTTGGCTTACCGGTTGGGAGTGTGTGCGCATCGTGACCATTTTTATCGCGTCAAGCGGAACCCGAGTCCCTTCCTGATGTTCAGCCTTGTGCCAGGTCTCATTTCCAAGGTCACGGGAGTGATCATCTGATCTGGATGACCTCGCCATACGTCACCATCTTGCGAACTGCTCGAATCACTGTTTGCGCAGGGAATTTGACTGATCTGTGCTCGACGTCTGAGATGGAACATAAGAGATGACACGTTACGTACCTCGTCGATGTCTAGGCACCATTGGTGTGTAGGACATGCGTCCATTTCACCCTCGTCCAAGTCTGGGCGAGGTCGACGTGGAACTGCGGAAGAGGTAAAGGGCTCAGAATTGGTCAGAGAGGTGGGCTAATTGTATCGCTTCCTTCTCGTCCTCTGCCGAGTGCATTCTGATTTGAGTCACACTCTCTCGACAGACTCATGGCAGGAAGGGAAAGAGAGTACGATAAATATGTATATTGTGTTATGTGCATGGGAGGTACGAAGGACAGTAGTGTGCGATATCGTGGAAAATTGATCTCTCGTTCACGCGAACGCAAACACCTTCTCTGCAAAAATATTTCCTCATATTTCAGTCCAGTAAGGCTGGCTAACTCACTATGCCGTCGCGATCTGTGTAAAATATTACCTCGTCTCTTCATTTCTCAACCTCGTCCATTCCATCGTTCCTCAATCGCTTCTTCAATGCTCTGGAGTGCATCCGTCCTGAGCACACTATCCTCTGACACCGAGCCAACCGTGGTGATCACATTCGATTCTGCCAAATATATATTCAATGTTGGTGAAAATACTACAAGAGCCTTTTTGCAAAGCCGCCAGAACTGGAAGAAAACGCGTGCACTGTTCCTCACATCTGTCGGCACTCAACGTGCCAGCGGTCTCCCTGGTAAAACCGTCTTCTTTCAACCGCCTTTCGACATCAATTAACTCTATCTCCCTAGGATTGTTCATGACTTTGGCCGATGCCGGTCAATCTCAACTGCAGGTCACCGGTCCGTCCGGGCTCTTGCATCTAATCGCTTCTATGCGCAAGTACACCTACCGGTGAGCAATGTCAGATACTGGCCATATCCGTCGTCTGACAAACATCCTTTAGCGATAACCTCATTGTCAGTCCTGCCGAGGTCCCTCTCTTCCCACCGGGTACAAAGGTTGAGGATCGACCTGTGTATACGGATGACAATATATCCGTTTTCGCACTTCCTGTTGTCCCATCAGAGATGCCTTCACGTGTCGCCCTCCCTCAAGCTAAAGCGGAGAACTTGTTTAAACGAAAACGCGAAGATTCACCCGAGGGATCGTCTAAGCGACTGCTAAATCAGCATGACGGGGATCGGCTCGCAGGCGACACCGTGGCTACGACGGAATTCTTGCGCAAGGCTGCGTCTGACCCTGACTTTGACCCCACTTCATTGAACGGAGAAGTAGCCCAAGCATGGAGGCAGCTTATGATACAATCCATGTTTCCTGCGTCTCGAGTGTTCTCTGAAATCCCGGAACAGGACGTCAAGGGAAAATGCCAAGAGACGCAGACAACCGAGGCTCGTGGTGTCGACACAAAAGCAGATGTCTCATCGACCGTTGCACGAAGTCCCTTGCCACCGAAGTTCAATAAACCACTGCCAGTTCCTGAACAAACACTTATCGGTTCTTCTGATCCAACTCTCAAGCCGACGGTTGCGTATGCTATCGTAGGACCCTGCATACGTGGAAAGTTTGACGGGAGAAAGGCTCTCAATTTGGGTCTACCTCCTGGCCCACTGCGTGCGAGGTTGGTCAAGGGAGAGTGTGTGACTGTGCAGGTGAAAGACAGCAATGGCAACATCGTTGGTCGCGAAATAAGGCCGGAAGATTGCATTGGTGAGAGCATGGCCCCAGCGGTAAGTCACATTTCTCGCTTTTTGGCTGCGGCGAGTTAATTTTTGCAGGCCGTATTGCTTTTCGATACGCCGACGTTAGCCCACATTCCCGCTTTGCTTTCGAATTTTGTCAATTCTGAACACTTTTCTAAATATCTATGGAAACACGCAAAGGTCTCTAAACAGCATAAAGTCCGAGCGATATTCCATTTGTGTGGAGACGGAGTCCTTGAAGATGAACGTTACAAGACATTTATGGTCGATTTTGGGCCAGAGGTACATGTACGTATTCAAATCGTTTCATTCGAAGCCGTGTCACCGATCATACACAAGCACATCGTCGCGTCGCGCAGGCATCTCCCGAACCCGATAACATTTACGAGCGCTGCATATAGTCAGCTTCGACTCAATCAGCTAGACCCCAACATATTCCCGATGCAAAAGTATTCGCGCACTGCCGACCAAGCGATGGGTAGTATGTTTTTCCATATTTTTAACCTCGAGATACAATTGACATGTTTTTAAGTTGTTCCTGGATTGCCCTCACACGTCACTGCTATGCAAAAGGACATGCTAATAAATTTGCATCCGCCGTGTCCGCCACTCCTGGATGCTGGAAAGGGTGATCTTTTCCATCCCGCTGTATCTTCCGGCTCCCCGTTGGTTTTGCCAGAATCGACTCGTAATAGTTTCGCAGCCGCTCAATCATATGTCGCCCATACTGAGTTCGGGGAAACCTGTGGCGGAGACGTGACAGTATGTCCCCTGGGCACGAACAGTGCTATGCCTAGTAAATACAGAAATGGTGACTCCGAAGGTCTTAGTATTCCCGGCCTCACGCTCACGATTTTTAGTGTCTGCAACGCTCATCCATATCCCTAATTACGGCCACATTTTACTTGATGCCGGTGAAGGCACGTGGGGTCAACTAGCTCGGAAGTTTGGAGATGACCACACATCGACCTCTAGCGTATGGCAGGTGCTTCGCGAGCTGAAGTGCATCTTTGTTAGTCATATGCACGGTGACCACCACATTGGACTGGCGAAACTTTTAGCAATGCGACAACGAGTAAGTGTTCGGATTTAAGGTATCAAATTTTACATTGAATGCAATGCAGCTAGATCCAGCATGCGATGCGCCACTATATGTTGTGGGTCATGACAATGTTTTTTTGTATCTGCATGAATATGCAGCGCTCGAAGAACTTGGGTTATCCCCTTGTTCCAAAAGTCCTGTCGTTTCTATTTCAGTGGATGCTATCCATTGGAAGAATGATTTCTGCTCTCCTTGGGTCGAAGCGGCATCCCGCAGGTACGCTTGCTCTTACATATCTTCGTACTTCTCTAAATTGAACTCTCAGTTCCATCTCAGCTCACCATGATCTGTGCGCCTCGCTTGGCCTAGAAAGTTTCCGAAGTGTCGATGTTGTACATCGAACGAGTTGTCATGGAGCGATTATTAAGCATAGGGACGGTTGGAGCATTGTGTAAGTGGATGCACGACTCCTTCGGCATGTCGTATTCACTGTCCCTTTAGCTATTCGGGAGACACCATTCCTACCCAGAAATTGGTGCAGGCTGGGGAAAATGCGACACTCCTCATTCATGAGTCCACTATGGCGGATGATCAAGCAGAGTTGGCGGCAGCCAAGATGCACAGTACCGTTGGCCAGGCGATTGAAATTGGGAGAAGGTATGCATACACTTGCAGTGAAAGCCACTTTGCTCACGCGGGTTACAGGATGAAAGCTCACAATATCCTTCTCACCCATTTTTCAGCGAGGTATCCAAATATACCTCCGTCGGTGATGTCAGAACACCACCCTGGAGATCCAACCTTGGCCCTGGCGTTTGACCATGCCAATGTCAGAATCGGTGAAATGTGGAAGATGAATGCCTACATAAAAGCTATCGAACAAAGCTTTGCAGACCTTGAGGACGAACGCGACGCGACGCGATTGCAGCAGGTCGAAGTTGATATAGATATCCCGTAATATATTAACTATTACATAGTATCTCTAGAGATGCAATTACACTTCGAGTAATCTGTTCGCCTTGCCTGTCCCACGTCGCCCTGTAGCGACCAGAAGCCACATGGGAGGTTGCTTCAGGGGTAGCACGCGGAGAGTTGGAGGACGGTAGGGGGATAGTATCGTTATAAAGATCCAAGAACGAGTGACAGTGGGATATCAGAGACTTTATCTTGTGAGACGGCGTTATGCCTGGTAATGTTGACATGACGATGGTCTGATTGGAGGGATCATCTTTCATGAGGAGTCCCAGGAGAATTGCACTGTATCCTCTCAAAAAGGCGCGTTCGGGAGGATCATCTTGGTGATTGTCGGAGTATTGGACGTGCAACATAGTAAAACACCCCAGTACTGAGTTTCGCCCAAGGCATCGACAAGCGCGAACGCAGAGGCGGGAACCGGGACACTTGGGGTTAATCGCTGAGAGACCAGGTAAGTGATTGTTTCTGCTCGAAAGCGCATCTCTTACATTTGTTTCTGGAAAGAAGTGTTACTTTGGGACTTAAAGTCGCCCAATTCATGACGAGTCCTAAAGCCAGACAAAGAAGATCGAAGGCTTCGACTGAATTATCTTGGGACTCCACATTCTGTGATTCCGACCACTTTGCCTGGGATCGCATTGCAATCGTGGCGACGAATGGAAGTGCATGAGACACTTCCAAGGTGGCACCACACCACCATGGATCATCGTGTGACAAAAGGGTAAGCACTCGCATGGCACCAAATAAACACTTTCGCGCTAGTGAACCTAGAATGAATGTTGTCACGTCGAAACTTACGCTATGACGGTCTTACCTACGATCACCTCTTCTTCACCCTCCTCTAACAAGTTAGAGGAAGCAATGCAGAGCGATATTAGTTCCGACGTAAATCCGAT